>JAHTLZ010000129.1:46967511-46978473 GCA_023846285.1 Phrynocephalus versicolor
GTATAGTATAGTATAGTATAGTATAGTATAGTATAGTATAGTATAGTGGTCCCCTGCCCATTCACAGTTCATATACTGCAGTCCCTCTATATTGCGGGATCACAGTATATGAAAAGAGACCCCCTGGGGTAAGGGGGGGAAAGGCCGGGGGTAAGGGCGGAGGGCCTGTCAGAGGCCTCAGAAATGACTTCTGGTTCACATGAAGGCCCTTTTGCGGCCTCCAAAAGACCCGGAAAGGCCCTCACAGGCCTGTTCGGGGTGGCACCAGGCTGGGAGTTAAGTATAAGAGCCCCCAGCTAGCCACCCCAGGCCCAAACCGACCTGCATCCGCATATCACGGATTTATCACAGGTCGGGTTGGGTCCCTAACCCCCACGATAGGTGGAGGTTCACTGTATAGTATCGTATTGTATCATACCGTATCGTATCATATTGTATTGTATTGTATCGTATCGTATATTCTGCCTCTTCCCACATAGGGGACCAAAGCAGCTCACAGCAACTAAAACTATAAAAGAACATTTTAAAAAATGCTGTATAAATATATTAAAAATGATTAACTATATAAATATTAAAGAATAATCAACATACATTCGATCCCCAGTGTGGTATAGTGAATGGAGTGATGGACTCTGGAGAATAGGCCTTGGCCATGGAAATACCCTGGGGGAGTGGAACTGATAAAACCACTCATTAAGTACAAACTTGAAGCACTTGGAGAGGGTGCAGACAAAGTTTCTGAGAAGAATTCTTGCAACACCTTTGTGTGTTCCTAATGTGACACTCTAATTGGAGGCCAGATTAATTTCCATCAAAACTCAGCAGAGTTAAGAATAGTTCATTTAGAATGGCCAACTACCCATCAAAAATAACCGTTCCCAAGTTTAGGAGAGCCTTAACTTTAGCTCGATTCAATGTTCTGCCCTCCAGGTTGCTGGTAGGCAGATACCAGGGTCTGCCAGTTGATAGATGTGTTTGCTGTTGTAACGAGGAAACTATTGAAAGTATTGATCATGTCCTCTTGGAGTGTTCCCTTTATCGGGATATCCGGGGGATTCTTCTTCAGTCTATCTTGCAGCAAACTCAGGGGAGGCCAAGGGAGTTTTGTGTTCTATACCTGCTTGCAGATAAAAAGCCGGATATAACTGTGGCGGTGGCTAAGTTCTGTGCCACAGCAATGAGGCATCGCTGTTCCCTGCCCACTTCAGGTGGCGGGGCCAGATGATTGGTAACACAACAACAACAACAATGCCCTTATCTACTCTATAGCTAATCTACATATGCTTAGATAAAACACTGCAGAAAAAGCAGTGTTATGTGATCACATGTGGGATTCCATCAGTATTCTTTTAGTTTTGTCCGCCACATCCACCCCAACCTTAATGAGCACTTAGATACACAGGAAAAAACACTATACACAAAAACGAAATAAATAAATATTTGTGTTGCATCATTAAACTTTGTGTTGCAACTACGCCCTGGGGAAATATATACATCAGTAAAAAAAGGAATCTCAGTGTAGTTATATATTTGATCAGTCACATTACAGAACATCAAGGAAATTAAAAGGAAAAAAGAAGCAATTTTGTAAACATAATAGAGAAAATGACTAGCGGTCTTTATTTCTGAACAATATTGCTTATTGCTGGCCTTTTAACCTTGTTAACATGGCAACACTATCCACACTAGTTAAAACGGCACTTTCTGGAAGCAATCCAATCAAAGTCCTACTGTATATAGATTTTGCAGAGTTTTACCAAAGCATGCAGGTACACACTGTAGACACAGGGGTGGATGCATGTTGCACAGAAATGTGTAATAAAATGCACATTTTCCAGTTTCACAATGAAGTTTAGAAAACTGGTTAAAGTGAGTTTGCAGAAGATCAGAGTAGAAGAATGGATCAATAAAGCTCTGAAGGGAGCAAATGTACTCAGACCTCTTTTTGCCTATTTCAAATCATTTATTTGTTAAATTGCATTGTACCTACAACCACCTGGAGTGGCCTTGTAACTAGATGTGTGGGATAAAAATCAATCAAATAAACAAACAAATAAGGAACTACCTTTGACTTAGTGGAAGATACTGATTAATGATTGATAATAACTTAATAAGGGATTTAATGTATTCTTGAAGGCTTTCATGGCCGGGATCCGATAGTTGTTGCGAGTTTTTCGGTCTGTTTGGCCATGTTCTGAAAGGTTTTCTTCCTGACGTTTTGCCAGACTCTGTGGCTGGCATTTTCGGAGGGCTAGGAGCTTTATTTTTTAATTTATTTTAGAGTATTTTTACCCCGCCTTTCTCCTTGGAAAAGAAACCAAGGCGGCTTACAGTAATGAGGGATAATATACAGTCCAACACAATTAAGTATGATCATATACAGTCGAATACATTTCTCTTCTTTATACAAGATCCTTTTAAATTAAACCCAGGGGTTCAGAAGTTCAGAACAGTGAAGAAATGATTTGTACAAGAAAAAAAAAAGAAAGGAGTCTATATCAGAGAAGGTTGATGCTCCCTTGGGGAATTCTCAGTAGCTGCTTTTTATTTTTATATTTTATATTTTATATTTTTGCATTTGGGGGTCGATCATACATTTTTCTCCCACTTAGGAAACCCCTAACTCTTAAGTTTTTAAACAACCACAGACTTCTGATTCTGGCAATAAAATGTGGAGGGCACATTTGAGGAGTTCCCATTAAAAAGAAATCACAGAAACTTCAAAAAGCCATTGGCTGTCTTTTATGTCGCTAAAATGGAGCCCATAAATTTCCACACTTTCTCCCCCATTGAATGGCCACTTGTTCATTGGCATTTAATTATTTGTATAAGTTTTTATGCTGACAGCTTTTATTTTAAGTGAGTGCAATTTTTCAATTAACTTCTTGGGTTGACTGACTCTGGTCTCCTTGTTTACTTTTCCTTTCACTTCCTGCCGTTCTGTTAAAAAAGTGTAACATGAGAAACCCATGGCTGCTTCATGGCTGTTGTCAGAGAGCACGCTTTCATACATGAAATGGTGAAAAGGAGGGGAAATCAAAATTAATCCACACTCTCCTTCTTAAAATACAGACGTTACAACAACAGTGCCAAAATGGACCTCTACCAATGTTACCAAGAGAAAAACCTCGATGAAGGAGATATAGAATGGGCAATAGGAAAGCAGTTTTTGACACACAGTCAAATCTATCTTGATTTATTCCAATTTGCTATAGCAAGCAAGGGCAGGACATCTTGCTTCCTGAGACAGAATAGCAACTGTTGCTTACTCAGACACCTAAGTAATTTTAAGTAGCTGGTAGCTAAAAATGACTCAATTTGTTTTGACATCAAAGAAAGAAAGAAAGAAAGAAAGAAAGAAAGAAAGAAAGAAAGAAATCTCAGAAGACTATATCCCCACCCTTCACAGTAAAAATACAATAACACAAAAGCAAGTACAAAAACATTGCTGTCCATTTATTTCACTTAAAATCTGTTATCTCTTTTCTCCTTACTGATACTCTTCCTAACTGCTACTCTTCCTAATGGCTGGACAATCACAAGATTGTCTCTACCGTCCCTGCTACTACCTTTGCAAAGTTGATATTTAGTACAGTAGTAGAACCAGTAAATACTTTGTAGCATACTTAGGCCCAAGGTAGCAAATTATGTCTTCTAATTGGTATTTCTCTTAAATATATTTCAAGTATACCAGCTGTTCAGCAATTCCTATTGATCCTGGCCCATCTTAATCAGCAGGACATGTGTGAAAAAGGAACATTTGTTTTTTGTTTTTTACTTTTTGCTTCCTTTAGCACGAAAAAAGAAAGGTCTGCAATATAGACACGAGGTCTCATTGCAGATGTTAAAGATGCATGAAAGTAGTTTCAGGTTTAGAAGCTACATGGTCTTCTAGATTTAGAAAACTATTCTCTGTGAATTCCTGAACAGATGTGGTGTTCAACCCTGCACAATCCTCTTCTTCTAGTGCCCAACTACCTGAGGGAGCTGCCTCATTCAGACTGTTTGTGGCACCAGTTGTTGCTGGCATTGTCAGTTGTGTGCTGGAGAAGATCAAAATCCCCCAGCTTTTGTTAAGAATGTATGTAGAAGACATCTTAGGAGAGACAATATAACCAACCTACCAGCAATCAATACCTTTACACTTCATATTTCCACCCTTAAATATTTGTAATGAATAGTAATAATCGCAGATTCAGCTTTTCCCACATGATTGCTTTTAAAAAATGGTTCAAGATAGGCCGCTACCACACTTCCTTGCACAGCCGTTTTTTATTTTGTATTGCTTTATCTCCTCCCGTGGTCAAGTGGTCACTGCATCGGTTTGGCAGTCCACACTTTAGCAGTTGCTTAGCAATCGGCTTCCCGGTTCGCACTTGGCTGAACTGCTTTAAACTATGACAGGGAAACAGCAGAAACAGCAAAAACCAAAAAAAAAGGTGATGTAGTATGTCCACAAATACGACCAAATTGCTTTGAAATAGGGTGCAGGAACTGATTTAAAAAACACCACCCCCAGTGGTCATTGTAAGAAAAACTGACACAGCAGTCAAAAATGGGTGTGGCCAAGGGGGCTCTTCAAAAAAAGCAATTTGAAAAGCAGACAGTGATTTTTAAGGCGATTTGTCTTTAAGATGTGGGAATAACCCCCACGTGGGAAGCCCCAATCTGTGAGGCTTGAAAAGTTGCTCGCCAACGTAGGACTTAACTCCTGTGAATCCTTAACGTTTTAAGGATTGAAAAAACTTGGGAAGCCTATTCCAGAAATAAGCTTGAGTATGGGAACCCAGCAGGGAAGCTTAACCAGCAACCCCCCCTAATGGGTTGGAAAATAAAGAAAAGAGTCCACACGTGTTTCTTGGTGCAAAATGGATGCTTCTCCTTTTCTCTCTGTCCTTCCCTCCTACCTTGCAATCTCTCAACCAATTACAGACTTATACGTCACATAAAAACACAAATACAGATATTTCTTTGTTCTAAGAACTGAGCTTACTACGCATGTGCAGAACTTAGCCTGAGAAACTGATGATAAGTGAAACATAGTATCTGAGCATTGATTTAGTACAATATGCTTTTGTTAAACTGACCTAGCTTGCTACGTGATTTCTAGCTTTCTGTTAATGGATGCCACAGAGGCACTGTGAGTGAGAAAGATTCTTCCACATTAAGAAAAAGGTGTTTCAAATCTAAAGCGTGGTAGCGTTTATAGTGTGACACAAGACAACTCTCAGCTGAATCCTGCACAAAGGGCTTCTCCTGTTTCTTGCTGGTGGTGCCTGGAAAGTCAGCATGCACTGTCTTTTTCCTGAAGCTGCCACAGGCTGTTCTGTTTTCTATTTCCTCAGTAGAAGACTTCTGGAGTATTTCTGTGTTTCAGAACAATTTTGTTTTTGAAATGCATGTTTGAATGAGCTATTCCTTCTTCCCCTTGACTGCTGGAGGCACAAAGAAATGCATATTCATCAACAGGGAGTCACAGAACAAACTCTTACCAGAATAATGTTGGTTAGCAACAATGTCAGAGCTTCTCTTATCGCTACCCAGACTTTAGGCAGGGAAATCTTAGAAGCCAAGGGCTAGCATATTATATGCCTGCCTGTGTGTGGTCACTGATACTTCAGTCCTTTATCTTTTTTGCTTCCTTCACTGACTTGCTATTCAGCCATAAGGCTTAATTCTTATGTCAACATCAGCTTATGTTTCCTGGAATGCTGAATGAAGAAGGCAGGAAGGAATGCTCAGGTCGACATTCATAGGTAACAAAGGAGAGAGAGCGAGAGAGAGAATGTACCTGGAACTCTATACAAATTACACTAAGCACTCTTCTGTCATCTGAGCGGGCAAATGAATTAAATCAAGAGCTTGATTGGACCATTAGGGATAAAACAAGGCCACACCCCACACTCCTCTTTTGCTTCAACACTTGTGGGCACATGCGCACAGAGACATAACTCAAACTCCACACACTGAGAAATGCAGTTCCTCGCAAATTCTGTTTTTTCTAAATGAATAGACAGGATGGAAATTAACACCACGGGGCTAAAATGAGTTCCAGTCATTCTACCATGCTTTTGTCTTGCTTTGGTTGCAGAAATGCTCCATAATAATTTTAAATATACTCTTTGCTGTTTTAATCCATTTGATTAACTGGTTTACTACAGCAGTAAGTGTGAAAATTGAGTTAGGCTTTTCTATTATGAAATAGTGTTCACAGTTGACTACTCTGAGGTAATCTGTCTAGGAACACAAATGTTCAATTAAAATACAGTAGTCAATATAAAAGTCATATGTACTGCTCTTGTCAATATAGTATTGTCACAAACTATGTTGTTACCCTAATACATGATTTAAATTGTTAGTGTCTTCAATAAAAATGACTAAGTCAAAAATAGATTAACTTGAAGATTTTTCAAACATAGAACAATCTTTAAACATGGGAGGTACACTTGGTTTTCCTCTTCATGGACCACTGTCTTGTCATGGTGAAGGGGCTTGAATAATCAGAGAAGCTATGAGCTATGCAGGGCTACCCAAGATGGACAGGTCATAGTGGAGAGTTCAGACTGAATGTGGTCCACCTGAAGTAGGAACTGGCAAGCCATTCCAGTATCCCTGCCAAGAAAACTCCATGGACAGTAACAAAAGTCTAAAACAGGCATGTCCAAACTTTGGCCCTCCAGATGTTTTAGACCACAACTTCCACAGTTCTTTGCCATTGGAAATACAAGCTTGGAATTCTGGGAGTTGTGGTCTAAAACATCAGGAGGGCCGAAGTTTGGATATGCCTCGTCTAAAAGATACAATGCTCATAGATGACTCTTCAGGTCGGAAGGCGTCCAACATGTTACTGAGGAATATCGGAGGACAATAAAAGTAGCTCCAGAGCTAATGAAGCAGCTAGGCCAAAGCCAAAAGGACGCCCAGCTGCAGACATTCCTGGAAGAGAAAGGAAAGTCCAATGCTACAAATAAATATACTGCATAGGAACCTGCAAGAATTGACATCTTGGGCATCAGTGAACTTAAATGGACAGGAATGGGTGAATTCAGTTCAGAGGACTATCACATCTACTATTGTGGGCAAGAATACCATAGAAGAAATGGAGTAGCCTGCATAGTCAACAAAAGGGTGGGAAAAGCTGTGCTGGGATACAACCTCAAAAATGATAGAATGACTTTGGTACGATTCCAAGACATACATTTCAACATCACAGTATTCCAAGCTTATTCACCCACTACTGATGCTCAAGAGGCTTAGGTTGACCAATTCCATGAAGACTTACAACTCCTTCTAGAACTGACACCAAAGAAAGATGTTCTTCTCATCATAGGGGATTGGAGTTCCAAATGAAACAGGGCAAAAGGCTAATAGAGTTTTGTCAAGAGAACAAGCTGGTCATTGCAAAACACTCTTTTCCAACAACACAAAAGGTGACTCTACACATAGATATCACCAGATGGACAATACTGGAATCAGACTGATTAAGTTCTCTGCAGCCAAAGATGGAGGAGCTCTATACAGTCAGTAAAAACGAGACCTGGTGCTGACTGCGGCTCAGATCATCAGCTTCTGGAAAGTGAAGTAAAGTTGGCCTTAGAAAGCATTACAAACAACAAGACCAGTGGAGGTGATGACATTCTAGTTCAACCATTTAAAATCTTAAAAGATTCTGTAGAGGTGGTGCATGCAATATGCCAGCAAATTTGGAAGACTCAGCAGTGGCCAGAGGACTGGAAAAGATTGGTCTACATCCCAATCCCAAAGAAGGGCAATGCCAAAGAATGTTCCAACTATCGTACAATTGCACACATTTCACATACTAGCAAGGTTATGCTCAAAATTCTACAGGGGAGGCTTCAGTAGTATGTTGACAGAGAAATCCCAGAAATACAAGCTGGATTTCAAAGGGGCAGAGGAACTAGAGATCAAATTGCCAACATGTGCTGGATTAGAGATGGGCACGACTCAAAAAAATGGTTTTTCGTTTTTCGTTTGTAATTTGGGGGTCCGTTTCGGTTCATTTTCGTTTTCGGTGGGTTTTTGCAAATTTTTCATTTTCGTTTTCGTTGCGTAACGAAACGAAAAACGAAAACGAAAATGAAAAATTGCTGTTTCATTAGCATTCTTTTCAGTTCAATGTATTTGCCGCAACAAAAACAAAAAAACACAGCAAATTTTTTCGTTTTTGTTTTCGTTTTGTTTTGAAAATTTTTTCGTTTTCGTTTTTGTATTCTCATTTTGTTACACAACAAAAACAAAAACGAAAAATTGCTCTTTTTGTGCCCATCTCTACGCTGGATTATGGAGAAAGCTAGAGAGTTCCTGAAAAACATCTACTTCTGCTTCATTGACTACACAAAAGCCTTTGACTGTGTGGATCACAGTAAATTATGACAAGTTCTTAAAGGAATGGGAGTGCCTGACCACCTTATCTGTCTCCTGAGAAATCTATATGTGGGTCAACCTGCAACAATTTGAACTGGATATGGAACAACTGACTGGTTTAAAATTGGGAAAGGAGTATGACAAGACTGTATACTGTCACCTTGCCTTTTTAACTTATATGCAGGGTACATCATGTGAAAGGTAGGACTGGATGAATCACAAGCCAGAATTAAGATTGCCAGAAGAAATATTAGCAACCTCAGATATGCAGATGATGCTACTCTGATAGTGAGGAGGAATTAAAGTGAGGTGGAATTAAAGAATCTCCTAATGAGGGTGATAGAGGAGAGTGAAAAAAATGGGCTGAAGCTCAACCTCAAAAAACTAAGATCATGGCCACCGGTCCCATCACCTCTTGGCAAATAGAAGGGGAAGAAATGGAAGCAACGACAGAGTTTATTTTCTTGGGCTCCTTGATCACTGCAGATGGTGACTGCAGCAATGAAATTAAAAGATGTCTGCCTCTTGGGAGGAAAGTGATGGCAAACTTAGGCAGCATCTTAAAAAGCAGAGACATCACTTTGCCAACAAACGTCTGGATAGTCAAAGCCATGGTTTTTCCAGTAGTAATGTACGGAAGTGAGAGCTGGACCATAAAAAGGCTGATCGCTGCAGAATTGATGCTTTTGAGCTGTGGTGCTGGAGGAGAGTCTTGAGAGTCCCCTGGACTGCAAGGAGATCAAACGTATGCATCCTGAAAGAAATCAACCCTGTATGTTCACTGGAAGGACAGATTTTGAAGCTGAGGTTCCAGTAATTTGGTCACCTAATGAGGAGAGAGGACTCCTTGGAAAAGTCTCTGATGTTGAGAAAGATTGAAGGCAAAGGGAAAAGGGGACGGCAGAGAATAAGATGGTTGGATGGTGTCATCGATGCAACCAATATGGATTTGACCAAACTCCGGGAGGCCTGGCATACTATGGTCCATGGGGTCATGAAGAGTTGGACACGACTGAACAAATGAGCAGCAGCAGCAGCAGCAGCAGCAGCAGCAGCAGCAGCAGCAGCAGCAGCAGCAAAAACAACATCAACAATTGTGTTTATGGCGGCTCCACACCAACCTGTTTGGGCGTTGGGTCCGCTTTGCCACCTGGCCGAAGGAGGCCAAGTCGCCAGGGTGACGTCGGCTAGGGTGATGGAGCACACTTATTTAAGACCTGGCGCACTCCTAACTGCCCCAGCCCGTCCAAGCCAGCGTCCCGCCCGCCCACCCTTATGACAAGGATGGAGAAAGCAAAGTGTTCTGCTTATACACCGCCCCATACCCACTACAAGTAGTCTCTGGGCGGTTCACAATTTTAATTACAGTGTGCAGGGTACACATTCCCCCCCCCACAGCAAGCTGGGTACTCATTTTACTGACCTCAGATGGATGGAAGGCTGAGTGAACCTTGAGCCTGCTACCAGGGATTGAACCCAGGTCGTGAGCACAGTTTTACCTGCAGTACAGGCATTTAACCACTGCGCCACGAGGCTTAGCTGGTCGCTATGGGGCTGGATGGGGATTTTTGGCGGCCCCTCAAATTGGCCCTGATTGACCGCGAGTTTTCGCCCATCCCTCCATCCTTACTGTGGCACGGGCACCATTGGCAGGTAGCGCAAGTGATTCCCTAAAGCCTAGCCGGTCCCTCCTCAATAGGCACTTTCTAGGTGCCAGGCAGTCCTCAGTTAAAATTAATTCCATACCCACTAGCAAGAAGCCCATAAACAACTGGCCCCGTTAGCAAGTGGGGACTGCCAACCCTTAAGGAAATTCAGCCAGGCAAGGAGGCTTAACTAACACTTGACACCTTACCCGGCAGCATATCACCCCCTGGATGAAACGGGAGGGACCGATAACTTGAACACCATTAAAGGCCACACTTGCGCTATGGCACAGGCCCTCTTTAGTTCCCAGTTAATAGAGTTTAAATAAAGAGTTAATTATTGTTGTCAATAAATTGTGGCCCTTGTTAAATCCCAGAAATTTGTGTTGCCTCCTTATTTCGGGCTGGGTGGGCAATGCCCCACACTTAATAGCTTAGAACACATCATATTAAATTCTTTTCCTTGGTGGAAATGCAAATCACCAAGCATTCTATAGACATAATTTTTTAGAATAGACCCGAAGATAGTAAATAACTGGAGAAATTACATTCCAAATTGATGGCACAAAGGTTTCCAGCACAAATTATTTTCAAATAGACCTTTTTTTTTGTTAAAATTTTAAGTTTCAAATTTTAAGTTATCATAAGGTCAAAGAAATTAAGTAGGAAATGCCAGCAGTGTTTGAAGCAACAGGTGGTTTGACACACTATTATTCTTTTGTTTTCCCAAGTTAAATATATTTAACTTAATGCTTTTAGAATGTCCTTAAGGTACAAAAATAAATCAGTGTTTACATTTTGTTAGTAGTTGGTTTTGATATATTTCTAGTCAGTGGGTAAACTACAATAACCCTCCTGCCTATTGCGGGGGTTAGGGACCTGAAAAATGTGCGCTATGTGGATGCAGAGTCAGGTCAGGACTGGGGGGGGG
>JAHTLZ010000129.1:46978483-47030834 GCA_023846285.1 Phrynocephalus versicolor
CTGCAATGATGAAACATCTACCCAACTCAGCAGCTAAAGTGAATGCAAGAAAATGTGGTATGCAAGAGAATATAAACCCAAAGTGACCTCATTCACTCTTCCTCACTCTCTGAACAACTGAAGAGAACAGAAGAGGTCCTGGTTCTTCATTGAGAGGGTGAAGCTCTCAGCCACCTTCTCTATTTTTGTCTCCTTGTGGTACCACAGCATCTTCCAGTATTGGTGCTTCTCTCAGTGTACCTTTTTTTTAAATGGTCAAAGATATCACTCCTGTTGCATTGGCGGCACTATCAGTACTAGGCATGGAATAAATGGGTGTTGCTAAATCATCGTTCAATAAGATAATTCTTGGAATGAATAATTAATTGGATTTCTGCCAAGGCGTTTAGAATTTAAAATGTGAGTGACCATTGGTGGAAACAATAAGGATTGGATAACAGTATAATAACACTTGCACCTGATGTTTCACTCATAATTAAAATGCACAATTGCTCGCTCTCTCTCTCTCTCTCTCTCTCTCTCTCACACACACACACACACACACACACACACACAGAGAGAGAGAGAGAGAGAGAGAGAGAGAGGCAGGCAGGCAGGCAGGCAGGGAGATAGACAAACACTGATAATTGCTGTTTGCCTGATGAAGGCTTCAAATGAATTTTTACAGTGATTATTAGACCATATCCACTGTGGAACTCCCTCCCATTATTGCTGCTTTCAAGTGTTAGAAATCAGGTAAATTTATTGCACCTATGCAATAAATACCATTGAACTTCAATGCAATAAAAATTAATGTTAAAAGGAAAACATAGCAGTGATAATATTTAATATAGGCAGGAAAGCTCTATTAGGTTCATACATTTTTAAAGGCATTTTCCCCATTTGCTTGGGATTCTTTTGGCTCCTTGTTAATTTAACAGGGCTGACCTACCCAAACAGTGCCTTTCTCAGAATGCTGCTCTCATCTTGGGTGGATATGTAGAAAAGGCTTGTTGTTTTGTTAGAGCTGAAGATGGAAGAGTTTCATCTCTGTCCCAAACAGTGATATGAAGGAGGCTTTAATCCTCCTGCCCCAACTCTAAGAAACATGAGATCCAAGGGAGAGATACTTTCATTATGGTTTTACTAACTTAACAGATGCTCCACATGGGAGTCCCTAAAGTATTCTAAGTGCAATGGTGTAACCTTCTCTGTCAGGAAGACTGACACCCTTGAGGAGGGATGAATGTTTTGCATCTAGCTGATTTTTGTTTGAGTTATGATTGCTCCCATTAGCTGTCGTACAGTTTGATAATAGCAGTCTCTGAATAGCAATGGCTGCTGTTACAGAGGTCACATAATGTTTCTCCCATTTGCGTTCTGACAGGTTGTTTCCATTCTCTGACTGGGGCTTAGACAGATGTTTTGGATACCACTTCAACTGGCTGTAAAACACATGGCTGGTGGTCAGGGACTATGGGAGTTGTAGTCTAGAAACTCTAGAGGGCATCAGGCTGCCTAAGCCTGGGCGTTTGCCCTGGAAGTTATTTTTAGTTAAAGGGCTGAAGTGTGCTAACGGGCAAAGAAAGGGAGTTCTCATCATATGTGCATTGCCCACTGCAATGAGGATTCTTTTGGGGGAAAACATCCATAAAGGTTTTAGTTTTGATTCTTCCTCATTTAGAAATGAGCCCTAGAGAATGCAGCTCTGATCCTGCATCATCATGATTTAGTCCCTGCAAAATGGTCATGGGTGTTTTTTAAAAAATATAATAATAATCAGAAATTGTTCTGTGTAAAGTCACATTTATCTCAGCTCTAGATAAGTCAAAGAATGTTCTATTTCTGTCAGATTTGAAGAGACGAGATGTTTTACATGCTCCACTGTGAAAGAGAAGACATATTAATAACTCCATAAAAATCACATGAATTAAGAGTCACTTGTTTGTATGTATGTTTGTTAGATAATTAAAGCATGCGCTTCACCATTTAAGTGCAGCTAGTATCTTGTGACCCTCCAAGCCAAACACAGTTCATCTGTAAACCACTTAGTTTTTCTTGTTCTTACTGCATTTTTTTGAAGAGATGTTTTCTTTATTCATTGTTGTCTGCCTAGGATTTCATTAAAAAGAGAGAGGAGAGACCTGTAAAAGTACATGGTTGACTAATAGAGATGGGCAACAATTAAAAAAAATTAAAAATGCTTTAAAAATTGCTAATTTGTTGATTCAAATTTGTACCACCACCTCCCAAAGTGAATTAATTAATTTTTAGTGATCTTTACTTTGTTGACTGGTTGGGCTATAAAATGGTTCCCCCAGGAACCTAGGAACACCAAAATTACAGAGAAGTTTCTGCTGATTTTCTTCTACAAGACCACAAACTGTGGTGTCTAAAACTCAATTTTCACCAAACTTGGAGGTATACCTATGGTTTTTTTTAAAATACGGTTTTATTTTAAAAAGCAAAATCAATAAACAAATTGGTTTCATTGATTTATCAGAAAAATAATAATCAGAAAATAATCATAACTTTGTTGTTTATGATACATTGAAACCAACTGCCATTTTTTATTATTGCCCATCTCTGGTGACTACAGTAAATGGTGAGTGAAGGGGTGAGTCAAACTTGTGCAGGTCTCCCCTAGATTGCTTGGACAATGGTATCTTTTCCTCATTGCACTCCCCTACATCACTCCCACTGCCATTGTGGACTCCAAAATGCCCTTTCACTCGTCTTCAGCCTTCCTTTAATTTGTCACCAAGGAAGTGCTATTCCTTGGTCAGCCATTTTGATGGGTTTGTCTACCTTCTGATACAGGGATGACAGTACAAATGATCTCAGGAGTCTTCTAATTTAGCAAGAAGACATTAGAATCTTAGCCCCACCCCACCCCACCCCCCAAAAGCAAAGTGGTCTGCTTATTATGTTGCCCCACAATGTTTAAAGCACCTTAAAACTCTTAGAACTGTATTCAGGAGTATTCAGTATTGTCAACATGGATAGAGAGGGTGAGTAGTCATCTCAATTTCTCATCACTTTCTCCATATAACTGCATGCAAAAATCAAAGAAAAACAAAACAAAATACACAAAACATGTGGCACCTTAAAGACTAACTTTCATATTTTAATGTAATGTTTTGTGGACACGTCCACTTCTTCAGACATATAGACATATATGACCTCTTCTGCTATATGTCTGAAGAAGTGGACGTGTCCATGAAACGTTACATTAAAATATGAAAGTTAGTCTTTAAGGTGCCACATGTTTTGAGTCTTTTGTTTTGTTTTGTTTTTCTTTGATTTTTGCATGCAATTCTCGGAAAGACTAACATGGCTACCCTCTCTGAAATTACTCCATGTAAGTAAGAAAAAGCATAAAGTGGGGGAGGCTCTGCACACCAGCTTCAGATTCTCCAAGCTTCTTACTCACTCTCCTTTTCAGACTTGTGCTCTGCTCCTTGGAGAAAACAAAGAGGAAGGGTGCAGAACTAGCCATTTCTCTGTCCATGTTGTCAATCCAATGCTGGGTAACATATTGGTTAAACAATAAATATTGAGCCCCTTGTTTGGGTCTTGAAGTACCAGAAAGCATTTGTGAACTCATATGAAATAAGAATTTTACTCATGAACACAGATTAATCTTCCTTTTTTGTCTGCCTCTTCCACGTGGTTCATTTCTTCTTGGCTCTGAGCTCTTCTCGATTTACTAACATACTTCAAAGACTCAGAAATATGTCCTGCCAATGTCATATGAGGAGACATTTACATAGGAAAATAAATCCTATGCAGTTTTACATGCATAGTCTGTCTCTGTTCCAGGAAGAATAACAGCATCAAGTAAGCTTCATCTCTTGCTTTTTGCAGTTATTTAGCCCTTGTGCTTCCTTCCACAAGGAGATGGATTTACTTTGTACTTCCCCCATAGGGAACATCAAGAGAGAGTGCAGCCTTGATCACTGCAGGTGTGTAGGAAACCTTTTCTAATCGAACAAGAGGGAAATAAAAACATGTGTGCCATGTAGAATTTACTATGGAGCTTAGATGTGCAAAAGGATTATAACACCGCCATACCCCCAGTATTTTGATCCCTTTAGTAAGAGTTCCCATGAACCTGAATCTATTTTTCATATTTAGAACAACCTATTGTTATCAAAGATTTATTGTTTGTCTCAAAAGATACCAAGATCAGAAACAGAGTTGTAATGTGCAGGTTGTATAGTGGCTATGGCCACATCTACATGTAGGGTTATTCACGCAAATAACAGAATGCCTGGCTTTTGGTTGACAGCAACACCTTCTTATACATCGGCACACACATTTCAGAAGCTGCGGGTTTTTCAGTGTTAGGTACCCAAAGGACGTAAAGAGGCAGGCACATCTGTAGAGCCTCTTCCATATGAACAGAAACCCAAGCTAACTGAGCTTTCCACACAGGTTTCGCTCATGTTTGTGCTTAGGGCCTCTTACCCCTAAGGGGTGAATGCAGGCTGCTTAGGACTTCCTATCTCAAATATGCTAAATATTCTGAAGAAACAAACAGAGCATGGAGCTAACTAAGGCCCTGAACGTCCTTTCTGGTTCCCCACAAGAGTCTTCTTCAAGTCATGGATCTGATACTATTCTATATAAACGTGCTTTTAGAGTTTTTAAAAGACATATCTGTACTATCCCTTTGTTTCTTAAAACCATTTTTTAAAAAATACATGAGCTTCTTGTAAAAGCATTCAATCTTTTTTTCTTTTATTTTTTAAAAAAGAATCTTTTACATTTATTTCATTTCTCATCTCTTTGAAGACCAGGTAGGCAGAAGAATAATTAAAAGAATTTGAGAACAGACAAAAGATTTTTTTTTTACCCAGCGTAGTGTTAGTCTGTGGAACTCCCTGCCATAGGATGTGGTGATGGCCTGGATGCCTTCAAAAGGGGATTGGACAGATTCCTGGAGGAAAAGTCCACCACAGATATGTAATCTCCAGTCTTAAAACTGGGGTACTTCAAGGGCCAAATGCAGAGGAGTGGTATCGGGAAACAGATATCTAGTTTCAGACGCATTTGGTGGGGCACTGTGAGATACAGGAAGCTGGACTAGATGGGCCTTTGGCCTGATCCAGCATGGCTCTTCTTATGTTCTTATGATGACCATGACTACTACTGCTGCTGTAACATCTGTTATGCATTATATACTCCTAAAGCTCAAAGGTAAAGAGTGTGAAATAAATGTCAAGTAGGTGAAATACTTTGTTGTAAGATCCAAAGGCAGCATTGGTCTAATGCTGAATCTGGACCATAGCTCCGTTAATGGGTAGGACGGGATAACATAACCAACCATTCCTGTTAGGTAAAACATGATTATCTTGAATCATCTTTCAAAGGACATTTTCTGCCATGGCTCACTGTGGTAACAATGGTTCTGGTTTGTGTCAGGAGTTCAGTGAAAAGAAAGCTCATGCACAGGACCATATGAGGCACCCACAAAGCACCAAAAAAAAATTCCTTCTACAAAAACAAACAAATGAACAGCGACAACAAAACCCAACACTTCTTAACAGAATTTGCACAGCAGAATTTTCCTCACATATGGCACTTCCAGTCTTGCTCTTTACACTAGCTTTCTAATTCGCAAGTGTTTTTATTTAGAGAGAATAATATTTCCATGTTTCTTCTATTACATTTGTGAGAAGTTAGGAAAAACAAAGCTAGGAAGATTTTTTTTTTGTATAAAAAGCTCCCGCAAGCAAGGTTTTGGGATTTGAGGAATTTACTCAGTTCCTCTCTTTGAATTTGTTCTTTTACACTATGACAGTGCACACATTTAAGATGAAGGGGGAATCTGATAATTGGCATCACTCTTCTTGTTCCTAGGCAGACTGCCAAAGAGGGCTTCTTGATGACGGGTGTTTCAACAACAGGCTTAAATGACTAATTGGTATATCTCATGGGGCTTTCAGCTGAAATCTACTCTGCTTAGATGAGTCAACTGGGCATTGATAAAAGTGGATGATAGATCAAGAACAGGATAAAGTTTAAAGAATATGAAAGAATATATTAAGAAGAGAGGGTTTATGATTAAATTCAATAATTTCTATTCATTCTATGTTTGATTTAAATGCAAAATCCTTTTTACCACTTTCTTGTCTGCGAAAGTGTTTGCAGTGATTGCAGTTGACAGTACTTGCTGGAATCTCAAGACTAGTGAGTATTTAGAAAAGAAAAGAGACTGCTACAATTTATAGTTTCATGCCTGATCTGAAAGTAAACTAATTAGGCTGTGGGTGGGTTCAAGAGAGTCTGTAGGATTTTTTTAAATAAGGGAGAAAGTTGCATAATGGTATGCTACCATAATTTGCATGCATACCACAGCACCGTGCATCTTTATGCCACTTTAAAACAGTATTGCTGGCTACATGTGCTTAGCCCTATGTACCTAGTTCTCTCTCATTATTGATGACTGCTGAACTTGGTTCGTACTAAGCCACCAAGATGCTGTGTAAACATGGAAGAGATGATAGAGAGAAAGAAGAAGACACCTTTTGGGGGATCTGCATTTTGTTAATACCATGAAGAATATTTTGGGTTAGCAACTGCATCCCCCACTCTTTTTTTTTGGCAACTGCATTGCCACCATCCCTCATCTGGCTGGATTTTACTTACCAATTGTACCCCCATTTGCATCAGCCTTTTGGACGTACAACCATCTAGAACAGGGGTCCTCAAACTTTTTAAGCAGAAGGGACCAGTTCAATGTCCCTCAGACACTGTTGGGGGCCTGATTATAGGAATGATTGATGTGCATGCAACTCAAGGCTCCCTCCCAAAGCTGAGGCCATTTTCCTCTGACGCCAACTCCCCACTTGTACAGTAGTCAGGGCACAGGCGCACAAGGTCGACTTTTCAGCTTCGGTCCAAGAGGTTTGGCACATGAGGGCCTCTAAAGGAGCCAAGCTGAGCATGTGCCCTGGTAGCAGTGAGGAGACGGTACTGCTGGGCAGCAGCCACTGGATTCCTGTTCAGCTCAAGTGGAAGGGGGAATTGGGGGGGGGTCTGCAATGTCCAGTGGGCTGGATTCAGGATCTTGCTGGGCCAGATCCAGCCTGCAGGCCATAGTTTGAGGACCCCTGATCTAGAATATCTCTGGTGATTCGGAGATGCTGGGACAGATGAAAATTCCTTGTCAGTCAAGCAGAGCTGTTTGTGGTTGCTAACAATGTGAATACATGACTGATCATTGCACAAAATTTATTCATATAATCATAGAATAATGGAGTTGCCAGGGGCTGATAAGGTCATTAAATCCATCCCCATTCTCAATGCAGGAATCCAAATCAAAGTAGATCTGACAGAAGACTGTTTAACTTTCTCTTGAATGCCTCCAAGATTTCAGAGATCATCATCATCACCACCCAGAGGAATCGGTTGTACTGTTGTACTGTCCTAACAGAAAAAGTCTTCAGGTTGTCCACCACTTAGTAAAGTCAGTGTACTTTAAGAAATTTGCATTGTTTTATCACTTACAGTAAAAAAAAATCCAGACTTTAGGAAGGATCTTCAATGACATTTTTGGTAAGATGTTAGAAGTTCAATAGACTGTCTGACAGAAAAGCTGTACATGGAAAAATCACTTTCGCTGACAAATTGTTGAGTGTTAATGTTTCAGTATGAAATGTTAAAAAAACAACCTTTCATAGTATTCTAGGAAGCAGGATGTTTTTATTTTATCAGGTATAATTCATTTAGTGATTTTGCTGTGTGTAACATCTTTTCCTAGAGGCAGCCACAGTTATGGGACCTTAATATACATTAATATAATAAACAAATGTTAGCAATGACGGGCAAGGCTCTCACTCACCCATAGATGGTTGGTTGGTGGAGGAAACATATTAAATACATGGACTGTCTGAGAAATCTTCCTGCATATCAACTTCTACAAATATTTTCCTTACAGTGGTAGCTTGTTAAATGGTGAGAGAAGGGCATCTTTCAGTTTCTTAATATGATAATTCCATGCCGTCAAGTTGATTCCAACTTACCATGACAATTTCCAAAATTTTCTACATAGAGATTGCACTGAAATGTTTTGTCACTTCTTTTTCTGGCAGCACCTTGGGCCTGTACAGTTTGCCTATGATTATGCAGTCTGGGTCTTATCCCAGTAGGCACAATACAGAGCCAAATTCCCAGTCTCCTTCTCAATGGCCAGATGCCTAAACCATTGAGCTAGTGAACCAGTATGTTCAGTTCCTTACATTGTCCTTATTCTACTTTAGCACAGAGGGTGGTTTGCATGGCCCTATATACTACTGAATGAGTGTTCAAGTTTCTCAGTCTACATTTCAAAGCACAACATGATGAGCAAAATGAAAATATTCATTTATTAGTATATTGCAATTTGTACCAGAAAGCATGATGCAAGCCATCTGTAATTGTTTGAAAATACTGATACTTGGCAAGGGTGAAGCAGGCTGGGTGGTATAGCACTGCAGTTGAAAATAAGAGACAGATTTCAGAACACAAATACAAGACTAGGCTATACGCCAGTGGTGGTGAACCTTCGGCACTCCAGATGTGTTGGACCTCAACTCCCACAGTCCTTTGTCATTGGCAATACAGACTTGGAATTCTGGGAGTTGTGTTGCAAAACATCTGGAGTGCCGAAGGTTCGCCACCACTGCTATAGGCGATACCTTTACAGGCCACTAATAAAATAACAAAAAAATCATTGCAAGCTTTTGAGTGCCATGCACTTTTTTTCAAAGCATATACCAAAAGTCCAGACATGGCAAAATATGTGCTTTTGGGAGAGGTTATTCTTAAAAGTTTTTGGCAGGATATGTGCCAGGCAGTCTCTTAGATAAGGCACGAGGTAGGAGGTCTGTTGTAAAAGCTGCATCTGAAGTCAAGGATTGGATTCCACACCCCATTTCTGCCACTTAGTTTCCAAAAAGAGAGGTACAGAAGAGAGTAACTAGACTAGATTAAAGCCAAAGCAGTGAGGAACAGCCTTCAGGTGTTGTTTTCAAAAAATGCAGTTATTGCAAGGTCAGATGATGTTTTTGAAAAGGCAACTTTCCCAATGCTGCATGTACAGTTGTATCTTTATATTCATCAGCATATAGAAGGCACAAAGGCATAAGGTGGTGTCCTTTAAGTTTGGTCTTTAAGTCCACCACATATAAAGAGCAGCAAAGGCATAAAATATTTTTCCACAAGAAGAAAGCAATAGGCAGAAAGGCAAGTTCATGAAATATTGTGAAAGCAATCACTTTTTATGTACTTGTCTTTTGAAAACTTTCACCCCTTCTTTGCTAAAAGCTGCTTCCTCAGAGGGAGGGGGCTTAGTGCTTGTTTGAAGGTAAGAGTTCCA
This sequence comes from Phrynocephalus versicolor, assembly GCA_023846285.1. Classification (NCBI taxonomy): domain Eukaryota; kingdom Metazoa; phylum Chordata; class Lepidosauria; order Squamata; family Agamidae; genus Phrynocephalus; species Phrynocephalus versicolor. The sequence goes on from JAHTLZ010000129.1 coordinate 46,987,827, forward strand.
GATACCAAGGAGAAGCTTCGCATAGAAAGAGATGAAAACATTCTACTCACAACACGCCAAATATTTACAGCTTTAATGTCCGGCACCGACAGCTCCACCTCTGCCATAGTGAAGGTCTTCCTCCAGTGGGAGATGAAGCATTTTTCTGCTTCCCCAAAGCTCTCCTCCACTCCCTTCATCGTCTACAGTTGCTGCCTATCACTGTGATTTTCATATAGTCAACTATTATGGAGGTCCAGGTTCAGTACAATTTCACGCCAACCCATACCCTACCATTATTTTATTCCAGCTTCACTCCCACATTAAGATTGGAATTGGAATTCAGAAGTCTGGTGCCATGTCCTTTAGTTTCTCCCAAAGTTTTTCCACCAACACCAGTAAAGGCATTTGCGATGAACTCAATGTCTAAGTCATGTCTAACAAGATTAAGCTCAGGCCTCATGTTTTGAATACTAAGCTCAGCTCTAGACTCGAAACCGTTCTCTTCCTTACCCACACTGACCCCTTAAGTTAACTGCAGCGGAAAAGGCAAATGCAACACAGAGAAACTCCAAGACTTAGATATGTTTGTTGCAACACTTTTCTGTTCTTGACCACAAATTAACAATTGTGTTGTGGTTGGAGAGCCTTGTTGTTTAACCTCAAAATATTTCTCCAAGCTCCAAATTTCATACCAATTTGACTAACAGAAATAAGAAACAGTAAGGTTAGAGTAGTGTGTGTGTGTGTGTGTGTGTGTGTGTGTGTGTGTGTGTGTGTGTGTGTGTGTGTGTGTGTGTGTGGTGATGGTTTGAGTCTCTTTTTGGGGTTTTCTACAGACTTTTCATGTCAAGGCTGTGGAATGCACAGAAATGAGGAACGTCTGTGCTTTTACTCTTTCAGGCCAACACTTCCTCACTGATAGAAAGATTGCTTAATCATTCATGAGAAACAAAGGAAATAAATTTGCAATCCCAGCCCTCTTCAGCTTTATTGCTTTGATTAACTACAGGTAATTCTCTGTACATTTGCTTAAGAAGGCATTTCATTCTTAATCCCATTCTGCATTCTTGGTGATAACAGGGGCCTATGGGTCAGAGAAGCTAAAAGTGTGACACATATTATTTCATTGCATTCTCTTTTATTTTTGATACATATTTGATTTTTAAATTGCACTTGCAAAGAGAGTGAGAAGGAGAAGGGCTATGGAGTGGTGGTGAATTCCTTTCCCTTAGCCACAGTCCTGAAGAAAATCACATAGGAGAAGATAATATCTTGTATAGGGGAGGAATTGGGCTAAAGTAGCTTTAAGGAGGACTTTTTTGCATGCACCAGTCATCTCCCACATCGACTACTACTGCAATGCTGTCTATGCAGGATTTCCCTTGGGTCTGACCTGAAAATTGCAGCAGCTTCAGAATGCTGCATCCAGGCTACCAGTAGGTGCGAGCAAATTTGACCACACTTTCCTATTCTTAGCTCACCTCCGTTGGTTACCTGTTGCATCCTGAGTTGGAGTCAAGGTTTCAATGATCACCTACAAAGTCCTCCATGGTTTGGAACCATGTTACCTGTCAGAATGTCTTTTCCTGCAGTTGTCTACTCACTCTACTAGGTCATCCAAAGTCATAATTAGAGATGGGCACGACCAGAAAAAATTAAGTTTCAAGTTGTCGTTTGTCGGGAAGGGCCCGTTTCGGGTCGTTTCCATTCTTCGTGAAAATTTTCAAAAATTTGTCGTTCCGTTTGTCGTCTGTCATTTGTACAGGTTTAGGGGGAGGGGTGGGCTCTGGGAAGCACCTCTCTGGGTGTCTCCCTCTGAGTTGACCCAGAAGGGAAGGGAAGCGTAACACGTAGCCAGTAGCCACTGCCAATTATGTTGGGTTGTTAGTGTGACAGGAAACTTCTTCGGCACTTTGCTGTCTCACTAAGAACATTATAGCCATTAATAGCTATAGCTCAGCCATATTTAGCCAGCGTTGGGGGTAATGTGTCAGAGGCACCTCTCTCGGCGCTGACTCTGACTCACTAAGAAGGATAGCATACTGGCGTACAGGTTACAAGGGAGGAAGTGGGTCTGGAGTTGGAGGCACCTTTCGATGCACCACTCTGACTCACTAAGAAGGGAAGTGTACTTGCGTACACTTGCGTACTTGCGTACGAATCTGGCTTAGGGTTGGGGTTAGGGTAAGGGCTAGGCTTAGGGTAACGGTTAAGGTTAGGGTGAGTTAGTGGGCTGCACCTCTGGGTGCCTCTGACCCACTAAGAAGACAGTGTACTGGTGTATGGGTTAGGGTTAGGGTTAGGCTTGGGCTTAGGGTTAGGGTTGGTGGGCTTTTAATGCCCTCTCTGGCACATCCAGAAGTCTCAGCAAAACCTGGCCATGCGATTGGTGGAATGGCTACAAAAATTTGCATGGTGCCATCCCATGGCCAGCCCATCATTGCGCATGTGCAGGTGTAAAAAAATAAAAATAAAATAAAATAAAATAAATGGAGACGTTTTGTTGCAAGAAAAACCCACTGCTGCTACTATAAAAAATCAGGCATTTAAAATACCTAATTTTCAAATGTTTCTGTGGTGCTTTGGTGGGTTTTTGGACCACGATTTAAAAATAAATATTGTGGTCGCCATTTTGGATCCCCCCCCACCACATGGCAAATGGAGACGACGATGCCCCCCCAGCCTGGTACCAGAAGCCCAGGACAGGAGAGGGGGGAAGGCCAGAGACCCCCCCCAGAAACCACCCCTCTCTGGTAGGTGCCCTCACTGAGGCAGGCATATTTTCGCCTGCTTTTATGGCCGGCGGGAATCGTTTTTTTTTTTATTTTTTTCTGTGCTGTGCCGCTTGGCATTGCGCGATCACCAGCGCCGCGATGCCATGCACGACAACGACAAATCAGACCCAATTTATCTTTATCGGGTCGGGTTCGAGTTGCAGCGGGGTAATTGTCGTTCTCGTTCCTCGTTATGTAACGAGCACGAAGAACGAGAACGAAAACGAGGATTTTGCCGAGTCATGCCCATGTCTAGTCATAATCCTCCAGATTGCCATTGCAAGGGAGCACAGGAAATAATCCACTAGAAGTAGGGCCTTTGTCACTCTGGCATCAATGCTTGAGAACCAACTACTGGTGAAGCTGTACCTGGCTCCACCCCTCCCAGCGTTTAAAAGACTTTTAAAAACACTGCTTTATAGAGATACCTTTTTGACAATACTGTTTAAGGTGTTCCTCCGCTGCTCTTCTATTATGTATGTCCCTTCCACATTTTATTTAGGAATTTCTGTCTCTTACTGCTCTTGTTTGCCTTATGTTGTTTTTTCTTATCTTTATATTTTTTAGCCAATTGTAAACCATCCAGAGTAGTGCATTGCACTAGTGGGATGGTCTACAAATCGAATGGAGGGATGGGTGGATGAATGAATAATATGCAGTATTTAGCATTGAACATTAATCTGCTTGGGCATGGCACAACTTAGTTCTCCGTAAACATACCTAGGCCTCCACTATGGAGCAATTTAACATTATTTTATACAAGACTGAAGTAATTTGGGCTTAATTCGAAACCAAGTCACTTTACAGAAAAGTGGCAACTTCTTCAAGGCCAAAATGGCAGAGTGTGCCAGGCAAAAATTATTCACCTGCCTTGTAAAAAGCCCAGGGAGGGAACTGTATCAAACCAGTGTTGTGACCAAGCTTGGAAGGGGCAGGTGGGGAGGAGGCATTTCTCACTGCTATACCTCAGTTGTGCCAATGAGGCTAGCTCATTCTCATACACAAATGTCTCCCTCTCATATGGCCAAACACAGCCAACTGGAATGGTTGGAATGGGTTTCTTCCTGGGGACATGTGAGTAAATATCTGCTTCCCCAGTCCTTAATTAAGTAGCTGTTTTTTGCATACCCTGCACAGGATTGAGCCTGCCTCTTCAAAATATTTTTGCTCCCGCAATTCTTGCTGGTAAGGCTATGGGTTTGTCACCCTTGTCTCTTACCTGTTAAGCAGCCTCAGCCGTAGTTTTCCAAAACATAGCTGAAATCTCAAGGCTGCCTGTTGCTGGCATAAACATTTAATCCAAGCTTCGTAACCAATAACACCATAGAATGCACCGTGGTTAAAGTGAGTTCTTTGGTCAGATTCAAACCATTTATTGAACTGGTTAATTAGCAATTTGAAAGGGGGGGAAAGCAAGGTCTTAAGGTCTCCCAGGGTCACTGCCAAACCACAGCCTATTAACTACTCCTGCCTTTCAGCAGCAATAATGACGAGGTTTTGAGAACATATGGAACCAACTAGGCAAAAGGCTTTTATGAGGAACTTTTACAGGGGGCATGATTTTGCAAACAGAAATTCTAGCAGATGATTTCATGGCTTTGCTTCCTTAACTGTCCCTTTAAAGAAACTAACCTCTTTCCTCATTGTGAGATGTCAGATTGAGACAGGCTTTGTATCTGGCACCGGTGGAGTCTTTTAAGTGGCTCCCTCTAGGCTTGTTTTGCTGAGCTTGTTTCCTTGACACTGACCTCATCGAGATGGCTTTCACAGCTCATCAACCCTCTGTGACAGCACACAACAAGTTTAAGATGAGAATGGGAAACCAGCATTCTTTTGGAAGGTAATGAAGTTATTGGATTTACACAAAAACCCCACTATGTTGGCATTTGGTTGGGTGTTGTATTTTGATTGACTCAAATGCTTAGGATTTTCTTTCTTCCTCTTCATGAGTTGGAGGATCCTAAATCACTTTCCTCATGTCATGTTGTGGACAGAGTGAGGAAATAGTACTCAGAAGACCCGAGTTCAAATCTCTGCTCAGCCATGGAACACCACTGGGCTGGGTGAAACCACTCCTTAAATATCTGACATACCTTGAACCCCTATTAAGGTCAGTATAGGTCACAACCAACTTGACAGCAGATTACACAGATCACATGTTGTCTTTACATGGCTGGAGGAAATCTCCCTTTATGAAAATCAATGCCTAGATTGTAGCTAGTAAAGTCTATAAGAATTAGAGTATAATCTATTGAGCTATAAATTCCTTCTTCCTCATCACCCTCTAGGTCCAGTTTTGCTATTTCATTTCCCAGTCACTTGTTCTTGCTTTTTGATGATATTTTCATTATAGTAAACATTTATGTGCGAAACCTGTGAACTATGTGCATATGTTTGCTAAAGTTGCTGCTGAGCAGGAGTTAAAATTTATCAGTGCTTGACAATTTTTTTTTTAAAAAATAGGGTCTCAGTTAGAGATGGGGACAAATTGAGAAATGAATCACATGTTCTGATGAATTTAGCCAATTTATCAAAATTTTATCATAAAGTGAATCCACCAACAAATGCAAATTGATGAATTGTAATGGTTTTTGATTTCTCAATTCATCACCCTATAAAATGCACCTCAAGGCACTTAGAGAAACCTTAACTGAATGGAAGCATCCCCTGGCTCATCTATACAATCCCTCCAAGATAGGTGAATATTGGGTTTCCCCCACCCAGTTTCTAAAGAACCCATTACGGGGGGGGGGAATTCGGGGGTGCATAGCTCAGATTTCAGAAACCCAATCCTCACCAAACTTAGAGGTGAAGAATAGTAGATAAGAGAGTTGGTAGAAGCTTTTCTGTACATTTGGTGTCTCTAAGCACCTGGGAGCACTTTCCCGGGGGGAGGTTAATTTGGGGGTAAATAACTCAGACTTTGAACCCAAATCTTAACCAAACATGCAGAGTTTGTAGAGGAGAGAGTGAGGAAGGAACCCTGCGAATTAGGGCCTCTAGATTCCATTTATATAATGTTTTAAAGTGGAGACAAATATATTTGTTGATTTGTCAATTTGCCACTAGAAATTCATCAGTTCATCAGTTCATCAGTTCATCAGCCCTGACAAATCACAAATAATGGATCACAATTTTTAAAATTTACCCCCATCTCTAGTCTCAATACATCCAGACACCCTTTTTCATCAATTTGTGGATATTTGTTACCATCTTTCTTAGCCAGTGCAGCATAGGTCAGAGCTTCCGAGACATTGCAGTCCAATAACATCTTTCTTTCCCAAATTTGAGAGCCTATTTTATATTTAAAAGCAAGCAAAAATAGGAAAACCTTTGACTCTCATTGTGACACTTAACAATTGATGTTGAATCATGTTGATGCTGTTATTAGGGTGACTAGGCTTTCTTTTCCTGAGGCTTGACTTTTTTCCCTATAGATGTGCACAAAATCATAGGCTTAGTATTTTTAACTGCTTTACTAAAAGGTGGTGGGTTAAAAGAACAAATCTCCATAAAGCTACTAATAATCATGTCTGCCCATTCAATTCTAACATATAGTATTTCCCAGGTTGTCTGGGTATAAACAATCTGGAAGTGACTTGTTCCCTTTTTCTGCAAGTGCTCAGGTCTTGTGTAGCATGTCCAAGGCTACACAGGCTGGCTTTTCCTAGGAAGCACAGTGAGAATCAAGCTTCCCAGATCTGGCTCTGCTGCCATGTAAGCAGCTTGCTGAGTTATCCAGCCAGCATCGCAGAGGGGTAATTAGTAGTGCCCAGAAAGAGGCGCACACAAAAATCTATGCAGGAGCAGATTATCAGAGCACAGTTCTAATTTGTCCCTACCAAATGGTCAGTGCTTCAAAACAGCTGTGGTTTAGAAGCCAAATGGTTCATTCCAGCCTAACCTCAATGCAGGCTGTTCGATTCAGAAATCCAACCTTTCCTCCATGTGTCTAAGCTTAGGGTTCGGCGTCTTCTCTGACCCATAAAATACGAGATTAGCATTTCTCTAATTTAAACAGCCTGCAAAAAAGCACAGGTTTAAAGGATTTCTTACCTTTTGAGGCTTTTAGGCCGGAAAGGAAATAGCTCATCGAAGGATTTCCTGTGGATTCTGAATATTGGGGTAATAAAAATAAAAGCTCAGAAACGCATTGTGGCCAGGAGGAGAAAGATCTCTGCTGACAGTTTTGACTACCACTCAGGAATATATACCAAGAGATGCTTTTCTAGCTAATTGGGAGCATATTCCGATAGCACCCATGCATGGCTGCTGCGAAGAAAAAGCTGTGAAAAGTCCTTTACAGAAAGCCCTCAGTCTGCAATCTGCCATTCAGGCTGACTCACTGTTACGTGCATGTTTAATTTTTCCACAGGTCCAGGTTTTCTATGTCAGAGATCCCATCCCTACCCTCATCACCATTTTTTAAAAATCCATACTGTTTGGAAGAGGAAAAGTTTTCTTAAGGGCTCACCAACACCTAAATTGGGTCAGAATGTTTGGTTTAATATGATAAAGGACTATGTAAATCTCTCTTTTTTGATTTCTTGGTTTAAAAACATTGTTGCTGATTGTGATACTTTGAATTCTTAAAGACTTCGACAAAGATGGTTTGGGCTAATATAAGATGAGAATAGAGTATGAGAATGGATGATGGCCGGATCCCAAAAGATCTTCTGTATGGAGAACTAGTGCAGGGAAAGTGCCCCAGAGGGAGACCACAGCTGTGTTATAAGGATATCTGTAAGAGGGACCTGAAGGCATTGGGAATGGACCTCAACAGATGGGAAACCCTGACCTCCGATCACACTGTCTGGAGGCAAAAGATACAGCATGGTCTACATAAATTCGAAGAGGCATTTGTCCAACAGGCAGAGGAAAAGAGGCAGACACGGAAACAATGAAACCCAAGGACTGGGCAAGAAACAGAATACATCTGCCCCCAGTGTGGTAAAGACTTCCATTCCCAGATTGGTCTATTTAGTCACACTAGGTCAGTGATGGCAAACCTTTTAGAGACCGAGTGCCCAAACTACAATTTAAAACCACTATTTTTTTTCAAAAAGTTCCAATACAGCAATTTAACCTGAATACAGGTGGCTGTGAAGGGATGATGTCGAGTGCTCACAGAAAGGGCTCCAGCTGCCACCTTTGGCACACATACCATAGGTTCACCAACACTGCACTAGGTGTTGTGTTAGGATCTACTCCAGGCATGATACCATCATCTTTCAAGACTGATGATGACTCTGTAATTACTTGGGATTCCTTGGGAATGATCTTGGGGTATCTGACTGCTGGATAGTTCAGTGGTTTAACTATTTGGCTTCAGAGCCAGAGGTGTGTGTGTGGGGGGGGTGTCTGATTTCCCAGTATGCCTTCTTGTTAGGAACTGGTCTATAGGGTCCCTTTCTGCTTTGCAGTTCTAAGATGAGGATGAAGGGGACACCATTTGATACTGCAGCTCCACAGAGATCTCTGAGAAGCGTTGTGGAACTGTTTTGTACATGGTTGAAGCTGGGAGATTGTGGAAATTGATCCTCAAATTATGTCATCAGTATCATTTTTTTAAAAGAAAATCTGGTTTAATGAAATGGCTCCCACCATTTTATTACTGTATAATATATTTTTATATTTATGTAAGAGATAGGCATTGGTGCTCATATCTTCCTTTTGAGCATTCAGGAGTGACTGATGCACAGTGAGAGAAAAGGAGAAAGTGAGCCATAATCATTTACCTTGTCAACCATTGTCATTGTGTTGAATGATGAATTAAGTCTAGAGGCAAACAAATCAAAGGAGCATAAAAGGTACAATCTTGCAGCAAATCTAGCAGCTTTTCAGCCTGATAAACAGATGCTGAAGGCCTTATTGGAGTAATTACAAATATTTCTTTCTTTAACCACATCACGAAAAGTTTGTTATAACCAAGTTCTTGGCTACCCTACAACATGCCACTAATAGCGAAACTTAGACCTGAACAGCGGCAAAACACTAATTCAGATGCTTTCTGTTTCAATTGCTTTTTTATATTTGTAATCAGCCTGCATTGTTGCCTGTGTTAGGTGAATAATGGTTTATATCTAAGAAGGCAAAGTAGCTATTATATAATGCAACAAAAGGAAGCCAGTTTCTAAACATAATTATTGGGAGGATCACTGGTTTCAAACTGGAGTGGATTACTATACCTTCCCAATGTTTCTGGCTTTAAAAGTCCATCGGTTCTCATCAGAATAGCCCAGGGGTTTGGAACATTTGGTCCTCCAGATGTTTTAGACTGCAACTCTCACAGTCCTTTATCACTGGCAATATAGTTTGGAATTCTGGGAGTTACTGTCCAAAACATATGGAGGACCAAATGTTCTCCACCCCTGGTTTAGCCAATAAGGAGGGATCATGTGAGTTTTAATCCAAAACATCTGAAAAGCTACCGTTGTTCTCCTGTTTTAGATCAATTATTGTGTTAGCAAGATGGAACCATGCATTTATTCATTTTCAGTAAAAAAAAAAAAAAGAGAAAGAAAAGTAGAGAAAAGATACATATTTAGAGAGCCTGTACATTCACAGACTTTGTTAATAATAAGAAGAAGCAAGGTGGAGGAAAGTTACTCCTAAAATGCTTCAGACAATATAATCCCTTGTGTAAATAAATGTTGATAGGGCATTTTGAAAACAATCATTTTTCCCATTTCTGGGAAGAAATCTCTAAAGAATTAATGACAACAGCCTTGTTCCTTTCTGCAACATTTAAAACCCATTTTTTACAAATCTTCTCCCATTAAAAATTGATTGGTCATGCATATGTTTTATTCCAGGCTTAAAATATTCTCACCTATTCTCATTTCATTTATTTTTAGGTGCTCTTTGCTTTGAACCAAACACTGCTTCAACATGAAAGCCTTCGAGCTGGTAGCCTGCAGGCTCCCTATACCACAGAAGATCTCATCAAGCACTACAACTGTGGAGATCTCAATGCTGTTATATTCAACCATGATACTTCACAGGTACGGAACCGTCATGGTTTTGCTACATATGGAGTTGTAAATAGCTTTCTAGGAACCTGTTGACAAAGAGTTGACTCCAGAACACAGAGAGATCTCCTAGTTCCCTGAGCTCTTTGCCCTCTGAAGATGCCAGCCAAAGAGTCTGGCAAAACATCAGGAAGAAAAACTTCCAGAACATGGCCAAACAACATCCAAAATTTGCAACAGCTAAAAGAGCTGACTTCTTATATCTGGTTTAAAATCTTTTAACCAATATGTAGATAGATGGGGAACTGAAAATGTTGGGTTTACAATCTTGCAGCATCAACTCAATTCTGACTCATAGCAACTTGTTCCTGAGTTTTCTAGGTAGAGAATACTCAGAAGTGTTTTATCATTCTCTTCTTCTGGAGGCATCGTAGGATCGTGGTGGCGAACCTTCGGCACTCCAGATATTTTAGACCACAACTCCCACCGTCCTTTGCCACTGGCAACACAGGCTTGGAATTCTGGGAGTTGTGGTCCAAAACATCTGGAGTGCCAAAGGTTCTCCACCACTGTCCTAGGACAATGCAGCTTGTCCAAGGCCACACATGCTGGCCCTTCTGGGATGCAAAGTGGGGAATTGAACTCCCAACTAGAGATGGGCATTTTGTTTTGGAAGGGGACTGGTTCCGAGATGAAACACACCATCATAGCTGGCATTCAGAATGCAGTCCCACCCTCAGGAACTAAATCAACCTTGCTTTACCCCATGTGGGGCAAAATTCCAACTAGGAAGCAGCCTCCGATGCATCATCTTCCCCTTTCCCCAGGGCTGGCCAATCAGGAGCTGTGCAAGAACATGCGTCATTCCTCTCTCTGTCAGCATGAGGTAAAGCAAGGTAAGACATTGGTTGATTTTGTTCTGGAGGGTGGGTCTGCATTCTGAATGCCAGCTGTGCTGACGTGTTCCATTTCGATACCAGCCCCCTTCCGAAACTAAATGCCCATCTCTACTCCCAGCCTCTGGCTCTGCAGTCGGATACTTAAACCATTGAACTTCCCAGAAATCTTATTATATCACAATGGACTAGAGTTAATGGTGCAGTGAATTCAGGACTTGAAAAGACTTCATAATATTCATTGATTTGCAATTTTCCACTATCCTACTAGCAGTAGAGCCATTCAGAAGCATCTTCTGATTTTGGATTTAATGAACTCCAGGAAGCAGCCTTGTTTAGTTTGCTGCAATGGCTGCAACAAAGAGCTTTGAGGCAGCTTGGTACAAGGTTTGTTAACCAAAATGAAAGGCTCATTGTAACAGGTGCCCAAGTCCACATAAAAGTGACACAGATGCCGTTTTGACAAAGATCAAATGGACAACAGCCTCTTGTCTTTTGCTACCAAACCTTCATTTTGTTCTTGATGCACCCTGGATGTCCCTCGTGAGGCTTTTGTTTTCTTGGGAGCCAGCAGCCAGAATCCTGTTGCTTAGTGTGTAGTGAATCGGACTATGTAGTCCCATTGGATCTATTGATTCAAGTTGACCCCTTCTCTCTGCAATTCACTATGCTAACATACATCACAACTTGATGGCCAGTGAGACATGAACACTGATTTCCTATCATTCTCTGCATGTAGGTTTTGGCTTGGTGTGTGGCTGGAAAGGTTTGAGATGAATGTGTGTATAAATGAAAGTTGATTGCAAGTGCTTTAGATGCCTTTGAACATAATTCCCTCTTATGGCAAAAGGCTTTGTGATAATTGAGCTTGTATTTGAAAAGGAAGTGAATATTATGAATTGGCAATGAGGTCAAATACCTTCTCATTCATCCCATTATGCAATAGTAATCTCTGTGTCACATGGAATTGGGCAGAACCATTGGTTTTCTCATAGATCTTTAGCATCAAACAGACCTTTTAAAGACTGCTGTCCAAGGTTTCCTCTAAAGAGCACATGGCATGCGCACGCACATATCTCTGGCTCTCTCTATACAAGGCTTTTTCTCCCCTGCATACCTGCCATAACTGTTTCTGTTCCAATCATAATGAAACCCACATTCAAGAGAGGCATGTGCATATGGGGGACAGCACTCTGTCCGGCAAGGCCAAAAATTAAAGGGGAAGTTGCTGCTGACACTTTTATGCATTCCATTTTCACCAGGTCCTACACACATGTACAACTTGTGCTAATATAACTTTTTGCTGACTCTTTGACCAAGACTCAAAAGATTACCTGGCCATGCTAACACTTGAGTGCCATTGTGTCAGTAATATCCCCTTAAAGCAGGGGTGCCCAAACTTTTTGTAAGGAGAGCCAGATTTGGTGGCTGAGAATGTGTCAGGGGCCTGTTGCTCCCCAACCCTGCCACCCCACTGCAAGCCCCACCCACTTTCTTTTTTAAAAATGGGGTGAAGGAGGGGGAGGGAGGGTGGGCTAGCCAGCCGCGGGCCACTCAGAATGGCCTGGCGGGCCGGATTTGGAAAAACCCCCTCGGGCCGGAGTTTGGGCAGGCCTGCCTTAAAGGTTTAAACCAGTAGTTCTCAACCTGTGGGTCCCCAGATGTTCCTGGACTGCAACTCCCAGAAGTCTTCATCACTAGCTGAGCTGGCCAGGATTTCTGGGAGTTGCAGTCCAGGAATATTTGTGGTAGCCCAATGAGAATTGAAATCACTTAGCATTTGGCTGGATAGTACCTAGAGTTTTAAAAACTCTTTTAAAAGAATTTTGAACACTTTTCATTTTTATGTAGTCTACTGGAAACTGTGGGGATATCATGATTTAACACATATGTTTATTCATTCATGGATGATATTTCCATAGCACTCTTCAACATAAAGGATTCCCATGATAATTAATGGATTATAATAATAAAACCCATAACTACAATGCCAGAAAAAATTACTGACAGCAGTGAGGTAGTTTTGTACCCAGAAGTGAGATGCTTTAAGTTCCTCGGAACTTCTGTCTGACACCAAAAAGAGACCTTAAATAAAGTGGCTGGTGCTCATGAACAGGATTTCTGCCATTGAGTAAAATGGGCATATCCTGGTTGCCAATCATTATTATTTTATTTATTATTTTGAATATTTTTACCCCACCTTTCACCTTGGAAAAGGATACAAGGTGACTTACAATAATGAGGGACAATATACAGCCCAGAACAGGGAATTAGAAGAGGCATCTTAGCACATAAAATTACTTTGGCATAGTAAATCACAACTAGAGTGAGTGCATTTGAATCAGTGAAACATATGGAAGAGCTGGCTCACTAAATTGCCACTGGTTCGATGTTCCTGCTGCAGTGCAGTGCACTACTCTAAGCAACAAGCCTTTAGCCAATAAGCATCATGATTTATGGAATTAGTGAATGAGGAGCAAGGGGTGCTAAGGCTTCAATCTGGTATTTCCAGGAACACATCCCAGGGTATATAGGACGAAGCTGACCTGCCTCTCCATGGTGCTGTCGTTTCACAGGGAAAACTCAACATCAGACCACCTTTCATTGTCAGCTTCTTTGAAGTATATACAGTGACTTTTTGCTGAAATAAGAGGAGAGGAAAGGGAGTGCTGGGATGGCATTGCTTGGAGGAAGGAAAATATCTGCTGGATCAAATGGATTCTCAGGCACTGATTATGTCCCCAATATTGAGGCAAACTTGGATCCATGTCCTATTGTACCCCATCCTTTCCCTCTTGTTGTTCTGCTGATGCTTCCTTCCAGCCAACGATTAGAATGGAAAGGTTTGGGTGAAATGGACTGCTCTATTCTACAGACTCTTAGCCTTTTTGGAAGAGTTTCAAAGACACTGTGGCTTCTTTTCTGCAGTGTTTCACAATCCATTAATAAAACAGAGATGATGGGCACAAAGAGATATAGTACTTAAAAGAGAAGTGGGACTTTTATGAGATTACTAGAGATGGGCACGAAACGCCAAAATGGTGTTTCATTTAATTATTCGTTGCCCCGGCCCGGCCCCTGTTTTGTTTCATTTAATACAAAATGAATTTTTTTTAAAAAAAATCATTTCCTATTTCGTTTGTTTTATTTTTCTTTTAAAAGTTTTTGTTTCATTTTTTTCTGGCCGGGTGCGGCCAAGGGACACATTGATTGGGGGGTATTATTTTAAATAGACCCCATTGCAGGGCTTCCCTTCCTTTTTTTTTTACAGCTGAGAAGCACTAGCCGCTTAGAGTACACAATGTAGATAAGCGGGGTATAAATGCAACAAATAAATAAATAAATAAATACTAGTGCCTCTGTGTTTTTTGTTTGTTTATTTATTTCCCCAGCTGGGGAAACTGGCTGGCCCGTTTGGGAGGGCCAGAAAGGAAGATAGCAGGCAAGGGAAAGGGAAAGGGGTAGGGATTGGAGCCGGACCACCCAGCCAGTGAAACAAGGAGCGGAGGGGAAGCCGGCCTACTGCCGTGTTCTCCTTACCTGGGGTGCGCCTCCTCCTCCTCACCTTTGCCACTGGAGAAACGGAGATCCCCCCTCACACACAAACGTAACTCCGAGCAGGGTGGGACACAGCTGGGGGTGAGCACAGGCGGCAACTGGCAGCGCTTCCCAGGAGCCTGGATCTCTTCCTCTCACTTCTCCCTCGCTGGGGCAGTAGTGGCAGCGGTAGCGGTGGCAGTGGTGGGAGCAGCAGTAGCAGCAGCAGCAGCAGCAACTGCCGCAGGGGGCAGATGGGCTCCAGATGCCGGCGAGGGAGCCCGCATCATGGGAAAAGCAGGAGAGGTGGGAATGCGCCACTGCCGCACACAGAGCGAATGAGAGCGAGAGGGGGGCAGCATGGAGGGAGCTGGGGGAGGCTGAGAGGCATTGGGGCAGTGAGCGAGGGAGGTTGGGAAAAGTTTCCAGCCAACCTGAGTGGGCACCCCAACTGCTTCCTCCTCCGCCTCCACGCCTGCCCACGCTGATGGGATGTTGATGGCGGCCCGAGGAACCCCCCCATGGAGGACATTGGGGGGCCCCAGAGCCGCCACCCGCCCACTCCCTGCCCGCCTGGATGTGGGTTTTTAGTGAATGTTTTTGTTTTTTAATTATTATTTTAAATAGTCCCTGCTGCAGGGCATTTTTCCTCTTTTTATTTTTACAGCTAAGAAGCACTGGCTTGGGACCAGAGCTTCCCAGCTGAGAGGCACTAGTGCCTCTGTTGTTTTTTTATTCCCCGCTAGCCGGGCCCAGGAGGAAAAGGTAAACCAGAATGAAAAACGAAGCAAGTGAAATGGAAATTTCCATTTCATTTCATTTCGTTTTTCTTTGATGGGTCCTTTCGTTATTCATTTTGTTCCCTAATGAAATGAATAATGAAAAATGAAACAGATAAAAAATGTGTTTTGTGCCCATCTCTAGAGATGACTGATAGCACAAATTGAAATCTATAGAGTCCATAGAATATAGCTCTAAATTTCTGTCAGACTTTTCTATGGAAAAATCTCACAACCCTTACCATTTTTGACTTTCTGTTAAATAAAATCACCGAGGGCAGAGGACATGGAGCTCTCTCTCTCTCTCTCTCTCTCTCTCTCACACACACACACACACACACACACACACACACACACACACACACAGAGAGAGAGAGAGAGAGAGAGAGAGAGAGAGAGAGCTTTTAGCACTTGCATAGGAGTTCCTCTGGAGGTATCAATACTTACCTATCCGCCAGGTTCCATAGTGATGCACAGTTAATCTACCTTAAGCTCCCATGATGGAAGAAAAATGGCCTATACAGGAGCTTAAGTAAATACATTAATAAATGTGCATTTATTAAATATTACCAGGACAAATCACATAAAAAATATAAAGATATTAGCAGGATGCATCACATGGCTCTTTCTCATTTCTTTAGTGACCCTTCCTGTCAATATACATACTGGACTAGTATTTCATTGTCATGTTGCATCCACATGGGATGACACCCTAAGAAAGTGTCCACTAGATAGCTCTTTGTCTGTGAAAGGAAGGAAGGGCAGTTACCCTACCAAGCACAGAAATCTGCAAGCAAGAAATCTGCAAGCATACTACTCTGATGTGGAAGTGGATTTCTGTTGTCTTCTGAACCTTAAGCTTTTCTAACACACCCAATTCTGACTGGGAACAACTCTGTCCTGCAAATAGGGAGAAAGTTTTCCAGAAAATGTTTAGCTGCTTGATGGCGATGACACAATAACTATACAAATAAACAACAAAAAAAATACCAGGTATGTCTATATGAGCAGGCAAGTGAACTCTTACATATCCATTTCAAACAGAGGCAGAGAGCATGTGTTTTGCTAAAAAAATAAATTATACGCTGGCTTGATGTTTAATATCCATGAAGAAAAATAATGTAGAGATATATCAACCATCCACCCAATGTTGCAGTGATTCTTCTGTTATACTGTTCTGTCCATTATTTCCTCAAGACAGTCTGGTCCTTATTTAAACTCAGGAAACTTCTGCAAACTTACGCATCTCGGTCATGTCTAGGGAACATGAGAAATGAAACAGGAAACAGATCAATTTCTTATACACACTTCTCAAATATTTACTGCCCCATCTGAAAGATTTACTGTGAATTTTTTTTTGAATAAAAAAGATACAAAATTGAAGATTTCTTAAAATAGATGTACAGAAGTTCATTTTTTCTGCGTTATCTTCTAATTCAAGAATTACATAATTTGCTGGCAGTGAACATAACTCTTTACATACAGTATAAAGTAATCAATTTAATTGGACTCTCTGGCTCATGGACTGGGAAAAGTACAGCTTGCTTTTAAAATGGTGGAATAATGGAGCTGGAAGGGATCACTAAGGCCATTGAGTCCAAACCCTTGCTCAATGCCATACATGCAAACCATAGTATATCTGATAAATAGTTGTTTAATTTTCTCTTTACTGCCTCTAGTGTTGGAGAATTCACCACAACCCAAGTTAACTTGCTCCGTTATCAGAATGCTCTAAAAGTTAGGGAGTTTCCACTAATATTCAGCAGAAATCTATTTTTCTATAACTTCAGCCCATTATTACATGGTCCCCTCTGGGACGATCAAAAACAGATCATTTCCCTCTTCTGTATGATGCTTTTTCAAGTATTTGAAAAGTGCTTATATTTCCCCCCAGTCTTCTTGTCCCAGGGCTAAACATGCCCAGCAATTTTAGCCTTTCCTCGTAAGACTTGGTTTCCAGTCCCCTGATCCACTGGCGTAGCATTTTTAGCAACTTGATTCTTCTTTGAATTTTTCAAGGCAATCTGGTGTATAATGTATTTGCATAGGCCCAGCCATGAGATGATTAAGACAAGTGTCCCCATGGACTGGGGCATGGCGTGGGGAAGGCAAGGGGGTGGGGCACCCTGGGTGCAGTAATTAGGGGGTGCCAAATGGCCTACCCCCCACCCTCCCAAAGGAAGCTGTGGGTACAGCTGTCACCTATGTATCTAGACTAGATCATAAAGCCAAACCATGAAAAAAATGACATAGCTATGTTTTCACTTTGTCCTGTCCTATCTAGCACATGCATATATCCTTATTTATGAACTGGTTGTTACTAACCCAGTTGCACTAACCAGGAGCATCCCAATAAAGACCAGCCTCTTGTTAAGTAGAAAGTGTCGGCATGGATGCCTGTTGGAACATTGATTCCAAAAATGGAGAAGCCCCCCCCCACACACACACACAAATGGAGAAATGTCAAGCTTTTTGTTTTGTTTTGTTTTGTTTTTTTAAGGGGGCATTGGATTGTGGTAAAGAAGAGATGGGGGAAACATGAGATTTCTCAGAAATCTAAACTGGGGCATGATGTCAACACACGTGGGAACCAGTCTGTTATAATGATCTAAGAATTGGAGAGTTGTTTGGTCAAAGATATAGGTGTTTCTAGGGATACTTAGTGTGGTGTAGTGGATAGAGTGAGATACTAGAATTCAGGAGTAGCAGGTTCAAATCCCTGCCCAGCTGTGGAAGCTCACTGAGGGTGGGGAAAATGGAAAAACTGCTCCTTAAATATTAGATACCTGGACAGCCATATCAGGAATGCTATAAGGTGGTTCCAACTTGACAGCACATAACCTAAATAGGTGTTCCTGGGCACTGAAACAGAAATCCGGCAGAGGCAATGCTCCTTTGATGCCAATAAATAATGATACCTTAAAGTTATATATTTAGGAAATATTTCCCTCCCAGATTGATCTTTCCTTTTGTTTAAACAAAGAACACAAATCACCTATGTGATTTTCTATGAGCCTTGGAAGCGGCAGTATAGCAAAGAAATTGGACCTTTTTTCTGGAGGGTTTTTTTTTGGGGGGGGGGATCTGGCATCCAGCATACCAGTTATAATGATTTAAAGTGCTATTATACAAAGAAAACAGTCCCTATATCTTTGCCCTTCACGAAGGAGGGCATTTGGGTGTCATTACAATATGCTCATTGTCAATAAATTGCAAAGCTGTTGTTACATAGCCCTTTAAACTATGCTGTCAGAACATACCACTTTCAGGTCTGTCCTTAAAAGATTTAAGGTTCTTGATAAGCCTTAATTGCACTATTAATTTGCCTCCATTCCAGTGCTCGATAAAAGTATAACTGAAAATCTGGACAGCTTCCAAATCCAGGCAGTGAAAACTATCTTTGGAATTCTCTTGTTACAATAAATAAGAAATGTACTGCCCAGGACCATTAGGTATAGCGTTGAATGATAAGCAAAACCCTCACTTATACAAGGAATGCCATACATGTTTATCCATGTTTTTAAAAAGAAAGAGAAAAGCCCTCTGTGTGGAGATTATATTTAGAGAGCGGAAGGAGGTGAATATTTTGTGATTGTTTCTAAGTGTGTACATAACACCAGGAAGAAAAGTTGGCACAAGGGGTGGGAAGAGTAATTAGAAAATTTCTCATTCTCCCTGATTTTCTCAGTCTTGCCATGTTTGGACTATCTGCAAGATTTTTCCCTGCAAGATCTCCTGGCTTGCCATGATACCAAGAACCTGGTTGCTTCTCCTCCAACTTAATTTTTAAGCCACATTAGAAGGAGAAAGGTCAAGTGAGACACTGTCCTTAGTTATGCAACAGAATGCTTGCATCAATGCCTTTTGAGCTTTAAGGTCAATGTGTCATACCTACACATATGTGGTTAATTGTGGTGTCCTCAGAATCTTTGAAACCACAACCAATACCTATTAGAATGGTGATCAATTTGTACTGTTTCATGAACAATAATAAAATAATACAATGAACACCAGGCATTTCCCTGAAGCAGCAGGGTCATCCTTATTATTTCACCAACATTAAACAAAATATGCAAAGTGTACTAAATTTAGTATGAAAATGCCAAGTCTTTTCAGTGACAATCTGGTTTCTTCCTAAGGAATGCTGATCTATAAAGCCAATACATCTGCTCTAACTAGAACCATATTCCGATAAATGGATGACCTTCTACTCTGTTAATAAAATCTTTTGTGCTGCGTTTTAGATAGGAAGTACTTTACTGAGCAAAGTGGTGAATAAAAGAATCCATATATTGCAATAATGGTTCTCATAGAGATCCTGACACAGATAAAGTAAGTCTTCCAGGTGGTTGGTTTCCTGGTTCATGGACTTTAAACTGCATATAAAGAGCTCATGATCAGTGGAGCGTCATTACAAGCAGAGTTTAATGGAGTCCCAATATAAATAATTTCAGTATTAGAATTAATCAAGCCTAGGATTATGCCTTTGGAAAATGGGGAGAAAAGCACATGCCCACCAGATGATTGGTGTTAAATAGCTACCTTGTCGGAATGATTAGTGAATGCAAATTAATAATAAAGGTATGTGTTGCTCTCCTGACCTGGCCCATGCCCTAGATTGGTGCTTGACCTACCCTTTGCCATTCTAGAAACGCTCCAGGTGCAGATCCAGGTCTATGTTAATATTTGTGTACTTCTGGATCTTCAGAAAGAAACCCTCTACTTTCAAGTGGCAGCGACTGCAGATGAATGGATGGTGTTAACACGGGGCCACCAGAATTATTCTTAGCAGAATTATTTGCCCAGCGGAAGCTCAGAAAATATTACAAAAGGAATTACAGGGGACAGCTATAATGAACTTTTGCAGTGATACAGCCATGCCAATTGGGGCAGATGGAATAGAGACAGATATGTCTTGCCTTACCTGAGCCACCTATAGAAGAAGGCACACAAACATACACTTTACTTCTGGTCTGATGGAAGAGATCTGCAGGCATACCGTTCCATCCTGTGAGTACTGCTGGACCCTTTCCTCTGGTTGCTTCAGGAATAGACATGGGCACGACTTAGCAGAATTCCCGTTCCCATTTCCGTTCCTCGTTTCCGTTACGTAACGGAAAAGGAAACGACAATTACTCCTCCAGAACTCGAACTCGAACCGACGAACGAATAATTGGGTCTGATTTGTCGTTGTCGTTCCTGGCATCGCGGCGATCCCGCGATGCCAAGCGGCACAGAAAAAAAGTTTTTAAAAGTTAAAAAAAAAACCGATTCCCGGCCAAAAAAGCAGGCGAAAATATGCCTGCCTCTGAGAGTGCACCTACCAGAGGGGTGGTTTCTGGGGGGGGTCCCCGGCCTCCCCCCCTCTCCTGTCCTGGGCTGCTCTGGTGGGTGGCATCCTCGTCATCTCACCAACTCGCCATGCCATGCGGAATCCAAAATGGGGTGACCGCAGTTTATTTTGAAATCGTGGTCCAAAAACACACCAAAGCACCCAGAAACATGCGAAAATTGCTGCTGCCTGCTACTATTTTAAAACTGCCAGAATTTTTACAGTAGCAGCAGTGGGTTTTTCTTGCAACAAAATGTCCTCCTCTCCATTGATTTTATTTTATTTTATTTATATTTTTTTACACCTGCGCAATGATGGGCTGGCCATGGGAGTGGACCATGCAAATTTTTGGAGCCATTCCACCAATCGCATGGCCACTTGGCCACTGAGACTTCTGGGATGTGCCAAAAAGCCCACTAACCCTGGCCTAGCCCTAACCCGAACCCTAACCCTTACCCATACGCCACAGTACACTGTCCCTCTTAGTGGGTCAGAGAGGCACCCAGAGGTGCACCCCACTACTCACCCTAACCTCACCCGTAACTAGCCTAACCCTAGCCCTTGTGCTAACCCTAACCCTAAGCCAGATCTGTGTACTTGCATTGCACACGCAAGTACACTTCCCTTCTTAGTGAGACACAGAGAGCCCGCATTCTCTGACTGACTGCTGCAGTGGAGGCACCCCAAAGAGGGGTGCCTCTTGTTAGTTATTCTCATCTATTCTCATCTACATCTATACTGCTGGAAAGGATGCTTATACAAATGTTTCAGTACAGTTGTTCAAAAGCATAGTTCGATCTCCAACTCCAAAATAAAGAAAAATCATTTCCATAAGTGTCACAAATCCCAATAGCAATTCGCATGTCAAAAAGGAAACTTAGCAAGGACTATTCTGCCTTGGAACTAAATCAGGGCTATTTCAACATTCCTGAATAGAGATGAGCACGACCAGGAATTTTTTTTCCAAGTTGCCAGTCCACTGCTGCAAGCAAGTCTGCAACTTGGTATGCATATCCATATGGCTATGCATGCCCTTTTGTAGCGGGTGAAGAGAGGAGGCACCCACGAGGTGCCTCCAGGAGCCTGCTTTCCCTTCCTTCCCAGCGGGTGAGGAGAGGAGGCACCCACCCACCCCACAGAGGTGCCTCCAGGAGCCTGCTTTCCCTTCATAGCGGGCCAGAGGAGGCACCCACCCCACCCCTCCAGGAGTCCGCTACCCCCCCAAACCAGTACTAACAACAGACGAAAAAACGAAAAATGAAACGACAAATTTTTGAAAAATTTCGCGAAAAACGGAAACGAGCAGAAACGGACCCATCCCGAAAAACGACAACTTGGAAAAAAAAATTCCTGGTTGTGCTCATCTCTATTCAGGAATGTTGAAATAGCCCTGATTTAGTTCCAAGGCAGAATAGTCCTTGCTAAGTTTCCTTTTTGACATGCGAATTGCTATTGGGATTTGTGACACTTATGGAAATGATTTTTCTTTATTTTGGAGTTGGAGATCGAACTATGCTTTTGAACAACTGTACTGAAACATTTGTATAAGCATCCTTTCCAGCAGTATAGATGTAGATGAGAATAGATGAGAATAACTAACAAGACACTAAGAAAAGACACACCAATTTCCTGGCATAAATTGGTCTTGACTTTTACTAAAGAAAGAGGTTTTAGGGTTTTTTTTAAAAAAGGTATATTTTTCTAATATAAACATTTTAAATTGTGATTTTTTTTTTATTTACAAGGTCTAAACACGGCTGGTATTGTCCAACAGAACATCATTAGGAATAAGCCTATTCAGTTATATGACAATTCTATGTACTGCTGTGATTTGCTTCATATAGGGACAACTGAGTTGACCTCCATGCTTATTTTGCAGACAAAGCCCTCTGAAGCACAGGTCTCTGCAGCCACAATATTCTTCTACCTCTTAATGTCTCCTAATTACTGTATAAAGTTATATGCTTGTCTCTTTTGGCCTTCATTCCCCCCCCCTTTGGAGTCTTATGAAAATACCTGGAGCTGGCAGGAGTATGATGCTCAAATTGGTGTAATACATTTGCAGAACAGGTGTGGTGGCTTAGCAGGCTGAAAACTGTTATTTACAAAGTTGGTAGCTCAGCTGTTTGAATTCCGGGTGCCATGCAGCGGAGTGAGCTCCCTCTGTTAACCCCATCTCCTGCCAACCTAGCAGTTCGAACGCATTGTATATGTAAGTAAAGAAATAGGTACTGCAGTAAAAAGTGGGAAGGTAGAACAGTGCTTCCTTGCAGCTACGCCAGCCACATGGTCACAGACTTGCACAACACTGGCTCTTTGGTTTGAAGAAAGAGATGAGCACCACCCCTAGAGTCGGACATGACTAGCACACATGTGCGGGGGGAACCTTTACCTTTTACCTGACATTTGCAGAATGTAGTTCAGAACTTCCTGTAAACTGTGAATCAGATTAATTTTGGTGTTGAAGGGTGCATTCAAGGAAGCTTCAGTTTCAGGGAACAACAGTCTATAGATATTAGGTGGTTCTTTCTTTTAGATGTTAATAGGAAGGCAGTCTCATGTTGGTTCCTCAGAGTGAGTAGAAACATGATATTCCTGTTAATACAAGCAGCAACAAAAAAAGCTTTGAGTTCCCCCCTGTGGTTATCAGGTTAGAGTTAAGATACCTAAGAAGGATTTCTTTTCTATGAACACTCAGCTAGGGCTGAAGAAAATGTCATGAGATGCAACTGTCCGCTTGTGGATGGGTATATATATATTAACAGCCCAAGATTCCCCAAAATATATACAGTGCATATTTTCTTCCATGTTAAGTGAATATGCACACAGCATGTCAATAATAGAGGACACATTTCCATTCTGATCCTTGCTGTAACAGAAAGCAAAGTTTTACATCTGCTGCCTCCAGAACGTGGAACTTTTTGCTGTGCCTGCAAAATATAATGATGGAAAAGCCATTACAGTACATTCAGGGAGATGCTGACTCAGTTAAAATCAAAGCTCTGTTTCTTATGGTACTCCTGTGAAGGCGGCAGTGTAGTTGTGAGCGGGTGTGTATACACTGGGGGAACTGCAGTCTAAACTGCATAGGTTTCATTGTGTGTGTTTTTTTAAGCAAAATTCCTTTATGTTGCACAGAAGGGCTATTCTTTGCCTCTCAGGGAGAAAAGCATCATAAGGTTGTGCATAGAATCCAAAACACAGTGAATCTTTTAATATTCCAGTTTCCTGTAGTTCCTGCAAAGCCAAATCACAAGTCCTTTTCAAAACTACTCCCAGGAGTAATTTTGCCACATTCCCACTTTGTTGCACAACTGAAAACTCCATGCCTTATTACCAGTTCTAAGTATGGCATGTTTAATCTCTTCATTTTGGAAACAGAAGCTATCCATGGAAAACTTGCCTTTCACTCTTTGGGGGATTTCTTTGCAATAGCTGACTTTGTGATGGAATCCCTATGCCATAGGCACAATTAGTCAGCCTCTTCTCTCTTTAATAAAGAATCTCTTGCCAACTGAACTCACACCTTCGGGAAATGTTTGAGCCAGCAGCCATGCTTATTGCATCTGTAACAACACAGTCTGGTTGCGTCCACTTTTATGCTCCTTGTTGCCAGATAAAAATCACCATACATTGTTCTGCCAGATTGTAGAAGTAGACATAGAAATGAGGAGTCATTTATGCCAAGATAAGTCATACATTTTACAGCATATTTATCAAATTTCAAAGTTTGTTGACAGTTATTAGCTCTTAACATCTCTGCTTCCTACTGATTCTAAAAAGAAGCTCCTTTCTTTGAATGAACCAGTAGTTAGCAATACATTTTAACATTTTGTGATCTGTGACATTAAATGAAAAAGGTAAAGGTAAAGGTTCCCCCCACACATGCGGGCTAGTCTTGTCTAACTCTAGAGGCAGTGCTCATCTCCGTATTTAAGCTAAAGAGCCAGTGTTGTGGAAGTCCGTGACCATGTGGCCAGCATGGCTGCAAGGAAACACTGTTTTACCTTCCCACTTTTTACGGTGGTACCTATTTATCTACTTGCATTTAGATGCTTTTGAATGGCTAGGTTTGCAGGAGGACATTAAACTACCCCCCACTTTAATAGTCATCTCTGAAATGTGCTTAAAGTTAGTAGATTTCTGTCCCATCCCTAAGAAAGTGATTATTTAGCTGAAATCTCTAGCTAAAAAAGCAAAGATCTGCATTTTTATAATAATGATCTTTGGGAGTAGGTGGCATATAAATTGTAATAAATAAATAAATAAATAAATAAATACAGTATTTGAACATATATATGAATGATAGTGTATGTCAAAGTAAACAAACAAACTTAGAAGTATTAATTACATATTTATAAATCACCCTGATTTGTAAATGATTTGATTATTATCTCTCAGAAGCTTATATTAAGCATGAAGGTTATTAGAAATGGAACAATTTGTAACACCTGAAAACCATGTATTTTATTTCAGCTAAGAATGCAGAGACTACTCCCTAAATTCTTCTTTCTCATCAGGTTTAGGCTGTCTTGATTAGACGATAAGGAATTTTCAAGCTGTAGGAGGATATATCTGTGAAGATTCTCAATCATCCAGATGACTTTTTCCGGAAGATGAGTCATGGCAACTTGACTTCTTTTCTTGTGAGAGTGAAACATTTTGCTGCTCATCCAAGTAGCTTCATCAGTCTGAAAAAAGTTGGTAGTGAGGCCTCCAATTTATAGTTCACCTTGGTTTCACACACACACTGGTCTGAATAGTCTTGTTAGGCCCATAGTGGCCTGACCAATTTCCCTCAGACTGACAAAGCTACTTGAATGAGTAGTGAATCATTCTGATCTCACAAGAAAAGAAGTACAGTTGCCATGACTCAACTTCTGGACAAGCTGTAGGAAATACTTCCACGCAAAGGCAAAAACCAGGAGTGAATTTTTCCCATCAAGACCTGTCTAAATCCTGCTAATCTATCATTGTGCCATACTAATATTTTTTTATATTTGAGAAGCAAAATGGAGCTTACGGCAAGGCAAAGTGAGGAAGAGCAAGAACTACACTGATACTCTTTGCAAAATGAAATTCTTTTTCAGGCATCACATATTAAGGAACAGCACAGAGTATGCTTCGAGATCTTAAAAATAGGTCAAATCTGAGCTTCATTTGGAAGAACTAAATGAAAATGTGTTAGCAATTGAGACATCTAGTCATTTTAATCCCAACGAAAGTCAAAATGATAAAGAATGAGATTTCATATAATGATTAGTGGGAAATTTGGGAGTTCTTCAACTAACATGAATATGATCTGTGCTCCCCATACCATCCAAAATTTATTTTATCAGTCAACTAAAGATGGAAAAATGATATGCAGAAGCAATTTTATTGTGAATAACATTACAGACTTAGTGAAATCATCTTTGCCACTTTCCCTAAAGCTACACAAGGTACCTTAGAGACTGAAATATTTGAGGAACTGGGGTTTGAAAACAAACTGTTTAGATTTAATGAACATAGTGAATTCTGAGAAGGAAATTTTGCATAAAACCACTAGTGTAACTATGTCATCCTTGACACAGCTGTTTCTCTGTTCTTCTCCCATTGATCCCTTCTTCTACAATTCCCTTATCCATCATTGCAGCTAAGTCTTAAATTGGAACATTTGAATTTGTGCAACCACACTACTGAATATAAAACATTATTGTGCTGAGAAATCCAATACAGTAGAAGTGATAAATGGATAGCATAGTTGCTGAGCAAAGAAAATGTATAGAATAATAATTCTTTTATTAAATAAGAAAGGGGAAAGAGCAAAATGTGGCAGGAACAGTAGATAAGATCAGCGGTGAGCTACCCAAATTCTACACACTATGTTGTACAAAACAGATTTTCCAGAAGATAAATTGATTGAGCAATTTGGAGAAAACACAACAATTGTAATAACAGAAGCTCAGGAGATGATAAATGCTGAATTTTCTAGGGATGACATTTTACAACCACATTTTAAAAAATCCTTTGTTTTTCTGTTCAACCTTTACCACACCACTTCATGAAGTGTTTTGTGAGATAATGTATTGCTAATTATGCTGGCTGTCATATGTAATAGAAAAAATATTAAGAAATTTGTTTGGTGTAGAAAATAATCATTCATAAAGTATTTTTGGTGGTAATTTAAAAGCCTTAACGTGGGGATAGAGTGAAGCTACTTGATAATGAGACAATATATTAACTTCTTCAGTGTGACAAATGCTAAGAAAAAGAGGTATGGCTGCCATCTAAGTGAACTGGAACTTACTCCATACAGGGCTTCTTTCAATTCAGTCATAAATGTCTATATAATCCTTTTCTCAAAAAAAAAAAAAAAATGAGAGGAGACAGGGTCATTAGGCTTGTAGGAACAGCACCCCTCTCGTCTCTGTTTATTAAGCTCTATCTGCTATCTCATCCAACACTCTTTTCAAGTTCTGTCTTTTTTAAAGTACCTGACCTCATCTTACATGATTTTCCATAACCAGCAGACTCTACAGCTCATTGTAAATATTCACTGTGTCTGCTGTCAACTTGTGTCTACTCTAGATGTCTTATGGCTGGGAGCTGAGTGCATTCTTCACCCAACCTTTGGTATATATATTTATTTGGAGTTTCATACAAACTGTATTGCTTTAAGAGTTATACATGCAACTTTCATATGCTCTCACATAGCATGAGGATTGGAATTTTACCTGAGCTTCCAACTATCCTTCATGGGCATCTATTTCAGATCTTTGTAGTCCATATAGTGTAGCATTACAGAATTTTTAGTTACTTCTTTACTTGCATTTATTTTGCTTCCCTTCCTTTTCTTATCATACTCACCCAACCCTTCTGCTCTTGAGGTGATCTCTCATAGTGCTTCACACACAGCCAGTGAGGGTTCATTTTCACCCACAATTAACAGATATAAAATAGAACCACTATGTCTGCAGGGAACCAGTTCCATGATGTACTGTGGATGCCTGATGTTGTGGATATGAGGGAAATCCATATATAACATGGATAACAAGGGGATGGAACAAAGGCCATGAGAAGACACTTATATTTTTATATAAAGCCATGGCAAACCACAGGTTAGTGAACCCACAGATATGGGGAACCTACTTGAAAAACAAGAAAGCCAGAATCTTGTTGCTTAGTTATGCTGGTTTCAATGCAATGATGTTATGATGCAATGAACAAAACTGAATTGCTACTAGTTCGCAAATCACTATTTGTATTTCTCATTGCATGGCAAGTACTTGATGATACAAGAGGCCATTAACCACTTTGCAATTTGTACCATTGAACTTACCGTGACATAACCAGCCAATAGGATGCTGATAGAAGTGTCCAGTCATGACAGTAGAACAGGACATGGCAAGGCTTATTGGAACCCTAAACTTGCTTTTTAAAGTGCACAGATATTTTAATGTGGCAGTAATAATCCAGCTATTGAACATCAAGTGTTTTAAAACCCATGCACACTTTTCAGAAATGTCTACCAAGATCCTCCCCCCCCCACACACACACACACTGGGGCTAAACTGAACATAGAAACTAAGAATCCAGGAATGATTTCTTTTACATAGCTATTTTGAACACGAAACATAAAATAATCCTTCAAACATTAAAACATGTTTAAACATGTTGTTGGATATCTAGCAGAAGTTGGAGAAGGATAGCTTTGTTTTTCTAGGCCTGTGAAAACTTTCTGAAACAATTGTAAATCTTATTAGAAAATTTTGCTTTATATATTCAGGGGAAAAAAAACCATGGTTACCAGTAACTTTCTCCCCACTTTGGTAAAGAATGATGGCCATCATTTCCAATTGTCATTTGTTCCTAGGCAGTGTCCACTCAGACATGTCCTATTTCTCCACTATCATCTCCTTTAGTAAAGCGCAGAACTGTAATTGCTCCTTCCATCCCTTACATGATTTTGTATGATTTTTGTTTGGTATCCTCACCAAATAACCCATGAGATCATAGATCCCATCTGCGCCCATAACGACCAATCCAAAGCATGCCTGGAATCTTATTTTTGTGCTTTGGACTAATCCTATATATTAAAATCATGAGGATCCACTGGTTTTCTTTACAGTCTGTCTCCGAGATGCCGTCTTTTCTCTGCTTAGGGTCTTGTCTCTTCTTTAGACTTTGGCCTCTTCCCTTGAAGCTTCTATAGTGACCAGGGGGCTGGGTTTTCCCACAGAATTAAACTTTTATAACTGAATTATGGCATCCCTGTTCTCATTCAAAGAGAAATACAATTGATATCATTGGGCTTAATATAAATTATCTAGAGGAGCAGGAGGCTTCCATGGATAGTCTGTGAAGTGTACAATTTCTCCCAGTTTGCATATGATCTGCCACCATATCTTTCTCCTCATACAATAGCAAAGGGTGCTGCCAGTTGTTTAACCTGGCTTTCTGAATGACTTTTTTTTCCATTTCAGCTCCCTAATTTCATCAACACAACTCTTCCTCCACATGAGCAAGTTACAGCACAAGAGATTGACAGCTACTTCCGTCAGGAACTCATCTACAAGAGAAATGAGAGGATGGGGAAAAGAGTGATGGCCCTCTTAAAAGAGAACCCTGACAAGAGTTTCTTCTTTGCCTTTGGAGCAGGTAAACCCTTAGCACATTGCTTTGTTGACTTTCACACCCACCCACGAAGAACACCATATCCGCAACGCTTTATTTCCTGAAATGTCAGGGTTGAAACCTAATTCAAGAGGTAGGCAGGGGAGTTGTAACATGATGTAACTGCTTCTGAGTGGTTGACACCCCTTCCTTAATCCACCCTGTCACCTGCTCTTGGCTTTTTTGTGTGAACTAATAATGCAGAGGTATAACAAATATAAACACCTTCATGGCAACAGTTGTAAATGAGTGAATATGGATGTTTAGTTGTTAAAGTCAAAAACTGCCAATAATCAAACATCCTCCTTCTCCTGGAGGGAGGGGGGATGCAATTCCTTGAGACTTCATCCTGAGACCCACCAAACATAGCATGCATTCAACATTGGAAATAACTTCATTTTCCCACTGAGACAGTGAAACTATGAAACTCTGCCAAGTCAATCATCTTATTCCCAAAGCACTTTCCCTGATAGTACTGTAGTTAGGAGCATAGTCTATCTCTGATGCTATAGATAACTATAGTGAAAGTCCTACAAAGATTTTATGTGGGTTTAACAACATTTGGTATTGATATCATTGGGAAATTACTACAACTTAAGAATGTAAACACAGACTCTCATGGCCCAGGTCACAACATCTTGACTTCAAGGAATTTGGAATTAAGATTCATTCCAGTTGAGTTATGTTAGCTAGTAGGCTATACCTTCACCTCTTGGGTATTCAGAACACAAGGCCTGGTGACTCTGGGTGGATGCCCTTCTCTCAAGTCCTATTGCCACAGGAAGGACTTGTATTTGAAATCAAAATTCAGGACTCCATGAGACTGCGGGGATTCTCAGTGATCCAGTTGAAGTTATCCAGAAGTTGAGTCATGGCAACTGGGCTTCTTTTCTGTTGAGATCAAAAATTTTCACTCTGTATCAAAGTAGCTTCTTTAGTTGAAGACCCCATAAGACTTACCTCTTCTGTTGAAGTGAGCATTGCAATTTGCTGAATCTTGTCTCCTGGCAACTGGGGAGATTTCTCTGCCAGTGGCAAACAACTGGATTTTGAGTTATGAGGGTTCTCATACTGTTAGCCTACCATTGTGGAGTTAAGTTGGCAGAAACCAGAGCTCAATGTTCTGTGGAGTAGCTCCATTGGGACCCTCTGTCTAAATTCTTTATGAATGAAATGAAATCCTTGTGAGTTGGGCCTTTTCTGAGTATGGCTAATGAGCCACTATGGATTTCACATTAGAGGTAAAAATATATGGAAATATAACCGATAAAAACAAATCATCCCTTAAAGATATTTATCCAGACTCAAGACTGTTTAGTCCACTGTACTGTAGTGCCAACATATTTGCACTGACATTCCATGGGAAGCAAGGGAAGTTGAGTCTGTCTTATCTCATTTAATGTGCAATACAGTACCATCTTCTAGCATGTGACATTGTATGTATACAGTGGAGCTTATTATGTGGATGGCTTTGCAATGAATGCCAGACTTTCAATATCATCAACTCACCCATCTTTTTTCCTAATCTACCCCCACCGTTTCCTGCTTCCATGCCAACCCATTCTGTGTAATGTAAAACCTCTGTGTAATAATTTCGGCTGCATCTCATCATGCCACTGCTAATGCTAAACTTTTAATATCACTGCATAAGGAAGCATGATGTTTCAGAAGTCTGTTCCTGGCACTGATGAACTAAAGATCCGAGTCTTTAAAATTAAAAATCCTAAATGGACCTCTGTAGAAATTAAAGCTGTTACCACCAGTTGTTGTGTCCTCATCCTTCCTCTTTTCTATAGCTTTTATGTGGAGAATATCCAATAGTATCTTAGGAGGAAAAGCATTAGCCAGTATTTGTAAGTGTTTGCTGTATAACAGAAGGTTGCCTGCCTGTGCACTAATTTGCAGCAGATACACCAGGCACAGGCTCATAAAATGTATCCCATTAGCTTAAAGTGGATTCAGGTTTAAATCTCGGAATGCGTCTTTTCCTCAGCTTGTTGCTGAGGAGGGATTTGGAATGCCATACCAGAACAGGATCCAAAATTTCACAGCTGGCAGCTATGTACCTATGGAAATGGAGCAAAACGAACTATCTCAGGTTTGGAATATTGACATAAATTTGGATTCAAATCCAGCAATTTTGTCCTTCCATTTAAAGAGACCTTAAAATGAACTCTAACCATTATTCATTTCTTGGAGGAGGGGAGTGAACAGAGGGGAAAAAGTGGGAGAGGGAATATTTTTAAACAACATGTGTATTTCATGTGGGAATACACACTAGTCCCCTGTATGTATTCTGGCCTAAGTCCAGTGTTGGAGTCTCCAATTCATTATTTGCCTCCCATAGAGCCAACATGTTTCTACAATACGTACAAGTCTACTTCATGCATATCCACTTAAGAGTGTTAGGTTTCTGCGATCTGTTCTGCCCTGGGAGAATGAGATGATCGCAAACACTCAGAGCGATCCTCCCCCCTCCTTCCCAAACTGAAAACAGATGCTGTTTATTGAGCAGCATCATTTCAATAAAGTGTGGAAAAGAAAGTTATGCAAAAAGTTTGTTCTCCTTTGGTCACAGCTAATGTAAGCCATGCTGCAAAGAAAAGAAATAGTAATTCTATCATCTCTTTATTGCCAGGGCATGCCATGAAAGACAAAAGGGACCCAGTGGTAGGGAACCCTGGATTTACTGGTTAAATAGGCCACCCCCAGCTTTACAGTTGTCAGTATTTCATTCTTCAGCTGGGGACATAGCAGGAATGAGATTGTGTTAATCATGAGATTATTTAAAAATGTTTAATAACTAACATCTGTGAAGATGGCAGGTCAGTGAGTAAGACATAAATCTTCATGTGGGTTTCTAGCATATATATTATTAGAATTAAGATTTCATGTAATTTCTTGGGATATTTATTTATTTATTTATTTATTTATACACCTTTTATGCCGCCCACTACTTAACAAGAAATATGACAAAGGTATTGCATATATGAATGCTGGCGAAAAAGGGAGATTAATAGAGACACTTCTGATATCTACATTTTTTCAAGCAGAAAATCTGGAAGTCCTGCTTCTTGTGAAATTTCCAAGTTGACTTTCAATTTTAACTTTTCCCTTCAAATCCATTGTATAACTGTGCCCCTGTAAATACAGTAGCAGCTCTTGGGGAGCATTCTCGTTATTGCACCTTCATGTTGTTTAAAACTTTCCCACCTGGAGGAGCAACCCTCACACAAAGAAATGATCCTTCTGAAGAAGATGTAATTTCCTACATAAAAAAAAAAAACATAATGGCTGAAATCCTGATGCACCATTTGGCATGTGCAATATGAAGCTGTGACAATGGCAAAGGAAAGCATGGGAGAGCAGGAATGCTGCACATAAAACACTTCTGCATGTGTGTCATGCAACAGAAAAAAAAAACAGGAGCCATACAACTGATTTCACAATCTGTTACTGAAATACAGGTTGCTTCTGCTGGGCTTCTGCTGCTACAACTTTACATTCCACAAGAATGTTCAGGATTTCAGCCAGTGACACAAGGCCTCCATGGATACAGGTGCAGATACATATGAATGAATGAATGAATGTTTACTTACGGTTATTAGAGATGGGCACGACTTAGCGGAATTCCCGTTTCCATTTCCGTTCCTCGTTTCCGTTACGGAACGGAAAAGGAAACGAGAATTACTCCGCCAGAACTCGAACTCGAACCGACTAAAGAATAATTGGGTCTCATTTGTCGTGGTCGTTTCTGGCATCGCGGCGATCCCGCGATGCCAAGCGGCACAGAAAAAAAGTTTTCAAAAGTTAAAAAAAAATGATTCCCGGCCAAAGAGCAGGCGGAAATATGCCTGCCTGAGTGAAGGCACCTACCAGAGGGGTGGTTTCTAGGGGGGGTCCCCGGCCTCCCCCCTCTCCTGTCCTCCTGGGCTGCTCTGGTGGTGGTGGGGGGAAATCCTCGTCGTAGTCGCTCGCCGCAAGTTCGCAACAGCACCGGACTCGCCGCCGGCCGCCGCAATTCAAGCGGAAGCGGCACAGAAAAAAAGTTTTTAACTCCCCCCCCATTCCCGGCCAAAAAGCAGGTGAAAATATGCCTGCCTGAGTGAGGGCTCAGGGCACCTACCAGAGGGGTGGTTTCTGGAGGGGGGTCCCCAGCCTCCCCCCCTCTCCTCCTGTCCTGTCCTGGGCAGCCGGACTCGAGTCGCCATGCCATGCGGTGCGGGCGGGGGATCAAAAATGGGGCAGCGACCGCAATATTTTTTTTGAAATCGTGGTTCAAAAACACACAAGCACCACAGAAACATGCGAAAATTGCTAATGCTATTGCTAAAACTGCCAGAATTTTTACAGTAGTAGTGGGTTTTTCTTGCAACAAAATGTCTCCTCCCCTGCCCTCTCTCCATTGATTTTATTTTATTTTATTTTATTTACACCTGCGCAATGATGGGCTGGCCAAGTGGTGATGTGGGAGTGGACCATGCAAATTTTTGGAGCCATCCCACCAATCGCATGGCCACTTGGCCACTGAGACTTCTGGGATGTGCCAAAAAGCCCACTAAACCCTGCCCTAGCCCCCTAACCCTAACCCTAATCCTTGATTCCTTACCCATATGCCACAGTACACTGTCCTCTTAGTGGGTCAGAGAGGCACCCAGAGGTGCACCCCACTACCCCACCCTAACCTCACCAGTAACTAGCCTAACCCTAGCCCTTGCGCTAACCTGTCTTAACCCTAAGCCAGATCTACTTGCATTGCACTACGCAAGTACGATTCCCTTCTTTGTGAGACACAGCGGGTGCGAGAGCCTTAGGCATCACCCTATGGCTTTGGCTTCTGCCAGTCCACTGGTCTCATAGTCTGCAACTGGTATGCATATCCATATGGCTATGCATGCCCTTTTGCAGCAGCAGGTGAGGAGCGGAGACCCCCATGCCATGAGGGGTCTCCAGGAGCCTGCTTTCCCTTCCTAGCGGGTGAGGATAGGAGGCACCCCCCCCCAAAAAAAAGAGGTGCCTCCAGGAGCCCGCTACACCCCCTAAACCAGTTTAACGACAGACGAAAAAACGAAAAACGAAACGACTATTTTTTGCGAAGTTTCGCGAAAAATGGAAACGAGCCGACACGGGCCGCCTCCGATACACAACAACTCGAAAACGTCATTTTCCCTAGTCGTGCCCATCTCTAATGGTTATTAACCAAATCACATATAATACAAAATGTTATTCATACTCATATGTTCCCAGCTGCAGCCTTGCAACCTTT
This sequence comes from Phrynocephalus versicolor, assembly GCA_023846285.1. Lineage (NCBI taxonomy): Eukaryota > Metazoa > Chordata > Lepidosauria > Squamata > Agamidae > Phrynocephalus > Phrynocephalus versicolor. The sequence continues at coordinate 47,022,019 of JAHTLZ010000129.1, forward strand.
AATAGGGGTTAGTAAGAACACATTCAAACGTCAGGTATTTTGCATGCTTTCTTCCAATCATCTTTACAACAGCCCTATACAATAGGCCAGCATTGTTACTGCCCATATACGGTTGGCTGGGAGGACACTGGCTTTTCTAAAGCCATGGCATGAATTTGTGGCAAGGATGAGATTTTAAATCAGCTCCTAGTTTTAGCCAATTAATGAAATGTTTGTTTGAGTGGCAAAAGATACTACAATATAATACACTTCCCCTTATGTGACATTCATTGGGTAATCTTTTTGGCAACAAAATGGGGCAATCTCAGGTGGAATGACATTGATATTTTCTAATCATCTGTCATATAAGAAAGTTTGGAGGGCCCATATTGTGCTCTAAAATGCCTTTATTCCCCACATCCATGTATTACATGATTGTGGTGCTAAACCGTCATTACAGCTGAGCTCACATTTCATTTATTGGAAAACCCAAAGGATAGCGTTCCAAAACCTAACTCCAAAGTCTGCATTGAAATACACCACACATTCATGCTCAAATACAAACTGGAAAGGTTCCAGAAATATCAATGGGAATGAGTCAGGGTCTGGAAATCATACTGTATGGCTACAGACGTATGATTAGATTCCATGAGGGAGACTGATCTGAGCTACATTACTAGTAGTGGAGGCATACGAGAATGTCTTGGATTGCTCAACCATTTGGAAATCACCCTGTAACTCCATTAAATCAAAGTATTTGGAAGATTATTCCATCCCATGAGATCCAATCAGATACAACAAGCTGTTAGCTTATCTAAGGGCTTGTGGGCGTATTTGTTTGATGTAGTGGAACAGGGTGGAGGAATAAAGAAATAATGCCTTTTTTCATCACCCAGACTGTCTTCACATTCTTCACTGGAAGAGGAAAAATAAAATAAGCAGCAACCAAACTTCTTTCAATCATTTCTGCTGCCTCTGTTGTATTGATGCTTCCCACTAATTCTATCTGACCATTCCTACCATAACACAGAATCATTGATATCCAGTGAACAAACAACAATGTTTTAAGGGTTTTCCATCTTCATTCAAACTCCATAGTGGTGGGAGATTACATCTGTTGATGTACATCTGTTGTGGTCCAAAACATCAGGAGGGCTGAAGTTTGGACATGCCTGGTATAAGGTATACAGAAAACCTATGGAGAAGTGGTACTGACTGGGCCAGATTTAAAGGGGTCCAGCAACTGACAGCTTGGCAGAAGCCCTCAGAAAACAGGTCAGGAGGGCAGCACGATTGCTGGAACTTCCCTCCCAAACCATTTTCTGAAGGCTCCTGCTGGGCTGTTGCTGGACCGCTTTAAACCTGGTCCAGTTGGTACCAGGGGAACCCCCTGGTACCAACTGGGCTGGATTTAAAGGGATCTAGCGATAAACAGCCCAGCAGGACCCTTCTGAAAATGCTAGGGAGGGCAGCTGGATCGCTGGAGAAGCCCTCCCTAGCATTTTCACAAGGCTCCTGCAGAGCTGCCAATTGCAGGACCACTTTAAACATGGCCCATTCAGTTTAAAGGGCCAGGTGTAAAGGGTTCCAGTGATTGACAGCTCAGCAGGAGCCTTCAGAAAACAGGTTGAGAGGCCAGTGCAATTGCTGGAACTTCCCTCCCAGCCCGTTTTCTGTAGGCTCCTGCCGGGCTGTCAGTCGCTGGACCTCTTTAAGCACAGCCCAGTCCCTGGTACCGACTGGACCCCCTGGTACCGACTGGGCTGGGTTTAAAGGGGTCCAGCGATTGACAGTTTGGCAGGTGCCCTCAGAAAATGGTTCTTGGTTTTCTTTGATGGGTCAGTTCATTATTTGTTTTGTTTGGTAACAAAATGAATAATGAAACGAATTAAAAATTCATTTCGTGCCCATCTCTAGTGACAGTTTATACTTATATTCACCTTTCTGTAAGGCTTCTCTACAAGAGTCACAAACTTTGGAAAATTAGGGTTCTGGTTCATGAATCTACTGGCTCCCTGCTCCAGGCTCATCCCCTTCTTTGTGTAGGTGGTTTGGAGTAACCCAGCCTGGCTAATCACCTTTAAACTGCCCTTTTCCCTTCCTTATGTCAGCCTTAAGCCCTAATCATTACAGCCAAGTGGTTTTTAACTTGAAACATAAAAGTAAGTTCTTTATTTAAATAGCATTATGATTACAAGGCACATTCTTAAACTCAAAGTTGCAAATGTTGTAAGAGTCAACTTTCCCATGACAGAACTAGCTCTCTCTCTGATACAAAGAATTACATTATATAGCTCCCTAGAAAACCCAATATTCCTGGCTTTACATACGATCTAACTCCTTTCCTGTCTCTCCCACTTTCTCTCTCTATGTCCTCTTCAGTTCTGTGTGTGGTGTGTTACAGTCATGACTGATTCTTCGTTACCCCATGCGTATGGAGTTTTCTTGGCAGGAATACTGGAATGTTTGCCATTTCCTACTCCATGCACCTACAGCACCTGGTATTCCCTGGTGGCCTCCCATCCATGTACTACCTAGGATCGACCCTGCTTAGTTTCCAAAATTAGGCGCGATTGGATGTGCTCAGGGCATCTAGGCAGCTCCTTCTTCAGTTATCCTTCTTATACTCCCTTCTGTCATCTCTTGACTGGTTACCTCATGTGCTAATGCTCTGTGTTTGGAATGAATTGCACATATGTCTCCTTTGTAAATCAATGCAATTTCCACCACTATTTCCCTGCATGCTAACTCTCCTTTTCTATCATTTCCAACCAGAGCAAATGCTCCCCTTGCCCAGGAAGAAAAATAATCTATCTTGTACTACTACAATTACATAAAATGTATAAACACACGAACTGGCAAATTGGTCCTTTAAATATAGCATTGTATAATTTATTTATGTTACCTAGGTTTGTGTTTGTAGAATTTGGATTTATATTAGGTGGTTATGTATTTGTCACATTGCATGTCGGCAGAAGTTGTGAAACATTTGCAATAACGTCTTGTTCATCTGAGTATTAGATTAGCTGTTTGTGGTTGTTGTTTGGCTAGCTGATTTTCTCCTTTATTGGAAAGTGTTACTCTTGAATTTCTTTTTATCAGTCAAATTTGTAAGGCCTGGAGTGAACAGGTTTTCCCAACTGCCTTCTCTGCAGTCGGGAGCACACATGCCATTAAAAAGAGTTAATGTTTTTTTGCAATAAAGAATATACATGAAAGTTATGTTTAAGGGAGGAAGGTCTTCTGGTTTGTTTCATTTTTATGGTCAATTAATTTGCAAGTAACACATTACAGAATTTATGCACACAATCTAGAGTTTATTTTTCTTAAAATGTTTCACTTCATTTTATCCATTCCTGCTTTGCCCCTTGTTTCAAAATAATCTTTGTCACTTTTGGATTTGATGGTTGCATTTATCACCTCTGAAATTCAGACGTAGTTCCACAACAAAAACTTGAGTAACGGTTTTATAATCATAGGGGGAAACTGGGTTGAGCTAAACAACAGAAAACTGTATTCCTAAGGCCCTTGTCTAATAAGATTTCACGTGTGTATGACTCAAATTTAAGAGACAGGACATACTGTCTACCTACCCACGGTAAATAGAATGCCACTGTGTTTTCATAGGTTTCTTCCTCATACTTTATGATTTCATGCAGTTCAGTGAATTAGAGTTGGGGAACCCTCCATTGAAACACATAGCACACTCTAGACACATTGTGTATTTAAATCTGTACCGTTAACTTATCGTCCACAAGAAAGAGACGTGAGCAGAGGAAGCATGAGTGGCAAACCACAATACTAATCACTGGTTGGCTTGAGGTTACAGAAATGTAATACAACCATAATTCCATGTGTGTGTATTAACGTAGAATAGGAATATACTATACCCTTTTCTTCCAGTAGACAGATCACATTTAAAAAACCAAAAAGTGAATGTGATATGATTGTTCCACGATGAGGCCTGGAAATGCAACAGTCTAATTTCCACGATCTCCAAAAGGACTGATCCGTGAAATTAGTTTTTAGTAGCTGCAGTCCAGCATGGCTCTCAGAACCACTGTGTTTGCCAGGGCCTCCCATGAAATCATGAAGAGCTGCTGGCAAAGAACCTAAACAATAAGGAGATGAGCCCTCGGCTCAGATTTAAAACACGTGCATGCCAACCTTTACCTGGAATGCTGATTTAAAACTATTGTTTTTGTTGTTACAATGAAAGCTTGCTCCTCCCAGGTAAATATCTGGGCTTGGCCAACAAGTGTTTGAATTTAGAAGAATTATTGTGTCAATAGTTTGATTCACTGTTACAAAATTCATCACTCGTGCACCTACTCCTTTCTACAAGAGAAAGCTTAGTATGATGGTGATTGTGGTGCTGATGGTATCAGGCAGGACTCACTCTGTCTTGCGCATAGTAAGATCTTAGGCTTCAAGTAGTGGGCTGAGATGTGAACCCAGGATTCGTTCATCTTCTTCTTGGCTCATGTCACTGTTCTGACATCCATTGCACTTCTGTGTGCTTTACATCCCTGACCCCTGCCAGATCCAATGGCTTCATAGTCAGCTAGCAAGTCACTTAGCTATCCGTACACTTTCTGCCATTGCAACTTACCACCATGAAGCAGTAGCTGCTGCTTTTATTGCTGTGGCATTTGATGGTACAAGAAAGTGGCTGCTGGTGGCAGTGGAGCTCTTTGGACCACATAGTGAATGCTTAAAGTTTTCTTTGAGGGCAAAGCCCTTCCTTGGGGGTAGGTATTATCAGGGCCGGCGCGTCCATTAAGGCAAACTAGGCAGTTGCCTAGGGTGCCAAAATGGACAGAGGGTGCTGGCCAGCCTGCTGCCCCCTGCCCCCCCCCCCCCGCTGCTGGCCACCGCCGCCCGTCCCCTGCCACCCATCGCCGTCCGCCTGCCGCCGCCCGTGCCCATCGCTGCCCCCGTGCCCGTTGCTATCCCCCGCCATCTTCTGCCCCCTGCCCCCGCCCTTGCCACCCATGCCACCCCACCGCCAGCAGCGCCCACCCCTGCCCGGCCCCCCGCCACCGCTGCCTGCCCACCCCACCCACCCCCTGCCCTGCCCTGACCCTCACCCCACCCCTGCCCCTCACCTAGGGAAAAATAAACCTAGTGCCAGCCCTGGGTATTATGGACCCTGTCCACAGAGCAAAGCTAAGGGCTGTCTGGTGCAACAACAGAAATTTTTTTTTTTAAACACAAGTTAGTTGAAGGAAAAGATGGCATACCCTTCCACCCCAGGCAGCTTGAGGTGTTTTTTTTTAATCAGTCTTCATGTTAGCAAATAGATTAGAAGCCTTTGTGAATTTCTGTGATAAATATGAGTGAACATGTCCTTATTTACTAAGTACCCTGGGACTCTCAGAAAATACCTGCCCACTTGTGTGAACTGGTATGGCATTTGTATAGGGTTACAAAGAGTACAGTGGTAGGGAAACCACATACAGTGGATGCAGGTTATAATCTATCTCCGTTAAATCAGCATTAGTGAAGGAACTAAATTAATGTATACCAAAAGACATTTAGGATATCTGAGATCTAAAAAGGCATTCTGCTGTACTAGGATTAATATAATGTTTTTAGACTATGATTAGGGATTTAGAATTTCAGAAAGTTTCAATATTATTCCATTAGATACATAATTATAGTGTGTTATCAAGTCAATTCCCATTAAAGGAGACCCTATAGAGTATTCTGCTGTTGTTTACGATTTACTTGTTATAGAGGTATTCTGAAGCCATGGTTCACATCCTCTTGTGTAAAATGCTCAAAGTACAGTAGAACCCTGGTATCTGCTGGGGATTTGTTCCAGACTTTTCCATGGATAATGAAAACCGTGGATAAGAGAGAACACAAAAAATCTCAAAACTTCTATTTTGTGATAGTAGCTTGCTTTACAGCTGCTGTTTTGCAAAATTAGCTTGCTTTATGTCTGATGTTTGTGATAGTAGCTTCATTTACAGCTGCTCTTTGTGATAGTAGCTTGCTGTGCGGCTGCTGAATTACTTTTTTCTTCTTCTGCCAGATGTGGATAACTGAATCAGTATATAATGAATCAGTGGATATGGTGGTTGTACTGTATGACAAATTTGTATCATGCAAAATAGTTTGACTTTTAAAAATGGGAGAATTCTGTCCTGTTGTTAGCAATATGGACATGATAGCAAAACTGGATTCTCAAAATTCCATTGTTGGAATTTGAAACCACTCTCTTTGGGTCACGATAAGTTACCAAAAAGGTCACAGGTATTGCATCAAATGTTTATCAAGGTTCCAAACTGGGCTTTTGCTCTTGGCATGTTGTAAACAGCAATCATTAATGTAAAGGAGCACAGTATGGGGGGGGCATAATATGTTGACTTTGTGCAGCCCTTGTAAACACTACTCTGTGATCATATGTTACATGTAGTGCTCTTGTCAGGGACATTTCTAGCTCTCTTTTCCAAGCCTGTAGCAAAAATAGTTCTTTCCAGGCACAATTAGAGCAGCCCTGCTAAAATGAACGGTCCTGTGGTTTAGGTATCTTGGTAGGGAGTTTGATTCCCCACTGCGTCTCCTTGACAGGGGCTGGGCTCAGTGACTCATGGGGTGCCTTCTAGCTCTGCAGTTCCATGATGGTGACAATTATACACAGTCACTGTGTTTTCATGCAATCATAAGATATTTTAAAAATAATGAGAAATACAATAGATTCAACTGGGAAAAATACATTTACCCCAGTAGATATGCATATCTATACAAAAAGCGACCAGATGTTTTTTTTTTGGGGGGGGGGAATGGTGACTTGTTTTGATTTTTGAGTGATTCATCAAGGTCAACAAATTAAAAATAAAAAAATTACATTTTTCCTGATGAATCAACAAATTGATTTGTAACTTTGTATTTGATTTTAAAACCCCTACTGCACCCAGATATACTAAAATTGCAGGAAAGCATCGCCTGACTCTCCTCTACAATCCCTACAAGTCTGGTGAACGTTGGGTTTCAAATGTCTGAATTATGCTCTCACAAAGAGCCCCCCCCCAGGAAAGTGCCCCCAGTACCTAGAGATACTCAAAATGCAAAGATGCTTCCCCTAATACTCTTCTACAATCTTTTAAGGTTTTGTGAAGATTGCATTTCAGAGATCCAAGACATACACCCACAAAATGTCCTTCAGCAGCTGGCTTTGGGGAAATCCAATCTTCTCCAAACTTGGCTGTAGAGGAGAGCCATGGGAAACTCGGCGGCAGGTTTGCTGTCTCTAGCAGCTTGGGAAAAACACTCTTGTTGGGGTGCTCTTTGTGCATGTATAACTCAGACATCATCAATCCAATCATCACCATACATGAGGGTGTATAGAGGAGGGCCAGAGGAAGCTTTCTTGCCTTTTTGCCACTAGGTGCCTCGGGGGGGGGGCATTATATAGCTTGATGAATCAATGAATCAGACATGGCTAAAAATCCATTCATTGGTATTTTTGGGGGCTTTTGAATGCGAATTGACAAATTAGCAATTTTTGAAAGAATTTCACAATTCTTATTTTAATTGATGTCCATCTCTAACTGGAATCCGATTAATTAAGCTTAAGCCCATCAGTGGAAATTTCTGCAGAAAACTGCCATAAGTTAAGAAGTCAGCAGTTAAGCTTCCTGCCACAGTCCCTTCATGAAATTTGGCGCATGTCAAGAAATGGAAATGTTAGCACCTTAATGAACTACTGAAAATTAAGCTTAAACTATAAATACAGGAGTGTAATTATTCAATTTCTGGCTAGACAGCTCAATGATTTAGGCTTCTGTGTAACCAGCAGTTGGGACTTCAAATTCTTGCTGTGTCTCTTGGGAGAAAAGCCAGCATGTGGAGCCATAGGCAAAGCTATACAGTCATAGCATTTCCCCAGAAGGAAAGCCTGCCAGATTATTTTATGCCCGGGAAACTCTGTTCAAAAGGATTCTGAATAGTGCTTCTGTAAAGATAAAGGGTTGACTTTGTCCTGAGCTGCTCTGATTGGAGGTCACTGGCAAAGCTGATCCACCAAATCATACTTTGATTGCACTTGGAATAGGTCCATACTTGACGCCAGATGCAACCAAGATACTTCTTAATTCCCAAAACTTCCAGGTTTTGCAGAGAAGCAGAACATAGCTATGTCTTCAGAGCCTTGTATCCATTTGTTTTCTGGCAAACCTGACTTAACAAAAAATAAAAATAAAAATAAAATTCCAGAGTACAGAAGCTGAACAAATGCCAGCATTAAAATTTATTCCCCCACCCCCCACCATGGTATATTGCAGAACAGATGAGCAGAATCTTGCAGAAGTGCAAAGTCGTCCATCTTTCATCACCTCCTGTCAACAGAGAGCCTCTTGCCTTCATAATAAGCAGTCGCGGAGACTTCTCCTTTTAAAGTGAAGCAAATAAAAATCAGCTCCCTTCCCAGTAAAATGAAATTGGTAGCTTACTTGGGATGGAGCTGTCTCGGATTTATTCAGCCAGAACAGCCAGTTCTCAGTTTTCTTGTTGGTAGAAATAAGGAGAACTTTCATCACCTTCATCACCACCTCCCAGCTTTCTTTCTTTAATGTTCATACCACCTTTCTCTCCATATAGAAGCCAGGGCAGCTCACAGTCAGTTAAAATGACATAACAAATACAGTTAAAAAGATATAGTTTAAACAAACAAACAAACAGTCCCTGTAGAAGAAAAGGGGAGAGGGAGTTGCTAAGCTAAAATGGCGAATGTGAAATTTTTTTATGTTCTTTCCACATGTAACTGCACCCTCTGTTGCATTTATTTATTTATTTATTTATTTATTTATTTATTTATTTATTTATTTATT
>JAHTLZ010000129.1:47037042-47081952 GCA_023846285.1 Phrynocephalus versicolor
ACACACACACACACACACACACACACACACACACACACACACACACAATACACTATTTTAACTGTCTTATACTGCATAGGATCAGATGGCTCATGAAATACAGTATTTACTTTGCATGCAGAACAATGAAAGTAGCAATTCTGGTCCAGTTTCATGAGGCAGATTATTTTTTAAAAAGACTAGCATGCCTGTATGTATAGAACATACAGTATATGGTGCTCTGTCCCCCTCTTGTGGTTATCAAGCTATATAGATGTTTGGTAAACATATTTTTACATTTCCACTCCAGTAAAGGGTTGGGTATCTTCACATGATAGCATTCTGTACGGCGGGCATCAAGAGCACTTGTTTAGGCCTTATCTCTGAAGGTTACCAGGAGAGGCTAAACAGAATAAATAGTCTCAAAAACCAGTTCACATATCTTACAGCTCTCCCCCCCCCCCACAAATACACACACACACACACACACACACACACACACACACACACACACACACACACACACACACAGTTTCTATCCTGGAAAGAACATGCCCGTGGCAGAATTTTTTTTCCAGTAAACAAATCCCTGTCAAGTCAACTATTGAAATGACTTTGCATCTCGCAGTGCCAGCCTATGTGAAAGTCTACACAGACATGGATAGCTCAGTGGTTGAAGTGTCTGACTGTGAAACCAGAGTTTGGGAGTTTGATCCCACACAGTGTCTCCTTGATTCATGGTGTCCCTTCCAACTCTGCCATTCCAACATCATCATGCCACCACCATCATTATGAACCTCGCTGATTCAATGGGATTTACTTTGAGGTATGAATGCAGAGGATGGAAGCATAAAGACTGCATGTAACATTTTCTGCTTCTTTTTGGTCAGGTAGGGCAATCGATGATGAGTCAGCTCCTTCTTTATCAGGACTAACTGGAAAACCTGTGCATCATCAATTAAACACGAGTCTCAAGGTATAGGAGACAAAAGGGCCAATTATTTGAAAACCGTACAGAGGAAGGGTGTGCTCACTGCTGTTTTGTTTTGTTTTTGGACTCCAAATCCCAGCATTCTGCAAGGCGTCTCCAGACAGAATTATTTCAAGACAGTCTGAGGGAAATCCCCAAGGTCTATCCAATGGTAGCAGGCGCTAATGGTTATTTTGTAGTGGTGTGATGGGAAATCAGGAGTTAAAAAAATCATAGAAGGTGCAGTTAAAAGTTGTGTGGTAAGAGGAGCAAATTTTCCAAAACAATCTGGACTGAGCGATCTTGGGTCTGCAGTTAATGCAGTGATGTTTCACAGTACAAATACATTGATATTAGGTGTCATTGTATGGGCAGTAGATGGGGACAAAAACATTGGTTGACTCGACCTGTTGTTGGTTGTTGTTCTGCATCCACTTGCCCCAGTGCCCTTCCTCCTTGAGACCCACTGGGTACCTGTCGCCACTGAAAATACACTTTATAGCACGGAAATGCAATCAAGGCTAGACCCTCATGATTATAACAGATTATCTTTCTCTACACCTGCCCGAACTCTTCTGTGTCTGTTTAGCATTTGATTAACCTCCTACTAAAATGCCACCAGAGGTGCAGCATCGGTGGTACTCTTCAAAAGTGTTTCCTCTCCACATTGATTGCATCTGAATTAATTAAACAGAGTGCTGAGACAGGAACAATATTGACGTAATGGAAGTTTATGAGGTTGATAGTGCCATTCCGGTAAGAGGGTTGTAGGGGCACCACACACTCTGGAATTATCTTCCACTAATTAGGAAGCGTCACTCACATTAATATTCATTGACCTTGTTTTGGTAATTTCTTTCTGCAAGAGAGGCAGGGATGGAAATTAATTAGCTGTGCCTGGTACAACAATTGTTATACCACAGTCCTACTAAAACTCTAGTTTCTCCTTAGTTTTACATGGAACAGCTTTGAAATGATCAATTTGATTTTTCTTCAAACTGAGCCCAAATTATCACAGGGCCTTGCTGAGACATATGAGAAAAAAAAGAGTCTTCTCTTTGGTTCTCCTTGGGAAATCATGGTCAGTACATTTCAAGGGATAAGGAGATTATCATTTCTATCTGCCAGAGGGATAATTGAGGGTAGGTGCTGCACCTCTGTCCTTTTTCAGCTTTCTCCCTATAACTTCAGATAGTAGGAATGGGCATTTTGTGCGTGAATGAAACACAAAAAAGAACCTCTTTTTTCATTGTTGTGAAGATAGGCTGTAAAACGCGAATAACCCATTCAATTGAAGGAAATAACTATAAGAAAATAACTTTTTCTCTTGATTTGCTTTGTTCCTTTCTTGCTTTTCTTGGTTTTTAAGAGAAGAGTTTTTGTATGTTTTATTTTTCAATTGTCCATGAATCTGTATGTGATGTTTCCCCTATTTGGTTTTTTAAAAATAATTTTTATTTGGCTGATTTTTCCTATACAGTCAACTTTTTTTAGAATTTACTAATTTTCTGTGGCCTTACTTTCTGCTTTCTTTTGGGGTAGTTTTAAAGGATTTGTTAGGCCCTTTGAAGTGATAGAAACCGGAATGGGAAACCCAGAATGAAATTAGTGAAAAGAGACTGTTTTCTTTTTTTGTGAAAAACATCAGTACTGGTATACCCAAAAATAGATAAATGAAAGATGTATCCAATAAACACACCCAAAATGAAATCAATATATTTCCCCCCACTGGGCACATCCCTTTCAGTCACAGATATGGCTGGAAGTGTTCATTTCTCATGTTAGAAAGCGAACACTCTCATCCCCAGCAATTGTGACTTGATTTAGCTATCTTTGTCTAATGATAAAGTCAGTTCTACTGCTCAGCCAAGAGTCACAGGGGTTGGAAACTTGATTTATTTGAATTTCATATCTTCGACCTCTCTGTCAGCATGGCCAGTGACAATGTTTAATGGTGGATCTTAGGAATTCTGTCTCAAAGCTTTGGTTCTGATTGTGTAAATTGTCAACAGGAATCAAGTCTGTCCAATACAAGGAGGTCCCTTTAGGTGACTGGCAAGTGTCTCCATCATGAGATGCAAAGAAACCGGTTTCTTTAATCTTGGGTTGTAAAGGCCAGCCAAGTATGCACAGTCCATGGAGGTTCGGATAGGGACTACGATAGATTGTGAATATTTCTTTTTTAAAAAGACGCAACAAAACTTGGTTAGTCTTTAATTTTAAAACTTGGGGGAGCTGTTCATTGTTTGTTGAACTACATGAGGAGAAGTGGTTTTGACTGGTTGATCATCCTTCTATCAGATTTTTTTATTTCATACGATCATAGGTGGATGCCTCATATTGGAATTAGTGTTTCAATATTAATATATATTGTTACAGTGCTATGTTTGCTGCTTTGTAAAAATGTCTCCCTCTCCTATAGAACAATATAATTTGGCATGGCATAATTTGTTTGAATTGTATACCGGGCCAAATATAATTTCTGGATAGCTCTGTGCCTCCCTGGCAAAGGCTGGACTTGATGATCCACAGGATCACTTCCAGTTTATTATTATTTGAAGCAATTTAATATATTTCAATTTCTCCATAGTGTTTTCTTATGAGAAACGATGGAAGAAAGATTAGTGGTGTGCTTGGTGCTCCTTTTTGTTTATGGAATTGTTATTCATTTAAAAATGTTACCACCCAAAAATGAAATTGCATTTCACACTTAGAATAAATAATGGGTGTGGTATGGCACAAGTGGTTGATACGGATGCCTCCACCTCTGTTGTTTCTTTATGTAGCTTGGCGTTCCATTTCTTTCTGGTGCTTATGTTCTGTCTTATTTTAAATTGGCAAGCCTTGTGGCTGTCATGGTGATTTATGTAGATAATATGCAGCATATTTTCTTCTCCTGCATAACTGTGCTGTGTTCCTTCTGCCTGCTTACAGATGTTTCTGCAAACACCTGTTGCTCACTGTCAGAGTAAGAGTGGCCCAAGCTGGCACGCTTGTTGTGTTCCATCTGACAGACTCATTTAAAAATTATGCCAGGTTGATCTGTTCTGGTTTAATTCCAATGGGATGCATTTCTTCACAAATCATTTTGCCACCTTCCACAACAGTCTTTCCAAATGCCTAAGCAGACATAGTCATGGTCATTGTACATGTACACCATCATCGCTATAACACGACAGAAAAATGTGGTTGATATTCAAGTGCTCTTCTTCTCCGCTACAGGCCATGTGATATAAGATGTGCACTTTCCATCTCCACGACAGTCTTTAATGAGCCGCATTTATGTGCCCCCACTGCCAAAAAGTGCCTCAAAGTGACAGTAGTTTTATGAACGCCTATTATGCAGCCCCATTGCCACATTAAGTGCGCTTTTAGGAGGCAGTGTGTGTGTGTTTTCTGTTCAGTACGGGAGCCGAAAGAGATGGCCGGTGTAGCTGTGGTGAGGAGGCTGTGCAGGCTATGGTGGGGCTGGCCCAATCCCCCATGCCTCCCGGCTACCCACCATGAAGTCCTAGGTGTTCCTCCCCCGTTCCCCATGCCTACTGGGTGGAGGAGCACTGTCCGCTGATGGGTGTTGAATGCACCCTCAATATTTGCCAGGAGAGACCTGGCAATTCGGAATGGTGGCCATGTGGGGGGGGGGCTTTATAACCAGTGAGGCAGCTGTCTGCTGGGTGCCACACGTACAATCCGCATCCACCATGAGCGGGGAAAGCCTCATGTGAGCAGCCGAGTTGTGCTCCATGCCAGAAGGGGGAATTGAGCCCATTGAGCCACGGCAGGCCACAGGGTGAACTCCCATTCCCAACCCACTCTGCCTGATACCACAGAAAGGGAAATAGAAAGATTAAGGTGCGGTTCTTTTTGTCCCAATTTTTGTTTGCTTCATATTAAGTTCCCTGTAAGATATGGTTCAAAGTAGAGATGGGCACAAAATGAAATTTTTTCGTTCCATTATCCATTATTTGTTCTGTTACGTAATGGAATGAATAATGAAGCCCAGAATAATTTAGGAATGAACCGAACAGAACCAGAACAAATTAGTTCGGTTAGGTTTGTTTTGTTCTTCCCCGCTGGCGATGACAGCCCGGCTGTTATTGCCAGCAGGGGAGGACTGTGAGAGCCCCGTTCTCACCTCTGCACATGGAGGTGGGATCGGAGCTCTCTCTAAACAGATCTCCGCAGTGGGGAGGTGACAGCTGGCTCGGCTGTCACCTCCCCGCTGCGGAGATCAGTCCAGAGTCCATACTCCAGACTGAGGGCTGCAGTCTCGCCGCTGCAAGCAGAGGCGAGGCCACGGCTATCTCAATCTCTGATCTCCACAGCAAGGGGGTGACAGACGGCTCAGCTGTCATCCCCCGTGGTGGAGAGCAGTCGGGAGAGGGCCGCGGTTTAGTCTCTGCAAGCGGAGCCGAGGCCGCGGCTTTCTCCCAAGGGATCGCTGGAAAGGGAGCTGTGATCCCGCCTCTGTGTGCAGAGGCCAGATCACAGCCCCGTCTCGCCGCCCTCCGCCTCGGTGCATCACAGCCCGGCAGGCTGTCGTTCACGGGGGTGGAGATCACTGGAGGCCGGATCACAGCCCCCTGTCCAGCGATCTCCACTTCAGAGCATGGCAGCCTGCTGGGCTGCCATCCACCAAGGCAGAGGGCGGTGAGAGGGAGCTGTGATCCGGGCTCTGTGATCCGTGCAGAGGCCAGATCGCAGCCTGTCTCCAGCAATCTCCAGTGGGCTGTCATTCACCAGGTGGAGGGCGGCAACAGGGGGCTGCAATCCGGCCTTTGTGTGCGGAGGCTGGATCACAGCCCCCTGTCCAGTGATCTCCACCCCGTGTATGACAGCCCGGTGCGCTGTCATTCACCAGGTGGAGGGCAGCGAGAGGGGGCTGCGATCCGGCCTCTGTGTGAGGAGGCTGGATTGCAGCCCCCTCTCAAGCAATCCACCCTGTGAATGATAGCCCAGGACTTAATAAAGATAGAAATAGACTTAATAAAGATAGATACAGATGTTGTGTGGCTTGCTTTTTTCCATATCCACATGTTCCTGATTTCTAAGGTGCTCTAAAATTCTATAGATGCAGTCCTATGGTCCTTATAAGGAAATATCTCAGCACCACAGCCCCCTCTAAAGAGTCCTTCATGGAGGTCATTCCTGGACAGTTGGTAGAGTTTTCTGTTGCATTGTGTTGTCATGCCTTTGCTACTGGTAGCACAGTTTTCTTCCAAAGTGCATATGAGTCTTCTAGTCCAATAGCACTTAGGAACAATGATCCTGAAATCTTGGAAGTTACAATGGTGAAGTCCCTTCCCCAGTATTGGAGTGTTTAAACCCTGAATTAGTGAATGAGGGAACTCCACCACTGAGCTCCAGAGGATTCTGGAGTCTAGAAGCACAGGCAAAGCAGGTGACTACATGGACAAGGAAACTGAAAATAGGTGAGGGGCAGCTCAGATGTGTATCCCTCTACTTCTGGTGAATTTGCTAATTAGTTATTAGACATATAATCTACTCTTTGCTCATACAAATATACATTTGTTTGTTTGTTTGTTTACCACACCATCTGGTACCAATGCCATTCTAGTTGGATTACAAAAAAACAATAACCAGGGAAAGTGATTCTGAAAAGCCCGGTCTTCTGTTTGTTTGTTTGTTTGTTTGTTTGTTTGTTTGTTTGTTTGTTTGTTTGTTTGTTTGTTTGTTTGTTTGTTTGTTTGTTTTTGAAGACCTGCAGCATGGGAGTCTGGCAGGCAGATCTCTGAAGAGAGCTGGTTGCATCTTCGAGGTGTCGCTACTGAGGAAGCCTGATTCCTAGTGGCTGTTTTACGAGCTTCCATCAGTATCTGCAACCTCAGATGACCTGCTTGAGAGGAATGAATGTTATGGGCAGCATTCTGGAGCAGACGCTGTTCTGACAGTTATTGTAGGATTGCACAGCAAATTATTAATTAACGATGTCAAACATTTTTGATTTTTAGACACAGATACTGGAACCTAATCTGTTGTCCAGAAGCACTGGCTGCAGATCTTGGATTGAGTAGCCCTGAAAGTAGAGGATACTTTGAAAGAGTGGTGTCTTCTGATAGCCTTTCAAACAGGACATTTGTCTACAAAGCAGGTGCAAAGAAGGGCCACTGGCTGATGATATGGGCTAATTCTGTATCCCTGTGTGTGTGTTGCATCATTACAGTCGTGACCAACTCTTCATGACTCCATGTCCATGGAGTTTTCCTGGCAGGAATACTGGAGAGATTTGCCAGTTCCTACTCCAGGCACCTACAGCACCTGGTATTCCCTGGTGGTCTCCCATTCAAGTACTAACCAGGGCCAACCCTGCTTAGCTTCTGAAATCAGAAGGGCATATCCATTACTTAATTTTTCTTTCACTTTGCTGGTATGAGAAGCATTAAGAGCTCTGAAAGCTTAGCAATAACAAAGGCCTTTGACTTTGTGGCCTAGCAAGTATTCCCTACCCGCACTTCAATTCATAGAACAGACCAGGACTACTTTTTTGCTTCTTGCAGTATCCCCCTAGTTCTAAATGTCAGTGTAATATTTAGTAGAGGATTAGGGTCCAGCTCAATGTTCTCCATCAATCATCATCCGTTACTTTCCTCATTAATAAACTTTTCCTCTCTCAGCTCTAGCTGTTGCAAAAGCTCAAATGTTCCAACAACCATTAGGATCTGAAGAAGGGGATTTATAACAACGTGATCTTCCCTTCCCCACTCTCCATAATGACATGCAGGCTTTGACCCCAAGTGTAATTTTCTGCAACATTTAAGCCAGGTAAAATATCTTTAGCAGGCAATAGAAAGCTCCAAGGTGCCATTATCTGACTAGAAATGAGATGGAGGATTTAACATTCTTGTTAATTCCATGCTTGGAACAGAGCCAGATGATGTTAATGGGTTTTTAAGCAGCCATCTATAACAGTGCCAGAGGCAGGTGAAAGAAATGTATTGTGCAGGAAACAGCTATCACTAGACACAAGGAGGTGGAGTCCTTACTCGTGGGAGGGAGCAGAAATTCTGTATTGCAGTTCCCATTGGAATACAGAAGTTACAAAGCGAAAGAAAGGACAACAAACATTCTATGGTTGGAGGATATGAGTGGACATAATCCTTCTGATGTAGCAGCAAATTTGGAATGCAGCGTTCCTTATCTCCATTGGGAGGGCTGCTGCTTCTGGCAGGGCTGCTGCTCCTGCTGCCCTTCTCCTGACTGCCATGGAGTTGCACCCCGAGCCCCCATCTGGGGGAAGTGGAAGGGGAAGAGGGAGGCCATTGCCCCCTCCTCTCCCCCTGTACTGCCCCATCTCTCACCACCCCTCCCACCACCCACCACCCTGGGAGCCCTACTGGTGCCTCACCCTCCTCTGCCACCACCCCCCACAATGGTAAGGGGCCCTCTCTGCAAAGCCTGATAGGGTCTAGGGAAGTGGGGCAAGGGGGGCACCACAGACCTCACTGCCACCTTCCCTCCCTCCCGAGGACTTCTGTTGGGGGAGGGGATTGAACTGGGGAGAGCTTCCCCACCCAGGTCTGTGGGGTCACCTGAGGATGGTGAGGGGAAAGAGAAGTCCGCTTTTTTTAGGGGTTGGGATGGAAAGATGGGGGCTTGTCCCCTCTCCAATTCCCCAAATAGAAGGCACCCTTCTCCCTTCCTCTGTCTCCAGTAGTTTCCATCCTCCTAATCCGGAGCATCGGCGAGGGGTATGCATGCTTCTGAAAGTAGACCGTGCATGCTTCTGGCAAGTAGACTGCAGGCTGTTCAAAGTTGGACAGTCCTGTCCTAGTGCATATTTTCTGTGTGAAAACACTTGTATTTAGCTTGCTTTAAAGCTCCCTTCTTATTCAGGCAGTTTCAATCACAGCTTACCATTGTGTTTGAGATAAATTGTTCTAAAATGTTTTGGTCATATGTCTTTTTGGTCACTTGTTTCTGGATGAACAGGATATTTGCGAGCATATTTTTACTCTTTATTATATAAAATGTTTTTGTTGGAATTCTATGAACTCAATATTTCACATCCTTCCATAACAGGTGTTATGAAAAAAATATCTGAGCTGGTTAAGTAGAACAAGCAGAAGGTGGAAGAGGAGTAACCACCAGATGTGCTTCCTTGATTCCAAAGTAATTCAAAGCAGATCTTGGAATTTAGGGGTGCAGACTGACTAAATATGGATCAATCCCTATGTATGGACACTTAATCTATTATGTCTCAATTCAGGAAGGAGAAGGGCTAGCCCTGTCTGATCTGATCTAGTCTCCTGTGGCAGACATCAGTCATAAATGCCTTGGAAAAGTTAAGAGTTTTTAAAAAAATATTTTAAGGAGGAGAACCTTCTAAGTGCATGGCTGATTTCAAAGACATATGGTTTGGGTGATAGCCAAGACTTCTTGGCTTTCCATTCTCTTTGCTCATCTTGTGAAGCAGGAATATATTTTGCATGTATCAGCAAGCTCTTAAAAACTGGTGAATAGATGCCGCAAGATGGCACAGTATGAAAATGTATATCAGGCAGTTCTCATATCACAGGGTGGAGAGGTAGGGAAGTATTTAATGATGTCATAAGGCTCAACCTTACTACCATTTTAGTCAAAGTATTACCCTGTGGCCTTTAAAGGCACAGTAACGAAGAGGGTAGACCCTGCTGTCCAATTTCATACTTTTCTATGGTTTTCTTTAATATGACAGTATGATGTTAAGAAAGGACCAGGAAGGTAAATGTTTGTTTGTTGGATTTTTATACTGCCCATCTGGCAGCGAAGAAATGTCTGTGTTGTTCGCTTCGTTTTTTGTTTTCCCATAGGAATACTGATTCCCCCCCCCCCCGAACCAACCTATCAGTGCCAGGAACGGGCGGGCTTTTTTCTTGCCAAAGACACTGCCAATCAGAGGGAATTTTTAAAGCCTGCTTTCCTGGCACCCACCTGTCATCAGCTGGACCCTGGTGCCGACTGGGCCATTTTTAAAGCAGTCCAGCTGATGATAAGTCAGCAGGAGATGTCTGAAGATGGTCGGGATGCCAGTTTGGAGCTCTCCCACTGGTGTCCTGATCATTTTCAGTCTCCTGGTGACCTGTTATCAGCCTGTGAGGAACGAAACATTTCATTATTGTTTCATTTGTTACGAATTTTTATGCAAAGATTTGTACAAAACGGAATGAAACAAAATGTGGGGTGGGGACAAAATGGAACAAAACGAAACACCATTTTGCCATTTCGTGCCCATCTCTATTCATATGATTTGCTGTTAGAACCATTAAAATTAGAAATGTGCAGAAGCCTGGTTATCTACCCTGTGCCCAAGTCAAGGCATACAAAATCAAGAACAACCAGACTGTATGTCTTAGGACTGACCCACTCCACCCGGGGTACATTAGGTTACCTGCACATTACCAGATCTCCATAGGCAGGGGAGAGTTTTGCATATAGGGAGATTCACAACATGTACAACAAGATCCCTTCCACAATCACACGCACAAGGTTTAATAAATTCAGCAGAAAGAGAAAGAGAAAATACTAGAATGCAACATGCTATCAGAACAATAGATCAAGTCTTTCTTTCTCCAGTTTTGAAGAGTAGCTCCACTACAGATTCTGCCCTGGCCAGTTGAGAAGCTCGCCTATTCAATTTAGTTCAGAATCCCAATCTCTATATGGAAAGGTAAATATTTGTTTCTCGTAGGTTTCTTGTTCTCCTTGATTTTGGCATTCATGTGCAAACATGAGAGACTTGGATCATAATTAATGCACTTTTGGACAGAGACCAAAAGTCAAATAGGAATGCAGTTTGGTATTTTTTTGGCATCACGACCTTCTGATTATGAGCACAACACCACACATATCCCTTCCTTCAAACAGTTATCCAGGTTCTGCCTGACAAGTATTGATTCCTAAGCACTTTGCATTCCTTCCTAGGGAAGCGAGAAACTGATGGGAAATGTTCACAGGATAAGAAGAATTTGTTATAGATATAAAGAGCTGAGGAGAGAGTCCAAAACCAGTCTGGTAGAAAGCAAAATGGGATCATAAAAGTTGGCAATGAAGCAAGAAAGATAGATGGAAAA
This sequence comes from Phrynocephalus versicolor, assembly GCA_023846285.1. Classification (NCBI taxonomy): domain Eukaryota; kingdom Metazoa; phylum Chordata; class Lepidosauria; order Squamata; family Agamidae; genus Phrynocephalus; species Phrynocephalus versicolor. The sequence continues at coordinate 47,048,062 of JAHTLZ010000129.1, forward strand.
GAAAAGGGAGCAGGAAAAAGGAAGAGCGCTTATAGGAGAATAAAGAAGAGCCAGGGATGACCATGACTTAGAGTAACTGTAATAAATTACAAAGTTCAAACAAACTAAAATAAACCGCTTACAATGGAGATTAGTACTTCACTCCAAAATTTCATAGAGGTGCCCCCTTCCCTAGTTGCAAGCTGCCTATGTCTGAAATGTTTTGTTGCTCCTGGTTCAACCCAGATGAATAACATGAAATTGCTGTAGTGTGGCTGCCTTTGGCTCCTAAACTTGTCCATACAGCATCACAATAAGCCAAAGCTATTATAATGAAAGGAGACATATTTCCTTATTGCACTATGGAAAAATGTTTCTTCTTGAGGCTTCCAAAATAGCTGGCCGCCTTCTTTGGAAGTGATTCAAATCATCTGATGGAGAAAATATTCACCACCTGCCTTATAGATTTTTTTTGTTTGCTTTTTGGCAATTGCTCAAGAAGATTTAGTTTTTCAGCCCTTTGCTTGAAAGCCATGTGCTACAGTTTGGCTGCCCATCCTTCTCTGTTTCAACATATAAATGCTTTGGCATCTGCTTGGTACATTTCATCCAACCTCCACACTTCTTTCCTGTAGCCAAGGTTTTTTTTTCCCCTATAAAGAATCTGCTTTACATTGAAGCCAGTTAAAAACAGAAAGAAAGAAAGAAAAAAGAACCATGGAAGCTCTTCGGTTAAGTGACAAAAGTAGAACAGAATCCACAAACGCTAAAGATTTTCCCTTTCTTTGAAAAATATTTATCCAAGACAGAATTTATTCCATGGACATTAAAAAGAAAGGAAAATGCCTGAGAATGTAAAAGATGAACTTTGGCTTATTAAATAAATAATTTATCTTTTACGTACAGTCAATCCAACTACATGGGAATGGAATATTTACAGTATATGAGAAGCACAGGCAGAACTAGTTTTATGTTCAGTCTTTTTTTAAAAAAAAATCTTATTGGCAGGAGAGAAAGAATTAAAATAATTTTAGTAAAAAATTTCAAATATTATTCTTAGGGGAAAATCTTGTTATTCCTAAACACCATTAGAAATGGAGGTGCAAAGAAAAAAATGAATATGCAGAGCAGATTGGTCTCCCAAGCCATAAAAACAGAATCCTGGTGAAGTCAGAGCAAAAATAATATGGTGTGAATATATATTGTTCTATGTTTCAGGCTGTAGGAGGTATGGATGAGCAAAAGAATGACATGAGAGGAATGGAGAAGAATCAATATGAAATTGTCATTCTTAGTTCTTCTTATGATCCAAGGATGTGCTATAAAATTTAAACTGAATTAAAAACAACGGTAGTTGATTTGGAACTCTGTGAAATGGAAGTAGGTGAAGCTTTGGTGCTTTACAATTTTTGCAGCATGCCTTCTTAAAACTGCTCTTTGGCTCAAGGATACTAAAACTGGGATAAGAGGGCCTCCCCCTTCATTTTTTTTTAAAACTCTACTTCCTAGCCCTCCACTTCTGTTAATGGGATGCATTTCAGACAGCAGTGCCACTAAATCATTTATCTCATTCTTGCCTTCCTTTTCCCTTCAAGCTACTGAAATGTAGGTAATCATTTTCTTCTCTTACTGAAAATATGCATTGGCCAGAGGACTATATAAACCTGTGTGATGCAAAGTAGCAAGCCATTCCTCCTTCATTATATTACTTAAAAAGGTAGTAGGGTAACAGGGTTCCGTCCATAGCACTGAGAGAGCAAGAAGGGGAACAATGAAATTCCTTGAGCAAAAATGAACCCCCCCCCCCTCTTTTTTCTACAGAGCTCATTTTGCTTACCAAAGTTAGGGGAAAGAGTTTTTTCACCCAGTGTCCCTATGAGATTTTCTTCCTGCACTATATCCCTATCTTTAAGGTTCAGAACTTCAGATATTAAATCTATGTAGCTGTATTCCCTGTGTAGCATCCACACACACCAAGAAGAAGGAAGAGGAGAAAAGGCAGTGAAGAAAAAAATGAATGGGACTGGAGATGAATTTGTTTTCCTTCCCATCCTCAACATATTCCTCTTGAGATTTTACATATTTGTTCCCTGGGGAAAACCCCATTTTCCTGGTCCTGATTACATTTCTGCTAAGAATATTGGCTGCCCACCTATACCCATGACATCTAAACCAACTAGCAGTCATTCTTCAAGGTTTCTAAACCTCTTCTCAATTTTTTTTTTTACCAAGAGTCTCCCTTTTAACTGGCAAGGTCTTTTCCTCAGGAGTATTGCCTGTGGTCAGTCAGCATCCATAAATTCAGTGGGGTACATCAATTCTGCAGCTGATTGATGCTTTTGAGCTGTGGTGCTGGAGAAGAGTCTTGAGAATCCCCTGGACTGCAAGGAGATCAAACCTATCCATCCTGAAAGAAATCAACCCCGAATATTCACTGGAAGGACAGATTTTGACGCTGAGGCTCCAATACTTTGGCCACTTCATGAGGAGAGAGGATTCCTTGGAAAAGTCCCTGATGTTGGGAAAGATTGAAGGCAAAGGGAATAGAGGACAGCAGAGAATGAGATGGTTGGTGTCATCGATGCAACCAATATGGATTTGACAAAACTCCGGGGGGCAGTGGAAGATAGGAAGGCCTGGCGAGCTCTGGTCAATGGAGTCACGAAGAGTCGGACATGACTGAACGACTGAACAACAACAACAAATCGGAAAGCCAATGCCAGTTTCATGGCTGCATTAAAAGCAATAGGTTGCAGGGCCTCCTTTAAACCCAACAATTAATGGTATTATCTGCCTTCTGAATTCTGAAATTGTGAAACAAAGCAGAAGATAATGTCCTTTAATTCACATCTGGGTAATGGCTGGGGGTTACTTAGGGCGAGTTAAACAAGTAGTGGACCTTCTGATTTCATTTTTAGGATCAGCATTTACGAATATTTAAGTCCTAATATTTTATGGATCCAAGCTAAAACAGTACTGGGGTGAGATGCACTGCTTAGAAATTCATTACCTCTTCACTGATAGTAGAGTGCTTTCCTCAGCACTGTATCACACAGAGGTCAAAATTGGTTTTATCATTCTGTTTGTTTTAGTAACCCCGACACGTCATTTAGATTATCTGCTTCAGTGGGAATTAAGGCAGAGCTGTGAGATCTGGAAAACATTCTCCTTTTCTCTTGGCTTTGGCAAGGAATGCCTTTCACCCCATCCAGAATTGCTTTGGAGTACTTAGGGGATTTACAATGGGATATGAAACACTTCATTTTAAAGTTACCTGTCTTAATCCAACTGAAGGGACAAGGTGGAGATATTTATGGAAATTGCGGCCAGCGACAGGCTTTCTCCCATGCAACACATTTCTAGGCAGCTTGCTCTAATTGCTTCCCTTGGGAAGGCTCACATTTTGTGCATCACACAAGTCCTTATTGCACCGAACATTTGTAGCTTGCTGCCAGATACTGATCATCTTTTGTCATTGAGAACAGAGAGGTACTGCACCCATCTCTCTAACTAAGAGAATATGGAACGTCCTGGTTCTGTATTGCTGTGGTTCTGACTTCACAAGATTCTGTACAAGTATTTAATCTAGTTATTGCTAACAGTGCTCTAGAGAAACAAAAGCATACAGCTGTTCCAGGAGAAAATCGAAGCCCTGTTCAACGATTTAGGGTTAGGTTCCTCACAAACAAAAGAGGAAAAGGAGCATGGCAAGCCTTTTTTTGTAAGTCTGTGAAGATTCTCAGTCATCCAAGTGAGTTTATCTGGAATTTGAGTCATGGCTACTGGACTTCTTTTTTGAGAAATGTTTCCTATTCATCCAAACAGCCTTTTTTTGTTACTACCACTCTCTTCACATGGTGAGATATAATCTGAAAAGGAGAGCCTCCACTCCTTGTGCAGATTTTCTACACAAACGAAGAAAAATTAGGGTTTCATGTCATATGAAGAGGCTGTTTACATACAGGATACTGCCCTATTCACTTTCATCATGTGATCACATCAATTAGCAGACAGGTAATGGAAAGGTGAGGGGCCAAACTTCTCCCATTCCTCACAGGTAGAGATAAATCCTATCTTAAATTCTTGAAAAAGGCTTTCTGGAAAACCACCCTGGACACATTTCAAGTAAGTGCCCTAATGCCCCAAGTAGGACTGAACTGTTCTTTAATTTTTAGACGTCCTCAGAAGTATAGCGTTTCAGAAGTTCACCAACAATTAAGGAGGACAATTCTGGATTTGCATTACACATTTCACATAAATCATGGAAAAGAACAAGGTCATAACCCCAAAAAAGAAACAGTGAATTGACAATGTTGTGAAGTATTTGAACAAAGAAAAAAAATCTACCTTGTTGTCCTTGGCCACCTCTCTTGCTGGCAGGAAAGCTCTAATAGCCAGAAAGACATTTAACTTCAATTTCTCCACATGGTTTTGATTCTGTCTTGAGAAATTTTTTTATCAACATATGGGTCTATAAATATACACACAGTGATGCTGCCATTAAGGATTTATTCTTCTGTACATTGCATTTAAACATGTTTATACATAAGTGAAAAATAGATCTCCAAACAATGTTACGTTCTTTTCACATTTCTTGAGCGGTGAGAGGTTTGGCGTGTCCAGCCTTGGTCTCCTCTGAAGGTAGATCACTGAAAGCTTGAGAAGATTTTGTAAAGTTGGAGCTTATTTTACAATGCACTGGTTACACTTAGGTGGAGCCGCACCTTCAAATCTCCAACAAACAGCAGGAGCCAACATTCCACATCAGATCACCCAAAATAGGGCATACGTGCTGTTAGCTAAGACCACCCAAACTCATCTCTTACCTCTTTCAGCCACCCATTTTTTTCACTTCCCTTCTTTCTGTCTCTGATTCTCGCCTCACAGCATCACTGGTACAAGATCTTTTTCCATGCCATTTGGGATCAACTCGTGCCAAGCGAACTCCATCACTATTGTCACCTGCCCATTATCTTAATCTGAAAGGGAGGACTGGTGTATGGCTATGTTTGCCTTGTTCCAGAAAAACTGTGGCGGTAGTCCTATGCCTGGCAATGGGGAACATACTTGATCTCTCTCCCCTCTCATTCATTTGTCTGAGACAGGGACATTACCCCACTTGACAGGAGGACTGGCCTTGTCTTGTTTCACTTTTTATGGTGGGAAGGGAATGGCACTTTCTATTGTTTCTGTTCAAGTTAAGAGTTACATATATAAAGGGTGAGATTGTCTGCTCTCTCCCACCCATTCAGAAAACTGGCTGAAGATTGTCTAACTCTCAGCTTTGATGGAAACAGATCAACTTCCAGTTCCCTCCACATTGCAGTCTGAACGGAGATCTCACACATTGAACCTAGGATTAAAATTTTGAAATCTCCTGACCATGCCATAGGTGACACAATTAAAATAGCATACAGTTAAACTCTAAGTCTTCTAAACCTCATAGAAGACATAGTGGTGTATTGGAGCAATTCCAGGACTGGTTGTCTAGATTCCTCGTCTTTCTTCATTGAATACAGACTTGCACACCAGCTTGTAATGAGTCAAATGGGAGCACAGGATTGGTGGGTTGGTTTTTTTTTTCGCCTTCAGAAATGCCAGCCTTAATCTGAAGTAACCTTCACCGGTGTGCAGTTTCTCTCCACCTGACTGAGGTGTGCCCTTTAAGCCCTGAATTCATTTTGAAAGCATCAAAATATTACAGTATGCTGGCAGAGGAAGAACAAAGACAATCAAATTTAGAGAAAGAATTGGTCTGCAGAGTTCAAGTTCAAAATCCTCTCTTCAGTGTTGACCTTTCAGGCACTTTCTGACTTTCTGACTTTGCTTGAAACCAGCTATGAGTCAACCAGAACCTGCCTGCACACTGTGGGGAATATGGTTCAAAACACTCAGAAAATGGTTTCTTCATCTGTGTGACCTAAGCAGCAGTATGCAGCCAGTAGCATATAACAGGGAAGAAGTCTGATTTGCAAATATGCTGCAGCTTTTTTTTCCCACCGAGTCACACCAACACCAAATGTTTGATCCTATGCTCACCTTAGGTAAGTGAATGCTCCTTTGTCAGAGCCTGTTGGCCTGTATCTGATGCTCAGTGTGAAGTGACTTGCCTAAAGAACTAAAGATCCCTTAGTGCAAGTACTACAGTCAGACCCACAACTGCTCAGAACGTTCACTAATAGCAGCAGTCCCTGCAACTGTAGTCAGGAAAGTGTGGCTCAAGAATCCATACTCCATGAATGGGCAATACAACCTCTTCATTTTTACCCACACATTTCAGGCTGGCTGTGATGCTGAACTGTCTCACTTTCCCCAGCTTTGTCCATAACATTCACATAAGACATGCAGGGGTGATACTACTCATATTATATGTCATTGCTCTGTAACTACATATGTGCTTCTAATTGTTTCTGTAACTTCATATATGCTTCTAACATACTTTTAAGTACTGACGACAAGAGAATGAGTTCCAGCCTCCCAAAGAGAAGAGGACAATCGTCATCTCAGAACTGCAGAGCTGGAAGGGATCCCATGGATCATTTAGTCCAGCCCCTGCCAACCTCTGCCTGTGCAGCCAACTACCTAAACCACAGTTATCCATATAAGATCATTTCTGTTGGTTGGAGGATGGTCAGTTGGAGGGATGGGCACCAAACAAAAAATGAAACACTGATTCATTGGTTCATTAGGTAATGAAATGAAATGAAACAAAACAAACTGGGGGAGCAGTGTATCGTTAGTAACGAAACGAAGTGGTGGGGGTTTGGGGGGTTAAAATGAACCAATGTGTTTCTCTGTAAAGCAGCTCCTCTGGGTCCTAGAGGAACCAAGTTTGGTGGGTACCTTCCTTGGACGCTACCCTTTAAGCCAACCAAATTTGGAGAGATTTGGGGTTCGGGGGGGAGTTATTAAACTTCAAAGTGGGTGCCCCAGGAAAAAAAACATTTGGAATTGCAATGTTATGTGCTTGAAAATAGTAATCCCAGGTAGCTAGCAGTGTAGAAATTACAGTGGAGCTTCCTCAAGCTCTCCTGTTAAAGCACCACTAATTTGTAGAGGTTTGGGGCACAGAGGGCCAAGTTATTCAACTCCAAAGGGGTGCCCCCAGGGAAAAAAACATTTGTAATTCCCATTCTGCTAGCTGCCTGGGATCACTATATTCAAACACATAACAGTGCAATTAGAGATGGGCACAAAACGAAAAAAAAATTGTTCTGTTATTTGTTATTCATTTCATTATGTAACGAAATGAATAACAAAAATTGTGATAAAATTGGAAGGAACCAAACAGAACCACGAACATTAGGTTCATTATGTTTCATTTTCGTTAATGGCGATGCGCAATGAAATGAGCTGTTTTTAAATGTTAAAAAACATCCTGAATATCTGTAAAAACCCAGCGATAATTATTAATTCTGCCTGATAATACCTACCAGGGGCGTTGGGGTCCTTAAAAATTGCATTTATGTCTTTTCTCAGATCACTGTATTTTTTTTTTCCTTTAAGGGGAGTTAGGGGACATCGACCCAAAATGGCTCCCAGATACCTAATATTGATTTTTAGGGTATTAAAATCCCCTGGACATCCGTAAAAACACAGCAATAATTATTTGAAACTATTACCTACCAGGGGGTTGGGGTCCTTAAAACGTTTGTTTTTGTCTTTCTCCCATCGCAATCTATTTTTTATTTTCCCTTTAAGGATGACACAAAATGGATTCCAGCCACAAGATGGATGCAAGCCATGTGATGGAATCATGTAAATTCTTGGCAGTTTCAACCAATAGCATGCCCAGGTTGCAGACTAGGTAGGTGTGGCAGCCACAGAGGGCATAAAAAGCTCTGGCAGCCCCCGTCCTCCTTGCAGTCTGCAGTGGGAGTTAGGGTGGGATTGCTGTCTCTGCGACTCCTTACTTTAGGCCAGCCAGGCAGGTGTGTGTCTCTGTGTTCCTGCTGGCTGCAGCCTGGCTCTTAGGAGAGAGAAAGAAGAGATTTCTCTTGCGGCCTCCCTGTGTGCGTGCGTACCTCTCGGTGAGTACCCTCCCCTGCCCTGCAGTGCAATCACTCTGCGGCTGCCTTACGTCCTGGGCAACACTTGGTGCTGCCTTTGCAGCCTCCCTGCATACCTAGTCTGTACTGTGTCTCTGCCAGCATCATTTTTTTAGTGTTTTCTGGGGCATTGGGGGACATGCTTTAAATCGCGGAAATGCTTTAAATTGCGCAAAAAGCGGGTAAAAATGAAAAACGAAAAATGAATTTTTTTTCAAAAATTTCACAAAAAATGAAAATGGACCAAAATGGACCTGCAATGAAAAACAAAAAACCAAAACATCATTTTTTATTGGTGCCCATCTCTAATTGCAATTAGAATTTTTTTCCTGGGGGCACCCATTTGCGGGGAATCATAAGTAGCTAAAGACATCTGCTTGGGAATACCCTGAAGCAAATGGTAAGCCACTGTGTGAGACAGAATGCTGGACTGGATGGGCTGTGGCCTGTTCTAATGTTCTTATGACAAGGAGACTTTTCTATACCAAGTCACTCCCTGTGAGTGACTGGCTAATATCACTGGCTTTCTAAAGGCTATCCAGTGATCTTAACAGCCCTCTTTCAACTGAGTATATTCAAGATCCCAATTTTTCCTTGTAGACAGTAGACCAGACATGTCCAAACTTCGGCCCTCCTGATGTTTTGGACCACAACTCCCAGAATTCTAAGCTTAGGTGTCAAAGGACTGTGGGAGTTGTCGTAAAAACATCTGGAAGGCCGAAGTTTGGACACACCTGCTCTATATGATATAGTAGACTATAGCTAAATGTGTCTCCTGGCAATATCTTTAGAAATGGGTGCTAACATGTGAAAAAGCAGTATTTGAAGAAACAACACAGTGCTTCAGCCATGACAGCTCCTTGAGGAAAGCTGATGTGAAATAAAATAATTTAACAAAGAGGTTAGGAAACCATAGCGTAAATATCATGCCAAGCCTTGCTTACATGTTTGCCTCATGATGCATTTGACCTATCTCAGAGACATGCAGTTTGCAGAAGGGAGGCAAGCAGCCAGAAAATGTTGTCAACTGCATTGAATATGTAGACTGTGCTTTCTTATGTTGGACTATAATAAACATAGTAGCTGTGCCAAATGGACTGAAACTGGTGACAGAGGAAAGCATGGACAGAGACTGCTGGCTCTAGAAAGCAAGGAGACCAAGCGGCTGCAAATGTCTGGCGTGTTTTGAGCAGAATGTAAAGAATTGAGAACTCCTGACCTTGTTTACATTGGCCCTTTTAATGACTAATTGTGCAGAAAATAGCCCTGCTTGGAGTGTAGGTTGAAATAGTTTGGATCTCTGCTGTGTGTGTCAGCTAATGGCCTAGCACGGGTGGGAGACCCTTCCCCCGCCCCTTTCCTTTTGTACAGCTTCAAAGGCACTGTTGATGGAAGCCTTTTGTAAAGGAATTATCCGTTTCTCTTTTGTATCATTTTACCCCCTCTAATTCCCCATGACTGTGAATGCTGTAGCAGGCAAGCTAAGAACATTGGGGACCATCTGCAGGGCCAGATAAAGCACAAAACATTTCTTTTAAAACATCCCTCTTGCCCCATCACACAAGCAAGATAACATTTGTGTGATCCCATGTGAATGAGAAGGCTTGATTTATTGAACAGACTTATAAATGATTCCGTGGTGTTCAGCACAATAGCAGTGTCCTTTCTGATGCTGTAAAATGGAACCAAAGCGAACTTTTCCTAGGGCTTAATTACGGTAGATTTACATGGTCTTTTCATAAATCAGAGATGATAGCTCTGACCCATTATGGGCTGGTTCTGTCAGTGCCCACTTGTTTGTGGGGATGGCTTTTATCTGCAATGCCTATTCCACCATGCTGTGCGAGGGTGCTTTGCAGGGATTAACTGAGCACCTGTCCACATTGGCATAGAGTTATGATATATAGCTCCCTGGTAGCTTGTTGGCTTGTGTTTCTTAAAATGATCCATTCTTCCCCTTTAAGAGCTGGCCACTATCTTTGGCCGTTACTTCACGAACCTCTCGCTTCGCGGCAACCCCTCCTTTCTGTGCGAATCGATCGTTTCAGTCCGCACGCCCCTCCTTTTTGGCTGCAATGCCACCCCGACCACGCCCCCTTTACCGTGCTCCAACCGGGGCGAGTGGTGACCCTGCCAGTGGCCTGGAATCTTTTCGCTTCGCATCTCGCTTCGCTCCCAACGTGACGTGTGGACTCGTTTTTTTTTTTTAATTACATTCAAGCAGGAATATCGATGCATCGGCATCCAACATAAAGTTTAGCAGGGGACTCCCTTGCTCGAGTAGCGGCGGCGGCGGCGGCGGCGGGAGCAGGAGGAGCAGCCGCCACCTCGCCCGGCCAGAGCAGGGCGCCCGGGGCATGTAGCACGCAAGCGGCGGTGGGCGGGCGGCTGTGTCATGCGGGGCTCCCCCCGTGTAGTGGCGGCAGCAGCGGCGGGGCTGCCAATGATGCCAGGAAACAGTTAAAATCAGTAGAGTCACACGCCGAAATCAATACGGAAACTGTTCCGCTGCAACTGACAGTTACATATTGATGCATCGATACGCCGTCAGTAGCAAATTTTTAAAAAAGAGGATGGGAAAAACGGACGTTGAAAAGTGGCATGCAAATGCGAAGGGAGGACGTGAGGTTGCAATCGATTCGGTCCAAAAATGGGTGCACGTGAGTACAGCGAAAGAGGGGTGGGATTGAATGGAAACCACGTGACCGCCACCGAATTCAAAGCGAAGGCAATGTCGCTGCGAAGTGATGCGCCTCGTGAAGTAACGGCCTTTCTGGCATGGGGCTAGTACATGCAATCTTTTTGGAATGTTTCACTTAGATCCAAAACTGTTCTGCCTTTGTGGGCAAGTCCCAAGAATTAAAATAGATCGTACTGAAGATGAGGACCTTTCAAGCACAGGTTGTATCACACCAGATTTCACAAGACCCTGACTCTAACCCTTAAAAACAAGCTAGAAATGTAGCAGGGAGCAAGGAGTTATTGTGAAGTGGGCACACGAAAGTGCTCCTATGGCTGGACTTTGGGGCAGGAAAGCCCCCAAATGCAACAGGGCTGGCTTGCCTCAATTTTAATTATGTAAATACAGATGACCATCTGGGGCACTGGAACAATACAAGGCTCTGCAGAGTATAGGAGCAACAAATAGTTCACATAAGGAGCTTGCTCTTGGGAGCTAAATGTTTAGAATGACAGAACAGCCCCTCCTGATGGCAAACATCAGTTACTGATCCAAAAGTCCCAGTACCATCGGAACAAAGCTGGTAGCACAGAAAGCAAAGAGGTTGAAAAAGTTCAGTCTTTGGACCCTAAGTGTTACAAATTCTATAGTTTCTCTTCCCTTTTGGGGAAACTTGCATGATTGCAAATGATGGCCAGAATCCTTCCTGTGGGCTTCACACAACATTATGCCACGATTACACCAAGGCAGAAGTGTTATCCACAAAGCACTTCCATACGTGCATACAGCATCAGTTTTGATGAGATCCCTGTCCCCTGGGTGTAGTACATAACAAAAACCTACACAACAGACATTCCAGATAGTATTTGATAATAAATAAATAAAAATAAGCCAATGCTACCAGAAGTAAGGTAGTATTCAGATTTTACAACAGTGTTCCAGACTTAAATTTGCTGTAACAAAATTATTGCAGCTTACCTTCTGCGATTTCCTTGCGAAACTCAAAGCCTGAACTTACTTCATTAAAAACCTCTCTCAATTAGTGGTAGTTTAAGCACTCAATATTATGGACAACTCCCTTTTCCTTTCATCTGCAACGTTCATCCTATTAAAACTGATAGGGGCTTGTGTAGCATTCATTACATGGTTATGGACAGAATGAATTGTAATCCCAAATGGCTTCTTTCTACCATTGCATTTATGCAAAGTAGGACCAAATCAAAGAGAGACCCTGCCCTTACCTGACACAGCTTTCAGCAACTGTCACAGTAAATCAGAACAAGGTTGCAAGAATATTTGTCCAGAGTGCAAATGTTAAGCACTAACACACGTATTGTCTATTCAATTTAGTAAAGATATTTGAAGAGAAAAATTAAATATCTGTTGTTAATATTGCCTATTTAAAGTGAATAACTGAGTAAAAGCATGTGTGTGTGTGTGTGTGTGTGTGTGTGTGTGTGTAATATTACATTGCTTTTCCTAACACAAAAACCAGTGTAGACCAGATCTGAATCAGAAACTCTTGACCAAAAAACATGCTGCCACAAGAAAAGAGTGACAAAAAGATCTTTCGGTGTTTTTATTTATTTATTTATTTATTTATTTATTTATTTATTTATTTATTTATTGCTGTGCAAGTGTAGTTTTTGTCATGGAGGAGTTTGACAGGTGGTTCTCACTCCATAGGAAGCATCTGGTGTAGGTCATAAATGCTTAAAGTCCCTCCATTCAAAAGAGAACAATTAAATCATGCCCAGAAAGTGGAATATTACATATAAGTGGCCAAATGCATGTATCTTTGAAAAAAAGAGGAAATGCACAAAGGATAAAGTAGTGCACATTTTTGAATATTTTATGTGTTTAATTTATCTATTTAGAGATAAATTTCTTAATACAATTTTTCTCTACATATTTTTGAAAAGTTTAACAGAAAAACTAAATAATAGCATGACAACAAGTGCAATGCCTATATAATTTAAAGAGGGAGGCAATATATTAATCTAAATAAATACTGGAGAATGCAGATTAGGTGAATGTTGTTAGCTCTCCCTTTCTTAATCTTCTTCTTCCTACCCTTTCCCCACAGGTTTGAGGTCTGCCCTTCAGATCTTGAAACACCACTTTCTTAATCATCTTCATAAATAACCCATATCTGGATTTGGCAGCCTTTCAAAGTATGTGTTTTGTAAAATAATTTTATTGCAGGCAAAACTCAAAGAAAAACAAAACAAAACAAAACACACAAAATATGTGGCACCTTAAAGACTAACCTTCATATTTTAATGTAACGTTTCGTGGACACGTCCACTTCTTCAGACATATAATTTTATAAAAATTATGATATAATTTTATAAAGACCATCCCGTGCTATAGATTTTAGCCTAGTCCTCACACTGATGAGAACAAAATCTAATCTGTTATATGTAGGATCTTTGTTTTGTTTTGTTTTGAATCACCCATCTTGGATTCAAGCTATGCAGTTGAAACACAGCTTTACCATCACAGTGGAATGAACTTGATCAGTATGATATTTTTAGCTGCAATAAGGAAGCTCTTCTCAAGTCCTCATAAGGCTGCCATGCTGCCATGCTGCATCCCAAAGGTTCCACCCCACATCATTAATTCTGCTACTGAATCACAATATAAGGCAGTCACTGTTTCTTTCTTTTGTTTTAGTCTCATCACACATCAGCTGAGAAATAATATACGATTCATGCTGGCTGGAGTAGTATGGGAATCGTAACTGGAAAGAAAAAATGTCTCCCATCACTACACAGGAACGTCTGTGACACTGTCTATTAACACATTCTTTTTTCTGGAAACAAGGGCATAATTTTACTTTTATAGATCAAATTGACAAGTGTTGTTTAGCTTCCATCTGCAAACTGTGCATATCTGTCAATAATGAGGGGAGGACTATAAAAAGGTACAAACTATAAAAAGATAATACTAATAAAATAACAAAAAGTTACATCATCATCATCATCATCATCATCATCATCATCATCATGGATTACCAGTATAGTTCTGCGAGGAATGAACTAATGTTCATTTTTAAAATGTAGTCGCTAATTTATATCTTTGGGAGTAACATTACCTGAAGCCTCATTTTTAGCAGTAAATGAGAGAGAGGGATATGATACAGTAACCCCCCGCCTATCGCGGGGGTTAGGGACACACCCGACCCATGATGGCTGAAAATCCACGGTATGCAGATGTGGGTCAGGTGGGGCCTGGGGGGGTGAGGGGCCGCCGCCGCACACTGCGCAGACCCACCTTGGACCACCATGCGGTGGTGGCATTGTGGGTTTGGATTCTTCACCGCCGCCGCCAGGCACTGGGCAGAGCCGCCTTGGAGCAGCGTGCGTCGTCGTCGTCGGGGGTTCGGATCCCCCGCTGCCACCACCACCGCTGGGAACTGCACAGAGCCACCTTGTAGAAGCTTGCGGCAGTGGCATTGGGGGTTCGGATCCCCCACCGTCACTGCCCAGCGCCGCGCAGAGCCACCTCGGAGCAGCTCGCGGTGGCGACATTGGGGGTTTGACCGCCAGGCGCTGCCCAAAGCCAACATTGCTCCCTGCACGCCTGCAGCCCTCAGGGGGGAGCAGGTGGGTGGGGAGCAATCTTTGGAAAGGGCTCTGGCTGTGGAGGCAAGCTCTTGTCTCCGCAGCTGAGAGTCCTTTAAACATCGCCACCCGCGCCCCCGCTTCCCCAGGGGAGGCCGGGCGGGCGGGGAGCAATCTTTGGAAAGGGCTCTGGCTGTGTAGACAAGAGCTTGTCTCCGCTGCCGAGAGCCCTTTAAACATCACCTGCTGCTGCCCGCACCCCCGAGGGGAGGGCAGGCCAGCTGTGTGCGATGGCTCCCCTTTTCCTTAAGCCCTTTCGGGGTACTGCGATCCCGTGATATAGCGGGACTGTGGTATGTGAACTGTGAAAGGGCGGGGGACCACTGTACTGAATGAAGGAGAGATGGGACCTTTCACACTGGCAAATGGGTTAGAAAACAGAAAGAGTGCATGAAGGGACTGGAATATTATTTCCTTGGAAGTTTGTATATATGATTTTTGGTTCAATCTTACCGACAGCAGTTGGAAAAGAGCTGTTGTACTGACAGCAGATGTAATCCTCAAATTGAAATACAGCGCGCCAAAGATCTCTTGAAATAATTTGGCCATGAGACAAGAGCAGGGAGAGCCCATAATCTTTAAACCAGTGATGCAAACCACTTTGAAGCTGGTACAGTGATTGTATGCTAAATGAGTTCAAGATTGCTTCTCACAGTGAAATACCATGTGTCTCCCTTCCTCAAAAGGATTCGTGTCCATTTTGATTATCTGTTTCTTAAATAACCTGTATATGCAAACAGTACTTGCAGAGTTGTCATGGAACTGACCACAGTGTGGGCTAGTATGATTGGGAAATAGCTGTAATTGTGAAGTTGCAGGATTCATACCCATTGTTTGTTCTTGCTCTGTGTTCTTAAAATCAAACCACAGTTTTTGGAGACTTGCAACAGAATCAAACCAATGACTCACCAGTGTCCTAGCACTAAATCATCTAAGGTCATGAAACACATTTTTGGAAGTATCATCATGGCTTTAATTATAAGAAAGTTTAAAAAATAGAATCAATCTGTTTTCTAAAAGATTGGGTGGAATGCTGGAACAAATTGGAACCTGCAAATGTAAGGGTTAGTGTGTGTCTTTGTTTTAAGTTTAATTTCATGGTGTATTTTTAAGTTTTCTGAGAAATGGCTTTTGGCTACAAGTCCTTTTATGACTCTTGCAAATAGCACTAACATTTCCACAGGTATGTCACCCTTATAAATAATATTATTATTTTATCTGCACTATGAATAGGAAAAATAGTCATAAAATGCTGGGGTCTAAACAACTATTGAATTTTCAGCTATTTTCACTCTCATCCTTAACAAAGATTCATATGCAACGATTCACCCTGCTGTATTCAGAACCCCATCCATGTGTGCAGAGTTGTATGCTATCTCTTGAACTCCTCAGAGTGAACACTTGTATCTAGTAGTCAGAGCCATAAGTGTCATTCTGAAGTTTGACTGACAACTGTGTGCATAGCAGCCAGGCCATTATTGTCATGGTTCAGGTGTGCAGTACATATCTGGTCATCCAGAGTCACCTTTGTATATTTGGCTATTGACCCAGTTATTGAAAACAAAATGAAAGAAGATGAAGTTTTAAAGCTTAAGACGCTCCTCATCATTTTGCTAGCTGAAATTTCTCTATCTTTCAGGTCACTTTCTGGGCAACAACACTGTTATCGATGTTCTGAAACAAGCTGGGTTTCAAGTGGAACATATACCTGCAGGACAACGAGTAGATACGTAAGCGTAATTTCTCCTTTTTCCTGGGATTACACAAAACTGATTCACTAACAGATTTTACTTAGAGAAAATGTGTTGAGTTTTCAGTAACACCCTGATCAAAGAGGAATAGTAATTTACGCAGATACCAAATGACACTTTACACCATTGCTACTCTATTTAGTTTTGTACTTCTAGGCCAGTGATGGCGAACCTTTTAGAGACCGAGTGTCCAAACTGCAATTCAGAACCCACTAATTTTTCGCAAAGTACCAGTGCAGCAATTTTAACCTGAACACAGGTGGTTGTGAAGGGGCTATGTTGGGTGCCCACAAAAAAGGGCTCCGAGTGCCACCTTTGGCACTCATGCCATAGGTTCGCCAACATTGTTCTACACTATTCTTCTCCTTCCCAATACGCATTTAAGTGATGCCCCCCAGGTATCTAGACTGCAGCCTTGTACTAGACGAGGGTATCTCTCTTCCCTGGTATTGTTTCCTTTAATTGTAGAACCAAGAAAGGTAAGTGAAGAAGAGTTGAAAGGTTGGCAAATATGCTTAATAATGTATGTAATGGAAATGCCGAGATGAGGATTAATAAAAGGAGAGGATATAAATCTTGGAAAGTTGGAGGACTGAGAAAATGTACGGTATATTAGAATACTGGAATCTACGCCAGTTAGGGTACTTGTAGAAAAATTAGAAACTGTTTTGGAGATGGTACATGCAGTTAGAATGGGACTATTTTTAAATGCTGGCAATTGGTTTTCAAGGAAATAATTGAAATAAGCCAACTAAACTTAGCTGCATGTCCTAGAATATAACTTTTATCAATATTTGAAAAGGAATAAGGTAATAACTAAAAAGATAATTTCCAGTTTAACAGGTGCCAGATTGATTATTGCTAAGAACTGGAAAACAGTGCACAATTGCTGCCTTAGTGATTGGTACAGGGAAGTTCTGAGGTATAGCTATCAATGTTAAGCTTGCACGCAATGTAAAGTTTAAGAGAAGGAAAACAACCACAGGTGAAGTTATAGTTATATGGGGAGAATTATCAATTCTGTATTAATATAGGGGAAGGGGGAAAGCCCATTCCAAGAGTCAATATAATTCTGGACGGGAAGATAGGGCTCCAGAAGAGCAAACAGTATAGGTTATTATACTCAAATGGTCCCAGTGCAGGAAGAACACTGTCTATTTGAATATATAATTTTATTTGTGATATAAAATGATAAAATAAATCAATGCAATGGTAAACATTACAGTTAAAAAGAATACAACCCTATTATAGGAAAAGCTGTGTCTATTTGGATATTTGTTTCTTATATATATATTTTCACTCAGGTTTTATTAGAGTGGTTTAGGAGAAATAGTTTAAATAGTTCCCCCCCCCCGCCATCTGCCATGGTTATTCCCACTGCTAGACCTCGTTGAATGAGAAAGGTTTCACAAGGGTGCCATATGTTTTTATCTTTCATTTTTATGATAATTGTCTATGTGTCTTTCTGTGTGTGTATTTCTGATCGCTGTTGAATTTTCAGCCTGTAAGCCGCCCAGAGTTCCCTTGGGAAGATCGGCAGGGTATAAATTCAATAAATAAACAAACAAATAAATAAATAAATATACAGTATACAAAAAATGAAAACAAATGGGAATAATATAATATAATATAATATAATATAATATAATATAATAATATAATATAATAATTATACCTTTCTCATTCAACGAGGTCTAGCAGTGGGAGTAACCATGGCAGATGGCGGCGGGGGGGGAACTATTTAAACTATTTCTCCTAAACCACTCTAATAAAACCTGAGTGAAAATGAAAGTGCTGAGGGATGTGCAAAATATCAAAATAGCTTTGTTCCCTATCTAGAATAAGAGATATATCGAGAAATAAAAATCAGTAATTTGCTGAATATGGATAGCAGCATCTATTCAAGAATTTTTGAAAAATCTATCTTTGAAACTGTGAATTTTCTAAGAAATAAAATGTGTAGGTTGTACCCAAAATTGTATTTGCTATTGTAGTTGCCAAAATTGCACGTGCAATAGCATTATACCAGTTTTAGATTCTACACTTAATGTCCTGAGGAAGTTTAACTTCTGTTAGCTCTTGTGAGTGTTTTGGGCTGTTTGGCTGTGTTCTGGAAGTTTTTCTTCCTGTTGTTTCACCAGACTTTGTGGCCAGCATCTTCAGAGGGCAAGGAGCTCAGGGAACTAGGAGTTTTCTCTGTGTTCTGGGAGTTCTCTGAGCTCCTTGTCCTCTAAATATGCCGTCCACAGAGTCTGGTGAAACACCAGGAAGAAAAACTTCCAGAACATGGCCAAACAGCCCGAAAAACTCACAACAGCTATCAGATCCCAGCCGTGAAAGCCTTCGAGAACACATTTAACTTCTGTGTTTTCTGACCTCTGTCAAAAATACAATCACTCATTAACACAGCTTTAATACAAAAATTAAAACAAAAGTATGGTCCTCTAGCTACATGTGATAAAGTTGGAGGAGGCTTTAGAATATTGAAAGGATGTTCTGTATAGGCTATCTCTAATAAAGGAGAAGTCTTCTATGACATTATGCCTCAATCAAAAATTACAATATCATTCAATCACCAATTCTGTCTTTTCCTGTATAACCACATTTATTTTAGATTTCAGTTGTTGCTTGCTTTGTGAGGGAACGGAGGAGCCATGAACTATTCCTCAAAAAGCTTTTGCTTTTAAATCTTGCAGATTTCAAGGACAAAAATGAAGATGTTGTCTCAATAGTTCTATTCATGAAGGAAATTGTAAAATTAATTATAGAGTTCAACAGAGAAGAAAAGCAACCTTGTCAGTACATGATACACACTGTATTGATGCATAACTGTGGAAGCAGAATATATTCTGAAGATTCATTGGGCACAGGTGCTTCCTGAATTGCTGCTTTTTGATCAGGTTAAATGGGCAGCAGCTGCAGAGTTTGATACACACACTGCAATTTGTACAGAGCTGAACTTCCTGCCTTTATTCATCTCTTCATCTCTATTATTTCTCTCTAAAAGTAGAAAAAAACGGAAAACAAAAATATTTGTGATTACCTCGAATCAAAACACTCAAGAATATATATAATATTTACTGGATTGATTTGTGTTGGAAAAGCGTGGCCTGAGGCTTCATGGTTCCTACATCCATTTCCTCTTTTTTCCTATCTGTGGAAAGAGACTGAAAATTTCCCCTATCAATTCTAAACAGTTGCCTATTACCTCTATGCTTGAGGGCGGGAGGGTGGGGGCTCTGGATTCTTTAAACTATGACTGACTACTGAGAAGACAATGACTCTGGAACAAACAGTGGGTTCTTCCGTTACCCAAGTTGGAACCAACCATGGGTCTTTGAGTCTAAATATATCATAGAAAGTGTTGCTTGTTGAAAATAGAAAGCAAACTCTCTTACTTTCTGGTAAGAACGAGCATGAGCAGTGAGGGTACAGAAAGCGATCCCGTAGCTCACTTTTTTTTTTAATTGAGAAATTTATTCTTTTTTACAAGTGAAACAATTGGTTATATCCATTTCTCTATGCATCTGTTCTACTGAGTAGGAGTTAAACAACCAGAAGCCTAGATTGTCTGAACTCGTGAATCTGCACATTCATTTATTAGAGGGTGACAAAAATAGTCTTTTTCTTAACAATTTTGAATCAGGCGTTCAAAAATACCGAAAATTTTAGGGGTTCTTTTTCCAGCTGAGCAAAAATTAAACTGAAAAATAATGGCTTTCTTGGCTTTTCTCTTATAAAACCAATTGTGCAGTCTTAATAGCTTGATGCTGTTGTTTTTTATGGTTATGGAGTCTCTGCTTCTCCACACTATTCTTCATCTCTTACCTGTTTTTACATGGTAGCATGTTTTTCAGGGATGGTGAGGAATTAATCAGGATATTTCAGCATGCTTGTGCCTTTATAATTGTTAATACTGATCTAGATCTGGGATGGTATACAATACTGGAATTTTTGGAAACTGGCCACTGGAAATATGCAAACCCGATTTGCAAAGAATTCTCATCTGTTCATAAAATAATTTCCTTTGTGGTTTTATGACAATTGCATCTCCAATTATCTTTCAGCTATGAAAGTCAAAAACCTTGGCTTTTCTGAGTAAATTTCAGATTGAAGATTTATTGAAAATGCTGAAAAATCAAATCAAAACAATGAGCTTAAAGTCTGATTCCTGTGACTCACTGAGGCTGACGATATAAGTGTTCAGTGATAACCAGCATCATGTCTGGCATCCAGTGATGCCTTCAATTTAATTTTTTTTTTTAAATGTTAATCTGGTATTAATGCCTGGGTGGATATTCTCTGAACCTTCTTGGAATCATAAAAAAGCTCTGGCTGGAAGGCTGGAAGGCTGTCTTTGGGACAGTAAAATATACAGCAGTGAATGCTACTAGTCCTCTGTTGTGATATTGAAAAAGCAAATTTTTTTCCCATTCTGTCAGGCATTTATTAGTCAGATATAGGCATTTTTTTGGAATCCCAGTTAATTTTTTTTTGCGAATGAGACTTTAATTCTACACTTTATTTAAACATTTCTGCATGTTTTTATACAAACACTGCATTTTATTCTGTGCCCTAAGGGGGGAAAACCTTTATACTGCTTAAGTTTATGCTATTACTGTTAATGCCCTTTCTAAGAAAAATACATATTTTATTTTGAACCCATGAGAAAAGTATATCTAACTTATTTAAAAAATAAAAATGAATAACACACAGTTTTGGAACAGCAAAAAAATATGATGCAGCATAAAAGTAAAACAGCAGAGGATATGTAGTTAATTTGTCCAAATAAATTTAGTAGGCCACACCATAGTTCACAATCTTAGGATGGATAAGAAAATATAGAATTTTCACCTCAACCTGAAATAACATTGAAGTTCATATCTACTGAACCTCCCAGAAGGTGCCATTCCAAAACTGAACTGAATATCAACAGAGTTTTAAATGTCATTCCTAGTTCAACAACTTGTGCCCAGATACACTCCCTGATTTTGGGGCAGACATAAATGTATAAATATTTGTCATGTACTGCCATTCTTAGGTCTGAGGAAGTGGACTTTGACTGGAAAAGCTCAGCTTAAAACAGGCATGTCCAAAGTCAGCCCGGGGGCCAAATGCGGCCCGCTTTCAAATTTCAAGCGGCCCGCGGCCTCTTCTGCCCACCGGCTCATCTTGTCACTCGTCCCTGCCAGCTGGCCCCTCCCCATACTGGGTGGAGACATCAGCTTGCAGTTTTACAGTTTGCCTGACCTCCTTACCTCTGTCCATCCCCCCAGCCACCTCCCCAGCCTACCCGTCCCCAGCTCCATTGCTGTAGCATCCTTCCCGCCTCCTTGCATGTTACAGAGACTTGTCCAAAGTCCAGCTCGGGGGCCAAATATGGCTGAATGGTTGGCCTCCGCATATTTGCACCTCACCAAATCTGGTCCTCCTTGAAAAAAGTTTGGACACCCCTGGCTTCAAATATAGTCATTTGTCTTCAAGTTGCCTATTGCCACAATGTCTTTGTCTTCTTTATTTTTATTTTGCTTTTGCCTGACATGCTAGCACAGAATAATAATAAATCTCATTGCTTAAAACGTCCTCTTTCTGCAAGTGAACAGGTATGGAGAAAGCCAGTCTTCTGAGTATTCTTAATTTAACCTGGATACCTTTAGAAGGGCTGAAATCAGCAGCTTGACTTGAGACAAGAATTGATTAGGAACCTGTGAAGGGCAAGCACTGACAAGTAGCCCCGTGGCACTGTGGTTAAATGCCTGTACTGCAGCTAAAACTGTGCTCACGACCTGGGGTTCAATCCCAGCTAGCAAGCTCATGGTTGACACAGCCTTCCATCTTTCTGAGGTCGGTAAAATGAGTACCCAGCTTGCTGGGGGGGGGGCGCGACAATGTGTAGCCTGCATACTGTAAATAAACTGTAAACCACCCAGAGACTACTTGAACTGGTATGGAGCAGTATATAAGCAGAAGCAGAACACTTTATATGCTCACAGTGCTATTCCTACTTTTAGAATGATTGGCAGTAAGCACCCACTGAGGTCGTACCAGCCACATCAATCAGTAGACAGAAGGGAGAGCCTGAAATCCATGCCCTGCTGGCAAACACCACCCAGACTATACCGCCTGTCCTAATCCCCTAAAGCAGGGTTGGGGAGCTTGTAGCCCTCTGAATGTTTTTGACTGCAGCTCCTAGAATTCTCAGTCTATATTGCCAATGATAAAGGACAGAGGGAGTTGTGGTCTAAAACATCTGGAGGGCGAAAGGTTCCCTACCCCTGCCCTAAAGTGAGCCAGCTTCTATAAGGTGTGCCTGAGGATACGAGATCCCACCATCAGTTCAATCAGCTTCAGTACAGATTGCCTTGGGGGCACCATCTTGTCCTTTATCTTGATCATCAAAAGGTCTTGGGCCACTCCTGTGTGTTCATTAAGCAGACTTGTGTACAACACATCATAATAATCTGTTTTAAATAGCTGGAGGTCAGTCTTTCCAATTGTCTGCGGTCAGCTTATCCTGTTTTCTTTCACATTGCACTTGTGTCTTGTGAATGGAGCACTTTCATCTCCAGCGATATCCCTCTGGGACAAAGTGCTACTACACTTTGTATCCTCCTAAGTGGTTACGGAACTATGAAGTCGCATCATGTGCTTAGAAAAGAAATGCCAGTTTATCTACTCAAGCCTGCAGTTTGTTTGCATTCACTCAGGTCTGCCTCCCACTTATTCTCTTCAACTACAGAACCATGCGATCACACTGCAAAGCCTTACAGACCTACTGGAGGGTTTCTAATGCTTATCCCTTTAAATCAATCACCAGGGGTTCAGCACAGGTAGAAACTGTAACAAATATGCCAGACAGCTACTGTCTCAAAATTCAATTGTTTCAGTCCCTCCACCTCTCCAACTTTAATTGGAGTATCACGTCAATATTTTAGACAAAGTAATTGTAGGAAACAATCCACTGAACTTATTCCAATGGCAGAATATTTGTTTGCCAAAATAATTCACCTAGATAATTGTGCATATGGCTTGCACAAAAGTATTGGTGGGCTAAGTTATTATACAGTTATTAGGATGCAATGGGTTTAGTTAGCGGTAGATGCAGTAGAGGTTTTCCTGTTGCTGTTCTGTTCCTATTGAAGAACATTAGAGTTGTGCAAATGGAGAGGAACTGGGGATTGACGCATTTCAGTATTACAGAGTTTGCCATGTTTTTAAGTTGGAAACAGTACACCCAACATTCAGATACAATAGATATACAGTTACAAGTAATTTAAAGTTTTAAATACTTGGAATTTGTTCTGAGTCCCAGAAGAACTGAAGAAAGCACACAGCCCCCCTTGCATGCCAGCATTCTCTCCTAGTTATACAAACCAAGCTCTCTTCATTTGAGGTTTTTTTACCGGAAAAGATTAACTATGAAACAGAAATTCCCGATGATATGTTTCAAACTACATAGAGACTTGTCAGTAGCTTGTTATCTACCTGTTACTCATCTTCTTTCTGCTCTTTCTGTAAGAAGTGCAAATTCGTAGTTTCTTTGGTTCACAGTTGTCAGAATGGTGGCTTTACCTTGCAGCTCACTGTCCCCTCATTCAAAGTTATTCCCAAGGACCTGAGGGACATTGGAAAGTGGTTTATAATCAGCCTGTCCTTGTAGGAGTGGGTTTTGTATTGAAGCCTTGACATTTGCCATATGAGAGTCCATTAAACTCTTATAAGGGGAGAATACACAAGAAACTGTCATTGCAAAAATTAGTTGTGTTGTCATTACTATATCTGAAAGTAATTGACATACGAATAACCCTGTGTATCATCCCTCAGTACCATAGCATCTGTGTAAATTCTAAAAGAATTAAGGTAAAAGAAAGCAAAATGGTTTTTCAGTTAATATTTGCTTGGCCCTAGAGATGGGCAGGACTTGAAAAAAATGACATTTCGGTTTTTCATTTTTCGTTGTGGGTCCATTTCGGTTCATTTTGGTTTTTTGTGAATTTTTTGAAAAAATTCAGTTTTGTTTTTTCATTTTTCGTTTTTCATTTTTATCCGCTTTTTGCGCGACTTAAAGCATTTCTGTGCACGGACGTCCCCCAATGCCCCAGACCAGAGGAAAAAACACTTAAAAATGATACTGGCAGAGACACAGTATAGACTAGGTACGCAGGGAGGCTGCAAAGGAAAGGGCAGGCATTGCCCAGGGCATAAGGCAGCCTCAGAGTTGACTGCACTGCGGGGCAGGGAGGGTACTCACCAAGACGTACGAACGCACACAGGGAGGATGCAAGTGAAATCTCTTCTTTCTCTCCCCTAAGAGCCAGGCTGCAGCCAGCAGGAACACAGAGACACACTCCTGCCGGGCTGGCCTAAAGTAATGAGTAAGCAGAGACAGCAATCCCACCCTAACTCCCACCGCAGACTGCAAGGAGGATGGGGACTGCCAAAGCTTTTTATGCCCTCTGTGGCTGCCATACCTACCCAGTCTGCAACCTGGGCATGCTATTGGTTGAAATTGTCCAAGAATTTACATGATCCCATCACATGGCTTGCATCCATCTTGTGGCTGGAATCCATTTTGTGTCATCCTTAAAGGGAAAATAAAAAATACATTGCGATGGGAGAAAGAAAAAAACAAACGTTTTAAGGACCCCAACCCCCTTGGTAGGTAATAATTTCAAATAATTATCACTGTGTTTTTATGGATGTCCAGGGCATTTTAATACCCAAGAAATCAATATTAGGCTTCTGGGAGCCATTTTGGGTCGATGTCCCCTAACTCCCCTTAAAGGAAAAAAAAATACAGCAATCTGAGAAAAGACATAAATTCACGTTTTAAGGACCCCAACTCCCCTGGTAGGTATTATCAGGCAGAATAAATAATTATCGCTGGGTTTTTACGGATATTCAGGATGTTTTTTAACATTTAAAGACAGCTCATTTCATTGCGTGTCGCCATTAACGAAAATGAAGTGTAACGAACCTAATTTCCATGGTTCTGTTCGGTTCCTTCCAATTTCATCACAATTTTCATTATTCATTTTGTTACGTAACAAAATGAATAACGAATAATGGAATGAATTTTTTTTTCCATTTCATGCCCATCTCTACTTGGCCCTAATACACTAATAATATCAGGGGTGTGGTGGCTTAGCATGCTAGAGTGTTGAAACTGTCAGCTGCAAAGTCGGCAGCTTGGCCTTTTGAATCCTAGGTGCCATGCAGTGGAACGAGCTCCCACTGTTAACCCCAGCTCCTGCCAACGTAGCATGTAAATGCAAGTAGATAAATAGATAAAAAGCAGGAAGGTAAACAGTGTTCCATGTGCAGAAATGTGTTCAGCCATGCCTGTCACATGGCCATGGACTTGTACAACACTGGCTCTTTGGCTTGGAAATGGAGATGAGCACTGCCCTTAGAGTCAGACATGACTAGCATGTGCCTTGAAAAAATGCCTTTACTTTTTTTACCTAATACCCTGCTGATTCAGTCAGAATTTCCTTTTTAAATAGGCTTCCCTACTAAAAGTACTATATAACAGTAGTATACAGTAGTATACCAAGTCAACGGAACTTTGCCTTATTTATGAAATGTGAACTTGAGCACAACAAAGTGTCATCAAAGTGATTTTTTTTCTAATATAGTTCTGTCATTTTTGAAGTAGATGATGAACCAAGCTCTGTTCAGGACAAGTTAGTATATCGGGACAGATTGGAAAGACATGCTTATGCAGTGGTGTAAGCTTACAGAAGGATAACTTTGGAGATGTGTATTGAACTATTTTTAGGGATTGTTCCTTAGTGTCATTTAGACCAAGGGAAAATTGCACTTCCTTATGAACTAACTGGCAATCCTCAGGGAAAATGGCAGTCAGCCCAACAGATCCTGTGGAAGAAGCTAGCAAATAATGCAAAGATACCATTGTACCATCTAGCATACAATGAAAATATATTGCTGAACTATTAACATAAGGTTGTGGGTTTATTCCATGTTAACACCTTACCATAGTAAATTGCCTTACTAAATCCCAGTAAGAGTTAAATAGGGCCATGGTGTTAGAAGATCAGTGCCACAGCTGAAACCTCCGCTTTTTCTGAGTATTCACTCTTGTCCTGTGGGCTTTCAAATAGACATTTTTAAAGTCTTTTAAAATATATGGTATGGCCACTGTTCCTAGACAGAACATTTTAATATCCAAGAAACTCACAGCAACCTTCATCCCCAACTTCCATTAAGAACCCAAATGGAAACAAAGAAAACCTTACAACTGAGAGAAATATCTAAAGATTGTATAGGAAGCCCCGTTATATTATTCTCATCCAAGCTTAAACCATTTATGAGTTATACTATCAGGTTTCAAGTACAGTATCATGGTTTTTCCACATCTGAGTCATAACAGTGGAGACCATTGACTCCCAAATGGGGGTGAGAAGTGTGCAATTTCTATGATACATGAAGACATTTAAGGTGAACATTTCTACTCATTCCTGGCCAGGATCATATCTGCCCATTTCAGTGAAAAACTATATGTGGTGAGATAGGCTGCATGTCAGGGAAGGGAAATGCAATCAATGGCAGCTGAATGTTTCATACATTAGTATGTTTCCATTGTAGCTAACCATATTGTATAAATTTAGTTCTGCTGTCATGTAATGCATAACATTAGCTTTTGAGGCAAACTAGGAAGGAGTGAACGTTAGTTTTAGACTCTAAGGAAGTCAAGTCATGGCAACTGAACTTCTTTTCTTGAGAGATCGAAATGTTTCGCTGCTCATCCAAGCAGCTTTGTCAGTCTGGCAGACCTGTTTGGATGAGCAGTTAAATGTTTCAGTCTCTTAAGAAAAGAAGTCCAGTTGCCATGACTCAACTTCCAGATAACATCACCTGGATGACTGAGAAGCTTCACAGACATTATTTTTAGACATTCTTCACAGGATTTCAATATGTCCTGGATTCCTTGCTGAAAATGTGATGCTGCTTTCTCATGCTAATATTCAGTAGAGACATTTGATGGGAAACATAGAGTTCAGTTCAGCAAAATTCTTGGATGGCTACCTAAACAAAAATGGTGGTAGAGCAGGCTAGCAAAGGCAGGATAATAAACTGCTGGAGGGAACATTTCCAAAGTATCCCGGTATGGAAGAGTGCATGAATACAAGCAGCATGGCTTTTTTAGTCTAGGCCAAATACCATCCATATTTTCAGCCGTGATCCACAGCAGTTGCCAAAGAAGGGGAAAGGGTATGGGTGTGGGTGGGTGTCTTGCTACATAGCTTTTTAGCAATTCGGAAGTACTGGGAATGAATGGCCAAGATACCATCTTAGGCGGCTGGCAAAGGGATCAAGCATTTCCAGTCAAACAAATAAACCTCCAGTGAAAAAACATACACACCAAGAGAAATGTTTCCTGAGTGACATAATACGCTCAGGGAAGGACACCACAAGTGTTTTTCATTTTCTCAATGTTTCCTTTATTACATAGTGGGGTTTTCTCGACAATAAGAGAACTGAAATTGTTTTCTTTGGGGCCAAGAGGAGGAGATTATGAAACATTGCTCCTATTCAAACATACAATGGGAGCTATTTACTCTTTGCCTTTTATTTAAAGGTCCTGACTTTCACATTCTGAGAAGGATTTTGTACTCTATGTCTGGGAAACTCAGTGAATATAATCTTCTAACACACCATATCTCATTAGTATAGTAAGATGAAGTGGGGATGTCTTCTATAGCTTATGGACCATAGCCATCTCTGTGCTATAAGGAGTGGTTCAGTCCAGATGCGTTAGGAACCATCCACCGACTTTGAAGTTCATATCAATCTACTAAAATTCGAGTGTGATTTTGGAGCTCTGCATATAAGTGAACACTGGCAATTTAAGTGACGGATGGAAACGTGCAGTTAACACATTGCTTGTGTAATATGATTACAAATCTCAGTTCAGACCGTCACCCCTAGGGTCTGAACATTGGGGTTTCCAGCCTGTGTTCAAGAGCAGCCCTATATACAACTGCAGTTATATCAGTAAAATTAAGGGAATTAAGGAAATATTTGAGGGAATTTAGGAAACCATTGAGGCAGCGAGGAATTGGCTAAGTAGCTGGCTGGCTCTCCTTTGTCTACACAGAGGCAAAAAGATACTGAATTTTATATGCTATGGGGTGAGATTTAGTACGAAATCAAATTAGAACTTGATTTAATATGCCATGGGGTGAAATCTAATAAAAACATAACACAGTCAGTTTTTTTTAAAAAAACAAAAACCTGAAGACTCCACCTGGGAACTCCAGTTTAATATCTATCTGAGCTTGTCGTTTCAGTATTTTGCCATCATGATTTTGGAACTGTTTTGCTTTTCCCCCCAGCTAAACCACTATAATTCCCAGGCTGCAGAAAAGTCCTGGGAACTTAAACACTAACCCGTTTAAGATTTACTAGTGAAATTATAAAAAGAATATCCAATCCTCTTTTTGGATTTTCTACCTGGAGAATAATGTGATGTTTCTTTTTCTTTCTTTCTTTTTTCTAGTGAGGGTCAGTAGATTACTTCTCCCCCTTCAGAACCAAAAATGTATAGGTTCATATCTCATAGTTATGGACACTATGTAAGAAATAGATAAAGGGTTAGACTGGGACTCAAGTGACCCCACTTGGTGATGGAAACGCACTGGGGGTTGATAATGGTAAATTCCTCCTCATAAGCTTAAGTTGATGAACATCAACTTTGGCCCGCTATAATATTAAATGTTAAATGTTAAAAGTTGCTACACCTTGGGAAGCCCTGTGGAACCCCTTTTAACTTTTAGGAAGCAATTAAAAACCTGGCTCTTCCAGGCTGCATTCGGTGACTAATGGAGGTTCAGTGTTATTTTTTCCCCTACCACCGTCATATACCGTATATACTCAAGTATAAGTCGATCCGAGTATAAGTCGAGGCCCCTAATTTAACCCCCCAAAACTGGGGAAACATATTGACTCAAGTATAAGTCTAGGGTGAGAAATGCAGCAGGGCCTGGCAGCTCCTCCTTTGTGAGCTGGGGGAGAGATGTGTGATGTTTAAAATGACTTTTAGCCACTGAGCCAAGCACTTGCCAGGCCATGCTGCATTTTCCACCCTAGACTCCCCTGTGATGCAGAGGGGGGGTCATGAGAAGCAGCACGCAATGTTTAAAATGACTTTTAGCCACTGACCCAAGCACTTTTCTCAGTGGCTAAAAGTATTGACCCGCATATAAGTCGAGGACCCTTTTTTTCAGCCCAAAATTAGGGCTGAAAAACTAGGCTTATATTCAAGTATATACAGTACTTTTTTATTTTTTGCTGGTCTTATGATTATGTCATGGTATTTTATGCTTTATTTATATCACCTATAATGGATTTTGTATTGATATCCCATGTTGTGAACCGCCCTCTTTACTGAGAGGCAGAAAAGGGGTGTGTGAAGGAAGAACTCTCACAGGGAGAAAATAGAAGACAAGTTAAAGAATGTGAAGAAGTTATTTGATTTCTAGTGGAATCCATACAGTCAGAGTTTGGACACCCTCCAGGATGCCTGGAACAGGATGAAGTGAAAACTCTTAGCACTGTATTCAAGTGTTCTCCAGATGAAACTGGCATAGCCAAGAGCCATCTTTGCTGGCAAGATTTCCTGGCAGTGGAGAAATAAGATAGTTTCCATAGAGGTACTCGGTCAAGGTGACGTTGCACTGCAGTGTTGCGGTCTTGCCTTATGACAGCTGGTAATTCATCCTGTCTCCTTTGCCATTTTATGATCTTTAAAAAAGATTTCGAAGACTGTGTTATAAGGAATGGGGATGACATCCTTGTGTTGCAGGTTTCAAGCATGAGGTCTACCCATGTGAATGAAACAGGTCTGGCTGCAGACAGCTTGAAGTACCACCATCTTACACATGACAGTGCTTTGTGACAGCTATCTCCAGTCTTTATATGAGAGGCATTTGGGTCTTATGATAAAACGAAAGGCATTCGAAATCCTAGCATTCGTGTCTGTAGGTCCCTCCTCCCTTCAGGATTGTCGCCTTTTCTCTTCTTTTAGCTGTGGTGCTGTTAGTATGACAACAGATCAAAGGTCTTGCAGCAGGAGTTATTTATTCTGAAAATGACTCAGAATGATCCCCTTATGAATGGTATTAGAGTCTTGTAAAGGATGCCAGCAACCTTTAAGGGACCTTTGTTAATCATGGGGTGCCAGGAATGTAGTTTTCGTTGTAAAAATAAATGTCTAGTCTCTGTGTATGTTAGCCTGCTGAAAGGAAACAAAAAGGCCTCTGAATATATAATATATTGATTTGTTTTTATACTGTTTTACACATTTACCAAGCCTATTTGGCTCCAAAATCCTAACAATGGTAGCCAAACTGGAAGGAGTCTAAAATGGTAAGCACACTAATATATGCAGCCAGTTTTGCTTTGTGTTTCCAGAATAAGCTGTTTGCACACAATATTGCCTCTGTAGTCTATGGTCAGAGGATGAGTTAACAAACTTTCCCACAGTAGAATTTTATGAGTATCTATAAAACATTATTAGTTCATGGTTGGCATTGTTTCTGATCTGGTAGCCAAATTATGGCATGAGCCCCAAAGCTGCCATGTCAGCTGCTTTTTATTGTTACCAAAAGCCTGTCTTGGTGAAATGGAACTGATTATCCTTCAAGCAGAGTTTTTGTAAAGTTAGTTTTTTTGGACTAGAGTTTCTAGATTAAAACATTCCTAGATCTGAAAGAACTAAAGGCCAGCGTCAGCCCCGCCCACCAGGGCATTATTGGCGCTCTCACTCTGGGTGGCCACTCCCCGGAAAGCCTGTAAGGTATCTACCCATAATTGGGCCTTCTCGGTGGCTGGCCCGGTTATGTGGAACAAACTGCCTTCGAGATCCGCCAAGTTGAGCCCCTAACAGCCTTTTAAAAAGCTTTAAAAACCTGGTTTATCTGTTGTTTTTGGTTTGTTTATTGACTTTAATTGTTGATTATTTATTTGGCTTTCATGTAAACCACCCAGAGTCCATTTGGGAAATCAAAGTGGTCTAGAAATGCATAAACAAACAAACAAACAAACACATTAGATTGGAACTAAGCTATTTCTCTGAAAGAGATGCCTAAACCATTCTTCCTGAGTGTTTCAGAAATTGGATTTTATTCAACTGCTGCTACAAGCAGCAACATTTACATACATTTACCACTCTCTACTTGTGCAGTAAGGGTGCTAAATTTCCTCCAAGAGAATCTTTGCTCAGGCCAACAGACATAAAGAGGAATCTATGGATTCTGTAGCTCTTAATCATTTATTCCATGCCTTGAAACATACTACATAGAAAGGGTACAACTAGAGATGGGGATGAACCACCAAAGTTCATCATCTCTAAAACAAACAAATACAAAGCAATGAATATCCTGTGAATTGGTGATATTCGTGGATAGCACTGATGCATTTTTAATTCATCCTCGTCTCTAGTCACCAAAACAACTCACTCATTGACCAAACTTCCTTGCATACAAAAAAATTGCTGGTTCAGTCCACATCATCTGTAATAAAGGATTAGGACCTCCCTGGATGAAACAATGGAAGGTTGCTGTGTCATTGTTGAAAATACAAGAGCTAGGTGGATCCAGTAGGGGGAAAATCATAAAGTGTGCTTCCTGCCTGCTATATTCAAAAGCAGAATTTTGTGGGTCAGTATAGTGTTTTACATCTGAATATTTCTAGTGCGGTTATATGATGTTCTCACTAAGTTCTTGATTGAAATGTTTTGCAGTTCCAGGACAAATATCAATCTACCGTCAAGGGGCTCTTCCACAACAGATATCCCTGCTATGAATTTTTTTGAACATGTACAACCATCTTCATCATCCATGCCTCCTCCTTCCAGTGAGGAAGACAGCCTTCCCCCACACCTTTTACTGCCAGACAGCATCAGTCAACTAGAGGAGTTTGGACGACAAAAGAAGTGGCACAAGAGACAGTATAAAAACCATCGTCAAAGACAGTTCAATGACCTTTGGGTCCGGATAGAAGATGGGTAAGTTTTGGGACTAGTTTCTATAAGATTTTCAGTATAATGCCTTCCCATAGTCCTTAAAATATTTTGCTTGTTATGTTGATATGCAGAGCTATACGTTAATGGTTGCCTAATCCGTTCTTAATATAGAATTGGTCTTACAGCAATGAAGAACCATTTTCTAAACACAGGGTAATTTAGCCCAAACCAGGGGGATTTTATTGTATTGTATCTATAGTCAATTCCTATGTATGTAGGTGGGTAAAGAAAGATGAATGACAGAAGGGCCCTGCTTAAACTGGCACACTGATCTACAACCTTCATTCAAAAACCTCAAAGAATCAAACATAAGCTACAGTCTATGATCTGATTTAGGGATGGGCACCTTATGAAAAACGACACACTGTTTTGTCGTTTTGTAAGCTTACAAAATCTTACAAAACAAAAAAAATTAAGAGAATATATGAACTGTAAGCTTGAAATGCAATAGTTAGAAGTAATTTGTGCATATAGATCAAGAGAAGGTGGCATATATAGCTATACAGGGCTAACATATTATCCATGGAATAATGGGGACAGACATCTTACTAATGCTGTAATAGGAGTCTTTTGGACACTGAATGGGTGTAGATAGACTATTGCCACTGAAAACTCAACTTCTTTCTTCGAACGTTCAGACAAGTCCATGAATTTCAAGGAATATTCCAGAAAAAAACTGTTTTGTTGAATTACCTTCCCTTTCATAAGTAACTACAACAGGGCATGATCAAATCATGCCTTCAAAGGACAGCTGAGGTAAATAATGAGACTGGCAGTCAGCCAACACAGTCAGGCCTTTATTAAACATTTAATCAAGAGGCATTTTACTGCCCAAGCCACAGTTTGAAATCCATGGATATAGCAGATTTAGAGGCCAAAGTCCTTACTTTTCTATGGGCTCACAGACCCACTGTTTAATTACAGTGGTACCTCTATTTATGAGCGGCTCTCCTTGCAAGCGATTCAACTTAAGAGCAGAAAACCTTTTAACTGCTGCCTTACAAATTTTAGATATGGTCTACTCTCCTTACATTTTTCCTTATCTTTTAATTTATTTTAAAGATTTTTTTAAAGATATGGCTGCTCTACTTACAAGTTGTTCGACTTACGAGTATGCATTCAGAACGTATTAAACTCGTAAGTAGAGATGGGCACAAAATGAATTAAAAATTAAAATTTAAGGAATTTAAAATTTAAAAAATGTTAAAAATAAAATTTAAATAATAAAAATTCATTTCGTTATTCATTATTCATTTTGTTAGGTAATGAAATGAATAACGAACTGCCCCCTCAAAGAAAAATGAAATGAAATGAAACAGAAATTTTGATTTCATTTCATTTCATTTTTCATTTCCACCAATATGGTGTCTTCTGCTACCTGAATGCCGGGCCGGGACTCACAACCGCCACTGAGCAGACCCCGGGGGGAGGGATTCTGAGGCTGCTAGGAGGCCACCCTCTGGCAAGAAAAAAGAAAAACACGATCAGCCCGCGCTACAGCTGGTTGGCGTCAGTAAGAAAATAAAATAAAAAATAACAAAATGCGTCGACCCGCCCCGTGAGCCGGCTGGTCAGCATGAGTAAAAAAAAGTTAAAAAATTAAAAATTAAAAAACCACACAAACCCAGCCCATGGGCCATCTGGTCAGTATGAGTTAATATATATAAACCATGCTGACCCGGCCCACGGACCAGCTGGTTGTCATGAGTAAACAAACAAAACAAAAGAAAGAAAGAAAGA
Source organism: Phrynocephalus versicolor (assembly GCA_023846285.1). Lineage (NCBI taxonomy): Eukaryota > Metazoa > Chordata > Lepidosauria > Squamata > Agamidae > Phrynocephalus > Phrynocephalus versicolor. Next base: position 47,081,934 of record JAHTLZ010000129.1, read on the forward strand.
AAGAAAGAAAGAAAGAAAG
>JAHTLZ010000129.1:47102407-47140252 GCA_023846285.1 Phrynocephalus versicolor
ACACACACACACACACACACACACACACACACACACACACACACACATGCATGCATGCACCCACCCCATGCCCGCAGGGTTCACCCCCTTGTTGCTGGGTGGGTGTGATGTGGGGGCGGCCGGAAGGCCATAAAAACAAACTTTGTCCCCAGGCGCCCCAAATCCTGGCTATGCCTTTGTCCCCACTGTGCATATCTAAACCAGGAAGTATATACTATATGCAACACAAGGCCTCTTCCCTTATCCCAAAGTCATGTTTTCATGTTGGAACTGTAAGAAACTTATCGAAAAGTGTCATACAAAACACAAAGAACCTTCTTTAAACCAATCTGCCAGCACAGAAGCAAGAAAGGATAGCTCAGGAGGCCCAAGCACCTTCACATTCTTGCATCATGTTGCTGAGTGCAGATGACCTCGGTGGCTTGGTTTAAAAGAACCTGCAGCACAAGAGGCTCCTTTTGCCTTCTCTCCACATCCACTAGTATGTGGGTGATGTGGTCAGCATTACTGGGATTTGTCACTTGTTTGGAAAGCCTTGTGAGGGACTCAGTGTGGTCCCCCCCCCTTTCTTTGTACAGAGCTGCTAGGTGTTCATCCTTCCTTTAGATGCTTCTGACCATTAACTGATTCCTTCATTCAAGACAGAGGTTCAACTGCTCTTAATTTATGGTGATTCTCACTTCCTGCTCTGTGAGATTTTTCCTTACCATCACTGACTGACATGCTACTTAAAAGTGGTGATCAAAAGTATTCGTGTTCTAAGCTTAGCAAAAGGAAAGAAGGAGAAGCTGAATCAAATAAATGTCCATACATTCGGCCCAGCAGGGAAGAATCTTAATTTCACCTCTGTTCACACCAAACAGGGACAAAACAGAGGCTTTGGTGGACCAAGCATCAAAAAATGTAGAAGGTGGGAAAATCTGGACATGAAGCTACTGCTGAGTGTAGAGTAAATGGAAAACCATCAGGGAAATAAAAGGAAATAAATGGAAACACCATCAGACTATTTTTGTTTTCTTTTTGAAAGAATAAATCTTCCCTTTGTTTATTCTTTATTGGATGCCAAATTCCCATCTTGCATTTTTTTTTTGTGGAGACTGGGGCCCATGCCTTACGGCAGAGTCAGCAGAGAGGCACTTCATGCCCCAGATTTCTATTTATGTCTCTGAAACCAAGACCAAAGGGAGGGAGATGTTGGATTATTTTCGGGTTGCAGGATCAGGGCAAGAGGTCTCCAGGCTAGAAAGGCGTGGAGAATGAGCTCCAATATCCTAATCAATTTTCATCTTGTATATAGTGTTGAAGTAGTTCACACACAATCAATGTTTCTGCTGCTTTCCCCACTAACTGGACATACATGCCCATGCATTATAAAGATAAAGTGGCAGTATATGAGCTCATCTCTGCTTTGGTTACACCAGTTAACAGTGGTACATTGGAGAGGACTGGATTAGAGTTGCTGTAGCAATATCTATTTTTGTTTTTTAATTAAAAATCACGGAATGTTTTCTCCATGTGGTTCTTTTTTCCAGGCATAATCTCCATGAAGAAAATGTGATCTAAATTGGCCATGTGAGCACAACTGTAAAAAGCTGTAGGATTGTTCAACCCAATTCTGCTCTGAGATTAGTGTTGACAACATGGTTTGCTGTTAACTCGCTTCTTGTTAAGTTCATGTTTACACAGTTCCACTCAACTCTAAGAAAGACTAAAATCTGGGCAAAGAGCTAACTTGGACAGCGATGTGAAGCAGCGTACATTCCTTTGTGTTGCTGCAAAAAACCTTTCGTTTGCCAGATATTGCTTATTCTAAGTATTATTCCATAAATGTTCTTTCTTTTCAAAACATTATAGCTTTATGGAACGTCCTTTTCAAGTTCCTCTCTGCAACCCATTAATCAATGATAAAAACCTGGCAAATGTAGAATCTCAGTTAAAGTTATCTTGTGTTGCCACAAAGGCCATGAAGCTGGGGGAACTGGACACTAAGGACAAAGCATTGGAAGACATGGCCCTTGCTGAAGAATGGCATTGTGCAGTGTCACAGACTGCTTTTTTTGCCTCTTGCACAAGTTTTTTTTCCTTTATTCTTTCCATCTCTTTCATCCACAAAAGGAAGTCGAAGTCCCAGAGATCAGCAAAGAGGGACTCTACATTATTCTGGTTTTGTATTGCCTTATGTGCAGACACCAGTTAAATGTGGGAGAGCTCAAATGTGAGAATAAAATTTCCAAAGCATGTTTCCAGTATGTGATCCTCCTGACAAACATTATGTAAGATTAATGACTCCATGCCAAAACAAACATTTCAGATCTACCACAAGTTTGAAATAGACAGTGTAGAAATATGCAGAGCTCTGCCTCAAATTTTCACTGGGGTAAAGTTCAGCATTTAACATGCTGTTTTGCTTTGTTATGTTTATTCTGGGGGAAATCAGAAAAATAACTTTTAAGCATCTACTTGCTACTTGGAGTGAGAGGCAAATAATACCTGGAAGAAATGGAACACAGTTAAAAGAAGCTGGTTAAAATCAAGTGGAAAAGATGGTTAACCGGGCATTAAATTTCTTTTATGAGATTGGATGAGAGTCAGCTAACCCAAGAAATAGAAACTGAATTTGGAAATATTACTTTTTTGAAACTAGAACTCTGTGGAGTGCCTCCCCCTCCCAGTGAATTTCAGATGGGGAAAGTAGCTTTTCCAAACTCAAAAAGTGCTGCACATTCTATATCGGAGTTATTCTAGATTACTGAGATTTTTAAATGACACAGCAAAATTACACTTAACATTAAACATGCCATACACTTGATATTCCCTCATTGCACTTGAAACAGCTACTGTGGAGCCCATGATCTGTATTCCATCCATGCCCTGAGTGCCTTCAGGAAGCAGCAAGGCAGATTCTTGTCCTCCAATCCGAAAGTGATTGCTTATTTTAATATACACACTGTGTGCCAAAAGGCAGCTTTACCCTCTCCAGGAAAATGACAGCAACAATTTATCAGTGCTTCTGACTGGGCGGGAGTGGGTTTTCCAAGCAACTTGTCCCATACGGTTTTCTCGCTGAATAGCTTCCCTGAGTTTTCTGTTTGACTCTCATGGTCCCATTTACTACTAGTAGTACGGAGGGAAGGTACCAGGAGCAAAACAGACAGGGTTCTCTGTAGTTTCCCTGCACCACAAACCCAATTCCAGGCTGATTTCTCTCAGTTGTGATTTAAAAGGTGTGAGCAGGAGGCAAGGGAGGTGGATAAGAGACGAGGGCCTTGAGCATCACATCTGATTTCATCTGGAGCAAGAGCTGTTATTCTTGGTGTTAAACTGGGAATGTGAAGTCTTGCCTGTCTCTTTCAAAGTACTGTATTTGATACTCTGCTGGTCTCCCAAAAGATGAGGCAATAAAAACAATTTCATTTTCATCTGTGCCAGAGGACTTTACTTTTCTCGCCTATATACACTTCCCTGCATCTCCTTCACACAATGCCAGAGAGTCTCCCCTCACCCCAGTCCTCAAGCGCAAATTGAGGCGATTGTGCGAGGGCACAAAGTGCCTATGTCTACCAGGTGACGGAATTTGAGAGGGTATGATCCACTCAAACCAGAGCAAACTGGAGGGCAGAGGGCCTTTCTCTCTGGTACTCTAATGAAAATATAAAGTCCCTAGTTTAGTTTCCTTGACAAGTCAGCCATTTCCCTCGGAAGACTGCAACAAAGGGGTGCAACATAGTTTTTCACCCCTCGTGCTGCTTCTCTGTGGCCCATGTGGTGTCAGAGTGAGGAAAAGTCTCATCAAAGGGAAAAAAATCCATTTTAAAATGGCAGATGCAGCTCAGTTGTCTTCCTGATGGTGTTCTGCCTATATTTGCACCTGGAGCACCTCAGCACAGAATGATGTTGTGTTTTATTTCACTTTGTAGTCCCACAGCACCTAGGTAGCTCTAAGCTGCAATATCTGGAAAACATAAAACCACTGTTTTCTGCAGTTTTAAAGTTGTAAAAGGCAAAGCAGGAGTCTACAGCATGTGTCTGCCAACTATCCAAAGTACCACTGTGTGAAAAATCTCCCTTAATAGCTTCTGTGCAGTCCTTCATTTGGGGATATTACAGTCACATTGCACTTTATACGTACTCCTCCCAGCTATTTTCATCCAGCTGTTTTATAGCCTGGCAATTAAAAATTCAAAAATGACACCTTGTCATTTCTCACAAGATATAATGGGGTGGAGAAAATAGGACAGAGTTTTACTAAGATATTGCGTCTAAAGTGCCATCAAAAGAACAGGGCAGTATGTATTTACAAAAAAGCAAGTATAAAAAGTGATGGGGCTTCCTCTAAGTCAAGTATGTGTGTTTAGGATTGCAGTACTTAATTATGTGTGCCAATCTGTTGAGATAAAAAAGGAAGAAAAGGCCCAGATTCAATATCCCCTCCTCTCATGTGAAACACACACTCAGTTCTGTTAGTGGTCACAACTCTGAACACCTTTTTACTAGAAGGAGATGACAGAAGAGCCTTGTGAACAGAACTTGGAATAAAATGCTGTGATGAACATGTAAACCAAGGCCGTTCCCATCAGTTCTAGCCACCATAGTTAAAGGCAGGGGTGGTGGCATTTGCAGTACAGTAATATCAAGATCTCATGTTCTCAAACTTGGGGTGGCCAGATGTTCTTGAACTACCACTCCCAGAACCCATCACCACTAGCTGTGGAGGGAGTGGCCATCCAAGAACATCTGGGCACTTCCAGGTTTGAAAACCACTGATCTAGATAGCTCAGTAAACTAGACATCCAGCTGTGGAGTCATAGGCGCTTTTACATGACCCCTAAGATCCGCTGGCCACTTAAATTCGGACCAGAGATCTTAGGGGCTTGTCGCTCTTCCTGTGTCCCCACCCTGGCTGCTGGCTGCGTGAGGGGAAGGAGAAAAAAAAAGGAAGAAAAGATCGTGACTCACCTCCGTTCTGCCTCCGTTCTTGCCGCGGCAACATTCCTGTCTCTGTAAAGTAGCTCTTAAAGGGGCGGGAGCCAAAACAACAACAACAGAAGCGAGGAGAGCCCCGCACTCACTATCCTTACACCGCATCAAGCAATTTTCACCCCGGAAGAGCAGGTACAAGAAAAGTGTGCTGGGATGCGCTTATGGGGGTGTGGTTGCACTTAATTTTCTGTAAGCTCCAGAGCTGGTGGGGAAACAATTGTAAGCTCCAGAGCTTGCAGCCATTTGCTGCGGGGTTTAGGGGTAGTGTATAAACGCCCATAGTTTGGGACTGTCCCTTTGGGAGAAGAGCCAACCTGTGCAACTTTGGGCATACTGCAAGATGCACAGTCCCAGGCTGCCTTCAGAAGAAGGCGGTGGAAAAGATAAGCATATCAAAACAACCATGGAAATAGTTGCCATTAAGTTGAAATTGATATGATGTCAATTTAACCTGTGTCAAGGGACACTGGTGCTCAAAATTAACTTTTACATAGCTTTTTTCCCAGTAAGCAAGGACTTCTCTAGCTGGATTGTGGCCTTTTTCTTCTTCTCTTGGCTGTTATTATTTGTGTAATGAAATAGGTGGATTATTGCAATGTGAATGTGACTGGATGTAGTTCCACTTTATCCTCCTTTGGTTTCATCTGGTTTCTGTACTCAAGTATAAATCATTATGACCAACATTCCCTCTGATTTACACTAGCACTGGGCAGGAACCCTGTCCTGCATGTGTGAAGTTCCTGCCACAACTGAAAGCAAATGTGTGGCAGTACCAGCACAGGCACACAGGTCCACAGCTTAGAGAAAATGTGGATTATGGACATTACAAATGTATTTTAGTCAACAGTAATGCTACAGCTTCTTTGGTTTATGATTTTGATATAAATATTCAAAATAGATGTCTCTGTACTCCACCAAAAGTAATTAACTCATTAAATTGCACTGGCAGGCTAACAACTCCACTGGTATCCAAACTGCTGTACAGAGCATCTGTGAAGATTCCCAGTCATCCAGAAGATGTTATTTGGAAGTTGAGTCATGGCAACTGGACTTCTTTTCTTCAAAGGTCGATACATTTTGCTACTCATGCTACTGACAAAGCTGCTTGGATGAGTAGCGAAATGTTTCAATCACTCCAGAAAAGACCAGTTGTCATGACTCAATTTCCAGGCTCCGTACAGATATGTTTAGCAGCAAACAGAAAGTATGGTACAGTGAGGCCTCACTTTAAAAACATCCAATTTTATGTAATTTACACAGGACTTAAGGAAGTCCTTCGGAAACAATGTGCCGCTTTACACATTTTTAACGTTAAAAAAACACTTTACGATTTTTTTCAAAGGACTTTGTTTCCCAGCATTGTTCTGCATTGCACCCCATCCAGATCTGCTTTACATAATTTCTGTTTGACAGAACAATGCAGAGAATGGATTATTTCTGTAAAGCGAGGTCTTGTTGTATCTAGGCATTTTTTTTCTCAAAGTCATGTTACTAAATACCATCTTGCTACCAGTGATAAAGATCAGTTTTGAAAAAAAGATTACACAGTTATCCATATTGTGTCTATTACAGTATATAAACAATGTCCTTAGACAAGAAAAAAAATGCATGTTGTCTCTGGGCAATATGTGTTGTGAGAGCTCCCTTACCTAACCACAGTTGGTCATAATCTGAATATCTGACCTTGTTTTGCCACATATCTTAGTTCCATCCATTTTTATGAAGCAGAAACCAACAGTATACCAAGCAGTCTGTTTGTCCTCAGTAAAACATGAGAATTAATTTGATTTAACACAGTATACTTTTCTCAAAATAGATGTACTGAGTGGTGAACTATAATTTATAAGCGATTCTCCATTAAGAGATTTGAAGTGTTCCATTTGGAAAGGAACCTACAGTGCCATGCATGAGACAGGGGTGAGGAAACAAACTGATGCCTTCTTTAAAATGTTAGTAGTGGCAACACATAATAGCCGATGTCTTGTATCAATGTTTCCACACTCTTGTTTGTTGATTTTCCATGTTAAATACAAGGCGTACTCAGGATAGTTACCTTTGTGAAAGCAACAGGGTCAGACATCAATCAATGTCCTTCATGTGGAGAGCTCTCTGTTAGTACAATAAGATACTTTTCTATTGAGAAAATAAAGACTTTACCTGTAACTAAAGTGATTTTGAATGGTATGAAGTCCACTGCATTTGAAGAGGCTGAGTCTGCACACAAACCAAACAAGCTGTAATTTAGCTCCTTGGATTAAGAGGAACCTTCTAAATAATATGTGTGTATGTAAGGAGAATCCTCTCATATATTTATTGGTAACACTATGGTGCCTATTTAATGTAACTTTATGCTTACAACCAAAGTGTGTCTTAATCCAGCCCTATTTTCATGCCTTCTACATATAGGATGCTGTTGGCTCTCATCTTCAAATTTCATCAAACAAAATCCCATTGCATGACATAACTTGAAGATTAATTGCCATTAATTAACAAGTCCTTGCTTTCATTCCTCACTGCATGCCAGTCAGATGACTTGTCACATGGCTAAGAATCCAAGAGTGACATTATTAACTAGCAGCAGTTTGATACTGCAATTTACACTGTCCATTCCCCACACATAATTGTGCAGTAGGATTTTGGACATTCAGTACTATGAGTGCAAAATGCCTCCTTATGATTTGCTGTTTTAAAACCATGGTTATCGTTTTCAGTATTGCAAGACATCTTTTCATTACTTAGTGTGAAAAAATACTTTATATGAGGCCATAATATGTTCCCAGATGCTTTTCCCATCTCTTTGAAATTGAAGGATCAAACTAGGTGGTATTTCACTTGTCTGATGTTGTTGCAAAGACAATTCCTCAGTGGATGAAAGGCACCTGTTTTCTATCGTCTATTGCCATTGTAAGCCTGAAAACTATACAAACTCAATACTATGATGATTTTCTCGCATCCTTAAAATCATCTGCATCATGCATGCTATCTTACAGTCAAGTGGATTCATCTTCAATCTCTGCTTCATCCCACATTCCCAATGTTCAAACCCCACGTTCTTTCTCTCCTGTTGATGAAGACATTTGTAAATCTGTAAAGTCATCAGGTTGCAGGACTGAAGGTGGAGAACTTCAAAAAGGCTGAATAAAGGTTGCATCAGCTGCCAACAGTTCATTGCACTTGGAGAGCACCCAACCTCTACTGTGTGTACCAATGGTGCTGTGTTTTGCCTTACGCCTTATCTGCCTCTCAAGCACTGACTCTGACAGTCAAAGAAGTTGATATGTTGAGCACCTTCTTTAGAAGAACTGCTCTCTAACTGGTAGAGGTTGTTAGTCCCAGTGCATACTTTTCATTGCCTATATACTATATATTCCATTTAATGTGCTCTTTTTGTGTGTGCGTGATTGGTCACTTGAAAAGAAATACAGGCTTGTTTTGTAAGTTTGATTGCTGAGACATGTCTCTCTGAGGAGATCCCATTATGAGAGCAGAAAAATGCTGCCCTTAAAGTCTAGTTTCCCCATAAACTGTATTATAAAAACAGGTCTCAAATGATATGTATTTGCTTGAGAAGTGGATATATTGGGAAGATTTTCTCCCTCTTTTTCTTCCCATTTGCGAATTTCATGGGATTAATGATAAAAAAATTCTAAGGTTATTTTGATCAAAATATTTTTGCAGTGTAATATATAAATAAAATTTATGATAAATTCACAGCAGAACATGATTGTAGATTGTTTTATTCTCTGTTTTCCCATTAATGTGTACATTGTATTTAATTTTTTTCTTTCCCCAAAAAACGCTAAATAATTACAGACAAAGCTCCCAGTGTGATATATTGGATAGAGTAATGAATAAGGACTCTAGAGAACAGGGTTTCAAATCCTTGTTCAGCCATGGAAATTGACCGTGGAAATGGAACTGATAAAGTCACTCCTTAAATATCTCACTGGCATCCTGTTAAAGATTCTAAAATAGTTCTGGGTTAACAGTCTATAACAACTACAATAATAATATGTATTTCTACCGATAAAAACTTCCAGTCCGCAGCGACTTCTATCCAGGATCACCAAGAAGAATCTCTGTTATTCAATACTGAACACAAGCATCAATAAAATACATTAATTTCTTCTCCATAAAGAGGAGGCAGTGGCATCCAGAGGTGAAAAGCTTATTTGTCACATTAGCAGAAATGGAATGCTAGCCTTATTCTCTTGCCTTCTCCCTATGCTCATGGAGAGAGAGAGTGGGATAGGCCAGGGGCTCCTAGTACCCAGTGAACCCTCGGCAGAAATGTCATGGGACCCCCCCCCAACACGCACACACACACACACACAACATTCTCCCTTCTTTTTCTCCTGCCCCCACCTACCCCCCCCATTTCATGCCCAGCAAGGTACTATATCTTGAGTTTCCAACCTTTTTGCTTTTGCTCCTAACAAAGCTAATGATTAGTGGCTTGGTTTGGACTGCCGGGATTGTGTGGATGCTCCAGATGCCCCACCTCACCTCCTCTTGCAGGTGACCAATCAGAAGAGAAGGTGGAGCAGCGGAATTCTAGGGAATAGGGAATTTTGGCCAAAAAATGGGATGGAGGGATTATGGTGGGTGGATAAGGAATTCATGGCAACCCCCTAGAGAAAAATTAGGCAATGGGGATTCTGAATTCACCAGCTCCCCCCCCCCAGTTCTCATTGTCTATCTTTCCTATATTTGTTTCCCATACTGCTTTTAGAACTACTAGCTGTTCCCTCTGATCTGTCAAAGTTTTATAAATTATTCCTCTTCTTCCTTTCTCTTTTTCCCATCCATTTCTTTTTCCATTTTTAAAATAATTTATTTGAACTTAATTTTATATCCTCTAGTTTCGATTGTTCACACTCTGTTAACCACCTCTTCAATTTCCCTAAATTGAACCAATTTATTTTATCCTCTATAAAGGATAATTTGTTCTTTAGTTTTAATTTTTTTCCTTCCTTTCTTCCAATTTGTAGATCTCTTTTTCTTTTTTAAAAAAATTGCCAATGTTTTAATTCCATACTTTGGGAAATTCTCTAGTTCTGTTACTGTGGTTAAGGGGGGTATTCCAGGACTTAATATCTGTCTCCATTTGTCCCATAACTCCATTACATTTTTTATAAATAAAGATTCTGGATCTTTTAAAAAATCATTTTAAAAAACCAACAGTTTTCTTGTATCTCATCCATTTGATATCAAATGGATGATATCAAATGGATGAACATCAAAAATTAGCAAAAAGAAGTTTAAATCAATATAAACAAATAAACAATTAATTGAAAGGAGCAAAGGCAGAATAGATCTTAAGGAAAAGATGTATCACTGGAAATATCCCCCAGACTCAAAGAAAGCCTGTTCAAACAACCACTTCAAATGAAGTAATCACAGTATTAATGGCAAAGATTTATAGCTAAGGTCAGAGTCTAGGATAACCTCCAATAAGGTTTGATCTTGGCCACTGAGTTATGAAAAAGAAATTTCAGTCTAGAATGACACATAGCATGATTTGAGTTATTTTCAATTTAAATTCAGCGTAACTTGTGCATGTTTTGTGTTGTTTTGTGCTGTCAGGTTGCTCTTGACTTATGGTGACCTGTCGAAGAAGTAATCTTCAAAATGTCCTGTCCTCCACAGCCTTGCTCAGCTGTTGCAGACACAAGCCTTTGGCTTCCTTGAGGGAGCCACTCCCTCTTGTATTTGGCCTACCTCTTTTCCTGCTTCCTTCCACCTTATACAGCTCAGCATTACTGTCTCTTTCAGAGAATCTGGTCTTCTCATGATGTGACCAAAGTAGGACCACCTCAGTTTCAACATTTTTGCCTCCAGATAGTTCAGGCTTGATAAAGTCTAATTTGTCTTTCTGGCAGGGATCTCTGCAAAACTTTCCAGCAGCATGCTTCAAATGAATCAGCTATCTCTATTATCCAGCTATCACACTCCAACTTGATAACTGTGCTCGCTTCAGAAGCACATATGCTAAAATTGGAACATGGTGACTCAATAAACGTTAGTGTGGATGATTTTGGTCTTGGTTTCCAGTGATTCATCCCTACATTCAATGATATTTTCTAGTGCCTTCAGTGCTACTAGGTCCTGGAAAAAAGCCTATACAGCGGTACCTTGTATAAAGGAATTCATTAATTCCAAATGAAATTCTGTTAAGCAAATTTTCCTTTATACAAATTTCCCATAGGAAAGCATTGAAAACGGAGTAATCCCTAATTGCGACCATTTTTATTTTGTACGGATTTGCCCCATAGGTGATTCTGTTAAGCAAATTTCCCCTATCTCTGGAATTTTTCATGTTGTAGAGATTTTATGTTATACAAACCGTTTGTTATACGAGGGTCCACTGTACATATTTTCATAATTAAACTAAACTAAACTAAATGTCAGAGTGGCCGTTTACACCACCTAAGACACACAATAACAGTTTAAAAAACAACAGCAACTAGGGTGGGCAGGGAGAAAATGCAAGCTTGTACAAAATAAAGCAAACAACAAAAACAAACAACTAAAAGCCCCCACCTCCCACTCCCAATTACACATTTGACCAAAACTTTGTGTGAACTCAAAGCTGCTGCAGCCAACCGTGAGCTGCGTGTGAAACAAAAACACCTTTCACAGCATGCAGTTGAGAGGTATAATAAAATTCCGATCACTTTCTGGGTGCTTGTAAATGGGCTGTTTTATGTTCACATTGAACTCCCTTTCTCCCTGTTCACAGAAATGAGTTATATATGCATAACAGAGGAGGAAAAGGTGGAAAGGAAAGTGTAACAAGTAAATCCTTCTTTTGGAGTGCAATCATAAACTCACTTCTTGATTGTCCTTTTGGGGTGAGTGTGGTCTACCATAGCCCAGCCGCATAGGAAAGGGACAAGGGACTAGGGATCAGTTTAAGAGCATACAGTAATTTTTATTTATAGAATCTAATGAGAAAACCATCCATAATGATCATCATTTTAACCCCAACTTCTCCTTTCTCCTGCTCTGGGAGAACACAGTTGTACCTCATCTAGTTAGCCAGCATATCAGTGAAAACCAGCTCATATGTTCTACTTTATGACATGTTCTCTTCAAGATCAGTCTAAACCACATGGTTCACATGGGAATATATGGATAGTGCACTACTGAATCTGCTACTGAGGTTCGGTTGGACAAGGACAAGATCCTTGATCTCCATCTGTATGGATCTTGTTCTTTAATTCAGATTTGGCCAGGACAGCTCTACAAAAAGAGAACTGTTCTCTCTAAAAGTAAGTATGAGGCCAACCCATCACACTACCCTCCTAGTGGATAAAAAATAAAAGATGAATAAGATTCAATTTACCTTTGCAGATACCATATTGTTTCTTTTTTGGGAGTACCCATCCTTCTATGTATTTATTTATCTTTAATAACACCTTCCACTACTTAACTCGATTGTAAAAGAAGTGGTCTATAATATTCTAGGTTCATTTCTACAATTTATTAAATCCCTATTAAGCTATAGAGACCAATTGTTCTCTATTTTATAGACATGGGAATCAAGATTATTTTTTTAAAAAAAGAAAGCAGTATATTAAAAACAGGTTAGAGCTTCCAATATCCAGAAAAAGATGTGTGTTCAAAAGTGTATGTTGAAAGAATTAGGAATCTCTGCTGTTTTTCCTGTGAACTTGTCCCAGGGAGCTGGCAAGTCTTAGGGTTCAAATCCCAAGTTCAAGTTTGAGGTTTTTTAGTCTAAGTCCCAAGATCCAAATCTCAAGTCTGAAACCCAAATCCCTATTAAAAAGTTTTTAATAAGCTTTTCAAAAGCTTTTAAGGTTTTTTTAAAAAAAATTAAGAAACTTTAAAATTTCTATCTTCAAGCCCCTTTCCTCTCCACTCTCTCCAAAGAACCTACCTTACCCCTAATGGGATTGATGAAGAATCAGAGGAAGGAAGGCCCTTCACCCACAAAGCTCCAGTGTAATCTCTGGGCATTCTCCATCTTGTAAGATGCATAGAAGCACTCAAACGCCTAATAGGAAACCAAGGTAGCCATTTTGGAAAGGAGCCACCAGTTGAATTTTCCTCCCTGTTGCTGCCGCCTCTTTTTAAATGACTCAGACTCAGCTCCTGAGTGGACCCATTTTTCTGGGTTGCATTTTCAAGTCCCCATTATTTCAATGGAGATCGAGTCGTTAAAAACAAATGAGTCAATTCAAAGTTGAGTCTCCAGTGGGACCTAAGTCAGTCTTGACAATGACTTAATCCTCATTATATTTGGGACTATAATTTCCCCAGCTCCAATGCTTGCTGGGGGATTTGGGGAATTGTAGTTCAATAGACACTTTCCTCAGTTTTCCATGGCTTCATGGACTAGGACATGGGGAAATGGTTTCAAACTGCAAGAAAAGAGATTCAATTTAAACATTAGGAAGAATTTCATGACAGTTAGAGCTGTTCGGCAATGGAATATGCTGCCACGGAGGGTGGTTGAGTCTCCTTCTTTAGAGGTTTTTAAGCAAAGGCTGGATGGCCATCGGTCGGAAATACTGTGATAGGGGTTCCTGCGTGGCAGGGGGTTGGACTAGATGGCCCTTGAGGTCTCTTCCAACTCTATGATTCTATGATTCTATGATTCTATGCTACTCTTGTTAGAAGATACATCCCAGGACCAGCCAAGCTGTGAAACACATTTCAAGCAAAACGACTGGGGGGTGGTGGCAAATGAAAGCAAGTGTGGCATTAGACACATGGTGAGACTTTTTAGAGATCATTCCTAGCTGTAGTGGGAAGAGGGGAATGATATCTACTTGTGAACAGTACCTGGATGCACTGTACTGCCATCATAGTAAAGATGAAGAGGGCAGCAGCTTTCAATGTTCATGGGGGGAGATCTAGTTTTGAGGAAACCATTTTTAAACAGGTCAAGTTCAAGTCTAAGTCCTGACCTAGACAATTTGGGTCTAATCCAAATTGCATGGTCAACCTGTGTACTTACATGGATAAAGCTACTAAATGGATGAAATCCCCCCTCACAATATAATATGCTAGTTTATACAAGAGCATGATTAATAAAAGACCACATGTATTACAAGGAAGAAAAAAAGAAACTGCATTTAGAAGCTCAGTTTAAAACCTATTTCATGTCTTTGTATCAACTTGTGCTGAGACTGGATTATGAAGTCCTTTGTTAATATTATCTTTAATTCGAAGAGATAGCATTATGTTTTGGAAGACATCAGCACTAGTCTTGTAAAGGCCTTTGTATTCATTACTGAAAAGAAGTCAAGGATTCAAAGCTAAAACCCCGTGTTTTGTATAAAACAAAGAAGTGATCCATCAGAGCATATTGCAGAGAACCCATTAAGAAGCAAAGCTTACAAAACCACTGAATAATCATGGAGTTTCTAAAAGCTGTTGACACTAAAAGGGGTACTTGTTAATCTTCTATATAGACTGAATACTGAAATTCACATCAAACAAGCTTATTGGGGACAATGCGAGCGCTGACCGCACATGACACAGAAATGCATATACTGAAACTGAGACATAGTTATGGTACTTTTTCTCTCTCTTCTTTCTGGCTACAATCTAGGGACAAGAGTTCAGTGTGATGAGTTGGGATAACAAATATGAAACACTTGATTTACTTCGATAGTGAAAGTTTGCATCATAGAATCATAGAACAATTGAGTTGGAATGCTACAGAACACTACAGAAGGGACCCATAAGGTCATTGAATCCAAACTCCGTCTCAATGCAGGACTCCAAAATAAAAGCAGATCTGACAGATGGGTTGTCCAATAGGTGCTTCAATGCCTTCAGCATTTGATGGCTCACCATGACTTTAACCTCATTTCACCCTGGTCTGAAATAGGCCAGGTCTGAAATAGGCTCATAAAATCAACAAAGGCCTGAATATGCTTGCTAGATGGACAATAGTCTCAATAGGCTTTTAGGTAAATGTCCTTGGTGGTGGAGGTATAAAGTATTTTTGATTTGTCTGGGTATTGCTGAGAGAGGGATTTTCAATACTCACATGAATGGTTTCCCTGACCCTTCTCTCAAACAATCTATCTTCTCTGTCCATTCTCATCTTTGAATGAGTGCCCTTTGTCCTTCAAGTGGAGGTGTGCTGCTGATTCTGGTCCTGAGCTGTTGCCTCTCCTATGTTGGGCCATCCTCCTGCTTAGTGGTTGTTTAGTTTCTCCAATGTAGAGAAGAGGCTTATTGTAGAGGTATATTGAGACTATTGTCCACCTAACGAGCCTATTCAGGCCATGGTTCATTTTATGAGCCTATTTCAGACCACAGTGACATGAGGTCAAAGTGAACTATAAAATGGAGGACTCGCAGCTAGCTTTCCTCAGACTGGTGAAGCTGTTTGGATGAGCAGTAAAACGTTTCCATCGTTCAAGAAAAGAAGTCCAGTTGCCATGACTCAACTTCTAGATCTTCTAACAGTTAAGATGTTTCCCCTGATATTCAGCCTAAATCAGGCTTCCTGTATCTCAAGACCATTCTTATGGGTCTTGAAGACCAAGGTTCAAATTTATATGCCAATGAACTGGAACCTCTGCTGAAGCTGGGTGTAAAAAAAATAAAAATAAAAATGCTGGTTGGATAATTACCACGAAAGGAGCGCCTCAGGATCAGTTATGGGGAAACAAAGGTTGTGGTCTTTAGCAACAGAGTCAAGCACAGTTGGATCATTAATAATTATTATAGGCAGCCAGGTCAATTCAAATGTAAAGCAACCCTCCCAAAGCATCAAGGTTTTGAGCATTCAGAAGAAGTTTACACCACCTTCTTTCTGGTGCAATTCTGGGACTGTGTATAGCTTGCCCAAATCTGTTTAGGTGGTAGGTCCCATAACTCCATTAGCCACACATGATCTGGGTGAATTCAGCTGATCTTCTCACAAAATCACAGTGTGATTCAAATCCCTGACCCCTATCTGCACAGAGAGGTACTGTAACTTGCTGGGCTATGTCACCTCCAGGAGGACATCTAATGTTTGCAAATAGAGCAATTATATTTTTAAAAATATCTCGGGACTGTAGTTCAAGAGTCTTTCTTCTGGCAGGTAACTCTCAATGCAGTGCTTAAAAGTGCTTGATAGGCAGTGATTAAAATTTAAAATGTGGTGCCCCCCCCATGGTCTGTTAATGACCCCTGCATTTTAAATATTCCAGGGCAAATTAAATGTGCAATTTGAGATGCCTGTCTGATGCTGCATTCACAGTTCTTGTGTCAAATACCCCCCCCCAAAAAAAGCACACGCCAGTAAGAAAAAAATCCACTTACCTCATGGTGCCTAGTTAATTTTCCTAGTGCAGTGTTAGGGGAAGGTCTTAAAGAACAATGTTTTTAATTAACTATGCATATCTTGAGAGTAGATTCCTTCATGTTCCTACAGAAAAGAGCCTCAGCCCCTGTAAGCAAGGGTATGTGGAGGACCTTAAACATTATATTCCACACTGTCCCTTTGATGAAGCTATTGACAACTAGAGATGGGCACGACTCAGAAAAATTTTTTCGTTTTCATTTTCGTTTTCGGCTAGGGTCCGTTTCGTTTCGTTTCCGTTTTCGTGAGCTACTTTCAAAATTTTTCATTTTCCTTTCGTTACGTAACGAAAACAAAAAAACGAAAACAAAAATGAAAAATTTTTTGTTTCTTCCCATTTAGCTCCATTATGTGTTTTTCCAGTAACGAAAAATGAAAATTGGCTCAAACTTAGTCGTTTCGTTTCCGTTTTCGGTCCATTTTTGAACCGTTTTTCGTTTTCGTTTCGTTACGTAACGAAAACGAAAAAACGAAAACGAAAACGAAAATACCGCTAAGTCGTGCCCATCTCTATTGACAACGTCTGAGGTGAAATTCCTGGTGGATTCACTGCCTAATATTAGTCAGCAAGTGACCATTTATGTTTTTTTTCTGAAAAACAAAACAAAACAAAGAGTTGCTAAACATTTTAGACCGAAGTCTTAAGTTGTTGTGAGCTTCAGTTTCAAGAATATATACTTGACTCTTCTATATAAGTATATATGCTAGAAAACAAATGTTGTGTAGCGGTTTGAGTTTTTGGAATTTCAAGACTCCCATCTATCTGTGAGACTAATTTCAGTGTCATTAGGTCAGTCATTTCCTCTCTCAGGAAATGACTGAGAGACTGATAGGTTACATCTAACCTATGTTGATCTTAATAGTCTCCAAGATATGCACGATTTGAGTGGTTTTACCAGTGTCACCCACCAGGTTTCCATGGCTGAACTGGGATTTGAACCCAGATCCCCTGGGTCCTAGTTAAAGAAGGAAGTCTATTGGCTATTTGCCCTAGAATGTGAACAACAGCATGACTATCAGCTGTGAATTGCCACCAGTTAATAAGTCATACTGATGTCCTTTGTAATGCGCCAGTTGCATGAGTTGGTATGTGATGAAGAATACAAGCTCCCATGTATTAACTAGCAGTAATGCATGCTACTGTAGCATATGTCTTTGCTCTTAATGCTGGCATAATTATCCAATGGGACTTAAGAGAAGTAGTTCAATGCAAAGGGATAAAAAAGAGAACAAGGTACAATTCTATTGACAATTATAAAACTTGTGAAGTCTTGGAATAGATAGATTTGGCATAAATTTAAACTGACCTGGATAGGAATAATTATGAGTCATTGTTTAGATTTTGCTCAGCTTTTCATAATCAGCTGCAATTCCCATCATAATAGACCATCACACTTGAGAGTCACTTTTGTACAGGAGTAAGATCAATGAACTCATTCATTTCCAAACTGAGTTGTTATGAATGTCGGCTCCGCTGCCGCTTGTCGGCGTGCGGAGCTTCGTTGCCCCCCCCGTGCGAAGCCTCGCGAGAGGGAGGCAGCGGGATTTCGGGGCCTGGGCGGGGCAGCCTATAAATGCTGCGCCCGCCCAGGCCAGGGACTCTTTTGACCCTTTGAGCGTCACCCGCCCACCCACCGCTTTCATAGTACTAGCATGAGTGTACTGGTCGCAATTTGGGCCGGATAGGAATTTTTGCCTCCTTCCTAGATTGGCTGGATGGAAGGAGGATTTTTCGCCTATCCCATGCTGGTGCTTGGGGGGTTGGGCTAGTAGGGCAGTCCTGTTTCCTGGTCACACTGGCGGTAGCGCTGGGGGGTTAGAGCCGGCGAGTCAAATTCTAAGATCCCCTGTGGGGCATCCTGCTCTAATTGCTGCCGATTGAGAGGTCACAGCGTGGGGCATGGATCCTTCTAACAGGCCTTGCTTGGGCCGTGGGGAGCAGGTAAAGCTCCCTGGGGACCCAGGCAGGGGGTGGGAATTTGCCGGCCCTGCAGATCTGCTGAGGTAGCAGATCTACAGGGGGTGTGACTCGCCCAATGCTCGTGAGTCGGAAGGGTCCGGGGAGACCCTCTGGCGCCGACTCTAACCTGCGCTTCTGCAGGCCCCTCAAAGGTTTGTGATGTTGTTTTGATGTTTGGTTAACATGTTGAATAAAGTGTGGCCCTAGTTCACCCATAAATTTTGTCTCGCGTGGTCTTTCGCCGTGGGGGGGCAAAGTGCCTTGGTTCTGATCTGAGTGGGGTATTATGAGGTCAAATCAGGGAAGGAATACAACCATGTGTACTGTCCTGAGCTCATCGAAGTAAAGGAGAGATACAAATTTAACTAATAAATAACACAAAAATAAAATAGACCATACCCTCCAGGGAAAGCTGAACACCATACCCTCCAGGGAAAGCTGAATGTCAAACTCTACTTTGAAGTCTATATAGAACATCAAAGCTAAAGTAGCAACTTTAGCTGCATTCTTGTGGTTAACAGAATATGTAGTTAAATTGTTACTGCAGCAAAATCTTCTGAGCACCTTTTGTCTTGGCAAATGGCAAAGGAGAAAATTGGAGAAGTCAGAGAACAGTTTGACAGGAGGTCATTTTCCAGGTCTCCTTTTCAAAAACATCTAGCAGTCGATGCTTTCCAAGGATGGCAAAAACCCATAGCCAGTAGGTTTTCTTCACAGGATGAAGTATTTAACCTATCATTGTTCTGGTGAAAGCTGGCCACCCCCATGGAGATACAAGTATGGATTAGGGTCACGTGAGCAGACTCACGATCACCACTCTTAGGCTGCACACCTGGAGTCTTCTCTTCTGTTGTCCCATCTGTGCCTAGGGCTTTGTCTTAGCCCTTCTGTTCATCTGCTCATTGTCCAGGTCTGTTCTCCTATCTTCTTCTTCCTCCCTGTTGTCCTTCTTAATCGTCTATTCCAAAGTTCTTCCACACTTTGTTGCTGCACCTAGGTGCCCTGCCCTACCTGACTCCATCTGTTCATATCTCCTCCCTGAAATCTTTTTTTCTTTCTCTGCCATCCTCACCCACCCAGCTCCTTTCTTTTTCTTCTAACTGTCTGCTTTCCTCTCTCCAAATCAGCACTCCTTGTTTCTGCTTCTAACCTTTTCTCTTCTTGTCTCTGCCTCTTCCTACTTCCTGCAACCTCGTCTCTACTCATGCTCATCCATCTGTCTTTTATTGCTGGTGTGTTCCACATATTGACCCTGAACTCAAAGCTGGCAGCGGTTGGGGGGGGGGAAAGGGGGGCAAATCTCTAACCCCATCACAGAGATGCATATTTGTCATTATAAAACACCTCACAGAAAGTGTGAAGTTTTACTCTGCAGACTGATATTTGAATTTTGAAGCCTTTGAGTTGTAGGGGATCCATTGGCCAGAATCTTCCTGGGATTTTACTCAAAATTAAGTGAAATCATATGTCATCACAGACAAGTGCAGCTAATCAATGAGGTGCTGGTCATGTGCTAGTCATGCAGCAAAGCAAGTAAGCAACTGGCATCTTGTTAATTAAATCTGATTTTCTGTAATGGCTTACGCAGTTCTCTTAGTCTGGAATAAAATCCCAATCTTTCTTTTCCAATCTCTTTTCCTCTCCATTGTGGTTCTCAATACATGTTTCTTATTTATTTATTTATTTATTATTACATTTATATACCGCCCAATCTTCTGAAGCAGAACTCTGGGCGGTGTACACTAAAACCAGACAATGGCAAACAAACATAAAAACCCGAGACAGACTACCATTAAAATGTAGGGGGGTACAATACCCTCCACACAGATGGCATGGGCGGCAACAGAAGAAAAAGAAAAGAAAAGAAAAGAAAAAATAAAATAAAATAAAATAAAATAAAATAAAATAAATAGAAAGGTTGCCAAATGCCTCCTTCAAGAGATGTGTTTTCAACACTTTTTTAAAGGTGAGCAGGGATGCTGTAAGGCGCAACTCACTAGGGAACTGATTCCACAGAGTTGGGCCTGCCACGGAGAAGGCACAGGTTACACGTAAACAATTTCCACGCCTCCATGGGTGTGGCCACCCTAAGTGAGCGCGCCTGCACCATCCTCATGGCCCTGGTCCCACTTGACCTCTGAGAGATACGCTCTGACAGGTACTCTGGTTCCAAGCCGTGGAGGGCTTTGAAAATCAAAACCAAGACCTTGAACCTTATCCGGAGAGCAATGGGTAGGCAATGCAGGCAAACCAGAACTGGGGTGATGTGCTCGAATCTACGAGCACCCACCACCAGTCTGGCCACCGCATTCTGCACCTGTTGGAGCATCCGGACAAGGGTCAAGGGCAAGCCCACGTAGAGGGCATTGCAATAGTCGATCCTCGAAATCACGAGGGCCTGCACGAATGTCCTCAGGGAGGACTCATCAAGGTACTGTCGGATCTGGGCAATCCTGTGGAGGTGCATAAAAGCAGCCCTGGAGACTGCCGTCATCTGGGCTTCCAGGGAGAGGGCTGAATCCAGGACCACGCTCAGATTCCTGGCCCTGTCTGTAGGCTGGAGGGAGACACCCCCCAGTCTAGGGAGGGGGCCATTGTACCCAGAAGAGGGTGCCCCGAAGAACAGAACCTCCGTCTTCTCCGAGTCCAGCTTGAGCCAGTTGGTCCTTGTCCATTCCAAGACCACCTCCAGGCACAGGTCGAGGGAGTGTACTGCCTCCTCTGCAGAAGAAGAAAAGGAGAGATAGAGTTGTGTGTCATCAGCGTACTGATGACAGCAAACTCCAGATCTCCTGATGACCTCTGTCAGTGGCCTCATATAAACATTGAACAGCATGGGTGAGATTGCCATCCCCTGGGGCACCCCACAAGGGAGAGTCCAAGGAGCCGACATGTCATCACCCAGCTGAACCCGCTGAGACTGGCCACCAAGAAAGAAATGGAGCGAGGACAGAGCAAGGCCCCCAATTCCCGCCTCAGCAAGCTAGACCAGCAGGTTACCATGGTTGATGGTATCAAAGGCAGCTGACAGATCAAGGAGCACCAACAGGGAGGATCACCCCCTGTCGGCCTCCCTGAGGAGGTCATCCTGCAGAGCAACCAGGGCAGTCTCGGTCCCCCGAAGAGGCCTGAACCCAGACTGGAAGGGATCCAGGATACAATTTTCCTCCAGGTACGATTGGAGCCGGACGGCAGCTACCCTCTCAACAACCTTGCCCAGGAAGGGAACAATGGCAATTGGACGATAGCTGAATAAATCATCCGATGCCATGCCGGGCTTTTTCAATGTGGGCTTCACCACAGTCTCCTTCAGGCAGGAAGGGAAGGTACCTTCCCGAAAGGAGGCCATGGCTATAGCCGAAACCCACTCCGGCATGTTCCCTCCGGCTGTTTTAACAAGCCAAGCTGGGCAAGGGTCTAAAGGGGTAGCAGCAGGCCGGCAATAAGCTATAGCTCTGGAGGCCTCCGCTGGAAACACTGGCCCAAACTCCACAAGGCAAGTAGACAGAGCGGGTGAGGTCCCAGGGACATCAGGGGATGAACTAGAGCAGCAGGAAGGCAGATCGGAACGGATGGCCTCAATTTTAGATCTAAAATAGGCTGCAAACTGTTCACTAGTGAACTCACTAGGAGGAGGCCCGAGCTGACCAGGATTGGAGAGGTCCTGAACTACCCAGAACAGCTCCGCCTGGCGGTTTGAGGCCTCGCCAATTCTCAGGGAGACATGAGATGTTCTAGCGTCCCTGATTGCACATACATAGCAGCCAGTCAGCTGCTTAAGTGCAGCCCTACTCACTGCCATCCGATCTGTCCTCCAAATGACCTCCAGCCTCCTGTGTTCTTCTTTCATCGACCGCAACTCAGCCATATACCACGGCGAAGAGCAGTCTCCACAGTGCAGGAGGTGCTTGGGGGCGATCCGGTCTACCATCCCGGTGGCACCCTCATACCACCTATCCACCAGGGCATCAACCGGGTCGTCTGCCAGACCACCAGAAAGCTCCCCAAAGGCTTCCATGAACCTAACAGGGTTCAGGAGCCTACGGGGGTGGGCCCAAATGTAGGGCCGACGCTCCCCGCAGGGTGGAGTGGTGCTCGCCAGGGAAAATATTAGCAGATGATGGTTTTCTTCTTCTTCTTCTTCTTCTTCTTCTTCTTCTTCTTCTTCTTCTTCTTCTTCTACTACTACTACTACTACTACTACTACTACTACTACTACTACTACTACTACTATGATGACGACGACGACGACGACGACTACTACTACTACTACTACTACTACTATTATTATTATTATTATTATTATTATTATTATTATTATTTGGCAAAAACAGATTAAGAGAGTTCTTCAAAGAACTAAGAACTTGTTTTCAAAATTTAGGTTTTGAAGGTCATATTTTCCAGTTAAGTAAATACGTAGCCGCAGCTTAAGGTTTGCTTGTCAGTGCATGGTTGAAGCAGCAGAAAGAAACATGAATTTGTCAAGAAATCTCAGCTGGACTGACAGGGCTCCACAGATCTCAGGCTGTGCAAAATGCAAGGCTTTACTCTGAAAGCCCAGCAAGTGGGTTTAGTATTGTCCTTTGCCCATAGCATTCATTTCAGATTGAGAGCTGCCCGTTCTTTTTGCATTGCTTGCTACGGAACTTGCTGATTCTGTGGATAATGGCTAAATGGAGTGTTAGTGCAAAGTGCAATTTTCCACTCTCTTTTCAGCCATCACTTAATAGAAATGTTTCCTAATTCCTAGTTCTCCATAGCATTCTTCTTGGTGTTAAATAGCAGCTTTTCTCAATGAAGGGTGCATAACAAATTGTCTTATAAAGCCACATTTATCCAATGATATTATAAAAAGCATTTCTTTGATAGCCCAATACTTAAAGAGTCATTCAATACTCACAGCATGTCATTAACTTCAACACAGCCTGGCACAAGACTCTGTTCATGTATATCATGCATTTTGATGAAATAATACTGCTTTGTTTTGCCCACTCAGACACCTCACCTGTATTAGAGCTTGATACTCTACTGCCATTTTCACTGTGGTGTTTTTAAACTGTAGCTTTGCATTCTGCTGACTGAAAGAAGAGCTTTTTAAAAAGCCATTTGCTGTTCATCAGTAAAAGCTGCTACACAAAAGCCTGGGGACTAACCTGAGGGACCTGAAATACAAAGGTAATAATAAAGATTAAAGTTTCCACTGAAAGCCGTTGTGTACCTGTCTATAGATAATGAACAAATACAGATACATCTACAGAGAAAATATTCATAAAACAAGGATGGGCATTCTGAGGCCCATAGGCTGTCCACTTTGGGGGCTTGCAGACGTAGAAAGCCCCACACATCCCACTCCCACATCAGGACAGACTGCTGCTCGGGCATTGCTATGGCCTCTGAACAGGATGCATGCCTTTGCACTGAGAGGAGTGATGGAAAAATCTCCACACATGAAAGTAAAATGAGGGCACAGGAGGGTATCATGTAGACCAGAGCTGTCCAACTTTGAACAAGCCAAGGTCTACTTTTTCCGGCCTAAAATGCCTGAGGGCTACTACACTAAAATCCCTACTTACGAATTTTATCCATTCTGTGCACATGCTCATGGCCCTTGAACTGCCCACTCAGCTAAGACAGTGGGCTGGCAGACCCAGAACTTTGCTGGGGCAGTAGTGATCCTTGAGATGGGGGGAGGGAGGGGTGGAGAACTTATCCTCTCACTTTTTTTATTGATGCCTGGCGGGCTACTTTTGAACCCTTCGCGGGCTACCAGTAGCCCACGGTCTACCTGTTGGACAGCCCTGATGTAGACCATCTGAACTGCTGCCACTGATGTGGTCAACATCAGACTGCGCTTTGATATGTAAAGCTTGCTGTCCTTTGTCCCTCTGCCAACATAGTGATAATATTATGGAGCAATACTGGGCCATTTCCTGGCTTTTTGAATCATGGGTAGAGATGGGCACGACTTAGCGGAATTCCCGTTTCCGTTTCCGTTACTCGTTTCTGTTACAGAACGGAAAAGGAAACGACAATTACTCCGCCAGAACTCGAACTCGAACCGACTAAAGAATAATTGGGTCTGATTTGTCGTGGTCGTTCCTGGCATCGCGGCGATCCCGCAATGCCAAGCGGCACAGAAAAAAAGGTTTTAAAATAAATTAAAAAAAACCAATTCCCAGCCAAAAAGCAGGCGAAAATATGCCTGCCTGAGTGAGGGCTCAGGGCACCTACCAGAGGGGTGGTTTCTGGAGGGGGGTCCCAGGCCTCCCCCCTCTCCTCCTGTCCCTCCTGTCCCTGGGCTGCACTGGGGGGGGCGGGCATCCTCGTCGTCCCGCCAAAGTCGCCACCAGCCGCCGCCCACAATTCAAGCGGAATCGGCACAGAAAAAAGTTTTAAAACTACCCCCCATTCCCGGGCCAAAAAGCAGGCGAAAATATGCCTGCAGATTGCAGAGTGCACCTACCAGGGGGTGGTTTCTGGGGGGGTCCCCGGCCTCCCCCCTCTCCTCCTGTCCCTCCTGGCCCTGGGCTGCGCTGGGGGCGGGCATCCTCATCGTCCTGCCAAAGTCGCCACCAGCCGCCGCCCACAATTCAAGCGGAAGCGGCACAGAAAAAAAGTTTTAAAACTCCCCCCCATTCCCGGGCCAAAAAACAGGTGAAAATATGCCTGCAGAGTGCACCTACCAGAGGGGTGGTTTCTGGGGGGGGGTCCCGGCCTCCCCCCCTCTCCTGTCCTGGGCAGCCGGACTCGAGTCGCCATGCCATGCGGTGCGGGCGGGGGATCCAAAATGGGACGGCGACTGCAATATTTTTTTTTTGAAATTGTGGTCCAAAAACACACACACAAGCACCACAGAAACATGCGAAATTTGCTAATTGCTATTGCTAAAACTGCCAGAATTTTTACAGTAGCAGTGGGTTTTTCTGTTCCAACAAAATGTCTCCTCCTCTGTCCTCTCTCCATTTATTTTATTTTATTTTATTTTATTTACACCTGCACAATGATGGGCTGGCCAAGTGGCCATGTGGGAGTGGACCATGCAAATTTTTGGAGCCATCCCACCAATCGCATGGCCACTTGGCCACTGAGACTTCTGGGATGTGCCAAAAAGCCCACTAAACCCTGCCCTAGCCCCCTAACCCTAACCCTAATCCTTGATTCCTTACCCATACGCCACAGTACACTTAGTGGGTCAGAGAGGCACCCAGAGGTGCACCCCACTACCCCACCCTAACCTCACCAGTAACTAGCCTAACCCTAGCCCTTGCGCTAAGCTGCTGTCCCCTAAGCCAGATCTACTTGCATTGCACTGTACGCAAGTACGATTCCCTTCTTTGTGAGACACAGCAGGTGCGAGAGCCTTAGGCATCACCCTATGGCTCTGGGTTCTGCCAGTGCACACTGACTGGTCTCATAGTCTGCAACTGGTATGCATATCCATATGGCTATGCATGCCCTTTTGCAGCAGCAGGTGAGGAGAGGAGACCCCCATGCCATGAGGGGTCTCCAGGAGCCTGCTTTCCCTTCCTAGCGGGTGAGGATAGGAGGCACCCACGGGTGCCTCCAGGAGCCCGCTTCCCTTTATAGCGGGCCAGCGGAGGCACCCACCACAGAGAGGTGCCTCCAGGAGCCTGCTACCCCCCCAAACCAGTTTAACGACAGACAAAAAAATGAAAAACGAAACGCCTATTTTTTTGCGAAGTTTCACGAAAAACGGAAACGAGCCGACACGGGCCGCCTCCGACACACGACAACTCGAAAACGTCATTTTCCCTAGTCGTGCCCATCTCTAATCATGAGTTACAGAAGCACTATGCCCCACATTTATAAACTGGAGAGGTTTATTTATTTATTTATTTATTTATTTACTTGATGAACCTAATTTAGACTAATGGGCAGATATCTTGCACATGATGATCAACTTCACTTTCATGGTGAGCAACGTATTTTTAGATTATTTCTCTGATGAAATGACAAGAAAAATACCCCAGTGATACAGTACTACTTATTCTTATCACTTGAAACAGGGCTCAAACTAGAGTGCTGGATTATGTACTGAGAGGATGGACATTTAATATGGAACAAAGGATGGAAGTCCAATCTGGAATTTCTAATGACAGAGAGGCACCTGAAGGCATGGGGCCCCTGTCCATGGGAATGCAGACTAAAAAGTCAGTTAAATATAGTCTTAGCATTTATACTCAAATCAAGATTATAGTCAAAGGTTGTTTATAATAAAAAAGAAATATTCCCCATTTAACCTATAACCATATCTGAACTAAATCTGATTTAATTTTCAAGCACACAAAGCACAGCTTAGCTGCCCTCAGGCTTTAAATCATGTGGAAGGATATAAAATAAATAATGTTGCCTATTTACAACATATGGAACAATTTTTATATGGTTCTCTAGAGCAATATAAAACTTGAATAATTTTCTCATTTTGGCCAGTTACTGTAACATTATAGTCATTAAATAAAGCAATGGGTGCACCAAAACTATATGCCAATTTTTCAGGTAGAGATCTTAAGCCCTTTACATAACTATTCACAAGTGACACTGAATCCTGGAAGTGTGTTCTCATAGATATGGTTGCCAGATCAACTGTATGCCAGTCAAAGACAAAATCTGAGGCCTGGGTAGTTTCTTGTGATGTCACAGAAGTGGGGCAGCCAAGAGCTGTCACACCACATACATAAAACCAACATTGTGTTGACTAATAACTCCTGTTACCAGCTGGAAATGAGTGAAGTCAGATAACCTTACTTCATAAACACCTCATAAACAAAAATCAAGACTTCGTCTTTATCATTGCTACTTATTCTGAGATTTCTCTCACTGTCTGGAAACCCAGAAAGGTATAACAATTCCCAAGATTTCAACAGCACTCTGAGTCTTGGTAACCTTGGGTGTAAGATTGCTGTGGAGGAAAATTAACTTTGCCATAATTAAACTTGTTCTGCAACACTTTTGGAGTGAATTTAGTTAAGTCCAAATGAAAATGTCTTCATTAGAGATGGTCACGAAATGAAAAAAAATTCATTTCCGTTTTTGTTTTTTCATTTCATTATGCAACAAAATGACAAAAGAATTTTGTCTCTAAAATGGAACGAAACGAACAGAAACACCGGAAATTTTGTCATGTGTTTCATTTTCGTTACGGCAATACAAGTGATCTGCTTTATATGCTAAAAAAAATCACAAAAAATTGAAATAAATGGTAACGAAATGGTAACGAAAGGAACGAAAATGAAAATGAATTTTTTGCAAAAATTCCCGGAAAATGGAAACGAACCGAAATGGACCCCCTAAATGACAAATGACAAACAAAACGCCATTTTTTTTAATTCGTGCCCATCTCTAGTCTTCATAGGTTTCCAGAGTAAATTTCAAAGCATCAGGCTATGGTGCAATCTTGGCAGGTGCCATAAATAAAACAGTTATCAAAATGAGCCATCTGTCTCAATGGGCAAGATGGACCATTTCCCTAAATGGCACATAATATTTGACTATTTTTGAAGTATAAAATTCTAGTCCTGTGTATTTATTTATAATAAGGTAAGACAGCAAGAGACTGAATCTGAAATTGCTTGTGTCATTTCAGATCATGGTGTCTAAAGTAGACAGACAAGGACCTTTTAATATCAACTGTCAATCACAGGAAAATGCCAGCTGGGGGTTGTTAGTCTGGTGTAGGTGTAGGTGTAGGTGTAATAAATGGAGACAGAGTTTTGTTTTATTTTTCTTTCTGTGCATTGGAAGACAGACACATCAACACAACTGTGCATGGAATATCAGAATAAAACCGGCAACTGGAGATATTTTAAATTGTGAACAGTGAACAGTTGCCTGAACCAAAGAAATAATTCCATCAAAGCAAAAGAGGACCCATGTTCCTTTGGTTGAAGAATGGGGGTGTACTTAAGCAGCAGCTTTTACACCTGCCCTTCCTGCCTTTTCTGCCCTGGCTGCAACATCATTTACAGTAGCCATGGATTTTAAGAACATCTAAAGGTTACATCCTGGTAAAGCACATCTTTTACCATGTCTGAACTTCTGGGACCTGCTTTGAAGAAGAGTTATGTAAACTCAAAAGCTTGCAATGTTCCTTGTTTTTTAATTTTAATAGTGGCCTATAAAGGTATTGCCTGTGACCTATTTTTGCAAAGAAATAATTTTTACTCTTACTGGATAAATATTTGAGTTCTCTACCATCATCGGCTCTGAGGCTGCTCACCACTGGTGAAAGAAATCCCTCTCCATGTATTCTGCTGTTATGCTGCCATCTCGAGGCAAGTGATGAGATTGACCACAACCAAAGAAGAGACAGCGTATGCCATGTTACATTTACCCTATCTATTTATTTACCTATTTCTTTTCAGGAGTCATTCTGTAATCCTTGAATGCTGGCAGAGGAGAGAATACATTGAGTGAGGGGAGAGTCCATGGGTGCAATTCACTTAAGGAGATAGTCAGTGCTGAGTAATAGATGGATATTGCATTTTCAAAAACACAAGATCATTCATTCATCGGAATCCTGTTGCTCAGTGACACAAACTCTGCAACTCCTGGAACCAAATTGCCAGAGGTTAAGAAATCTACATAGACATTATATGCTGTGTGCTGACTCAACATGCAATAGACAATGTCTAAGGAAGCTCTTAATTACAGCAATTTGCTTTCAAAATGTATGCCTTTCATGTACCTGGACAATGGGGTTTTGTGTAGCTCCACAACATTGTTCCACCCGTGGAGTGTTACTGTGTCTCAGAAAGGGTGTGAGCAGTTGTGGAAACCATCACAGCATCTGATGGAACCTGAAAGACAGTAACATTCCACCAAATTCTGTGTTAAGCCTTTAACCACATAGACATACTATTTCAAATTTCAATATAGATTTAGTTTTTTGCTTCTCTGCATCTCCACACACACACCCGCCCCGATTCTTTTGATAACATCCTCTGCCTGATAAAGTGCTCCAGGGACCATATAATATCTGGGCTCAAAAGATTATTGTATGCTGTTTTCTGGTAATCCAGGGGTCAAAAAGCAATGTACTGTGGCTTTCATTAGGTTGTATTGTGGGTAGGGGTAGACTGGCATTCTCCTCCCTCAGGAAATTCAAGAAGGGTACATGGAATCCAGTCCAATACAACAGCATTCATCTTAGAACTGTAGATCTAGAATGGACCCCATGGACCATTGAGTCCCGCCCCTGTCAAGAAGACACATAGAGGAATCAAACTCCCATTTAAGCCACTGAGCTATCCAGGAGTTCACCTTAACTCTAGTGCTAGCTTCACTACACTGTTATTCCAGTGGTGCCAGAAAAGTATGGCTTTGTTATGAACATCACTTGTTTTCCCTTTATGGACCACCAGTGACTTTGATACAGTGTGTTGTATCCTGTTGAATTTGCAAATTGCAGTTTATTTCATTTCTTTTCTAACTTGGAACGCCAAACACAGTAACGTGATAGTTCCTAATTGAAAACATGATAGCCTCTGGGGATTTCAGAACATGTCTTTCATTATGATTACTTGGCCTTTGGAGGACTGGAGTCAAAATATAAATTAAATTGATGTGTCACGGTGTATGCCACAATAAGACATGACACTTCAATACACCTGAAGAAGTCTCAATACATAATACTTGTTCATGAGCACTTTCATATGGACTTCATTGTGAAACAAAGAATGGAAGACTGTTCTATATGGTTGGTAACTATGCCCCCCATTGAGGGTTTTTGTCTTCTCACACCTAACTGTGTTCTACCAATGAGCAGAAATTATGGGGACATCACCTGTCGACACATTGTGACGTGTGCACTTGAATTGGCTTCCCTTCCATGCTTCCATGAGTGCTTGTCCAGATGATAAATGGTCCTGAATGTGCTTGACATAAAAATCCTACTCATGCATTGGCCAGCATACTGCAGGCCATAATACCCAGATGAAAAAGAACAATTCTAGAAATCTATTGGTTGTTTTAAAAATCAAACAAATTAGGGTACACATAATATATGGGGACAATGGGCTGCCCCATGGGAGAAGGGGATTGGAAATCTCAGCCATTACAGAAATTCAGACAGGGCAAATGAAGGCCTAACCTAAATTGTCCTGCTAACTGCATTGCAAGGGAATTCCAATGGGGTCAGAAAATATACCGGAACTCACTCAATGCAGGGTTTGCCCCTTCCTTTCCTGGCACATGCGTGTTAATGTGATCAACAGAGCTGTGTACATTGTAGTTTCCAACTGCACAGCAGCATCCCACAGGCTGGGTGTTTTTTTATATATGCCAGTGGTTTTTTTACAAACTCCACCCACCCACCCACCCCCACAAGAAAAAGAAATCCTGAATCCTAAAAGGAAGGGCAACATCCAATAACATTTTAGTCCAATAAAATAAAACTAAAAGTAGACTAGGCTGTCAAATGTTGAGGCCCTATTTAAATACTAAGGATGGGCCAATCAGTCAAGCCTAGGGTCTTTTTTTCCACTAGAAAGTTTGTTCTATCTCGGTTTTGACTTCTAAAATATAATCAGTTATTTTTAATTTTTGAAAAGGAATTGTGTATGCATTTTTAGTGTTTCCCATAATGTCTTTTTTTCACATGTTGTCACTTTAAGTGGACATTTTCCAAGTGGGTTTTTAACTGAATAAACTTCTCTCTCTCTCTCTCTCTCTCTCACACACACACACACACACACACACACAGAGAGAGAGAGAGAGAGAGAGAGAGAGAGAGAGAGAGAGAGAGAGATGAATAGAGATGGGGATCCATTTTAAAATAACCCAAAATCAGCGATATCAACAAATATCGCTGATTCCTTAAATATTTTTCAGATCTGGAGGACCCAACAAAAAAGTGAGGAATATTTACTTATTTTAGTTATTCATCCCTTCATCATTTCTTAAGACAGACCATGGTAAAAAAAAAAAAACCACAACCCACCATTCTTGCCCTATGCATACTTTTCTTTTTATTGTTTTTACTTTGCTGGCTCTAGGGCTGACTAAGTACATCTGTACATGTCCCTGCCTACCAGGCGCTATAGGCGCCTGGAGTAGGAACTGGCAAGCCACTCCAGTATTCCTGCCAATAAAACTCCATGGACATGGAGTCACGAAGAGTCGGTCACGACTGTAACAACATAACACACACACATACACCAGCTGGTAAGTGAGGACATGTGCAGGCTTCCCCTGCTGGCCCTGGGGTTAGTGAGGCAAAAAGGAAGTTGTTGCATTTCTTAAAAAAACTGCTGTATAAAAACTTTTTTATACAGAAAAGCAGGGAATAAATAAATAAATAAATAAATAAATAAATAAATAAATAAATAAATAAAAACACTCATACAGAGATCCACTCTTGAATCTGGAACTTTCAAAACTTTACATCAACCACAATTGTAATATGTTTATCATCCAATACTTTTAAATGAAGGTTTTGTAGCTCATTCCTAATTAAATTTACTTCTGTGTTGAAACACACTTAGAAAATAGTCACATTAAGTCTAGAAAAGGTTGTATCACAAAAATCTAAGCTTTCAAAAAAAAACTGAACTATAAGATTATTTGACAGCAGGTGGGCTGGCATTTGTTTATTGGTTGCAACAATTATCTGTGCTCACTTAAGACAATGTTATAATAAGATTTTTCTTCTTCTGTCTGGCCTTTCAGAGATTTGTGAATTTGCAACTAGAGATGGACAAGAAATGAACATTTTTTCATTTCTGTTATTCGTTATTTGTTTCATTACGTAACGAAACAACAAACGAAAATTGTAATGAAAATGGAATGAAACGAACAGAACCACAAAATTTTGTTCCTTTTTGTTAATGGCGATGCGCAATGAAATGAGCTGTATTAAATGTTAAAAAACGCCCTGGACATCCATAAAAACACAGTGATAATTATTTATACTGTCTGATAATACCTACCGGGGGGGTCCTTAAAACGTGCACTTATGTCTTTTCTCAGATCGCTGTATTTTTTCTTTAAGGAGAGTTAGGGGACATTGACCCAAAATGGCTCCCAGATGCCTAATATTGATTTCTTGTGTATTAAAATGCCCTGGACATCCATAAAAATGCAGCGATAATGTGATAATTATTTGAAATTATTACCTACCAGGGGGTTGGGGTTCTTAAAACGTTTGTTTTTGTCTTCTCCCATCGCGATGTATTTTTCTTTTCCCTTTAAGGATGACAAAATGGATGTTGCCACTCCAGCCACAATATGGAGGCAAGCCATGTAATGGGATCATGTAAATTCTTGGACACCTTCAACCAATAGCATGCCCAGGTGGCAGACTGGGCAGGTCTGGCAGCCACAGAGGGCATAAAAAGCTCTGGCAGCCCCCGTCGTAACTGCAGTCCTCGGTGGGATTTAGGGTGGGATTGCTGTCTCTGCAACTCTAGCTTCAGTGCTGCAGGCTCCCTGTGTGCGTGTGTGTGTACCTCTCTGTGAGTACCCTCCCCTGCCCTGCAGTGCAGTCACTCTGCGGCTGCCTTGCACCCTGGGCAACACCCGCCGCTGCCTTAGCAGCCTCCCTGTGTACCTAGTCTATACTGTGTCTCTGCCAGCACCAATTCTTTTAGTGTTTTCCCTCTGGTCTGGGGCGTTGGGGGATGCCCCCGCATGGAAATGCTTTAAAAATCGCGCAAAAAGCGGGTAGAAACGAAAAATGAAAAATGAAAACGAATTTTTTCCAAAAATTCACGAAAAACGGAAATGAAAATAAATGGACCTCTCAACGACAAACGAAAAACCGAAACACCATTTTTTATTCGTGCCCATCTCTATTTGCAACAAAAGGCTTCAACCAGCAGATCAAGCAAACAATTTCGCTCCTTTTCCCAGACATTATTCTCTTCATGTTCTGAACAGCTTGTCAGGACAATGTAATGAGAATCGAGCCTTAAAATGTTCCTGAACATTTTTCATATTCAGAGATTCAACAGTGTTCAACATAACCTTCAGCTTTTACCATACAGCCTCTTACCTGAACACATTTGAAGTCTTTCATCAAAAGTCACAGTGTATTAGAATTTAAGGAACAGGGAAAGAATTAAAGTGAGCAAAGTAGAGGGCAGTGTATTTGAAGGGGTGAGATCTGGCACCTTTTATGTCTACCTTGGTATTGAGTCTGATCTTTACAGGAGCTACCTTAGGTAAGAACTCAGTATCTCAAATATGTATAGCACCTGTAAAGTTCAGGCTAAACACAGTGGGCTAGAGTGCTGAAACTGTTGGCTGCATAGTCGGCCGCCTGTCAGTTTGAATCCCAGATGCCACACAGCGGAGTAAGCTCCCACTGTTATCCCCAGCTCCTGCCAACCTAGCAGTTTGAAAAGCATGTAAATGCAAGTAGATAAGTAGGTACTGCCATAAAAAGCAGGAAGGTAAACAGTATTCCATGCATAAAAATGTGTTCAGCTATACTGGTGACATGGCCATGGACCTGCACAACACTTGCTCTTTGGCTTGAAAACAGAGATGAGAACTGCCCCGAGTCGGACATAGCTAGCACTTATGTGCAGGGAAAACCTTTACCTTTACCTTAAACCGCAGAATAGATTTCACTATCCCAATGGCATTGAATATGGGGCTTACTGGAGAGAGGAAAAACAAATAACAGGAATACATGAAGGAGAAGTGGAACTGGCAATTTACTGGTTAAATATACAAAAGAGGGGGCAATGGAGGAAGGATGAAGTGAGATGAAAATTAGAAAGAAAAGGAAAAATAAATTGGCTAGAAGGATTTACAAGTCAGATATGAAGGTGCTACATAGACTGAAAAAGAGAGGCATCAATAACTCTTTGGTGCATAGTAGTATGTGTCAATGTTTGAGAATTAGTGGAACAAGAGAGGAAGCACAATTAGAAATGACAAAAGTACTGATGCTTCTTGTCCAAAAGTGTCAGCAGCAGAAGAAGAAGCTTTGTTAGGGGTTTCTTTTATTCTAGGAATTCACCTTTTGGAACAGAACTGTGAGTTTTTGTATGGGAGCAGCAATAGAGAAAGCCTTGACATGTGTTCTTATGAGACGCACCTGTGAAGGTGGCATGATGGGGAGAAAGACTACTTATGGTAATTAGTGGTGGAATTTGGAAATGACCTTCACTATTCTCATACAACTTATACAGTACAACTTATACAGTACTGCTATTCTATTAATGTGAAAAAGCTGGTGTGACCAGTTCTTTTACATTTGTGAACTAAGTTGAAAAAAGAGAGATAAGTAAAAAAAAATTCTTTCCATTACAGAGCATAACATCAACATTTAAACACTTTTCTATCTTGAGTTGTAGATTCAGTAACAAGGGTTTCCTGTTGTGTATTTGGAGGATAGTAATGCATATTTCTGATTATTGCTAATAGTAACTATCTCCCCCCCACACACATATTTGAGAAATAACAAATGTAAACCAATCCGTTTAATTTGTGCATTTTAAAATTTTTATAAAGTTCTGTGAAAACACATGTTCATGTTAAGCATCCCCCTCCCTGCTACGTTGCACATACTTCAATACTTAGTTAATGAAGAACTATACTGCAAAATTCAGGGATGTGCTGACACCGAAAGAGATTTACTGTACTAGGTGCATGACAAAAAGTCCAAAATCAGGACTGTTTGTGATGTGTAGTCCTGCAGTAGCTATATCCAAATTTTGCCATACCTGAGATGTTGATTTTCTTAGCAGGAGAAATTCAAGTTTAAATGATTCAGCAGACTTTGATGGAACTAGGTGGACCAAGTCTTCTTTACCAGTAGTTTTACAAAGCCTTGGTGTAGAGGTCAATTTACCATTTAATCCCTGATTAATGCCAGAGGTGATTTTGATAACGAATTCATTGTCAAACAAGCTTATAAAGCCAATCCATAAAACTGTGTAAATCTTGTGTTGATCTTCATTTTTACAAGGAGACTTAGGACCATATATCCCAGGTTCATTTACAAGGCCATTGCAGGTGTGGGAGCGGCTTTAGCAAAACAGCTACTACTTAAAGGGCACATTTTATGAGCCTGGGGAAACATCCGTTTGGGTTGTAAAACTGAGCCTGCAGCTTGTGTGTTTCTTCACTTGTAGAATATACCACTCTGTCCAACACTGGAGTACCCCTTGATAGACAGCCAAGTTAAATAGTGAGCAACTTCTCTTTAACAATAATACTTAGCATTTTTCCACTACAGTGAACTTTGGCTTTAGCAGGAGACATATTCCATAAACAAGCAATGAATATTGTCAACCGGGGCCTCTAAAGCACGTACAAAGCAACAGACAAATGCATGAAACTCACAAGCAGCCACCCGTAGAGCAGCACATAGCACTGGCTCAGTCAAGCAGTATTATTTGCCCAAACAATATGAGTATGATAGGATAATAAGGAACAATCTGCGGAGGCCCACAAATTTGCTTTATGTTAATAGCTGTTTACCTGACACAACAACACGGAAGTATGTGAACGTTGTGCAGCCATAATACCTGTCATCCTCCCTTGGTTTATTTTTATTAACAAAAATAATCTAGGAATAAGAACTAGAGCACATCCCCAGGATAGCGAATTCCTGCCTGCATCCAGATTTACTGCTGCTTAGATGAAATTAAACTTTGTTGGCTGAAATCTGGTTTGCATACAGTCTGTAGTGCAAGTCTGATTACATAATCAACTTCAGTAATTATTAGCCAATTATAAGTTTCTTCTTCTCATCCGGAACATTTTAATTAATGAAAAACTTTGGTGTCCAATTATGTAAGCGTAGGATTTTACTGCCCAGAGTGTCCCTTGGGCCAGATGGTTTTGTGGTATGGAAACTAGATAAATAAATAAACAAATTTCAGTCATCAAGAGACACATTGAGTAGAAATTGTGTGTGCTCAGTTAAGCTAACATACCACCATGCAACTTTTCCCACCACTGCCACCAAATCAGATATAATCCTGCAGTCTTGTGGATATGTGGATACATGCATATGCATTTGCACACAAATGTTTGTGCAAGTGCATATGCATATCTGTGGGGGGCAATGGATAATATCAAGGAGGTTGCAAGACATGAGGCCACAGTTGTTGTTCATTAGCAATGCAAGAAAGGACATGTGAACTGCAGGCTCAGTACCAGTGGTTTTTCTAAGCCAGCACTGCTCACTCTGAGCAGCAGCAACTCTCAAATGTCCTTATTATGTCATGTGCATTTGCACAATTAAAGCTAGTATGTCAGTTATGCCCATTTCTTGAGAAACTTGCTCTAGTCACACTGACACATGCCCTAATGACATTCCAGCTACATTACTGTAATGCGTTCTATGTGGGGCTACCGATGAAAAGTCTCAGGAAACTTCAATGGGTCCAAATGCAGCAGCCAGATTGCTAACTGGTGCTAGTTACAGAGATCACATTACACCTCTATTAAAGCAGCGCCACTGGCTGCCAATCAGCTATTGAGAACAAATCAAAGTGCTGGTTTGGGTTCTAAGGTCATCAGGAGAGGCCTTTCTCTCCATCCTGCCACCTTCACAGGTGTGTCTCATAAGAACACATGAAAAAGTGTTCTGTTGCTGCTCCCATTATCCTCCATTATTGTAAGCCACCTTGGGTCCTTGTCCAAGGAGAAAGGCTGGCTAAAAATATTCAAAATATATAAATGAAATAAATAAATGGGCTGCCGAATCTGTATTGATACTTATAATAACCCTAATAAGGCATTCAAGGTAAGTGAGATATTTAAAGGGTGGTTCAATTTGTTCTGCTCCCCAGTGAATGAGCATGGATCCAAACTGAGGCCTACTGAGGCCTAGTCCATGGATCTGCCCACTAACCAAACTAGCTATCTCAACTGGCTTTACCCGGATGAATTTCCCAGCTCTGCTCCCAATGAGGAAGAAGAATGCATTTTGAAACTGAGAGAATAGGGAACAAACCTAGGACTTCCTGTAGGCAAAGCATCTGGTCTACTGTCCACTTATCCCTTTCCTTTATCTTAAATATTTCGATTTAACACAGATAATAGGATATATTATTGCTACAGATGCAAGGAAGTGTAGGGAGGAAGCGAGTGAGGAGGAGACATATAGCAAGGAGAAGTTCTTTTTGGTGGTCTCATTTGAAATCACAGTTGTATGTCATTTACAACAAAGAGCAGTTCTATAATACTTTCCACACGCCCCAGTCAAATCTTCCATAAAAATGCAGTGGTTCTATTTACAGCACTGTCCACTAAATGGCAAATCCCAAATATCGTCCTGTCTAAAGCTCCACTGGTGGTTGGTAGCCATGGTAGAAAATTAATGTGTCCTTAATTAAAATATCTATTTTTTTCAGCAGGAGAAATCATAAAATATATATGGCTTTGTAAGGAAAAGATTGAGAGGGATATAAATATGACAAGAGGGCAAAAACAGAGGTGTGGAGCTAAGATATCAAAAGACAATTCTATTGACGCGTGATGCCTTCAGCTTACTGAGTAATGAGTGATACCAAACAGAAACTTATTCTTGATTGTAAAAAGATTAATAATAATAATAATAATAATAATAATAATAATAATAATAATAATA
>JAHTLZ010000129.1:47143488-47209673 GCA_023846285.1 Phrynocephalus versicolor
TAGATAGATAGATAGATAGATAGATAGATAGATAGATAGATAGATAGCATGGTGCTCCAATGCATTGATCATTTTTAGTTCATGATCATCATTTTGAGATATCACAACCATAAGAGTGCAACATATTTCAAGTAGGACTCTACCATTAATTTTAAAAATGATTACAAATGCTGTTAATTTTAGAATTTCGTAGCACCATGGAATTTGACTTTTTCATTGCTGATACCCACAGACTCAACATTTCATTAAACCATTTATCTCAATGCCAAAACCACTTTCTTGATAAAGTTATTGCCAGATCAGTTCCTGTGTTAGCTCATGGATGTAATTTAGATGCTTCTGGTGATGGTAATAATAGATATCACTTTTCAATTATTTACACAAGACCTTTGATTGTTTATGTATATTTTCACATATATTGATCATTATTTCCCCAGCCCATGTGATGGCTGTCTCCAGGTCCGCTTTTTTCCATCTCCGCAGGATCACCCAGATCCGACCATACCTCGATGAGTCCTCCCTGAGGACAGTTGTGCAGGCCCTCGTGATTTTGAGGATCGACTATTGCAATGCCTTCTACATAGGGTTGCCCTTGACCCTTGTCCGGAGGCTCCAGCAGGTGCAGAATGTGGCGGCCAGACTGGTGGTGGGTGCTTGTAGATTCGAGCATATCACCCTGGTTCTGGAACACCTGCATTGGCTCCCCGTTGCCCTCCAGATAAGGTTCAAGGTCTTGGTTTTGATTTTCAAAACCCTCCACGGCTTGGGACCAGAGTACCTGTCAGAGCGTATCTCTCAGAGATCAACTGGGACCAGGCCCACAAGAATGGTGCAGGCACACTCACTGAGGGTGGCCACAGGGAGGCACGGAAATTGCGTACGCATGACTGCGCCTTCTCAGTGGTGGGCCCCACGTTGTAGAATCATCTCCCCAGTGAGCTGCGCCTAGCACAGTTCCTGCCCGCCTTTAAAAAGGCTTTGAAAACATACCTTTTTAAGGAGGCATTTGGCGACCTTCTTATTTAAGTTTTTTTTTTCGCCACCTGCGTCATCTTTTCTGGAGGGTACCGTCCCCCCTCTATACTGGGATTTGTCTTTGTTTTTGTTTTATGCTATTTTATTGTTAGCCGCC
Organism: Phrynocephalus versicolor; assembly: GCA_023846285.1. Classification (NCBI taxonomy): domain Eukaryota; kingdom Metazoa; phylum Chordata; class Lepidosauria; order Squamata; family Agamidae; genus Phrynocephalus; species Phrynocephalus versicolor. The sequence goes on from JAHTLZ010000129.1 coordinate 47,144,621, forward strand.
CAGAGTTCCATTTCAGAAGATGGGCGGGATATAAACGTAACAAATAAATAAATATAAATAAATTCTTACTCATGAGTACCATGATTTTCCCATTTACTGAGTCTGGAGCTTGGGTTTCTGCTGTTGTGTGTAAATTCAAATCCTCATGTCATCCTTGTGAGGAAGTTATTACCTAGTCAATAAAGAGCCTTTGAGATGTCTGCCAGGATGAATTTGTGATTGTTATTAATATTGCTGGTAGAGATGGTCTCAGCCGATCTCCTCCGTCCCGGGTGACAGCTGCCCGGCCGTCACCCCGGATGGAGGAGAATGGATGAACGAACCGAAGATAACTGAACTAATTTGTTCCGGTTCTGTTCGGTTCGTGCCCAAATTACTCTGGGCTCAGTTATTCGTTCCGTTACGTAACGAAATGGATAATGGATAATGGAACAACAAAATTTTTCATTTTGTGCCCATCTCTAATTGCTGGAGGAAAAGGCAGAGGAAGAAGAGGGAGAACAAAGGGAGTACTTGAAGAGAGACTGTAACTGCTGTGTCTTTCTTGTAGCCAATATCCAGTTGACTTTGAATCTGTTGCTCTCTTTTTCTTGTTTTTTTTCATCAGTGAGACAGTAAGTCCTAGCATCATATGAGACATGACATGTGTAAAACTTGCCTAAGGTTATATATCAATAGGTCAAATAGAAACAAACAGATAACTGAACAGAATCCCTGATGCACAGCTCTGATGTCTATTCATGAAAGTGGTCCTACAGTCCTAAGAAAGAGGTGTCATCATGTGTCACAACACCCTTGCTTCTACATTGTGTGGGGCTTCCATGGGGATGCAGCATGAGTGTTGTCTTTTCTCCACGATGGAAAGGGTTTGTGACTGAATTGCTAGTTACCAATAGAAACAGCTTTACATTTTACTAAGTTCTTTCAGGGTTGAGATAGCATCTTTGTATAAGAAACCTTGGCCTTAGCATTTTTGCTATCTCTCCCACACATGACAAAAATGCCTACTGACACCCCTCCCCCGGAACTGAAGCCAAGAGCAGTTGCTGTGAGACTCCTTAGTAACAGGAAACAGTTGTTCAGTTTAAAGAACAAGCTCTAAAGCAAACAGCTTTTCTTCCCCTTTTCAACCCCCCTCAGGACAATATTTGCTTTTCTAAAATATCATTTTGCCATGGCTTTGGGACCTGGCCTGACAAACTTGGGTGTCTCCTGGCAGTTCAAAGTAGGCTTGACCTATGGCAGAGCACAGAAAAGAAACGCTGCATATAAATAGCAAAATTACAAAAGGATCAATTCTTAGTCAACTCATTAGCAATGTGTAAGTGATAACTCCTCTCTCGAAGACTCTTTCATAATTACTTGCACAAGCCACATTTGGCTCGCAAGTTTCATAAATGAAGGTTAAGTTGACTTAACCGCCCAGGATTTACCAGCCATGTTAAAGCATAAAATGTGTACGCTTTTGAGTGCCTCTTCAGATACAGGCTGTTGACTTAAAGGCTCCAAGGTTAAATGGTGCCAGCTCTGGAGTCCACATTAGTTTCCCTATTGGTCAAGCAAGGAAGGCGCAAAATGTAACATGACAGCGCTCTTCAAGAAAGACGTCAGGTTGACACAACAAGTTGGGAGTTAAAACAGCAGTGATTGTTGAAGCTGTGGCATTAATCTATGCTTGGCAAAACCTTGTTCCCATGTAGGAAATACATGTTACCCACTTAATATACTAAATGGAATGTAGGTTGCAGTGACAGAATTCTGGAGAGGTGTGATATTTGGGACTATGTGGGGTTTTCCCCCTTCTTATTCAAGTAATTTACTACTGGGAAATATATTATTTTATATGAGTGTTCAAAAGTAGAAAGGCTGAAATCATGTTGCTTAAGTTGCACTAGAATAGGCTCTTTGAATCATTCTTTGGTGCATTAACTCCCATGTTAGTACCATTGATTCAAATCAACTGCAGCTTACTAAAGTAAAGCATGACCAGTGTGGTGTATTGGATAGACAAGGAAGAGGCCTGTGTTCAAATCCCTGCTCAGCCATGGAAACTCACTGGGGATGTAGAATTGGCAAAAACATTCCTTGAGAGCCATATTAAGATTGCAGTAAGTTGGTCCCAACTTGATGGCACAGAAAAAGGACAACAGATACCCTTTCTGTCTCTTTCTGTTCCTCCCTCTTTCTGCAAGCTTTCTCTCTTTTTGTCTTTCTATAGACTATCTTTCACTGGTTGGCTCTTTCCCTCTCTTTCCATCCTTTAAAGTAATTTTTAATGTCCCATCTCTTCTTAAAGACAGGACAGATTATGTTCAGATTTTTAAAAGCGTCTGCAATTGGAATTGTTTCCATTTGAGGAAACAGAGGTCAACATTTGGAAAAGAACAACTGAACTTGCTACAAGCAGCCCCAAACAGGGGAAACATGTTTTCCACAATCAGAAATTATATCTTAAAATGAAATTGTCCAACTTTCTTAAAAAATTGGCAGACAGGAAGCACATACTGTCTATAATCGCTTTGCAGTGTGTGGTCCTGATTCAAGGACCCATTCCGAATGAACAATGCTTTGTTTAGATTGCACCTTCCTATAAAAAGCCACTTATAGAATGCCATTTTGATTGGTAATTCAATGCCATTGTTTTGCATGTCTAATTAAAGCCCCTTCTCCTCTGCAGCCACAGTTTTCTCTCTCAGCCAGTCAAAGCTCTCCCTGCCTCTGCCCAACCATTTACAAAGCAGCATTTCTACTTTATCACCTCATTACTATCAAAACTTCATTTATCAAGAGTTAGGATGCATTTTTAAGTTTCCTTGCTAGATAGGCAATAGTACAGACTGACTGGTTGTGAATGCAACTTCTTTGAGACATGGCATGTATGTTGTGAAGAAGAAATGTCCTTCCATCCATCTTGCAAGGAGAACTGCATATCCTTTTCTCATAATTATTAACAATTTTTTAAAAAATTAAAATTTAAGTTGCAAATGGCTAATAACAAGCTTTTTAAGATGCTGAAATGTCTGAACAGAAATATATTGTTATCTGGATCTTGTCTTTCTCCTTTTGACAGATAGCCTAACTTAATTAATTTAAGTAAAGTCCATGTTGAATTTGTTGGGGCACATACAGCTTGTTGTGTTTCCACAGACCTCCTTCATACTTCCCATGCCAGACTGAATCTTCCTTTCCAGTTGTGTTAATCTTGAAGCCATTCTGTTCAAGCTATAACTCGGTTTAGCATAATTAAGGCACACTTGTTTTGAGGGTCTGGCTAACTTATATTAGAAAATGGAATCAACATTGTCAGATGTTTGGAGGATAAAAACAACAAAGGGTTTCTGTGGCACTATGGAAACTATAAAATATATTATGGAACCATCTACAGATGACTTCATCAGAATCATGGGGATGGGGGGGAAATCCTATTAGCAAGCATAGAACACAACTGCTCTGCAGTTTCTTAGCCAATCTCCAACTTGGCGACTTCAATGTACCATGTAAATGATGATACCTGGTGTGGTGCAGGCATTCCTCAGTTAACATGCAATATAGTTCTCCTCCTACAACCAATGAATTGGTTATTAAGTTAGGAGCTTAAGTCCAGAGTGGGTATGTTCTCTGGGAGGTCATGGGAGAAGGAAAACTAAAAGGAGGGGAAAATAGAGAGAGCAGTGGCCAATACACCACTGTGCTCAGGTCATTGTCATCCCCGGCAGAGGCCCTGTGACATTAGTAGCAGCACCTGACCCTTGAAAGCTATGGAGGAGGAAGACAGCGGGGGGGGGGGGGAGAGACACTGTAGTTCTGCTTCCTCTCCTCTGAGCTGCTGGCAATGTTAGGTGCAAGCAAGCAGAAGCAGGCTGGACACTTTGACCCAAGTCCTGTGGTTGGAACAGCAGGTTCTTTCTGAGGAAGCCATTAGGTGGTGGTTTTCACTGCTGCTGGTGGTTCTAAGTCTGAGTGGTGACTAAACTAGTAGGTTGTTAAGTGAGGAGTGGCTGTATAGTGAATAGAATGACACAGTAGGATTTTAGAAGGCCTGGAAACATACTAGGAGTGTGGCGTTGATAAAACCACTCAAATATCTCACCTTGAAAGCCCTGTAACTTCACTATAAGTCAGTTTTAACTCGTTGGCACATGAGAACAAGAATTATGTAAACAGTAAACAATATTAAAAAATCTATCCATGATAGAGCAAGCTGACACTTTGTTTAGACACAGAATACCTTGAAGGTCTATGCTAGCATTGGCACAGATCTCAAAAAACATCTGATATCTGAGTAAGAGAGATATTATTGTTTGTGCAGCTCTAAAATTAACATGAGGTGGCTCTTCTGTGCATTACCAGCAGAAGAAGGCAGGTGATAGTGCTGAGATTAACAGACTGTAAATTGCACAAAGTATGTATAATGCTTTGAAAAACAGGTCAACCTTTGATCTGATTTTTTTTTAAAAAATTAAGGCAGTTGGAATCTGACACATCCAGCCTCTAAATTAGGCTCCTAAAATCTTATCAAAAGGAAACAGAGCTTTTAAAAAGCATTAGCCTCTCTAAAATAGGTTGGTCACATTTCCCCTACTGTGGACTGGAGCCCGTGCTGTCTTTAACCTTACATTTCAAAAATAATTTTCTTCTGAACTGCAACAGCCACTGAATAGAAAGAGCAATCACTTGGCAAACTGTCAAGAGAAAGTGAAAGCTGAAACTTCATTCCTCTTTGGAATAGTTATCCGTACATCAATGGGAGACTGGAAATGTATGTTTATTTATTTAACTAGGCCATATTGCTGAACCTTAGGGATTACAGAATTTCTCTGAAACTGTAAGCATTTCTCCCTTCTGCTCCTTTTATCTTTGTGTTGTTTGTGCATTTTCTGACTGACAAACACGGGTACAAGAGTGGGGCTGTTTACTGCAGTGATATGAAGAAAAGGTCTTCGCCTGGAATAAATCAGCCATGGTGGTCCCTCTCGGCGGTGGAAGAAGACTGAGAAGATATACATTCAAAAGGAAGTTTCCTGTACTCCATTTAGAACCACGATTCAGAGTCTACACCAAAAGTGTCGTAATAGAAGGAAGGCACTCAACTCTCTAGCACAAACTCAGGTTTATCTATTGAAAGAAAGAGTACAACATGTACTAATCCTGTGACATACATTGGCCTTATTCTACTCATAACTGGAGACAGTGGGAACATGAGGTACTCGTGCTGATATTTAAATACAGTACACATTGGAAATGTATGGTTCAAAGTTTATACTTTCAAAGCTCAAAGCTCACTGAATGGATGGAAAGATAAAATGGGAAGAAAACCTTCTGAAACACTCTTTTTGTTTTCCCATTATATTTGTTTTCCTATTTGGCCTCAAATTACACTGATCACTATGTTTTGTATCATCTGTTGATTTATGAGTCTCTTCTGCTTTCTAAACACACACCACCACCACCACCCAAAAAACTGAGCTGCCCATTTTCTGTGTAGTGGAGTCAATTAATGTTTTGCTTGCTGGGCTTCTGAAAAATCCACATCCCACCTTCATTCAAAGACATCCCAAGGTATTGGGGATGAACAAAACAGAGAAGACTGTAGCGTACCCCCTTTCTTTACCAAACTTTCCACAATTGTATGGCATTCCTCAACTTCCTCCTAGATGGCCTAAGCACATTTGATCTCACCTGATTAAGTAGGGTCGGCCCAGGTTAGTACTTGGATGGGAGACCACCAGGGATTACCAGCACCTGGAGTAGGAACTGTCAAACCTCTCCAGGATTCCTGCCAAGAAAACTCCATGGACATGGAATCATGACACAACCCACACACCTCAACTTCCTCTGATTCAGCATTGCTATTCCTGAAACGGTGTAGAAGTCAATCCATATCAAAGACCAAGCCATGCATTGCCATTATTAGTTCTCATGGCATTTATCGCTGTCCTTTAAAAAAAAGTATCCTGAACTACTGTATTTCTAATGAAGTGAAAGCAAGGGCAGAGCTGAAAACCCCATTATTTTAAAGTGGTTCCCTATGATACATACAGAATTCTATGTAGATAGCAAATACACAAAGTTTATGGAAAGGCCCTTACAATTTGTGCAGGATACATGTAATGTCTCTCTGTTGTCTTCCCTCAACAACCTGTTTCTTCAGGGGTTTAGCACTGCAGCAAATTCAAGATAAGTAGCCTTGTTAGTCTGTCTTGGTGTGTAGGGGAGGGGAAGGGAGACGAGAGAGAGAGAGAGAAAGGCCAAATATTGTGGCAAGTTAAAGACTAACATATAGCTCTGTGTGAGTGTTTGTAGATCAAAGAAAAAGTTTTTTTAATTTAAACATGTATTGAAATTTATCCACTAATCTTTAAAGTACTCTTATATTTTGCCATATCTCCCTCCAGCATCCCTTTTATTTATTTTTTAACCTCTTGGACAAATTCATTGTCAAAACTTGCTCTTGGATGGGTACATTGCATTCCTGCTGTATAATGCCAGCTGTTCTACAGGATCTCAACTTCTGTATATGGTATCTGTGCCATAGGAACCTGCAATATGCCAAGAGAGATAGTCTAGAACAGTACTGTCTATACTGGTTCAATGTGCCTTTCCAGGTTCTTGACCAAATCCCTTACAATCCCTTCCTGGAAAAGCCAAGAATTGGACTTTGGACATATTGTGTGCAGTACATGTGTTCTACCACACTCAATATCCCACTCCATATTTTTTGAATATATGTAATTACATAAAGGCATTTAGATGTGTGATCAGACAAGTAATTCTTGATGATTGGGGTTGGGGGTTGGGGAACCCTTTGAACATGCTTAAAAGATGTTCACAGGAAAAGTGGTCACCATTTAAACAAATGTCTCCTTTTAAATAAATGCCTCCCAGAATAATATCTTAAGCATGTTTCCCATTAATTGGCATCTGTCTCCTATTGGCCAAACTGGAATGTTATATGTTTATGAGTTAGAGATGCGTTGCCACTGAGCAAGGTATTGTGAGTTGCATTTTAAATTGTTAATTCTATTGTTTTGTCTGTGAGCCAAGCTGTAATTCAATTTATAACCCACTGGAAATGTAATTAAAAAATAGCAAGGATGCAAAGGAAGGCTGTTAGCAGACATATGTCTTTAACATTCCCTTACAGTGAGTGCTATTAGATCTAATCTCTATAGCCCTAAACAGAAAATTTATCATTTTGCCCAAAGTCAATAGCTACCTGCATAAAGTTTCTTGCCATTTGTCCTAGTGAACCACTCTGGGCATCAGCTTCAGGGTTACTAAGGGGACGTTTGCTTCCACCTCATGCTAGGGGACACAATTGCTCCCATACTACTGCCACTAAGGATGAGAAAGTAGAACTCTGAGCCATGATATGCTCATTGCTTCTGCATGCTGCCCCCCAAGTTGCTGGAGATATGGGAAGCATGAAATAATTGGGCTCTGATTTGTGTATGGCAGGGACCAAGCCTTAATAGGGGAAAAAATAAAAGAACAAATATAGAGCCTATTTAATTCTGCTGGAGAAAATGTTGGAGAAAATGTTGCAACTCAATGTATTCCTGGCAAACAAGCTGAAATATGTTGACGGCCATAATTACAAATGTCTCTGTTATTCTCTTCCCTGTGGTTTAGAATAACAAGCAACACCCAGATCAGAGAGGCCTTGAGGAGAGTAAAACACAGTTCTGACAGACATGTAAACACGCTGATGTCCTCTACTCCCCCATCTTCCTTGAAAGTTTTACTGCAGCCACGACTGTTGTCTATTGAGACAAGAGAGCACAAAGGACTTCAGCTAGTCAGTTTGAGTTTATTGCCTGGTTCAGGTGTATCTAATAAGTAACTTCAAGGTCATCCCCTGCCATTAAAAACACACACACACACACCACGTGAAGGAAATGATAGTGGGATCGTAAACTCGTATTGACACAAGTAATTGTGCGATTGGTTCCTGCCGTAGCATGTTTGCAAGTAACTCTCCTTTCTTAAAATAATCCCCATCTTTTTCCAGATCCTGCTTGACCTTAGCTGCCTCCGTGTGTAGCCCAGTTAATGAACAGGGAAGAGGTGACCTCACCTAGCTCCCCAGAGAGGGGGCGGGGAGAGATGCATGGCAGATGTGTGAGAGGGGAATGTTGTGATAAATGGAAGTATGAATATCTCTTTCTAGACACAAAGGGCAACTTTTAAATAATGCATTTACACGTGATATTTGCAAAAGGCATACTGAAATATAGGTAACTTAAGGTCTGAGCAGAAACAGTGCTTCATTCTAAAATCCCTAACCCCTAGACTATAAACTCCCCTCCATACCTTCCTGGCTTTTTAAAAATACGTAACTCTATATGGTATATATCATTCCCAGTGTGATGCAGTGATTGAGCAACAGACTAGGGCTCCAATCCAGAGAACAGGTTTGCAAAGGTGCAGAAGAGAGAGACTAAAATGATTACTGGGCTAGGGGACCTCCCTTATGAGGAAAGGCTAAAACATTTGGGGCTCTTTAGTCTAGAAAAAAGGCGCCTGAGGGGGGTTATGATTGAGACATACTAAATAATGCAGGGCATGAGTAAAGTGGATAGAGGGACACTCTTCTCCCTCTTACAAAATACCAAAACTAGGGGACATGCACTCAAATTGAAGGCTGAGATAGTGAGAACCGACAAAAGAAAATATTTTTTGACCCAGCGTGTTGTTAGTCTGTGGAACTCCCTGCCACAGGATGTGGTGATGGCATCTAGCCTGGATGCCTTCAAAAGGGGATTGGACACATTCCTGGAGAAGTCCATCACAGGTTACAAACCATGATGGAGATGTGTAATCTCCAGGCTTAAAACCCAGGTATTTCAAAGACCAGATGCAGGGGAGTGCTATCAGGAGACAGACATCTAGTCTTGTGTGGTCCCTGACGCATTTGGTGGGGCCACTGTGAGATACAGGAAGCTGGACTAGATGGGCCTTTGGCCTGATCCAGCATGGCTCTTCTTATGTTCTTAACCCCCACTCAGCCATGAAAATGGACTGAGAGAGTGGAATGGGTCAAACCATTCCTTAAATATCTCACTTACCTTCAAAACCCTGCACAGCATTCACAGAAGATCCTTGTGTTCCCTGTATCAACTGAGGTACCAGTGTTGTGTCAGTATTTCCAATGGAAGCTTGCAAGGGTTTTCCTTGCAAGAAAACCCTGTAATGGACAATGGTTTCTAGACAGCCATTGTAGGATAGGTGCATAGGCCAGGTTACCCTTGACAACCCTTTTCAAAGGAAACTAGGCTTGGTGAGGGCAAAGCTGTACAGGTAGGTCAGAAATAATCTTACTCCTTTTCAGGCAACCCAGTTTCCTGGTTACCTGATCAATCAGTTGTCACATGAAACTTTCTTATCCTACTGAAATCCATTTAGAGTGTGCTATCCTGCTAGGTAAGAACCGTTATTCTAGTGGGAGAGATGTTTGGTGAGGCCAAGCATGACCACCTGCCTCACCGCCATCCCTCAGAATAAAATTTGCCATCTTAAAAGATGATACTGGAAACGGTGCTTTGTAGCAAGAGAAGGTACTTGCATACAAGGCTTTTATTGTGCAACTGTCCTTCCGCAAGCGCAAAATATTTGAATAAGACAGGTCCAGGAACTCAAATCATCAGTTTGTCCTCCATTTCACTATTTTGCTATCTGACATTTGTAACCTTACTTCCCCACCTCCCTGATTTCCTCTCCCTTCTTCTTTCTACAGAAAAATCTGTCAAGGAGAAAAAGATGTAATAGCTCTACAGTGTGTTTGTGCTAGCAATGAGTAGCACCAGGAGCCATTTCTATGGAAGCAGCCAGACTAGTGGGGAAACCAAGGATATTGGAGTCTTAGAATAGGAATGGAATTATTTACTTCCCCAGGTGAGAGATGGGGAAGGAACAAGGCAGTGCAGGTGGAAACCAAGAGGAAGGCTGTTACATAAAAGAGATGCCCATTGTCAAAAATGTCAAGATAGGTGTGCCCTGCCATTTCTTTCATGAAAATGAGATCCATTTGGACAAGATCAAGTGTTGTCTTTTCATTTCTCCAAGACACACCATTTTCTCTTCTCTTTTAGTTATCATGGCTGTTTGTATAGCTTTTTCTTTATGCACAAGCCATTTAATTTTTTTTTATCCAGCCTTTGTCCTTACTAAAGGATCCAAGGCAGCTTACACAATTTAAAAGACAATGTTTGCAAATCAGTAAGTGAACAAATGTTTTTTTTAAAAAAAGAACAAAACAAATATTGTATTCAACAACTGGTGGATGGAGTGAAAAGTTTCTTTTACTATGTATTATTGATTGATTTTTTCCCTTTCCATTTGATATATTCTGAATGAGCTGCTTTGGGCATAATCTTATGGAAAAACAACACATTCAAACATAGTTACAAGCAAGTAATATCACAGCAATGAATCTCATCATTTCTAATCTGAAATACATGTCAGGAAGCCTTTAGTAGTAAAAGAAATTCTAGTATTTTCCCTTAGCAATTGAAGAGGGGGGAGTACTTTCTAAAATGTCACAGCTATCTTTGTACTTACCAGTGGCATTATTTATAGAGGAAGAGGCCCACTTCCGGCAGTAAACTTCATGATTTTCATGTAAGTATTTTTAACTGGGTTTTTTTTTTTTTTTTTAGTTTTCTTCTGTTGGTTTATGACATGTTGAGAACAAAGCATTTACTTAAGCCAGGTCTGCTTTTTTAAAAAAGCATGATTGTTCGGTGTGAAGCTATAAATCACTTCCTGCCATAAAAACACTTCCAATTGCATCTGGGGATGGGTGAAGGGGTGGTGGTGTTTTTTAAAATTATTATTATTTGAAATGTTGTTTCTGGTGGAGAGAGGAAACAAGTTCAGTCACTTTTCTTTTTCTACGCCTAGGGGGCGCAGTGGGATAAGTCCAACAGACGGTGTTAGCGAGTTTTACGTTTGCAAATCGGTTCTTGTTTTGTTTTGGTTTTTGCCCCCTCCTAAAACTGCAAAGGGGAAACGGCGGAGATATTGATGGAGAGGGATTTTAAAAGGGAGCAATGGTGAGGTCAAATGATCGGCGTTTTTTCGCGCAACGAGTTCCCATGGACCACCCCTCGTTTGGAAAAAAGGTAAAAGCGCTGCGTCTCTACTCAGTTCTGCTGTTTTTGGGGTTTTTTAAAAAAACAAAAGATGTACTTCTTGACCTCTGGTGCCCGTCTGGTGGATTAGGAGACGGGGTGGGGTGGGGGCAATCGCTTAAGAACAGTTCTCAAACGGAACGCGTTTTCGTTTTCTTTTATTCATGAGTTGATCAGATGTCAGACCGCATGCATCTTAACAAAGCATATGTGAAACAAGAAAGGGTGCCGCCGGTACCCCGTAGGCAATATAAAACCAATATTCGTCTCACAAACGCGTTTAGGTTTATCCACGTACATTCAGACGAAGATTCAGCTTTATATGCTCAAACTCTGCCTTGTTAAAGTTCCGCATTGCTAACGTTTGGAAATATATTTGTGCACACTGCACAGTAATTTTGTTGTGCAAATGAAATCCTGTCAAAATTGTCTTATGTATTGGGCGATATGAAAGCACAGGGTATTATTAAAAAGAGGTAATTGCTTTGGAAAATCCATTCATATCACCTTATAAAACCTGCAGTCCTGTCTGAGCTGGTTTACTGAGAAGTAAACTGCTCTGTGTTCTGTGGAGTTTCTTTCCGTAGTAATTTGTTTAGCATTGAAGCCCAAACTGCTTGCTGTTACATTGCAAAGGAATGTGTAAAAAACATGTCCCTGTTTTATATATATCTTAATCAACCGTGATTATAATTATTTCAGGATTTCAGTGCATTGCCTAATATTTTAGTATAGGTAATGTAACATTAAATTAAATTAATCTGGGATGAAACCTTAAAAACACTTATTGGAGAGTATAGCTCTTTGAATACAACTGGACATGGTTCTGAGTAAAAATACTGTATATTTTAACTAATTAGTTATTTAAAGCGATTAAGCAAAATATGATGACGACAATCAAGACACTAATGAAACCATTATGCATTACAACAGTTATTTCGAACATCATTAAAAATCACACACACACACACACAGATATACATACATACTGCATATTTGTGGACATCTTTCCTCAGAGGATATATTAAAATCAGAATGAAAGCTTACATGTTAAATTATAATTATTCAGGAAACTAATTAATTCTATTTTTCAGGTTTTCCTACTTGCTGGCATTTCCCTCTATTTCTAACCTATCTTTGAAATGTAAAATGAAAAGAAATACAGTGATTTATGATGGCTATGTCACATGTACAAATCACTGGCTGAAATGATAGGTATCAGATTTGTGGCTGATTCACATAGTATTACAATTTCCTTGGTGTCCTGTGGAGTCCTTTTGTATGAGAATGTGGACATATTTAAAGGCCAATTAGATTAACTGATAATCACTCACTGATTAATAGTATGATCAGCTATATTAAACAGATAGCATGTTGATTTAAATAAAACAGCACAAAGGCTGTAACCACCACTCTTGTCACAGTTAAATTCAGTTCATTAAACAGATCATGTTGATTTAAAAAAAAAAAGCACAAAGGCTGTAGCCACCACTCTTGTTACAGTTAAATTCAGTTTTTTGCTCATTCTGGTGGCGTGCCCCTCTGTTTAATGTGCACAGGAATATGTGCAATTCTTGCAGGAACTGTGGTTTAGATATTTCAGTTTCTTAGTGAATGCTTAATATGTGACACTGCTTTGATAATCTATGCTATCCTTATGGGATTCAAGTCAGCAAAATATTCTAGAGGCTCCCCCCCCCCTTACTTTTTTTACAAGTGTGGATCTGGATTTTGCACAGGTGTTTCTGTTAACTCATCTTTTCAAAATATGAACTTACTGATGCATGAATTTATAGAACTCCCCATGTCAGCTGAAGTATACTCCGTAATTGGGTAGCAGAACCCATTCAGTAGCTGCAGTGAAATACAGTATTGTCAACACGAAAGGGGCTTTTCTCTAGTTAAAATATTACAGATTAAAGGTGTAATATTTTATATTTTATTAATTTGGATTTGGATTTTGCAGGGAGGAGTTCATTTATCCACATAACATGTGAAGCACAAAGGTTAATGTAAAATGTATATATGTATGAATCTCAGGTATTCTGCTCCTAGTTTGTTTCCTATCTAACTGCAAATGTTGAATGAAATCACTTCGGAATACACAAAGAGAGTGCAGTCCATCAACCATTGTTTTGCTGTAGAGCTCTCCTTTATTTTACATACATGGCCACTGAGGAACTTTCGCACCCACCCACCTACTGCTTCAAGTCTTTTAAACATTGACTGAGTTTATTTTAACCCAGTAACCTTATTCAAAGCCCTATGAAATGACAGGATGAAAAGGACAGATTTATTGTCCCTAATCAACAGATCGTTTAGGTCATTACAGTCTCATTACAGAAAGGCAGGCGAGGCCGCTAGAAACCTTCCCTTTAACTTCTTATCATACAGACCAATGAATTGTAAAGGCAGCAAGCATGCAACATTTTCTGGAGCTATGCCATTGCAAAGCTGGCTCTGTTCTTTGGAGTTTTTCTTATTGTAAAGATGGATCTTTCTCTGGCTTGCAACACTGAGAGAACATGGTTGTTTGTCTTGAAGGATTTTAACCTTCCAAGGGATGATGGGAGTGGAGAGTTCTAACAGAAAACCAATATCACTTTAAAAGTTTTCACTTGGCTCTATTAAAAAAGTGGAAGAAGAAAAGGAAAAGAGAAAGATGGAGCAATGGACTATTAAATCCCTTCCTGAGAACAGGGAGTTTTCATGGGGAAGACTTGGTTTCAACTCCAATGTGACAGGTATTTTCAAACACTATGCTTCTTTCCCCATTCTTTCTCTTCAGTATATTAATGCTTTCTTGTTTTTTCTTTTGTTCTTTTAATCAAAATCCTCCCCTACTCCTGGAAAAATTAGAATGAAATCCCCCCCATTTAAAATCGCTCACTTCCTTTCAAGAAACTGTACTATTCTGAAACTTTCACAGGCCCACAGTAAGATGTGCTTGTGCATGCATGCACATCTGTGTACGTGAGACAGAAAGCATGTGTATCCAGATAGAGAGATAATCATTTTATGTGTATTTTATCTCTCCGATCTTGGCCAATGTACCTTGCATCCCTTAAAATCAAGTGTTCATTTGCTCTTAGGTCATCCCCATTCATCAGCTGGGGTGGTGATTCACCACCTCCATTGAAGTCACAACGGAGGGCTTTAGTTGTCCTAATGAGGTTCCTCCTCCTTTAATGTGCATGATTCCCCCAAACATGGAGTTAATGAGAGCGGATGCCCATCCCATCAGCCCCCCCAGACAGCCTGCCACAGGCATAGAGCTAACTCCAAGGTGGTGGTGAAGTACCCTCCATGGTTCCCACTCCCTTACCCTTTACCCTGGTAATTATTCAACCTCTTGTGACCCCTCTTTCTCTCCCTTTTATCCCGGCCTCTGAGACTATTCTCCTTGGCAGACACAGCTGAGCCGACGGGGAGTGCAAAGGGGTCCTTCCATCTGCCACTTTCTATGTGTCCCCCCACTCTAAGTAAAATAAGGGTCACTTTTCTGGATCACACACCAGGGCCCACGACAAATGATTCCCCAAGGCTTTGATGCCTGTGTTTGGACACAAGCAATTATCTCTAATTATTGTTTTTCTTTTCAGTTTGCCCAACATTACAGAGCCCTGTGAAGCAGCTTGAAAGAGGGGGCTGAAGAAAGTGAATAACCTACTAGCCCCGGAGACTCTCTGCACGGCCCCTCCCTTGTAAATGTCTAGCTCTCCCGCCCTTGTCCCATACTGTGAGGAGAGGCAAGCTCTGTACAAATGTTTCAGGCACAATATGGACACTAGGGCTGTGTGTGTGGGTATTTTTTTCCTTTCAAAGAAAAAAAATTGTTTGAAGACGGTTTCTAAAGACACAGGAACATTTGTACAAATAAGGTGCAGATGGGGAGAACATGAGAGTTGAATATCTATTAGGTGAAGTGAAATGGTTTTCAGCTGGAAAAAGAATGGAGCAACCGATTTGGATGACAACAAAGTTTTAAAAACTCCAGGCTTTCCCACCGTTCATACATAAAACATGAGCATGCTCTTTAATGCTGGAGGTGGACGATGCAGCTCGTGGTTAGAAGTCTCCCAATAGCTCTAAATAGCCAAACCAATTATCGTATTGATAGATCTGGACCAGGCAGTGTTCACAGGCTACATAGCGAGGGCTGTATTGTTTTTCATTTTGTTCAATAGTTGTGTAAAGGTGGTTGCATTTGTGTGCTTTCATTTTTATTTATGTAGAAATGCATATTGCTTGTAAACAGTAACTCAGTAAACGTAAAGAGCGAGTCACAGCTTAAATGAGATAAAATTGCTGAATTTGACCTATTTTAGCCCTCTTGGATCAAATTTCAACCCTGCACACTCATCCTCCGAAATAAGTCACATTAAACCAAATCATGTTTTTATAACATTAGACTGAAAATCCATTATACAAGCAAAGAGGTAATTATTTCTAGTTCAGACAGATGACGACCCCCGCCCCCACCCCATACACATTTTGGAAGTAGATTCTTTACTAGTTTTGCTCGTGGAATTTTGGTTGGCTTGACTTTGCATGAATCTATATGAATCCAGCATGTTTTATGGTTGACTGCTGAATGCTTTCCCATTCATTTTAAACCTTGAAAGAACCAGGCTCTCACAAAGTTCCCTCTGTCACTGCTTACCTTTGGTTTTCTATAGGAAATGACACAATTTGTGGGATCATTGAGGCTACCATTGCAATTTTGGCCATCTCCAAGCTGATAGGAACTGTGTGTCCCATTTTAAGAAAGGTTGCTGGTGAGTTGGGGGTAAGATAAAAAATGTGAAAGTTTATTAGTGGGAAAAATATCCTCATATCCTCAGCATGGAAATATAGAAGGACAAACCATGTAAAAATGTGAGCTCATACCTTTCTTTTCATTCAATATTATAGTTAGTTGCTATGACCAAATGCTTTTATTGGTCTATATCTAGAACCATGTGTTAAAAAAAAAGAAAGGGACAGAAGATTGTTTCAGATGTCTTCCTTATGCTGTAGAAACCTGAGCCAAGGTGATACAGTTTTCCTTCCCTTGCATCTAGCTGGCCTACAATGGGTTCTGGAAAATACAGTGGTACCTCGGGTTACGATGTTGATCCATTCCCCACAGTGCTTCATAAACTGGAAATTATGTAAACCGGATCTGAATGGGGTGCAATGCATCCTGGGAAGTGAAGTCCTTCAGAAAAATGCATAGACCAGGGGGATAATAAAAATATGCGTAAACAGACACATTGTTTCTGAAGGACTTTGTTACATAACCCAGAAATTACGTAACCCAGGACATTTGTAACCTGGGGTACCACTGTAGGATTAACAGAATACAATACCAGGCAGGTATTTTGGATTAGCACATGTCCAGTGCTCTCGTTTTGGAGATACATTTGTCTCATGTTCTTTTAGATGAGGGCAAAAGTCGAAAGCATCACATTCTCCACCAGATGTCCTGTGCCAGTTACCTTTCTGTGTTCTTGTAGCTCAGCAGAAGCACAACCAGTATTACTGCTGAATACAGAACATGCCAGATGCTGTAACAGAGACTTATCACTATTTTAACCCCTAAGGCTCAAAACTTCAAAATTTCCATTTTGGTTTGACTTCATTTTGGAGAGTGTTATGCAATCACTCCCCCCCCCCATACATATATTATTGTATGGAAGCACCAACAGATTACCATCTGAGCAGGGTAGGTCAGCTCTCCCAAACATTGCAGGATGAGGCATTCAATTTTGTTGGGTCATGCTCATTAATATGACCACCCCTACTCAGAAGTAGGTCTTACTGGACTTACTCCCCAGTATAGGATTGCAGGGTTATTTGGTCACTTGGTAAAGGTGGAAGATGATACTCCTTCATGTCTGTGAGTATTTGTATGCCCAAGGTGTTCGTGCAATTGTTGATGAGAAAGATGGTATTCTAAATGGTTTTTCATTTCTAGCAATTGATGATTATTAACACACATCTAATTAAAGATAGATAAGTAATGAACCAAAACCAGCCACGTTTGGTTGGCTGTCTTTATAAAAAGACGCTGATTAAAAAAAAAACTCTCCTAAAACTAGTAGTGAGAGTCAGTTATCAGGAGAAGAAAAGAAAAAGAAAAAGACCAGTGGGTGGCATCTCTATTGCATTCCCTTTACAGAATACAGTACCTAGAACTTAGGCTATTTGTCGAGACATCCATTGTATGTAGACGTTTTCTTGGAAGAGGACTTTATTTCATATACAGCCAGATCACTGGCTATATATGAACCTAATTTTACACATGGATGGCATTATTCAACCAAGCAGATGGTCATTATGTGTTATCCAATTTCCCCCCACAAGACAGTTGATTTTATTGATATTGTTTCATATCCATCTTCAGGTAACTGCACACACAAACCCCATCCTGTTCCTCTAAGACCATTCATATATTTTGTTTTTTTTTTTTTTTACTAGAGAATGAGATGGATCTGTAACAGGGACAAAGGTGGAATCTGATGGACACATAGAGCCCCCAGTCCTGACAAATGGAATAAATCCAGTGCTGAATCCAGGCAATCTTTCACATGACACAGAAAGGCATACCACAAGGCAATGGGCAGTAGTCTGTCCAAGTGGCACATGGTTTTGCTTTGGTGTCTTTTCTTAGATTGAGTCATTCTTTACTACTAAATACATAAAGCTAGGAAGTTACATATTGAAAAGAAATATTCTGGTTGTTGCTTTTTAATTAAATATTTTTATTTGACACTCTCCAATTCAATAAACACCAGGTCATTTGCTATAATTGGCTGTTGGCAAGAAGGTTGCTCCATGGGAGGTTGAGAACATTTGTCCTTTCACCGTCTGCCTTTGTGAAGTGACATGACAGGGAAGGGTTTCTCATGGTCTATTTGGATTAGGACGTAGAGCTCCCCCTCTGTTTGCAGTGATGCTTTCTGCAGCACAGGAAGCAAGAACACGAGAAGCGCAAGCCACAATTAAGAAATGGAACTGGGAAATGTAGTGAATTTTTTAAAAAGTTGCAGCTTAAAGGCAACCCATATGTTTGCAAATGCTTTCCAAATGATCCTTCCCCGACCCCCTGAGTCGTACAAGGGGGTGGGTGGGTTTGAATGGGGCTGCAGATTGAATCTCTGATCTGTGGATTTTCCTGAGCTCCAGCCTTGTCTGCGGTGTGGCATGACCCTTGTGCCAGGGGTCGACGCACTCACCCTAGGGGAGTGAGGATGGAAGAATGGCAGCTCCCCCTCCCCTCCCCTTAGACACGGTGTGTGGGGTCTCTGCTCTGAACTGCTAATTGAACTTGTTTGCAGCTCCAGCATTGCGGGCCCCCACAGCCAAAAATCATCTGGCTATTGCTCTGGCACCCCTTGAGACCACACATAAAACAGGCAGCATCCCAAACTTTTGTCTGCAGGCCAAAAGGAGAGGCACAATAGAAGGGATTAGGGCACAGGAAAAAGATGCCATAAACACCTGAAGGAAGCAGAAGGAGCAAGCCGAGGCCAGAGTGGAGAATGAAGCAAGAAGAATTCAGGAAGTAGCTAAAGTACAGACCACTGCAGCAAGGGCTCTCTTGCCCAATTTGACTAGCCGCAAGAACTAGTGGCAGTGGTCAGGGAAGCACCCTGCCATCAGGAGACGGAAGCAGTCAGTTTTGTAACTTAAAAGTTACCCTTTCGTGGATCAGAATCTCCTTCATCTCCACTCTTAAGCCACGGCCGACCACATATTGTACACCAGAGCTCAAATCAGGAGAGTATGCTTAAGCAGTTATAGCTGAGCTACCACAATAACAGGGACAGAAGCTCCTTGCTGCTTTGTTGAAGGATAGTGAAGTCACTTAAGAAGACCTTGGCAAAAAAAGCAATCCCGGCTTCATTTTACATTACAGTGCCATGTTAGCAAAGGGCACCGTTCAAATGCACAAAAAGAGGTGATGATAGTGAATTCAGAAGCCGCCTTTTGGGGAACAGTTTTGTAGCACCCAACCTTCATCTGGGCTGGTATTTCTTAACTAGGATTATTATAAGGTTATTTGTGTCATGTTTTCCCATCTGTATTTTCTGGCATTCCAGAAGCACTAAATAACCTTTAAAACTACTCCAAAAACTGAGGCAAGGCAACATAGAATCTATCTACTCCAAAACTAAGCAACAGTAGATGAGAGAGAAGAATTATAAGACGTATGGTGGCACCAATACAACTCAGCGTCACATTGGTACAATGGCAGAGTCTGCCACTTTTCCCATCTCCCACCCCAGAAGCAAGCAGAACAGTCAGTTATTCCTATATGCCCCATTAATACACAATAAATTAACCATTTAATAATTTTAATAATGAAATGCAAAACACCCACACCCACATACATCGAAAGGAAAATAGAAAAATAAAAGAACAATAAAAGAACACAATACAACCCTCTTGCAAAAACCTGGGGAGGGGTGACGTTTTAAATAATTCCAGGAAGGCATGCTGGCACAGCAAAACCAATCCAAGGAAATAGGGAGAGAGCCCTTCCCAAAATAAAGGACGGTCAAAAAGTAAAGGATTCAAGCTGGAGGAACAGGCAGGCAGGCAGCAATCCACGATGGTGGAGGGGAGGCAGCAGGAGTTGAGCACCCAGTAGCCCAGGCATGTCCAAACTTTGGCCCTCCAGATGTTTTGGACCACAACTCCCGCAGTCCTTTGCCATTGGAAATACAGGCTTGGAATTCTGGGAGCTGTGGTCCAAAACATCTGGAGGGCCGAAGTTTGGACATGCCTGCAGTAATCCAGCGAAGAATGAGAAGCACACTCGTTGGGTTTCAAGCCTTTTTATAAATTCAAAATTCCCACTCCCCCTGGCCATTCTTGATTGGATTACAGACAACATTCCTTGTGAAGCTATTGGCTGAAAAATATCTTAGGTGACATACAAAGGGCACTGAACATGAAAGAACACAAAACTTACATGTAGCTCTGTTCTGTAAGAATGAGGCTCTCTTTTGGGAGTTGCTGAAAGAATGTGAATTACAAGAAACAGAACCCATTTCATGTTTTGATTCTTTCATTCAGACACAAAGGCCCCAACCCCTACAGGATTCTGGATGATTTGATTCCAGTTTCTGACTTAGAAGTGAAGGGGCCCTCGGCCATCATTTTTCATTTTCTGATTAACATCTTAGACTTTTGCAACATGGCAGTCATTCTCAACATGTATTTGGAAATGTGTCTCAGTTAATAGCATGTTCATGACACTGATTGGAGTTGAGTCAACATTAGTGTAAAAATCAGTTTGAAGTGATTCTACAGACTTGGAATCCTTTAAATTTATTCACATTCTCACAATCTGAGTTCTCAACATGTTCTATTAATCCTGGCATCTCTTTTTCTAAGGAATATCGTACCTTGTATAACAGAAGAGATGACTGTGTCTGTTCAAATATTAGCATTTAGCTGAACAGACAAGGAAAAGCTAAAACATATGAAAAGAAAAAGTATGAACCAACCATGCTTTAAGCATAACCATATTTCCTATAGTAATTGTTGTTCCATGACCCACTTCTCTGTTGTAACAAATACTATTAAACATGTGATGAGCATGTGCTACAGTTACTAGCATGCTATTTATAAGTTTAGTTGATGTAATACACATTGCAACCCAAAAGATAAAGGGAAGAAATTAAACAGTTTGATTTTGATGATAATTAGATCTGACCAAAAGATAATAACTCTGCATATATAACTTGGGAGGCAGAACACAGACTCTGCACACCCATGTTGTTCACCATATTTGATTTCAGGTAAGAAATAGATTTCTTATTTTGTTCGTATGTTTATTTATTTTTTATTTTTTTATTTTAATACTTATATACCGCCCGTCTTCTGGGGGAACTCCGGTCGATTTACAACAGAATACAAATAACAAATATATTTTAAAAAATTAAGACACCATTATAAAACTGCAGGAAGAGTCATTCGCATCATTGGCGTGGTTAGCGTGATGGCGGCGGCGGGTGGGGATTGACTGTCGCCAAATGCCTCACAAAAAAGCCAGGTATTTTGTACTTGTATTTAGCCTTTTACCAAATGGAATTCAAAGAAGCCAACGTCATGACAATAGAAGTCAAAAGCTTAAAGATGAAGCAGATAAAACACTCAATGTCTGTAAAGATCCGCAGTCATCCAGGTGTGTTTATCTGGAAGTTGAGTCATGGCAACTGGACTTCTTTTCTTGAGAGATTTAAACAATTCGCTGCTCATCCAAGCAGCTTTGTTAGTCTGTAAAATACTTGAATAAGTAGAATATTATTTATAAGATTCATACTAAAGTGGCTGCT
This sequence comes from Phrynocephalus versicolor, assembly GCA_023846285.1. Classification (NCBI taxonomy): domain Eukaryota; kingdom Metazoa; phylum Chordata; class Lepidosauria; order Squamata; family Agamidae; genus Phrynocephalus; species Phrynocephalus versicolor. The sequence continues at coordinate 47,166,084 of JAHTLZ010000129.1, forward strand.
AAGGCTTGACTGTCTGAAAACAGCTTGGTAGTGGGAGTTCAAAAGGGGATATAATAGATCAGTGTTGGCAAGCCTATGTCATTTGTACCAAACGTGGCACTCAGAGCCCTTTCTGTGGGCACCCAACATTGCCTCTTCACAGCCACCTGTACTCAGGTTAAATTGCTGCATTGGCACTTTGTTAAAAATTAGTCGGTTTTGAATCGCAGTTTGGGCACTCGGTCTCTAAAAGGTTCGCCTGCACTGGGGTAGACCATCAGCCATGATTTCCAGAAGTTGGAATCCTCTCTTGAAATCCCAAAAACGTACTTGACTTGCTCCATTTCATAATGTAACAAAGCACAAACTATTAAATGCTTTGAGACTAGATTTTCTGAAAGACAATCTTTTCCACGATCAACATGTCAAGTATGGACCTCTGTGTAGGAAAGCCTGTTTATTCCACCCATCAGAAGACCAACTAATGGAGAAATGGGAAAGGGAAAGCAAGAAGGAGGTTGTATGTATTCTGTGGGCAGAACTTAGGCTCTAGAACAGTGGTTCTCAACCTGTGGGCCTCAGATGTTCCTGGATTGCAACTCCCAGAAATCCTGGCCAGCTCAGCTAGCGATAAGGGCTTCTGGGAGTTGCAGTCCAGGAACATCTGGGGACCCACAGGTCGAGAACCACTGTTCTAGAAACTTCTTTTCTAGGAGACCCAGCTAGCCTACATTCTGATTAACATCCTCTAGGAGTTAACAAGTCTGAACGTTCTCACAATTGTTCTATGCTACTGTACACATTCACCTCCTACAGCTCCTCCAGTATTTTGTGTCATTACAAAACATTGTTATCCACCACCAGGAAGAGGAGAAATGAACTAGGAGTACAATACTGTTTGCTTCCTATGTACACAAGATGTAGCAACTACCACTTATACTTAAGATTATGGAAAACAAATGAGAAAGCAGCCAGGCAACAAAAAGTAATTCTGATATAACAGATTCTAATAGATTGATTTGAGATCCCAATGTGTTAACAGAAGTTACAATTTTTTTTGTATGTGGTTACAGAACAATTTGAAATTGAAGCAAACCACTTGAATAAAGCCACTATTACTCCACATACTTGTCTGAAAGTCTTTGTTTTGTAAAGTTCTGTGTTTTCATTAATCTTGTACTCTTCTTTACATCTGTCAGAAGAATGCTAAACTGTTGTTTTAAGATTAGTTGCTGGAACTATAATAATCACACCCTGTATCCTGTTTATTCTTAACTGCAGGTGGAATGATCTATTTCACCTAAGAGGTAATTCACTAAACCTTTGCATTGCTTGCACCTGGGAGAATTCACCAATCCCTTGCAAAAGCATAAAGTTCTCCTGTTTCAAATGGGGTGATGCCTGGGATACACAACTCCGAGTCAGAGATTGTGAGGAACCCTAAGCCCATGGAGATGTTATATTCTACAATAGCAAAACAGAATTATCCCCTAACTTAATCTTGTTGTATTGGCTATGGAGTACTTAAGTTGGGTGTCATCCATTTCATTTGCATTGCTGTTAGTGGCATTATTCAATATAATATGGAAATCATTTATTTGCTCAAGTAGCAAGCATTTTTGCATGGCAGTGTATTCAACAGATCACAGTCATTGAGAATGCTGTATCAATCAGCCTTTATGATTGAATTCATTTTCACAGAGCTTTGAACACTTAGCTTTTTGGACTGCTACTCCCAAGCCAACTTTAATTTTGGCTATCCTAACATGACAAGACATCTCAACAAGGAAATCTAAAACTCCAGAAACAGAGAGCGACTCTTACCCTTGTGTTGTTTCTGGACTTTGGACAATATGTCTCTCATATCCTTCTCATCTCTCCCTGGCAAGAAAGCGGCAAACAACCCATCTCATTCTTCATACAGTATTCATAAATGAAGCAGCATTCAGTATACTTAGTGATAATTTGTATAACTTTGTTGCTTATGTGATTTTGTGCAATTTTTGTTTATTTTTTATTGCTGTTGCCCGTGTAAATGCTTTGTTGAAAAGGCCAGAACATCCCTCACTTTCCTGCTAATGAGGAAAAGAATGTTGTAATTCCTTGCTTTTGCCTGCAAGAACATAACAAATAAAGATTTTTATTACTACCCGTTTCTTTCAATGAAAATGTCAGACAAATGAATCTTGTGTGCTCTGCTCTTCTGGGTTATGGTTCCCTACTGATGATTGGAGTGCAGAAATTTAGATAATTACCAGATAGCTCCCTGATCCATCACTTTCAAATATGCCATCAACAAACTTAGAAAGTACTAAACACATCAATAAGATTTCTCTGTAGAATCTAGTCTGCCTTTGCCCCAAGTGTGCTATTCTTGTGACTGTTAATGGCTCCCTATAGTGATATTGCTCTATTGCATAGCTTATTTCAATTCCTTTGGCCCGGGCTATGAACTTTTGGACTAGGTTCCTATATGCCTCGAACCAGCACCACCAATTGTTATAAAATGATGGGGCCCTTATTCCTAAGCATTAGAAGTGTACCAGAAGACTAGCCCCTGCATCCCATGAGAAATCATCACTTTAGAGTGAAATGCTTACATGAGATGTTTGGTACAGCACATTTTGATTAATGCAGCCAATCTGAATGTGCTGTTTGTCTCCATTTCCCCCTCATTATTTGACGCCTCGGGTGCAAAACTAGATCGTATCCATGGTGAAAAGTCAAAGAGCACACAGTGAGGGACTCCTTGTATCACATCCCAAGATTTAAATTAACAATAGTCTCCAATTTAAACTTTACTTGGTAACCTAAGAGTGGTCTATGTGTGAGTGTGAGTGTAGGAATGATTTATTGTAATTAAACAGAAGCCATTATAAGTGAGTTTTTTTAGATGAGATCCTATTGATACCATTATGTTTTAATATTAATTGCCATCCCGTGACTTGTTATGCTACCAATGATGGCTACAGAGGTTTCTTAACTTATAGCAGTTCACTTCTGAATGTTAACACTATTTGCATAATGGCATGACAGGATTTCAGTCAATAAATAAATAAATAAATAAATAAATAAATAAATAAACAGCTCTAGCATATGTGTTTTGGTTTGCATTTTCAAAGGAGCAAGTATATAAATAATATTTTAAAAGGTCAAGTACATCTCTTTTTAAAACAAGGTTTTAAAAATTGTTCTTAACAATAGTAGAAACATAAACCACAAACATTCCTGTGGGATAATAAGGAAAGAAATTGGGTTACATCATTTGCCATGACTCCACAAAAGAAAGGTTCATTTTCATGGCAGAGTACATGCTTAACTTCCACATCCTTGTCGTAATGACTGCATAAATAGCGGTACTACGTCTCATAATTAAATCCAACACCATATTTATTTTTTTGCCAGCAAGATACTTAACTACTAGAAATGGACCTCTCATCCCCACAAAACTTTTAACAGTCTATGAAACCCTGAATTTCTTTTTTAGTGCTACAGCCACTTAGTAAATAATGATGAAAGTTGTTGGATATTTTTGGCTCTCAGGTCAAGTGCTCTTCAAGAAAAAAAACATGCTAATGGGAAGAAATATAAGTACACTGACAAATGTCAATGACTGCAGAATAGCTGCTAGATATATATTTACTAAAGACTCTGCTAGGAAGGGCTGACTTAATGGTGTGCTCTTAGCAAAACTCTCCATTGATTGGCATACTGGTAGCTGTTTCGAAGTACAGGAAAGAACATGTAGGGACTGAAAGCTCAGTAAAATGCTGTTGCCCTTTTTATTATGAAGTACAAAAAACCCTAATTAGTAGGTATATTTGCATTTTTCCCTCTTTTAATACATGCTAATTTCTTCATTCATATTCATAATAGAAATGCCAATGGTTAAGTCATGGGTTATTTATCTTTATAAATGGCAGTGGATGTGAAGAGAGATATTCAAATGTTTATTCCAGTGTGATATAGATAATCCTAGGAACAATTGTGGTTTGTACATTGTGTCATGGATTGCCACTTGGAGAAAAAAAAAATTCTACATGAAAACTGGTTGGCAATTCAGTTTTATTTAGTAGTTCCTGTTTGAAAGCTGTTTATCCTTAATGGTCCCCTAAGCAGGCTTGCTCAAATGAACCAAATTAGCTATAGTGTGACCATGGAAAAGGCAAGTTTCATGGCCTAACATAGACCTAGCTCTGCTTAGTTTCCTGGTAAAAAAGGAAGCTATCCCGGTGATTGTCTGGTACTTCCTATTTTAACAGAAAACTATGTAAAATCTCGTAACTAAGGCCTTTCTGTCAGGTGAGCAACGTTTATGTGTCTATAGGTGTTTTTCTATCTGGCGGGACTCCCAGAAAGGAGAAATCTGGATGGAATATGTAATCCAAGAGAGGAGAGAATAGAAGAGAAATGTATTTGCACATCACCTTTCACATCCTGACTCACATCCTGCTATAAGTACACTTCAATAAGTGTAGCCTTAATTCAAGACTCATTTACCAAAGTAGGTATAGAGGGGAGAAGCAACAGTGAGGGCCGTCTCCTTCCCCAATGCATATGTATATTAGACTAGCATCTCCAGTGTGTAGATTCACTGTGTATATCTGCATGAGATTTGTGTATGAAAAAAATAAAAATCAAGCATTAAAATTGCCATGATCCCTAAACGCAAAAATTGATGCCCTCTTTCTTGATAGGAACTATATGGACCCCCATTATCTTGTGCGGATTTACACAACTTCAGTTTCACGATCACTGTCCTCGTGATGCATAATACTTAAACTTTCTCCAGATGTTCACAGAGATGCCTTGTCTCTTCGTTACTTGTACAGTTTGTTCCAGCATGCCCTTCAACTTCTGACTAGATGAACATAAGCTAGACAGCATGAAAAAGCGTACAGTGCTATCAAAGGACTCGCCTTCTAATTCTCTGTTGTTTAATTGTCTAGAGCCACTACGATTCAGTGGATCAAGTGTTCATGAGGACTTGGGAAATTTACCGGGAGGTTCTTATCCTCAATGAACCATGAAACTCCCTGGGTAACCTGATGCCCATCATGTTTTCTGAGCCTCACATACCTGACACAATAATTGGGGAAGAAGAGAACCAATGCTGCCTTGTGCACTTATGGGAGGAAAGGCAAGGCAAGACACAAATATAGTCAATAAACAGATAAGTTTTATTCTATAGTAACTGTGGTAGTGGTAGTAGTTTGTACTTCCATCACGGCATCACAGATTTCCATTGATCCTCCACCATTGCTTGGCATGAATAAAAGCATTTTCCAATGCTAGGGTATATGTGCCTGCTTCCATAAATTTTCAACCCATTTTAATAACTCAGAGGCCGATAACCATCAAACACTGTTAATTTCCAACAAATTATCTAATCCAGATGGTTGAACAATCTGAATAAACACTGGACCCAATAGGATCATAAAATAAATAAGCATGAAACGGTTTAGGGTTTCAGCTCTCGGCTCATCTAACCTGGGACCTCTGCAAGCTTCCCATCTTTCCAAACAGGAAAATGTAAATATGGTAATATGTAGCACGTGTTTGCAACAGGATTGACTTTCTGCTAGTTTGCATGGTGAAAGCCCACACACGTAACTGCCTCGAGGGAGATAAGACTTCATTTAGACTAATAGGTTAATCATGAACCAGGTCTAGTCTCTTTTTGTTACAGCTACTCAAAAATTAAGAATAAACAGGATATATGGTTGTGATTTCGTAGAATTTGGTGGATTATTAAAGTAAAATAGAGTTGCTAGCAGTTTTGGAGAATGGGAAAGAATCATTCAAAAAAAACTGAAAAGGCAAATTAAAATGTGTCTGAGTTCTGAAATGCTACATTTTCTATTTATACAAGATTTATTTTCAGGTCTAGTTTATTGCATATTTCTTGTTTGTTAAAATACATATGCAAAAATGTAAAATGATAATAATACCTTGCACTGAACAAATGTTACAGTCTTATTCTTAGGTGTTTTTTTCTCTCTCTTTCTCTCTCTCTTTTTTGAGTAAATGTGTATAGGATTGGGCTGTGTGTTATGTCAAACTAAGTCCAAGTCCAAGAGCTCACTTTTGAATGTATTACAGTTTGCAAACATCTGTCAAGTCCTTTGCACCCTGATTGTGGTCCTTTAAGGATGTTGATGCCCTTTTATCTTATGGGATCACATGGCAGTTATTTTGATCAGCTAATGGCTTTCAGATGGGCAGCCACCATGCTAACAATGCAATTTTCAATATAACCATTGTAATAAAAATATCTGTATTGCTATGAAAAAAATTGAAGCCGACAAGGGGCTAAGAGTGTGGGACTGTTAATGTTTCCATGCGGTTAAAAATCATGCGGTGCTCCCTGTTTCATGGCTTCTATTGACTTGGAAACAAAGTAAATATTGTTGTTATATCTGTCGTATCATGTACAGCTGCTGGTGTGTGTTTGCTTCTTTCCATGTCCAGTGTGGCGAGAAAAGGCTCTCTTGATTGTAGCACTCTAGTTCTGGTAGGTCTAATGTTTTTCCTGCAGCATATTAATTATATTCCCTGAGATTAGCCCATACCATAACTCTCCCTCATTTTATTTGGAATTGAGCTCCCCCATATGATGAAAGTTATCTGTTTATCATAGAGTACCACTATCACCATCTGCTCATCTTCCATTTACCATGCTTTGTTTCACGGTTGGTCATTGGGAGGAAAATAGGGGCCTACTTTGCAAGTCTGATTATGCCAGAGCACTTATCTCCATAGATAAAGTGTCACATGTTGGGATATGGTAGGTTAAAATAAATAGTAACGATTAGAGATGGGCACAAATTAAAAAATGGTGTTTTCATTTTTCGTTTTTCGTTGAGAGGTCCATTTCTTTTCATTTCCATTTTTTGTGAATTTTTGGAAAAAAATGTTTTTGTTTTTCATTTTTTCATTTTTCATTTCTACCTGCCTTTTGCGCGATTTTTAAAGCATTCCCGTGCGTGGGCGTCCCCCAATGACCCAGACCAGAGGGAAAATACTAAAAAAAGTTGATGCTGGCAGAGACACAGGTACGCAGTGAGGCTGCAAAGGCAGTGGCGGGCGTTGCCCAGGGTGCAAGGTAGCCACAGAGTGACTGCACTGCGGGGCAGAGGAGGGTAATCACTGAGAGGTACGCACACACGCACACAGGGAGGCTGCAGGACTGAAGCTAGAGTCACAGAGACAGCAATCCCACCCTAACTACCACCGGAGACTTCAAGGAGGACGGGGGCTGCCAGAGCTTTTTATGCCCTCTGTGGCTGCCAGACCTGGGCATGCTATTGGTTGAACATGATCCCATCACATGGCTTGCCTCCATTTTGGGGTGGCGACATCCATTTTGTCATCCTTAAAGGGAAAAGAAAAATACATCGTGATGGGAGAAGACAAAAACAAACATTTTAAGGACCCCAACCCCCTGGTAGGTAATAATTTCAAATAATTATCACATTATCGCTGCATTTTTATGGATGTCCAGGGCGTTTTAATACCGAAGAAATCAATATTAGGCATCTGGGAGCCATTTTGGGTCGATGTCCCCTAATTCCCCTTAAAGGAAGACAATACAGTGATCTGAGAAAAGACATAAATGCATGTTTTAAGGACCCCAACCCCCCCCCGGTAGGTATTATCAGACAGTATAAATAATTATTGCTGGGTTTTTATGGATGTCCAGGGCGTTTTTTAACATTTTAAACAGCTCATTTCATTGTGTGTCGCCATTAACGAAAACAAAACGTAACGAACCCAATTTTCGTGGTTTTGTTCGTTTTGTTCCATTTTCATCACAATTTTCGTTATTCGTTATTCGTTTTGTTACGGAACGAATAATGAATAACGGAAACGAAAAAATGTTAGTTTTGTGCCCATCTCTAGTAACGATTAGTCCATTTCAACACAGTAAACAAAGAATCACTGCCATGATTCGTAGAGGGACATGCACACACATTCACTAAGCCAAATGTGGGCTCTCTCACACATACATACTGAGAATTGCAGTAGGGAATGCTTATGTTTACCACTGAGGAATAGAATGGAAGTTGTGATTTGTCCAATGGCAAGCACCACGACTTTGGTCAATATGTTAGCAAGGAAATATGCTAAATTTTATTTTGTGGGTGCAGATTCTTTGCAACTCAGTCACAGTGGTAGTGATATTTGCAGCTGTACACATTTAGAAAGTTCTTATGAGTTTCTTTTCAGTTGTAACTTGGCACACTTTCAGGACACCCTTCCAGATGCACGCGGTCAAGCATCCACCTTTTACTGATCACTCTTTCCTGCACACAGGCAGGCATGCTGATAGTTCTGAGCATCAAATCCTGAACTCGTTTGGAAGTTCTTTCATTACTCTGGGTCAGCTTTGTGGCAGGGTCAAGAAAGTAGAGCCGAGGAGAACCAGAGGTAAGGTGGCCATTTAGGCTGGAGTATTCTGAAAGATATCATCATGTTCATAGCTTGGAAAATTCTTCAATCTGCAATTTCAGCTGGAGAATTCTGGAAGTTGTAATGGAGAAAAGTAACATTTCCAAGCTCTGCAGTAGCTAGGATGAGCAGGGAAAATTTGGGGATCATATGAATGGAAAATTCTGCGCTATTACAAATGCAAGAATATGATTTGTTCTTAACTTTATCTGTGTGCTACCCTCTGAAGGTCCTGGAACCTCCTTCCAAGACAACCTACATGACCCAATTTCTATTGTCCTTCCAGAGACAGGTCATGCTTTGGGGCATTGATTGGATCCCAACGAAGAGTTTTCTTTTCAGGGAAGAGTGCCATACATCTCTTGTTTCCTTTGATGTGTGTTGACTTGTTTATAACTTCTTATAAGGTTAGTAGCTTCTATTTCCCATGATGGTTAGCTTATTTATATTTTTAGTATTCTGACATATTGTGGTTTTTATGTTATATGTTTGATCATGTTGTAGTAAGTCTACTGGGATCCCATATTTGGAAATATAAATAGGTAAATGAATAGACATGGATGTTGAGAGAAAAAATGATTCTAGGACTCATGTCAACATTATAATGTTATAATGTCATCATTAAAGTGCAGTTATATAATGTATTGCACAATACAGAAAAGAATTGTAAAAAAGAAATATATATTCTTTTGTCACCACCCACCCACATTTCATTAAAAATCAGTCTTGATGTGACGTTAGTGGTACATAATTTTTTTAAAAAAATATATACGTTTTCTGGCTTGCAATTTTCACATATCCTTTAGTTGTTTAAGCACTCTGTGCATACAAAATATTGTACTTTGATAATTCAAGTGGTGTTTGGTTGGCAGTTGTGGGGATAGGGGTCAGCACAACTCATGTGGCATAATTGTGTAGATTGTCGCACATTTAAACTGACCAATTTCAGGCCAATCTGTATGTTCTGGTATTTGTACATTAAAAACTGCTCTTAGGATGGACAGTGTAGTTTTAAATAAAAACTGAAGAGTAAAAATGTCATTTCTGCCCCCCTCCTTTCTCCCCCCCTCCTCCTCCCTACCAGCTGAGATTCATCTTTCAAAAATGTAACTTGGAAAAACTGTGTGAGATTAGAGCACAATCCAGTACATGCTACTATTCCAGGGCAGGATCCCTCATACTTTGGTCTCAAAAAGCTCTGCTCTGGAAGTAACACAGCTTAAGCAGTAGGATATTCTGTATTAATATTCTGCAGGTCCTTTTTCTTTCCATGAACATAGACAATTCGAAACTTGCTTTTATAGAAATGTGCATAAAAAAGCCTGTGGCATGGTCTTTTAAAGATAATTTCTTATCCTGAGGACAGAGATATGTCTCTGTAGGCAATCAAAAATGGGGATGGAACCTTAGTCACATTTAGAACAGAGTCTTTCAAACAAATGGGACTTATGACTAACTTAACTAAATTAAGTCCTGTTGAAATCAATGTTCTCAAGGCATGATTAAGTTTGGACTGAACCAAGAATAATTATACATGAATCTGACTTTCATTTTATTACAAAAAATTGTTATTTCGTGACTAGCGCCCATGTGACTGTATAATATTGCATCGAAAAGCCTTTGGCGCTTAAAAAAAATTCAAACATTCTTTTATCAAATTACTTTTATTCTTCTCACAATCTGGCAAATTTTGAGAAGTTTGAATTAAAAGAGAACAGCCTAGAGGGTGTGGAACTGGTGCAGCCACCTGAGACCCATGTACCTACCTGAACCACACTTTCCCCAACCTGGGACTGCCAGCATGGGCTGGACTTCAGCTCATTCTCAGACTTCAGCTTTTGCGGAACTGTCTCTAGAGACCTACATTTTTGTTTGACAAAGGAGGGAGGGGAAATGAGCTCCATTCAGTCCCTTGGGCAAAATGAATAAGGAAGAGGAAACAACATTCCCTTCACAATGGATGTTGTCCATTTCCCTCAAAATAGGTCAGCAATACAAATGTTTTCCTTGTCTCATAAACAGGCTGAATCCCTCTTTCAGCAATTCCTGGTGGTCTCGAGCCATCAACAAGCATAAAAACATTTGCCCCCAAATATTTGCCTTAACCAGTTTCTTTGCAGTGTGAAGAAATAAACCAGCTCCCCTTTCCATTGCCTGCTTCTAAAGAGGGCTCTCCCTCTCTCTCTCTCCTTATACACATACAATTGCAATTAGAGCTATTCTCATGTAACTTTCCTCCCCCTCCCCCCCCGCTACCCGCCATATAATCTCCATTTCCCTTCGATGTGCGTTATTTGGTTTGGGAATTATGTCTATTTACTCTGAGTGGAAGTTGTACAAAGGTTGTGTTTATGGGAGAAAATTATATCACTGACAAACGCTGATTGGCATGTGGACCTTGTGAGGGAAAACTGCAGAGGGTGTTTTCATCAACTTGGAATAACACAATGATTGTGTTTTCAGCAGAACTAAGTGTTCACATACCCCAGTGCTTTCTTATAGTTGTTTATATAAGGACAGCTTCCCAGATTCAGAAGAGAGAGAGAGAAAGAGAGTGTGTACTTAACCAAGAAGTAGGAACAGTGTTAACCATAATGCATACCCAGGAATCCCCCTTTGGACAAAAATCTGCTCTCTAGTTTCTGCAGGAACCAGCAAGATCTTTGTAAAGACCCGCCAACACAAAAATAACTCTCAGCTCAGCATGTGTGACTTGGTGAAGCCTTTCGCTTTGCCAAAGATGAGTCAACAGATTTCATTCTTCCTAAGAATTTGGCTGGCATCTTTATAACATCCTTAGAAAAATCACACAAACATTTGAGAGGAAAACCTAACTTTTGTAGCTAGTCATGTGATCTCAGGAGAATAAAATAGACTCGTAAAAGTATCACGTGCAAATCAGACTGTAGATGTCTTAAAGCAAAGCCTATGGCCATATATAGTAATATTTGATCTTATGCAGCAGAGTACTGGTAAAATTTGTATTCTGTTTAGACCAGCCAGACTACTTGCATACTACGCTGGTAAAAGATCTTGCAAATAGGCAGCCTCCTCATTACAAAAACAAATTAAATTGTTTGTAAGATATTTGTAGATAAGGGATTTAGAAATCATTGATTTCAATGGGGGTGACATCTCTTGAATGTATGCCTTGAACCTAATACTGGATATTGTGTTTTTCAAAAACAAACAAACAAACCAATTTTTAGGTAGGGTGTAAAGTATATGGGGGTGATTTTACACAGTTAATAAATCCTTATCATATTGTCAATCTCTACAAATAGAAACAGGTAAGCAGTTATAGGTGGTAACAGATGAAACATAGTTTTCTGTTTTTATTTGCTATATACAAAGCAGAACAGGCACATCTTTCACCTTGGTTAAACAAACCCAGACAAATGGGTATGCAAAGTTTCCTCTTAGAACTCATAATTCCATTTTCAAATCTATTTCCATTATGCTTCTGTTTATTGTACACTTTTGTGTCAATAGCAAACTCTTAATTAAACGATGCAAATTAACTGATTGCAAGGTCTCACTAACTCCTTCTTAATAAGCTTCTACAAAGTCTAGGAACAACTGCACAACATAGAAATCAGAGGGTTCTGTTTTCATTTGTTCCTTGTTGTAACTATTATGTTACTAATCTGGAGGAAGACGTGTTTAAATATCGGTAGCTCGCACTCCAGCTACAAAGTCAACATTTGCATACTGTTTTAGATTTTGACAACAGATTATATCCTATATGATATATTGGTTATATTATATTACTTTAATTATTATTCATTGCTTCCCCAGCCCTTGATCCACATTGGCTATCAGGTGGGAGTGGGATGGAATCTCTGCCTCCTTTAATTGAAAAAGATAGGATGGTATTTATTAATGCAGCACTCTCTGAATTGTTTTATAATTGGAAACATTTTGCCAAGAAAAGTCCCCATGAATAAAATTCAGTTCCAGTTCAAATTCCTGGTTCCCTGTTATTTTTAAATCTGCAGTCAAATACTTTTATTAGATTCAAAACTTTCACTCTTATTTTTTCTTCCTTTTTTAAATCCCAAAGAGTGCAGTGTTCTACAATTATAAAACTGTCCAAGCAATTCTGAAGTCTGGCAAAACAATATACTTTTTTTGGGTGGGGTGGGGTGGGGAATGTCTGTATATGTTGCCAATTAGTTTTGCTGTAAATACAGACCTCCATCCATCATCGGTCTCTGGGTGGCTATAACAGATCTAATTTGTTTCAGATGCCCTGTGCTTTCTGAGCTGTTCACCAACTTGGCTGACCTGCTGAGAAGACCAAAAGCTCCAAAAAGAATGACTGACAAGGGAAAGAAAAAGAAAGCAGGAGAGCGAGCAACAGAGAGAGGAGGGGGAGGGAGGGAGGGAGGGAGGGAGGGAGGGAGAGAGAGAGAGAGAGAGAGATTTGCCTAGGATCCGGACCTGCCACACCAAGTGAGAAATAAGAGGCCATTGCAAGAGTGTTTTTCTCCTCCCCTCTCCTCTTCAGAAGCTTTCTGCCTCAGAAAGGATTTGAAAGGTGTAAGACTCCCATCAGAGAGGCTGTGACATGGTAATGGAAAACTCTCCTCTCCAACCCATTCTCCCACCTCCCTTTCATTGCTTTTACAAGCCTTGCTTAAAACCTCCAGTTCCCTTGGAATTTTATGAATGCCTAGGAGCAGCCAAAATAAACTCGTAAAGGAAAAGTTTCGAGAGAGAGAAAAAGGTCAGAGACCTGTACAGCAAGTGCTAACCGGCAACTGTTTGAATGCAGAAGAAGGGGGGCAAACAGCATAGAGAAAACTGGGGGGTTACTGTACAAGCTGGTGATGCATTGGAGTTCTCTGTGTGTGTGGGGGGGGGAGGCTGAAAGTCCATGAATTTGCATTTGAAAAAGAGGTCCCCTGCAGCCGCTTTGCACATTTGGTAACGTCACTTTACCATTGACTTCAACCAAAGCCATGTTTGCTTTCCAGCTTCTCCAGAACAAGAAAGAGCCCAAAGACGACAAGCTCAACTTGGAAAAACCTAAGAATTTGTCATGGCCCAAATAAAACCTGTCAGGAGGACAATGTTCCTCTGAATTTGCCACAACTGGAAGCATTCAACATTATGGCCGTAATTTCAATACTTTCGGATTTGGAACTTTCTACACCAATGTATGTGTGGCAAGTAAATAAACACCTATAGTAATAGTGAGGAAGAAGAGGTGGGCCTTCTTAGAAAAGCCAGGGCCCTAACCATTGCTCAAGTCTTCCTTTCCAATCCTGGAGTGGGCATAGAGCTGACTGGCACAGTGAGTACATCAAGGGCACTGGTGTATCTGGGGGGTGGCGAAAGGGTGCATTTGTCCCAGGCTACACAGAAATCTAGGGGTGCCTGGAGAGGGAGCAGGATGAGGAAACCATGCGCCCTCCTGCCAGCAAAGGATTCCCTGGCAGCACCTCGAGCGGCAGCGCTCTTGCCCCAACATAGCAGCTCCCAGGCAGGGGAGCAGGAGGCATGGCGGGTGTGCTCCAGCAAGGGAGGCAGAGCCCATTTGAGGCTGGGCTGGGCTGCTGGGCGCTGTGGAGACAGAGTCCAGAGCTGGGAAGAGTGGCCTCCAGTTTGCGGGCCAAGGTGAGGTCCCCTCTGGCTGCCTCTCCTCCCTCCCTCCCCTTTGGCTGCTGAGCAGCAGCTCTCCACCTCCCATCCATAGCCCTTCCTTCCCCCAGGACCCCCAGCAGGCGAGTGGGTGAGCAGACAGAGGGGAAGGGAGTGGGATGACAAGGCCTGTCCGGCCCCAGGCACCACCTTCACCAACACTCACCAGCCCCCTGCCCTCCCCCCTCCTCTTGCTGCAGAAAGGGCTCACCGAGGTGGGCAGGTGGGCATATGCCCACTTCTCCATCTGCGGCTCCCTACCAGCCCCTACCAGTGGGGCTCTGCACCTTTTCCCACTCCCCCCCCCGTCCTCCTCAAAGCCTTGCCGGGCCAGCTGGAAGGAGACCAGCTGGCCTCCTTCAGCGGTTGGGGAAAGGGCACGAGGGGGCATGAAAACTGATTTTGTCCCAGTGGCACAGATGGTTTCTACATAGCCAAATTAGAATGATTGAGACAAAGTAACTCAGGAGTGTATCTACATTACATAGTTATAGCAACTGGATACCATTTACAGTACCTGCCGTAGTCATGTCCCTTGGACTCCTGAGACATGCACTGGGGTAATCTAGAATTCCCAGTTACAAAGATCTAATGCACTCAGAATTGGAATAGAGAGCTTTCAGTACATTAAACTACAAATCCCAGGAATCTCAGTGAGTTCAATGTATAAATGAGTTTAAATGTAGGTTTTCCACATCTTCATTTCATACTCTACAACAGTGATGGCGAACCTTTTAGAGACCGAGTGCCCAAATTGCAATTTGAAACCCACTCATTTTTTTTGCAAAGTGCTAATACAGTAATTTAACCTGTATACAGGTGGCTATGAAGGGGCGATGTCAGGTGCCCACCGAAAGGGCTCCGAGTGCCACCTTTGGCACCCATGCCATAGGTTCGCCATCACTGCTCTACAGTATGTATGGGCATTCATATTGATGCCCATAAACATGGTTAAATGGATGCCCAAGGTTTTCTGTGATGCAGGCCCATGGCATATACATTACACCATGTAGAAACAGAGCACCTTTGGAAATGATTCTGGTTTGCCATTTTAGTAGGGGTAAACCACTAATGTTTTCTTACTAGAAGATGTCCCATGTGACACAGTCCTAAAATCTTCCAAAATGCCTCCAGCAAATTAGTGTTTATCGTGGGAGGCCGGGTGAAAAATGTGATCCTCAGCAAGGATGCCACATGTTTAGTTTTCATCATGTTCGGGAGGGAGTGAAATTCACCCAAAGCCATATGGAGAGCTTCGGCAAACATACATCCTGTAGTGTGAGGCATTCTTTCAAGGGGGAATACAACCCAAGCAATTTATAGCAGTCACATAAGTAGCCCCTTTTCTTCCACACATTATTCTGTCAACATTGTATTTTTGTTGGAGAAACATCTACAACAGTTATCCTCTCTTTACTGAAAAGAAATCTACTGCAGGTGCTTCAGAGTTCATCCATGGGATATGAGAAGTTTGAACATCCCCAAGAAAGAGAAATTTGTGTCAGTAGTGACTAATTGATTTGCTTGGCTTCTAATCCCCAAACTCTGGTTTGTTGGCTTTTTAAAAAATTCTACCTACTATTTCTGCTCCTATTAAAAACAGCCAGTCTGGTAAAAGAAACAAAAATCATACATTCATTATTTCAAGGGGCTTATGCTGGATGTCTTTATTCTGTAGTGCAACATCCTTATTCTAGCCTTATTCTGTCCCTCCATAATTTACTTAGCCATTTCCCAGTTTTTATAAAAATGTAACCACAACAACAGTTTATATAAGCAGATATCTGGTGGGTTAACTTAAAATGAGGTGAGAGGAACATTTATTTCAAAAATAAATTGAAGCTGAAATAAATTGCACAATATGAAACAAAAGCTCCAGTGTTGGTTTCGGCTGCCCCCCTCCCCTCAGTTGCTGTTATTTGGGGAGGGGAGTCAGACAAATGCTAAGGTAGGCTGTTTGGCATCAATGGGACTTATGGAGGAGTTAACTCACTAAATCCCCATTGATTCAATGGACCTACTCTAGTGTGATTGAATATGCTGAGTAACAGGATTTGAGGGCATTATATGGTTGTGGACCAGCTGTGTCATAGTGGTCCAGTTGTGACAGCAATAGGTAAAAGGTCAGTATACAGTGATCTGAGTCTCAGTTTTATCAGTGCTATTGTGATATGCAGTATATGATAAATTTATAAATGTGAAAGTCTAGTCCTCCAGTTTTTCCCATATATAACAATTATGCTGCCAATCTTCTGAACAATGGTCAGAACCTGTAGCGACAGTTCACCACAGATAATGGTCATTGTTGATTTCAATTAAGCTGGCACACTACAAAGGCTCTGGGTTGTTCCCACAATTTCAGTTAATCGTGAGTGTAACATTGTGCATACACCCATGGGGAATGCAGGGGGGGTTGTCTCACTGCTGAACAAATACAGGTTGACTTCACATTGGTGGTTATGGGAAGAAGGGCTTTTGTTCCAAAGCGTATTACTAAGTATTGTTTCTAGAGGGGTTTCGGTGGTAAAGGAGGGGATCTGAGAGTATGTATCCTCTAGAGGGGAAGGAACCTGAAATCATTTTATACAAAACAGCTGATTGGTGTCAAACAGCAAATCCCAGGATTCCACAGAAAGTGGTGTTAAATTATTGCAATTATGTAGGGTATACACAGTTTTAGTTCTGAGTAAGCATATATTAGATTCTGCCATTAGAATGTCAAGTTTATAAACAAGCTTCCCCATCCTGGTGCCTTCTAGATATGTGGAACTACAACTTCTGTCACTCCTAGCTAGGTTTCTCCATTTATCACATGGCATTGGCATACATTTGGTAGTCATTTAGGGAACTCTCCTGCACTCCATTTCTAGTCTTCATATGTGCTTATCATAGAAGCAATTTGTTTGTAACAGAGGAAGGTGAATGACTTAGAGGTGTGTTAAACTCTTTAAAATAACATTCCTCCACTCCCAAATGAATATCACCCTTCTTACCAATCTGCTCCTATTTGGGTTTCATAACAAATAAATCAAGGGAGAAATCCCCTTGGTAATTTAATGGCCGGACAAGACAGCAACAAGGGAATCACTGTAAATTATGGGGGTTGGAGGGGGAGGGGAAAGAGTTATTTGGCAACACAAGGTCTCCATATGTCTCCATACACGTCCACACAGACTCCTGCATGTAATTTATAGACACCCCGTGGAACAAGGAACCTGTCTCTGAAGATGAACACATGCTGTAAAGGTTACAGAATAGGTAGCTCCCTGTTTCCTCATGTAGTCCTTTTCTCGTGGTCTACTGGGATATGACTTGTTTCCAAAAAGGAATCAATTATAGTTTACAAGGCCTGCTGCCACTGAACCTTGCAATATTAATCCTCATTCACCGTCTACAAAGTGATTTTTGTTCCAGCCTCAAGAGCTTTGAGGAGCTACATTGTAGTGTTCGTTTCTGGAAGTGATTTTTCTCAGAAGGTTGCAGGTTCAGCTGGATTGGGAATGAAAATAGGGGCACTAAGGTCTAGCAGTGATAGATTCTTAAAGACTTTGTTAACCAATTCTTCATAAACACAGTTAATAGGAAAAGAACCGTGTTTACTTTCCAGTAAACTTAATTCCAAATGCTTAGAACTTCTGTATTAGAATAAAAATCTTCAAGCAACTTGTTCACTATTAAAAGAATTTTGCTTCATCTCCTAGCTTGCATTTCTCAAGTTTTACACATATTTACAACACAGTTAATATCTAGTACTTAAATCAAAGTCTTGACCCAATCTGAAATATGTGGTTTCAGAAAACAATTAACAATGACACAATAAGTAATATCACATCCAAGTATAAAGGATTAAAGGTCTCCCCTATGGACTGCCATCAGTGAAAGCTTAAAGAAAACTATTTGTGTGGAATTGTAAGGACAGACCTCAGTGGCTCCAGTTCAAAGAGCCTTCCACATCTAATCCTGTCATTTACTTTAATTAAGACGTTGGCTAACCGGTCATGAAACCAAGATTTAAGCACCTCTTGAGAAACAGTCATTGTGGGCTCTGTCTAATTGTTAGTCTCAACTAGAATAAAAAAACTGCTGAAATCCTGTTGTGTAAATCAGCTGAAATCCTGTTGTGTAAGTTATGCCTGCTGAAGTATGATGACTTCATATCTTTACTAGCAGAAATAAAGCCTACTTCTTTTTTCACAGGCAAGAATTAATGTAGCTCTGTCTGTGGCAGTGTTTAAGAGTTCTTTAAAAACTTGGCATTACCAGGAGGCTTTCTGAGATGTTCACCAACTCCACTGACCAGTTGAGAAGACCGAAATCTCCAGAAGAATGATTGACAAGGGACAGGAAAAGAAAGGAGAGCAAGCAATCGTGAGGCTTTTGGCAAGGCTGCACGTTACTCGCCACCTACCTGACTACCTGAGTATTATCATTTGTTTACTCTATATATTTATTATGTTTACTTAATATTGTGGCGAGTGGCGCAGTGGTTAAATGCCTGTACTGCAGGTAAAACTGTGCTCACGACCTGGGTTCAATCCCCGGTAGCAGGCTCAAGGTTCACTCAGCCTTCCATCCTTCCGAGGTCGGTAAAATGAGTACCCAGCTTGCTGGGGGGGCAATGTGTAGCCTGCACACTGTAATTAAAATTGTAAACCGCCCAGAGACCACTTGTAGTGGTATGGGGCGGTATATAAGCAGAACACTTTGCTTTTGCATTTTAATATATGTAAAATATTATTTTCATTTCCATTTTGTTTTAACTTTCTTGTACACTGCCTGGAGTTGTTCTCTGAATTAAGCTTGGCAGTATATAAATCCATCCATCCATCCACCCATCCATAAATAAATAAATAAATGTAATCACTACACTGGATACAGTTCCCTGCAAGTAATTTACCAAGGCATCTGTGCAGTTAAGGTCACCTTTAATATGGTCAAAGACCATCATCCAAGTGCAAGATTTTTCTCTTCTATGCATCTCATGCTTTGGGCTCCTGTACTTTGTTTTATAATTAAGTTCCCATTAACTTTGTCAAGATGAAAAAAAATCTGCACTTGGAAAAAAGTCTTTGCATGAAAAGGGAAAACAGACTATTTTAAGATGAGGTGACAAGAAAGGAGGGATGAATTTGCCCAGTTTTAGTTTATCTCATTTTTTCCAATTTAATTTCCTTTCAACACATTTCCATATCAATTTTCAAATGTACGTTTGTGCCCATACTTGTGCATGTTCCATGCATGTATGTTACTCTTGATGTATGCATTTTATAGATACTTTTGCATAGTGTAACTACTTCATTGTAACTAAAATAAATATTTTTATGTGTACTTTCTCTGTAATGTATTATTTCTTACAGTGGGGTAATACATTAAAAAAATACAGAAGAGTGTCTCCAAGTATGGCAGTATTTTGTTTGCATATTCATTGGGAAATGAATGTAAACCAAAGATCTTGAATGAGTCTTCTTATAGTGGCACGGAAGATTGCCTGTAATATGGACTAGCAATGTAAATCCTTACTTTTGTTATTCTCATACATGAGAACCAGAAACTTCTTATACTTCTCCTTCTCTGCAAGAAGCTGAGATATTTTCTAAAATCATGCCACGTAAGTCTTACATTTATAAGAATGAATTTTACATAAGTTATGCAAAACTGTTATAGCCATTGCTTTATTGCATGGTCTTTACAAATGTATGAGGCATTGGATGGGTTGTTGCACCAATCTGTTTGATATATCATTCAGTGCTTCTTTGCATCTATGCAGGGATTTGGTTATGCAGAGGGGAAAAACAGAAATATTTTGTACAAGTGAAGCTTTTTGTCTCCTACTTCAGCCAACAGTGAGAAATCCTAAAGAGTCAGCCATTGTTGTTGTGAGTTTTTTCGAGCTGTTTGGCCGTGTTCTGGAAGTTTTTCTTCCAAATGTTTCACCAGACTCTGTGGCTGGCATCTTCAGAGAGCAAGTTGCTTAGGAAACATCAGGAAGAAAAACTTCCAGAACATGACCAAAGAGCCCGAAAAACTCAAAACAACCATCAGATCTTGGCCCTGAAAGCATTCAAGAATACAGTCAGCCATTGTCTTGACTGGCTATCTCACTGGGTGTAAACAGGCTATTTTGTCGAGAAATGTTCAAGGATATTTTGTGCCCCTGGCATGGAAAACCATAGTAGAAGCAGAGTTTTATGCTATCAAAAATGGTACAGGAAGAAGCAGGCTGTGCCAGTCCCCAGCCCCTGGTGAAGACTCCATGTTGTAGGTTAATTAAAACATAAACTTAGGACCAGTGCACCTTCATTTTTAAATTAACTGCTTTGACTACTTTTCAGATCTCAAAATCCCCAATAACTTCTGGATTATGCACTGAGGATCCTGCGGAAATTACAGTGCTGATCAATTTGAGCTTGATTATATTCCAGTAAAACCTTAAGAAAACATGGTTTCTGCCAAGATGTTGAAAAATAATCTTCTTTCTCGATCTGAAAGGAATATTTAATCACTAAGTGTGCTAACCCACCTTCTCTTCTTGCCAAACTACTGCATGACATCCCAAACCCTTGAATAAAAATACTTTTTCTCCCAGGAATTTTTGTTACCATATGTGATAGATAACATTTTATAAAATGCTGAAATGTCTGTGACTTTGTACGTGGACATGTCAGGGAGCTAAGCAGCAAACATATGAAATTCAGACAAGAAAGGGCTATGTACCATAAGGGCCATGCCAGTCTGCAGCAGCAAACACAGTGAAGAGTCTTGTAGAACCTTTCAGACTGACAATATATATAAGGCATCTGGAGTTGTTAAATGGCCTGATGGAATATGCTGTAGTCCACAATGCAATGTGGAGAACAGCCCACTGAAATAGTGATGGGCACTAAATGGAATAATTTAATTTTGTTTCATTCCATATCTCTCCCCGCCCTGCATTTCCTTTCCTTTCGTTTCATACGAACCCCCCCCCCAACAAATACGTACAAAATGAATTTTTACAAAATGAAACCTGGGGGGCTGGAAAGCCCCTTCCCAGGCAGGACACCCCCTCCTCCTGCTCTGGGGCCCCTACCTACCCCTCTTCCTGGGCTCTTGTGATGGCAGGGGGCTTTGGTGGTGGTGGCGGTGGTGTGGTGTACTGCCAGGCCGCTTACCCTCTTGGGCTGGCAAGGGCCTTCAGCGGTCGTGGGATCTGCCTCCAGGCCACTCAGCCTTCCCAGCCAGCCAGGGCCATCAGCAGCCACAGCACAGTCTATCGCTGGGCTGCTCAGCCTCCCCAGCTGGTCAGGGCCTTCTTCAGCTGTGGGGTGTTCTACCGCCGGACCGCTGAGCTTCCCCAGCCAGCCAGGGCCTTCAGCGGCCTTGGGGCAATCTACTGCCAGGCCACTCAGCCTCTGAGGCCAAGTGGGGCATGTGGCATTGGCAGCAGTGGAGGAGGAAGGATTATGAAGGAGGAAGAGGAGGGGTGATGCAGCAGCGGCAATGAAGGAAGAGGACGAGACAGAGGCCCAGGCTCGGAAGAGGCCCGCTCTCACCCTCTCCGGCCTGGCTGGGCAGTCTCAGTGGTGGTGGCGGCGGCAGCATACCAACAACATGTAAGGCACTGGTTTACAGATGGAACGAAATGGTTCATTTCAATGGAAAAAAAACCACCATTTTGTTTCATCTGTAACAAAATGCTGCTTCCTCGTTTCGTTTCATTTCGTTATGTAACAACACGACATGACGAAACAGCATTTCATTTTTTGTTTTGTGCCTATCCTTATACTGAAGGCTTCAGCCTGTTAAACTTGAAGGGGCCATACAATTATTTCCTCTATATTTTTGCTATCACAGTAAAGCGTAATGAATCAAAGTGATTTGGGTCCGGAAGGCAAAACAGATCCTTCATAATGATGGATCTAGAACTGAAGGTTGACATGGCAGAGGTACATTGCCTAGGGGCGTCCAAGGAGAAGGAAACCTGGCTTGGTTTTGAACAGATTGTTGTCTTCATCTTGTTTCAGCAGGTGTAGCACAAACCAAAAAGCTGAGGGTCCTTAAAGAATAGTAAATTTATCTCAGTATGATTGGAGTGTGGTGGTAAGGGATTCATCTTCAACGCCCCAGCTGTTCATCTGTGGTTCCCTTATAGCGGCATAGCAAGGGTTTGGAGCGCCGGGGGACAAAGTTGTTTTTGCACCCCTCCGGCCATCCCCACCCGCATCACATCCACCCAGCAATGGGGGGTGGGTGGACAACCCTGTGGGCTTGGGACGGGCAGGCATGCAGGTGGGTGGGCACTTGTGTGTGTGTGCGCACGTGGTAGCACAAACATGCCATACCTCTCCCAGGGTGGGCACCACAGCCACTGCGCTCCCTGCTTGCTTGCTTCACTGCTCGCTTGGTGCGTGGTGGTGGAGGAAGCATCTGTGGCAGAGTGGGTCCCATCGCCAAACCTTAACCTGGGGAAAGGAAGACTGCTAGCTGGAGGACACATGGCTTCCTCCTCCTCCTTCCCCTCCAGGTGCCCCCCCCCCAGATAGCTAGTGCACTAGCTATGCCCATTTCTTGAGGGATCTGATTTGGCCATTGTGTGTCACACACACACCCTAATAACTTCCCAGCTGGATTACTGCAATACACTCTTTGTAGGGCTTTCATTGGAAATTGTCAGGAAACTTGAGTGGGTCCAAAATGCAGTAGCCAAATTGCTGATTGGGGCTCGTTACAGGGCTCGTGTGCTGTTACAGCAGCTCAGCTGGCTGCCAATCAGTTTCTGAGCACAATTCAAAGTGTTGTTTTTAACCTAGAAATCCCCAGATGGCCTGGGCCCAAGCTACCTCAAAGATCACATCCCCCATTATGAGCTGGCTAAGATCATTGGGAAGGCCTTGCTCTCAGTCCCACCAGCCTCACAGATGCATTTTGGTGAATACACAGGAGAAAGCCTTCTCTGTTGCTGCTTCTAGACTTTGGAACTCCCTACCACATGTTTTCTGTCCTTCTGCAAACAGACAAAGACCTTTCACTTCAGACAAGACTTTCCTTAGTAACTAGCTATCATGTGATAGATTGTTATGGATTACTGCTTGGATTGGATTCTTAGTACTATTTATGTTTTTCCTTTTTTTGTATTTCATCTCTTAGAGTGGCTTTTTGTTCCCTTATATTTGATTACGTATTGTTCTTATCTTTAATATTGTCTTTTGGATTTTTTAAGATGCCTCTTCACACTCACTGTTCTTAGCTTGAAACATTGCCCCCCCCACGGCGAAAGACCACGCGAGACAAAACTTGTGGGTTGCACTAGGGCCACACTTTATTAAACAGCACAACATCAACACAAATCACAACATGAACTTTTGAGGGGCCTGCTGAGGCTGAGGTTAGAGTCGACACATAGGGTCTCCCCGGACCCTACCGACTAAAGAGCACAAGGGCGAGTTAAACCCCCTACAGATCTGCTACCCCGGCAGATCTGCAGGGCCGGCAAATTCCCACCCCTTGCCCGGGTCCCCAGGGAGCTTTACCTGCTCCCCACGGCCCAAGCAAGGCCTGTTAGGGCACCCATCCCCACGCTGTGACCTCTCAATCAGCAGCAAACAGAGAAGCATGCCCCACAGGGGATCTTAGAATTAAACTTGCCGTCTCTAACCCCTCAGCGCTACCGCCAGTGTGACCAATACCAGGGTTGCCCTACTAGCCCAACTCCACAAGCACCAGCATGGGATATGCGAAAAATCCTCCATCCACACAGCCAATCTAGGATGGAGGCAAAAAATTCCTATCCGGCCCAAATTGCGACCAACAGACTCATGCTGGAACTAATAAAGCGGTGGGTGGGCAGGTGACGCTCAACGACGAGAGAGGCTTGGGCCTGGGCGGGCGCAGCCTTTATAGGGCTGCCCCGCCCAGGCCCCGAAGCCCTGTAACCTCCCTCTCGCGAGACTTCGCGCGGGGGAGGCAAAGAGGCCCCGCACACCGACGGGCGGGTGCGGAGCCAACATTCTCTCGAATGTTGTTGTTAACTACTGTTTGATACACATTGTCTCCAAATATATATAGTGTACTCAATGTTGTAAACTGTCTTTGTCCTTTCCACGGAGAAAGGCAGTGTAAAATATTTTAAATAAATAAAATAATAATAATATGCTTTTGTCTGAAGTGAATGAAATATTGCACTGAAATAAGATGATTTGTCTTTAAGGTGCCATTCTGTTGCTTTTATTCTTGTAATAGAATGTTACAATTGAGCATTTATTCTCCCTACCTGAAACTGACCCTTTTCTAGACTACAGGATAAAGAAGATCTTGTTGCTACCAAATGCCAACTCATAATGCGACATTAGAATATCATCGCCAAAATCCTCTTCTGTAGTTATGTCTGCATAAGACTACTACAATATGTTTGGGAGGTAAATTGGCTACAGTTAAGCAATGGCCACAGACATTATTTACTGCATATTGAGTCATGTGACTTGGTATGCAACAGATAATGTCTACCACTATTAAGCAATTCACTTCCTAAAGCTATGGCATTCGTTTTAAGCTAGTTTTATTTAAATATCTATTTATTAAGTATTTATTTATTTACCTAAATAAAAGAAACTTTCTCAGCTGCAACATAGGCACACATGCTTAAAGCATCATAAATAAAAGATTTTAAATTTTAAAACTTTTTTTAAAATCCATACAATATTACTAATTTGATGAAATGTTGCAAGCCCTGTGTACACAACACTGATGACAGAAAAGGAGGAAATCACCCTGATTTATTAATTCATACAATTTATGTTACACAATTTATATTGATTCAAAGCTTGCTTGGGAGATTTTGGGGTTCGTGTGACTTCATCACATTGTATACAAATGGAGTGCACCCAAAAATAGCCTTGAATTGGTGGCCATTTGCATTTAATCATCAGCAATTTACTGCCAATTTTGCATACATATTGGTGCACAACAGGATTTCAGTCATCCTCTGAAGGTCATATTCATTTCTCCAGATAAATTTGTTAGATACAGCTGATGCACTCACAATAAGATTAATTTCTCTGTGCATTATTACTGCTCAGAACTTGCATAGTTAGTTTAATAAAGCAGTGCTCATCAGCAGGAACAGCCCTGGAGGCTTGCTGTTGCATGGTTTGTCTGATGCCTAACAGAGCTTTTTGACTGAGACATGTCATAAAAGAATAAACAATGCCCAATGAACCAGGAAGGAAATTAGATTTCCAGAAGCATAGTCCAACTGAGTAAAGCCTTCTAGAAATGATTAACTTCCAGAAATCATTGCTCATGTCACAGAATTTTCCTTTAAATAGACTGCTCACACTCTGACGTGGCCAATTTTTGAAAAATAAAAATAACGCTTGGGATGAGGGCAGGGCAAAGAGTGCAAGGGGGTCAAAACATGACAAATATACCTCCCAAGTTTTCCCAGGTGATACAAAGAGCTTTTGCCTGCATTTCACAGGTCCCTTATTTATTTGTTTGTTTGTTTCTTTGTGTGTGTGTGTTTGTTTATGAGTATTTTTTACCCTGCCTTTCTCCTTGGAAAAGGACCCAAGGTGGCTTACAGTAAGGAGAGACACTTAAGACATATTCAGTTTGAGAAAGAGGGAATACAGAGGCATTAGAACGCAAAATTAAAACCAACAATTGATAACACAATGTCAATGCAATCACACAAGGAGAGATATAGTTATAAGTGGTTATAAACAAAAATTTGGTGTTATCGTGTGTGGTAGAGATTCATATAAAAGACCCAATAGGTAGTCCATCATTCAGGGAAAGCTTGCCTGATGAGAAAGGTTTACAGTCTCTGACTCCTATACATCTTGTATGGTGGTCTGGGACATTTCTAGAATAGCATGAAAGGTGTTATAAGAAGGAGTTACAAGGATGGAAGTGGCTTCATCCACAACCAAGACACATCTACTTGGTTTTGGTGTTTTAGGTTAGGGTTACAATTCTTTAGACACATGGAATGGCCAGCCTTCCATGGACCAATCTTGGAGGTCTGAATGCTTGTTGGGGCAGAATGTTATTTTCCAAAATTAGGCATTTTGTTTAAGTTCAGAGTGGAAAGAAATTGAGAAGCATACAAAAGCAAATGTGAGGAAAACTAAAACTGAAAACTTACTCATACAGATCCAGGTCTTTGACTGCTTCATTCATACAAAATTTGGAGTTTGCATTATTTTTAGGTGGTTATTATAGTGCTAAATAAAAGTTTTCATGCCTTTTTTCCTCAAGAGGTTCCTTATCTTTAACACATATGTGGCACAATATATTATTCTTCATGGTGGTGGTGATAGCTATGCCTATTGAATTTGACCAGTGCAATTGAATTAAAAATGTTTCAGTTTGTTTTTCAGAATTTATGAAAATTCTCAAAGGACAAAAACATGAAGTTTAATATTTTTCATAGAGGAGGAAGGGACACCAACCAGTTTCACCATTAGTTATCTTGATTCAATTCATGTTTTCTCTTTTTCAAACTTATAGAAGACATACTCCTCAAAATGTCTTTATTATGTCAGTATCATAGGCCTTCCACTCATAAAAATAAAATATAGTGGAGACTTGGTTATGCATGCTGAAAGAAAAGAGTCTGCTGTTAACGGCATGACCACAGAAGACAACTGAGTGTTATAACAATGAGAATAAGCACAGCTCTCTAACTGTACCGTTCTGACATCTGCTATCTTCATCCATTCCACTAAATCGCACTGCAACAGTAGGCTTTACCTTATTGTATGATAGGACCAGCTTTGCCCACAAGCTGGGTATCTCTTGGAATACTTCTAGGGAAGATCCCCCTTGACCTTCAAGTGATGGATTAAAATGACCATCAACATCTCTTATGTTGCCTTATCTCCATAATGGTGATATACCTCAAAGGAAAAATCCAAATCATGTTTAACAATCTCATAGCTAATTTAGTTCAAAAAGGAGGAAAAACACCTTATTTGATCTCAAATCTTTGACTCACAAGGGGATAGACTTTGGAGGGTCTATAGATGTTTTGCTGACTGAAATGCCTGTGAGAAATGGGGAATAGGACTTCCATTATGAAATACTATACAAAGACCCACCTTCCTTCAGATTGCTTGGATGAGGCCATTCATACAGTATATGTGGCATTCTGGTTCACATTTCCTTGCACCAATCACCATATGTAATTAAAGCACACATGGAGTGTCAGGTGCCCTTTTTTCTAAACCCGTTAAGTATGGCTCTTGAATAGAATGCATAAAAACAAAGGTCTTGTCTGAACTCTGATCAAAAAGAAGCAGCATAGTTTAATTTGTGGCTGTACATTTTAAGTACCAGTACAGTGCTATCTGGCATAGGTACATGCACAGGCCTAAGGTGCTAAACCAGCTGCAACTGGAGATACATTACAGAAACCACAACAGGAAATGTTCATTTTCTCAACCCTTCTAAATCTTTCAGAACCAATTATCTTTGACTTGAAAGAAACTTACATTAATCGACAATTAATTTTCATTGAGAGATATTACATTCAACCCCTGTCACAATGTCAATACATCTCCTTGTATATATTGTCAAAGTCAGGTCTTTACCTTGAAGAACATTCTCATCTCATTTATATGTCTCTCTCATTCAGTAAACTTGAGACTTTACCCTTTTTAATATGTTTTGCTTGAAGAAATGGCCATCTCTGTGTGGAGAGGAAAAGAACAAGGAGGTGATTACACCGTCTGAAAATACGTTAGTTGAGGGGCCTCTAAAATGAAGTTTCTGGAGAGGTAGCCATATTGATATGTTAAAAATTATTGTGGAATATTTAAAACCACCAAATCTATCCCAATGTGAATTTTTGTGGGACTGTAATTCATGAAAGCTCACACTGAAATAAATTTGAAGCTCTAATACTTCTGATGTTATTTTTGCAAAGTTGAGGAGTAACAAAAATATGTAGCTCAGAGTTTTGATTTAGGCAGATAATAACAATTAAACCACAATAGGAAATGAACATTTTTCTCTTGTTTAATATATCCATTGTCCAGCTATGTCTCAGGGACTTCTGTGGTTTCTCAGAAGTTTATTGGGGATTTCCAGAAAAGAAAATCAATAATAATAGACAAGATATTTAAAAAGATTCCCTTCCTTTACTTGTTTGCCCATCACTAGGAACATGCAGGTTGCCACGCAGCAGAGTGAGCTCCCATTGTTAACCTCAGCTCCTGCCAACTTGGCAGTTTGAAAGCATGGAAATGTAAGTAGATAAATAGGTACTGCCATAAAAAGCAGGAAGGTAAACAGTGTTTCCTGCGCATAAATGCATTCAGCCATGCTGACCACATGGCCACAGATTTGCACAACACTGGGTCTTTGGCTTGAAAACAGAAATGAGCACCGCCCCTAGAGTTGGACACGACTAGCACACATGTGTGGGGGGAACCTTTTCTTTTATCTTAGAAACATGCAGAGGAGTATTTGGTGATATTCTAGGTCTCTTTTTCTGCTCCCAGGTGCTGGTGCGCTGTGGTAGGACTTAGAGATGGGCACAAATAAAAAAAATGGCATTTCGTTTGTCGTTTGTCGTTTGGAGGGTCCGTTTCGTTTCGTTTCCATTTTTTGTGAATTTTTGCAAAAAAATCGTTTTCATTTTCATTTGTTTCGTTGCCATTTCATTACCATTTATTTCAAATTTTTGTGATTTTTTTAGGATTTTAAGCAATTCACTCATATTGCAGCAACGGAAGCGAACCACACAACAAAATTTCCGGTGTTTCTGTTCGTTTCGTTTCATTTTAGAGAAAAAATTTGTTTGTCGTTTCATTACATAATGAAACAAAAAAACAAAAACAGAAACGAAAAATTGTTTGTTTCCTGCCCATCTCTAGTAGGACTTATGAGCCAGCCGATATAAAATCATTTTTGGCAGACAAGTTAATGTAGATTGCTTTCCCTGAAACTCCATTTTGGCAGTTGATCAAAAGCTGTTATGGTAAGGATATGAGAATAGCTGAAGTGTAGTATATGTGCTGGTGAAGTTGAGTATGGAGGGATAGTGTGGTATTCGTGTAAGGCTCAAGGTTAAACTCATATCCTTAGTGTTCATGCATGCTGAAAGAAAAATAATAACTGTAATATTTTGGCCAGTGGTTGACTGTTTCCCATAAGATACTATTTCTTATGGAACTATAGTGAGTCTTTGTTAAGACTCTCTTCTGTTACCAAGATGACAGTAGAGACTTAAAGCTTCCCTCTACCACTCCCTCGTCTCCCTGGCCTGTGTTTATCTAAGGGCAAGGTGAAGAGGAACATAACCTTCTGTTTATTGCCCAGTCTGGGAGCTCTAAACCAAGACAATGTTTTAAGTTACAACTACCAAGGTAGATGCCACATATGTTGCATAGATTATCAAAACATGGAGATCAAATTCATAATATGGGAGAGGACTGTCATTTAATTTACATTAGAACTGCACCAATTAAGGGTTTTTGAGCCTTCAGTAATGCTCATACTGTACTTTTGAATGGCTTTGTCAGATTATTCGGTTTGAAAATACTTTTTAAAATGTAAGAGTATTGTTTCTGTTTCCAACTTGGATCCCTCTTATTGTTTTCTGAAATTCTTAGATGTGCCGCACATAGTAGAATTGTAAAATACAACAATGAAATAAATTATGTTGGGAGGTGGTAAAAACCGTAGTCCTAGAGTTGTTCCAGAGAAAATTGGGCAACTACCTGTCAGATACACTTTGATTTGGGTTTTTGCATTTAGCTGGGGGTTGGAATTTTATGGCATTATAGGCCCTGTCCAACTTCATTTTTAACAATTAAGTGAAAATGGGAACATACCAATTCTGAGCACCATCAATGAGGCATTGGGAGAATGCCTCATTGATGGTGCAGTAAGTAAATTGTAGTGACAAAGATTCTTTACATGTGTTTAATAAAAACAGAAGCAAAAAGGCTGTTCATTCCATGCTATTTAAAAAAAAACCTGAAATTAGCAGAGCAAATGAAAACTGGTAGTGCATTTTCATCTGAAAGGACAGTGAGTTCTATTTAATTCTTGCTATCCCACACCTAATTCCTAGATTTGGAATTCATTCATTTTAAGTGTATGTTTTTTGTACATGACGTTAGTTGATAGATCAAAGCAGATCCCACAAATTTGTTCACTTGGGTAGTCGGTGGAGCCTAATCATTTCAAAAAGGTATTCTCTTGGCCTATGGCAAGCAAGGCAATAGTTCAAATCCATGGGTAGAGTTAAGTCATTTGAATTGGATAAACCAGTGAATATGCAGTTTGATTTTAGATTGTTTATCAGAACATCGTGAAAGATACAGAGGTCTTTGAATGAGGAAGACTGATCCCTGGTGTTTGCCACCCCTGATGGGCTTATATCTTTATCCTCTGCGGTAAACATACCACTCCTGCCCACCCACAGATGCTCCTCTACAACTTGTGTTCTCTTAATCTTTTTTTTTTTTACTGCTGCAAAGCTTTCAATATCTTTAAAATAACTCAGAAAAAAGAAACCTCTTTAAATGTGTAACAGATGCACAAACAGACTGCGGGCAGAGAACTGTCATCACGCCTTCGTAGCTGCATTTTCACCTGCTCATGTGGTGAGCACCTGTAATGTGTTAGCTGGCAGGGAATCGGTTGTGTTAGGTCTCCTTAATTCCAGGGTGGCCTTGTTTTAAGAAGTCTTCATGTGTGATTTAGAAATAACAACCACCTTTCTTTCCCCCCTCTCATTCAGATGAGTGATCAGTGGCTAAAACAAATATCTTAGCTTGTGTTAAATGAAGTATACTTGCAGTTGTGAAACATAGACCTCCATATTAAAAACACTTGAATTTCTCAGTACGGTTTGAGCAAGGATCTCCCATGACTGAACTGTGAAAAGGTCACTTGCAATTAATGAAATAACTGCAAAGCAGGATATAAACATCCTCGCTCAGACAGTATGCATGAAGTATTTGGGAAAACTGAATAATTACATATTTCTGTTTTTTCTATGAACTAATCATTTATTATGAAAGCATTTCGTCATTTCTAGACTGCAGCTTTCAGAACAAGGCAGCTAACAGACTGGATTTGGGGGACCTATATCCCAACAATAATAGGGGCACAACAACTGGTGAACACTGATTTACAAAAGACCAGTTATCCTCTGACTACAAGGCACTCTTTTTTAAGGAAAACACTGTAGAAACTTTGCATGAAAGGATGATTTTAACAAAAAACTGCTCCATTCCCTCTAGTCTTACTGCCATACAGTACATTCTATACAAGCCCAAATCCCATGATACACCACTTCCATAAGGCTTTTATATAACTGGAAGTGACTGGTCTCCAGTCTCCTGTTGAGCATTTGCTTTGAGGAATAGCTCTGAAGTTTGCAGCTAGAACAAAACCAGCAAGAAGAAAAGCCAGGATGATTTGCACAGCCTTTCCTATAAAGGTCTTTGTGGGCAACTGTTCTAGCTCGGAATTCATCTAGGGCAGTGATGGTGAACCTTCTACAGACCAGAGTGCCCAAACTGTGATTAAAAACCCACTAATTTTTCTCAAAGTGCCAATACAGCAATTTAACCTGAATAGAGGTGGCTTTGAAGAAGCATTTGATGGGTGCCCACAGAAAGAGCTCCGGATGCCACCTTTGACACCCATGGCATAGATTCGCCAACACTGATCTAGGGAGATAACAGGGTGAGAATGATGAAGCAGCTTTAGCCTTAGGTGGAACACATATGGATTGTGGTTGGTTTCCCCCCCTTTTTTTTTCATTTACAGTGGGGGGGGGGAGAGGAAAGTAACCCATAACCATTAAAACAGTTAAAGATAGGCTAGTTACTAGAAAAGACAGCAGAGTAGATAAAAGCATGATCAATAGCATGGTAGACAATTTATTTATTTATTTATTTATTTATTTCTATACTGTCTGTCTTCCCAAAGGAACTCCTGGTGGTTGTTCCTATTGTCAATCACTGACAGTATGTTTGTCAGTGATTGGTTAGACTGTAGACTCTAGTAGGTACACAGTATGGAGACAGTGTAGTAAGCAGAGTAGACTAAAACCATAAGTTTTACCTTCGTAATCCAGATGAAACCTTTGAAATAACTCTCCAGTCATCAAACCACAGTATGCATGAGAATAAAACTAGCCCCTAAACACCAATATGTGAATAGTTCAAAATTTTGTCTTTTTATACCATGCTGTAAAAGAGATTTTTTAAAAAACCCTATAACTACAAAAGTGTACTAGTAGAGACCTATATGTGGATTTAATGTTATCAGGCTATGTGAAGTCTCTTGTTTTGTTATTTTTGTTTCTAGGTTTGCCTTTTTCTCCTGTCCTCCTCAATGTATAACAAATGAGCACCAACAGTTGTTATATAAATATATAAAAATACTTGTTGGTATGGGTGAAACTTGACAATTGCCAAATGTTTTTGAAATCAGTGCAAACTTGGTACTCAAACCTTGTTGGCATTGCAAGATGTTTTTCACTGTTATGCCCAAAACTAACATTTTCTTAATAATTTTCCAGTATCAAAGTGCTAGATGTTTTTTTAAAAAACCAAAACAGCTGAATACTGCAGAACTGTATAACAACCAGCTTGTGCCAAACATATGCTATGTATATATTTTAACACCTTTGATAATAATAAAAAATGCATGTTCTTAGCCACTTTCATTCAATAACAACATCCTTTGGTTGATGTGTTTTGTTTTGTTTTCATATTATTACGAACCTGTGTTTAATTCTCAGTGCCAGGTTGGCTTTTTAACCTCTCTTTCTACATTCCACTAGTAATGTCTGATTAAGAAATTTAGCCTTTCAAGTGCTATTTTAAAAATCCAAGAAATACAGTAACACAATACCATGGAAAACTGATATAATCTTTTCAAAACTATAAAAATTGGTCACCCAGAGGAACATCTGCATGGTAAAAATTTTAAACAAACTGCTGGGGAATCAGATAGCCTATAAAGAACGAAGCTGCTAGGAAGCTTATTGGTCAGCACACATTTTTTGCTGTCATCCTGATTCAGAATGGACTATCTTTCTAAAGCCTGTTGCCTCAACATTGGTTACCACCATCTGGAACACATTCCGGGATGGAACTCTGACGTTTTTAAAAGGAAATTCAACCCTACAATAATCATTCCTTAAATCATTAATATGGCAAAAGAGCCAGATGTAAAAGCATGAAAATAAAATAAAAACAAATAAAACAAAACACACTCCCAGATCTCGGTTAAATCCCTAATGGGCATCTGTCTGTGTTCTCAGATCAATGGTATGGGTCACAGTCACAGATATTTTCCTTTCAGTGAAAAAAAAAAACCCTTACTAACTTGCTAAGTCTATACTTATTAGGTTCATTATTTCCCTTCTCAAAATACGTCTAGCTTAACAGCCTTGTTCCATTGTCAATCTATTGCAAAACAGTCATCTTTCAGGAGAGGATAACACAGCATTTTTTGGTTTTTTACTTGAAGTTCAATAGGTAGTATTTACTTAACTGACCTATTTGGGACCATGAGCTTTTCCAGCAAGAAAACTTTTCCACTAGGATGTCCCAACTCTGTGGAGAAAGTTTAACTGGCTTTATTACATGATAACTGTTTTTTAACATCCATTAGTTGGACATTTCAAAATACAAGCAGACCTTTAAATATATAGATATATGGAAAAATTGTAAAAAAAAAAAAAGGCTGCTTTTTATATATACAAGGGAAGGAAGATATAATACCTCCACTTGCGCACTTTGAATGCAACCTAATTGTGCAAGTATTCCAGATTTATATTTTGTTTAAGGTATCCTAAAAAAAAAAGACAAAATATCATAAACTTCAGCTATTATGAAGTAGGGCAGTGTTGGCGAACCTATGGCACGGGTGCCAAAGGTGGCACTCGGAGCCCTTTATGGGGGCACCCGACATCACCCCTTCACAGCCACCTGTATTCAGGTTAAATTGCTGTATTGGCACTTTGCAAAATATTAGTGGGTTCTGAATCGCGGTTTGGGCACTCAGTCTCTAAAGGGTTTGCCATCACTGGAGTAGGGTGAAGTAAT
Organism: Phrynocephalus versicolor; assembly: GCA_023846285.1. Lineage (NCBI taxonomy): Eukaryota > Metazoa > Chordata > Lepidosauria > Squamata > Agamidae > Phrynocephalus > Phrynocephalus versicolor. The sequence goes on from JAHTLZ010000129.1 coordinate 47,200,220, forward strand.
TTTAATCATGTAGACATAGGCCAGAGTAAATCAGTTGCTGTTGTGTTGCAATCTGAGACAATAGGATGGAATTCAGTTTAGAATTGGTGGAGAAATTTCAGTTAAGTTTTAACTCGACTTTGTGTGCATGTATCTGCATTTTAGTTCTGTTTGCTTTGCTTTTATTCATCTACACTTCTTCTCAAACCCTACGCTGGAGTGGGAAATTTGTATCCTGTGGACAATGTGAAGTTCTCCTGAGGCTTAAATGCATTGTCAGTACCCCTAACACTCCTATATTCCCACATTATTTATTTATTTATTTATTTATTTATTTTAAAAAAATAGGGAAATACTTTGGTCTTAAAAGTCCCATTGTACTCATTGTAGGGTGTGAGGAGTCATTCTGCCATGTTTAAAGGGAGCCCTAGCACACTCTCCAGTTTGTTCCAAACATTGTCTTGACCACTAGATTAACACATGGCAGCTTTTTGGAACAGAAAAAAAAACATTGAGATGGAGTTGTGGCAGTAATTTCTGCCACCCCCAAAGGGTCAAGAAGGGCAAAATCTCCCTATCACCTATAGTAGTCCATGTTCCCTATTGTGATTCGTGAACCAAATGTTATGGTTAGAGTTGAGTTATGAGGTGACCAAACAACCTGTAACACTACAATCATAGAGACACAAGTAAAGTGAACCAAATGTCATGAGTACAGTTTTGAGGTGACCAAACAACTGGAAAATTCCAGACCAGAGGTCTGGAATGTGACTATGTGACTCCTGCCCCCCCCCCTTGTTATTCTGCTTACATGACATAAAAATCCCTGGTTACAGAAACAGAAACTAGTTGTCTATTCATATGAAGACCAATTAAGTAGTGCTCCATTTCACCCCGAATCCTTTTAAAAGTACGATGATACCAAAGGCTACAATGCAGATAAAGAAAATATCAAATAAATAAATAAATGGGGATTATACACTGTGATTTGTGTTCAATGAGAATGGGAGCAGAGAAAGTATTTGATAGCTTGCGAAGTAAGCCCCTAGAAGTGCTTATGTACAAATGTGAGAGGTACAAGAAACAGACGAGGTTAACAATATATAGGCATAAATGTGAGATCCTGGCTGACTGGGATGTCCTTCATTTGATTCTAAGACAGTAAATGAAGCACAAAAGAAGGAAAGCAGTATGCAGAAGGACAAGGTCTTTTAGATTTTATGAAGAGAGGAAACACAAAGGATACTAGCACTTGATGTAACCTTAGATTCATGTACATTAAAATTCAGACAGAATTGTTAGGCAATGGGTCCTTCTATGCAGTCCTGGACACTTATCCCAGAGGAATATTATCATAAGCACCGTGACTTTCAACAAAACCATCCCCGTGCACTCCCCGTCTAGGAGCTCCAAGGCAATGCAGGTTGCTTTTATTTCCACATTATTGTCTGAAATAGCTGTTCTTCATTCATTCACTTCCTGTAGCAAATTCAGAGGATGGCTTTGCCAGCCATGTTGTTTCCCTGTTTCTCTGTACCATTGTTCCATGTTGTTTTCTCCCCACACCAGATTTCTGTCAATTGTTTCTTTAAACTGAAGCTCAATCAAAGCCGACATTCACCCTCTTCAAGCAACGCAGTATAAAAAAGCTTTTTGAAGGCTATTTCACTTGCAATTAGAAGTCTTGTACGAGTTTTTAGCATGGTTTCCTGCTCAGCATGGCAAAAACATTACTAATGAGCAGATCCTTCTTGGCCACAGACAGGGGACTTGCCAGATAGTTGCACTATATTAATCACAGTGTGAAACCTCCATTTTGATTCTCCTTCCAATAGTCTGTAGGAGCATTAATATGGTATAGTGGAAACAACCATGGTAGCACAGAAAGTACATGCCTCCAGTTACCATCATGTAAATGCACCAGAGGTGTAGCAGGCCTGTGCCACAGAAACAATTCCTTGACAAGGAAAAGAGTAAGAAATGTCTTCTTCATGTGAACCTCAGAGAATTTTAATCACAGCATATATATTTGTTGAAGTGACAGCAATATAAACATGGATGTCCTGTGCATTCACGTGTAACTATCCCCGTTAAAACTATACAGAATCCATATAAACACACGTATACTTTTTTCCAGGTCTGAAATAATCTTAAAGTTAGGTAATATAGGTAAACACTGAAATAAAAAGAGCAATTCAGGTAAGACAGTCATTTTAACTGCAGCAATTCTGCCCATTAAAGATAACTGATGTCTTGACCAGGTTTCCAGGTCAGCTTTGATTGCTTTTATACCATTGATGTAGTTATCTTTAAGTAAAGTGTTACAACGGTTGGACACAATAATACCCAGATATTTTGCCTTACTAGCATGTTGGAAACCCGACTGGTTAACCAATTTTCCAATCACAAGTGGGGTCATATTTTTTGTGAGCAACAGTGTTTTTTCTCTATTAACCTTTAGTCCTGAAATTTTAGAGTAGGCCTCCAAGATCTTTAGTAGTTCTGGAAGGGAGGTCTGTGGGTCCTCCATAATAACCAACATATTGTCCGCGAAGGCTTGCACCTTATAGACTTCTCCTTTGCTTTGTAGACCTTGAATACCTGGGGTATTTCTTATAACATGGAGTAGTAATTCTAAAGTTAAAATAAACAGCAAAGGAGAAAGGGGGCATCCTTGCCTGGTACCTCTATGTATCTTGACTGTGTCTGTAAGGTAGCCATTAACTACAATCCTAGTGTTTTGGCCGGAGTAAATTTGTTCTATAGCTCGTAGCATTCTGTGGCCACACTGTAAATAATCTAACTGAGTTTTGAGTAAAGACCAAGATACATTGTCGAATGCTTTCTCGGCGTCGATGAATGTGAAGGCTACTTGCTTCTCAGGGTGACATTCATAGTACTCCAATGCGTCAAGGAAAGTTCTAATGTTGGATTGGAGGCGTCTTTTTGGAAGAAAACCGTTTTGATTGAGGGATATCAGACACGGTAGAATCATCCGCCATCTGTTTGCCAAGATGGTTGCAAACATTTTATAATCCACATTTAGGAGAGCAATTGGCCTGTAGTTCTGTATCAAGTCTCTGGGTTTCCCTTCTTTAGGAATCAATGTTGTATGAGATGATTTCCATGAATCTGGGATATCTTCACCCTCTAAAATAGATGTAAAGAGATTTTTCATATTTCCAGAGACTATTTCAGAATTTTTTTTGTAAAATTGTTCCGGTATCGAATCGGTTCCGGGGGCTTTGTTCATTTTTTGGTGATTAATGGCCTCTGTTATTTCCATCATTGTAATAGGGGCATTCGTCAAAACTCTCTGTTCTGCGTTCACGTGTAACTATCCCCGTTAAAACTATACAGAATCAATAATCGTGTTCCTTCTACAACATACTGTTATTCATTTCAGAAAATATATTAAAATTATTCTCCCCCCCCATCCCCACACCCCACTCACATTTGAACTTTTCATTAAATAAATTCTGAAGCAGTCATGTTACCCAGCAATCTAGGCAGTGTTACAATGCAATATTTACTGAGTTGCAGAACTCACACAGAAAAACAGAAGGCTTATGACAAAGTCCTGCACCAAGGACTCTTGGATAAATTTGCCAGTCATGGAATCAAGGGACAGGTCTTGTCCTGGATCAGCAACTGGCTAAGGGACAGGAAACAGAAGGTAGCACTAAATGGAAGTCTCCAAGTGGAGTGAGGTAAAGAGTGGGGTTCTCCAAGGTTCTGTACTGGGACCCCTGCTTTTCAACCTCTTCATAAATGATCTAGAAATAGGAGTAAATAGCAATGTAGCCAAATTTGCCAATGACACTAAATTATAAAGGGTAGTTAAAACTGAGAGAGATTGTGAGGAGCTCGAGAGGGATCTCTTGACACTGGGGGAGTGTGCAAACCAGTGGCATATGAGCTTCAACATTAGCAAGTGCAGAGTGATGCACATTGGGGCAAAAGAAAAACCCCAATTACATTTATAAACTGTTGGGTTCTGAACTCTCTGCAACAAACCAGGAAAGGGACCATGGTGTCAACCCAGTGTGCAGCAGCAGTGAAAAAAGCAAACTCAATGCTAGGGATCATTAGGAAGGGTATAGAAAATAAGTCAGCAAGTGTCAGTTTGCCTCTTTATAAATCTATAGTGAAGCCCCATCTGGAGCACTGTGTACAGTTCTGGTCCCCATACCTCCATGATATTATGGAAATGGAAAAAATGCAGAGGAGGGCAACCAGAATGATTTGGGAAATGGAACACCTTCCTTACCATCTGAGGCTGCAAAGGCTGGCCCTCTTCACTCTTGAATGACGGTGCCTAGGAAGTGACCTGATTAAAGGTTATAAAATGATACACGGTGTGGACAAAGTAGATACGGAAAATCGGTTTTCCTTATTGCACAACACTAGAACTAGGGGGCACTCCATGAAACTTTTGGGTGCTAGATTTCAAACAAATAAAAGAAAGTACTTTCTTACCCAGAGGATCACTGGTCTGTGGAACTCCCTGCCAGAATTAGTGGTGACAGCTGTCAGCCTTGACAGCTTTAAGAAAAGATTAGACAAGTTCATGGAGGATAATGGTATCAACGGCTATCATTGTGGATGCCTAAGGGCAACCTCCGGGCTGGAGAGACAGGCAGGATATCTCTCAATGCCATTGGCAGGGAATCTTAAGCAGGTAAAGACATCTGCTTGGGGATACCCTGAAGCAAATGGTTGGCCGATTTTTCTGGGAAATCAGACAAATCAGAAGCACTTCATACCTCCACCAGAAAGGCCATAGATAATGACCGATACTTAATGGGTGGGTGGGACTTTCATGCACCTTAAGCCATTGTCCAACTAATGAGCCAATTCAGGCCATTGTCCAATTTATGAGCCTATTCAGACCAGGGTGATATGAAATGAAGGTGAACTATAAAATGGAGAACTCACCATTGTCTTTCCTCAGACTGATGAAGCTACTTGGATGAACAGTGAAATATTTCAGTCTCTCAAGAAAAGAAGTCTATTTGCCATGACTCAACTTCATGATAAACTCACCTGGATGACTGAGAATCTTCACAGAAACTCAGAAAAAATGTCCTCATGTTCTATTTGCTATATGTAAGGTATTTGCTTGCTTGCTTGATTACAGACAAAAATTGCTTGGCCAAATATTGTCCCAACAAATCTATTGGTTTATGCCATTGGGGTGCTCCCCAGCACACACTCAGCCAATGTAATGTGTTGGGACTAGAGATGGGCACAAATAAAAAAAATGGCATTTTGTTTGTCGTTTGGAGGGTCTGTTTCGGTTCGTTTCCTTTTTTTGTGAATTTTTGCAAAAGATTCGTTTTCATTTTCATTCATTTCGTTACCATTTCGTTACCATTTATTTCATTTTTTGTGATTTTTTTAGGATTTTAAGCAATTCACTCATATTGCAGTAACGGAAACAAAACACACGACAAAATTTCCAGTGTTTCTGTTCATTTCGTTTCATTTTAGAGACAAAATTCATTTGTCGTTTCGTTACATAACGAAACGAAAAACGGAAACAGAAATGAAAAATTGTTCATTTCGTGCCCATCTCTAGTTGGGACAAAATATCCCACATCAGTTCTCAATGAATGATGATGCAAAGAAGCAAAGTTAAGTACCCTGGTTGTGAATAGACTGGCCTTACTGAGTAGGTCAAGCTGTAATTCTAACCCTAACTATTTGCATTCTTATTGATAAGCTTCATTTACTCACTAAATCCCTTGTTTGTGTTTGTTCAGGATTCTCAGTGTAGTTTAATGAAGAAATCAAAAATGTCTAAGTGCTATGAGATTTCTTATCTTCACTATGAGAGTGACATAAGGAATACTTTTTTCCCCTTGTCAAGATTTCTGCAGTTGGTGTAAAATGTCTCTGCAGCCACCCATTAAAAAGTAGTGGTATTTTATTTTGGAAGACACATAGACATATGTGCATGGACTCAGAGCAAGTTCAAAAGACTGGGTGTTGCCACCTCTCTCAAGTACTATTTTGTTTAATGATTGAAATGTTTGTGAATGCAATAAGGAATGATAATTTATTTACTGGATTGGGTATGGAAAATGAAGTAAAGATAAATTTATTTGCGGATGATTCCTTATTGACAATTAAAAACCCGATTGAGAGTTTGGATAGAATTAAAAATCATTTGGATGAATTTGGATTGATAAATGGTTTAGATGTAAACTGGCAAAAATCAGAGATAATGCTGTTTAATTGTAACAGTTTGGAATAAGAAATGACTGTTGAAAAATATGGGTGTAAGATATGTAAATCACTTAGGTATTTAAGTATAGATTTGGTAAAAAATACACAGAAAATTTTTGACAAAATTTAATTTCTTGTTTATGATACTACCGGTACAGTTAACATTAGATGATATTAATTTTTGGTAAGGTTTGATTAATAGTTATCAAAATGAAGGTAAAAAAACTAGAATGAATAAAAAATAACAACATAAGAACATAAGAAGAGCCATGATGGATCAGGCCAAAGGCCCATCTAGTCCAGCTTCCTGTATCTCACAGTGGCCCGACCAGATGCATCTGGGAGTGCACGAGACTAGATATCTGTCTCCTGATACCACTTCCCTGCATCTGGCCCTTGAAGAACCCCAGTTTTAAGCCTGGAGGTTACACATCTCCATCATGGTTTGTAACCTGTGATGGACTTTTCGTCCAGGAATCTGTCCAATCCCCTTTTGAAGACATCCTGGCTAGATGCCATCACCACATCTTGTGGCAGGGAGTTCCACATGGTGGAATCAGACCCACTGTCAATCTCCATTCTGCTGGATTTTTACCCCTTCTTTGACATAGATGGCCACTCCACCTCCAACCCGCCCCTCTCTATCCCTTCTATAGAGTTTATAGCCTGGGATTGCGGTATCCCACTGGTTCTCCGCATTCCACCAGGTTTCTGTTATGGCTATTATATCAATGTTATCCCTAACTGCCAAATGTTCAAGTTCTCCCATCTTTGCTCAGAGGCTTCGAACATTTGTGTAGAAGCACCTGTACAGTGGGTACCCCAAGAACGGCTGCTGCTTTGTTCTTTCCCCCCTGCAGCTTTTAATTCCAGTAGACAAACTACCACATCCCATTATGTTCCCAATACTAATACTACTATATCATTACTTTGTGTTTTTCTACCCTCTCCAACCTCGTTCCATGGGGATGAGGTGTTCTGAATCAGATGCCACTCACCTCCTGTCAGCTTTCCCCAGTTATCAGTTTAAAAGCTGCTCTGCAGCCTTTTTGATGTTGAGTGCCAGCAATCTGGTCCCATCATGGTTCAAGTGCAACCTGTCCCACCTGAAAAGGTTTGGCTTGTCCAAAAATGTTCTCCAGTTCCTGACAAATCCGAAGCCCTCCTCTCGACACCATCACGTCATCCACGCATTGAGGCTTCTGCGCTCTGCCTGCCTGGTGGGTTCTGCACGAGGAACACGCAGCACTTATGAAAATGCTACCTTGGAAGTTTGGGACCTCAATCTTCTTCCTAACAACCTTCCAGGACTGACTGCTTTGCCTTCCCAACATCATTGGTACCAACATGTACCATGATGACTGGCTCCTTCCCAGTTCTTTCTATCAAACTATCTAGATGACTGGTTATGTCTGCAACCTTTGGGCCTGACAGGTAAGTCACCATATGGTTATCTTGCGCCTCACAAATCCATCTCTCTGTATTTCTAATAATTGAATCACCTAGTACAAGGAGCCTCTCTCCTGCAGCCTTTTTAACTACGTGCACCTGATCAACTATATTCAGGGAAAGGTCTACATTTTGTTCCTGTTGTTTGTCTTCCTGTATCTCATCAAGTGTGATGAGTAAGAGATCTTCAGGTGGAACCAGTTGTTCCTCTGTGCACCCCTCATGAGGTGTGATGAGGGAAAGAGCTTCAAATTGATTCTGTAATTTGAGACTCTCAGAGTGATCCCTTGGCCTTCTACTCCTTTGAGTCACATTCCTCCACACATATACCTCCTGAGTTGGTAAAGGGACTTCATCAGAACTGTGCCCTGTTGCTTCTTTTTTCAGGGTAGTGTGCTACGCTCTATCCAAGAACATCTCAAGCTCCTTAAATTGTTGCTGATTAGATTTGCGAGCCTCCAGCTGCTGGACCTTCTCTTCTAGTAGTGCAACCAGGTTGCACTTGCTGCAAGTGTAGTCCTTCATGCACTTTGTTAAGATGACAAACATGGCACAAGTGTTGCAGGTAACTACAGCTGCTCCCTCAGACTCCATTTTAACAAGTGCAGTATTTTGGGCCTCAAAAATTTACACTTTTACGACCTTTCTATATAGTAAGAATATATTCTTCCTTTGTTGTTTCTAAAGGAGCTGTATTCCAACTGCTAGCAGCCCAGAAACTTACCAGCACTCACTTCCTCCTGTTTGTTTGTCTCACTCAGCAGCAGCTCTGCTCGGGATCACACCCAGGCTCAAAAATATTAGTATAGAGCTCAAAGGAGAGGTATAGGTTTACCAAATGTTAAAAACTACTATTTGGCAAATCAATTAAGGTTTATTGGGGAAAATTGATATATATATGTATATACCATGCACTTAATCTTATTTGTGTAAGATTATCTTATTAAATCTTATTTGATAAAAAGATTGTTTCCCCTAAATTGACCATTAGAATTAGTGACTGAAATTCAGAACTTCTCTGCAAATGTAAAAGCTTTTATAATATTATTTAGGGGAAAACAAGTGGTCAGATTTTATGAATAAAATTGATCGTAGGAGCAAATGAAAGAAGTTTTCCAATGTAGGGATTTTTCATGGTTTAATTATGTACAATTACAAAAAATGGACTAATGATTGGATTAAGAAACATAGTAAATGTAGAGAATATACAAAATATGTACAGTTTTTAGTGTTGTATGAAGATATTCAGAAGGAGGATTTAATGAAAGGTAGTGTGAGTTAAATATGAAAATGAGGGAAGAGGATTGAAGGAAGTATGGGAGCAAGATTTTAAAAAAGACATAGAAGAGGAAGATTGGGATAAGATATGGAGAATGAGAATACTTTAGTCAGATCTGTCAGTGAGAATAAAATTATTTTTTAAAAAAAGGTTTAAAATGGTATTTGACAGCAGTGAAATGCAAGTACACTTTACACTGTCTTCTTTACTGCACCCTGATGTGACACCCTCAAGAGTCACATGATCTCCTCCATTACAGACAATACAATGAATCAAAACTGAACAGTGGCTTTAATCCTTGACAAGAAATGTGCATGTGGACTGGCATGTGTTTGTGAATCCTTTCCACAATTGGACAATTTATGAGAATTCACTATCTTTCTCTATTTCTGTATAGCTGCAGTGCAGAAAGAACATGAGTTGCCCTTTAAGTAGCTTAGGCATAAATAACATGGTTACAGTTTCATCGTATTATTATTATTATTATTATTATTATTATTATTATTATTATTATTA
>JAHTLZ010000129.1:47209683-47227195 GCA_023846285.1 Phrynocephalus versicolor
ATTATTATTATTATTATTATTATTATTATTATTATTATTATTATTATCATCATCATCATCATCATCATCATCATCATCTTGGTTTTCTATTAATAAAAGGATGAATACCAAAAGGAATGGGGACTGCTTTGTTTAAGGATTTTCCCCCTGGAACAGAAATATAGCAAGAAGATCCTGTGAGATGATCTTCTGTTTCTGGCTCGTTCATTCAGAACTGTGATAATTTGATTAGTGAGGGTGATTCCAAAGTCACTGATTCGGATGTCAATCAAATGAGGCAAAAACAGCTGGCTTCTGCTTTATGACAGAAAGAGAACATTGGAATAATCTCTCTGTGTCCATCTCATAACTTTCTGATATGGAGTTACGAATCTATGGCTTGCTGTGACTTGCCATATTTGTTTCTCTTTCTGTTCCCTCTTTCTGAAACGGAAAGGTAGTTGAGTAGAAGATTAACATTTCATAAGTTCTGTGTAACAAACAGAAGGTAGATTTCTAAAAATGAATTCCAGGGGACTCTGCATTTAAACGAGGCAGTTACACTTTCATCTTATCCTCCAGCTACATAATAGTGTGCTGACTGAAAAATGTCAAACTTAGAATTTAAGGAAAATACAAGCCTGCGATGTTAAAAATAGAGACGTTAAACGAAAATTAATCATGGTTCATAATGATGTGATGTCTAGGGGATTTTACTGATGAGTTGGCTGTTTCCCTTCATACTTCAGTGACATGAAATCAATTTAGGATAATTAATTAAACAGCTCATAGGAGAAGGGGTCCAAAAGAACACAGGGACTTTGCTGTTCTCACACTGACCAAAGTTTTTATTTTGCATGGATCAGAGATTTGGTGGGATGAAACAGCCAGATTGAAAACATAGGAAAAACTAAAATAAACTTGTATTATGTTAGAAATACATACAGCAGGCATGTCCAAACTTCGGCCCTCCAGATGTTTTGGACCGCAACGCCCACAGTCCTTTGTCATTGCTGGTACTTGGCAAGGAAAAGAGACATCACTTGTTGCTTAGGAAAGATCTAGCTCAGGCATGTTCAAACTTCAGCCCTCCAGATGTTTTGGGCCACAACTCCCAGAGTCCTTTCTCATTGGCAATACAGGCTTGGAATTCTGGGAGTTGTGGTCCAAAACATCCAGAGGGCCGAAGTTTGGTCATGTCTGATCTAGCTGTTAATGGGAATACATTTTTGTTGTTTTTGTGTCATTACAGTCATGACCAACTCTTCGTGACCCCATGTCCATGGAGTTTTCTTGGCAGGATTACTGGAGTGGCTTGCCAGTTCCTACTCCAGTTCCTACCATACAGCAACTGGTATTTCCTGGTGGTCGCCCATCCAAGTACTAGCCAGGGCCAACCCTGCTTCGCTACTGAGATCAGGCAAGATTGGGTGTGCTCAGGGCATCTAGGCAGTAAAGTGAATAAATAGCTCCTCTTATTAACATGTTTTCCTTCCTACAGTGGCATTTAGTTACATGTAGAGATGGGCACGACCAGGAAAAATGATGTTTTGAGTTGTCGTGTGTCGGAGCCGGCCCGTTTCGGCTCGTTTCTGTTTGTCGTGAAATTTTTCAGAAATTTGTCATGTCGTTTGTCGTTTTTTTGTCTGTCGTTAGTACTGGTTTGGGGGGGAGGGTAGCGGGCTCCTGGAGGCACCTCTCTGGGGTGGGTGCCTCCTCTGGCCCACTAAGAAGGGAAGGCATTTATCGGGCTCCTGGAGGCACCTCTCTGGGGTGGGTGCCTCCTCTGGCCCGCTACAAAGGGAAAAGTACGCGTAGCCATTGCGTGCGTATGCGTACAAGTGGCACTGGCAGAGGCACCTCTCTTTTGGGTGCCTTTACTCTGACTCAATAAGAAGGACAGCATACTGGCATACTGGCATACGGTGCACTTGTTGGGCTGGGGAGCAAAGCCCTCTGGGCGCTCTATGGCTCACCAAGAAGGGAAGTGTACTTGCGTAGTAGTGCAATGCGAGTACAGATCTGGTTTAGGTTTGGGGTTAGGGCAAGGGCTAAGCTTAGGGTTATGGGTAAGGTTAGGGTGAGTTAGTGGGCTGCCCCTCTGGATGCCTCTGACTAAGAAGGACAGTGTACTGGCGTATGGGTTAGGGTTCGGGTTCGGGTTAGGGTTAGGGCTAGGGTTAGTGGGCTTTTAATGCCCTCTCTGGCACACCCAGAAGTCTCAGTCAAAACCTGGCCATGCAATTGGTGGAATGGCTCCAAAAATTTGCATGGTCCCATCCCATGGCCAGCCCATCATTGCACCTGTGCAGGTGTAAAAAATAAAAATAAAATAAAATAAAATAAATGGAGACATTTTATTGCAAGACAAACCCACTGTTGCTACTGTAAAAATTCAGGGAGTTAAAATAGCTAATTTTCGCATGTTTCTGTGGTGCTTTGGTGTGTTTTTGGACCACGACTTCAAAATAAATATTGCGGTTGCCAAATCACCATTTTGGATCCCCCGCCCGCCCGCACCGCATGGCATGGCGAGTTTGGCGACTTTGGCGAGACGACGAGGATGCCCCCCACCAGAGCAGCCCAGGACAGGAGAGGGGGAGGACCCCCCCCAAGAAACCACCCCTCTTTTCGCATGTTTCTGTGGTGCTTTGGTGTGTTTTTGGACCACGATTTCAAAATAAATATTGTGGTCGCCGACTCGCCATTTTGGATCCCCCACCCGCCCGCACTGCATGGCATGGCGAATTTGGCGAATGGTGAGTTTGGCGAGACGACGAGGATGCCCCAGAGCAGCCCAGGACAGGAGAGGGGGGGAGGCCGGGGACCCCCCCCCCCCCAGAAACCACCCCTCTGGTAGGTGCCCTCACTCAGGCAGGCATATTTTCGCCTGCTTTCTTGGCCTGGAATCGGGTTTTTTTTAAACTTTTTTTCTGTGCCGCTTGGCATCGCGTGATCACCGCGATGGCATGAACAACAACGACAAATCAGACCCAATTTTTCTTTTATCGGTTCGAGTTCGAGTTCTGGTGGAGTAATTGTCGTTACCGTTTCCGTTACATAACGGAAACGAGGGACGGAAACGGAAACGAGAATTTCGCCAAGTTGTGACCATGTCTAGTTACATGCATTAGCAATCATATTTGCAAATTAAGCCCATGTCCACTTTATGATAACCAATCAGAAAATAAAGCACATTAAAGCTAGGTACATAGGTGAGGGCAATCATACGCAACTACAGGCAGACATGAATAGTGATGGGATTTTGGATTTCAAAGACATCCAGCTCCAGAATTTGCCTAGAATACCCCAGGCAGAATTGTAGCCCTGAAAGAGCAGTCTCTAGAAAGAAAAATAATGTATTTTTAATCTTCATATTGTGCATCTCTCCATGCCTGTTGGCTATACAGGGGGAGCTTCTCACTGAACTATCCTACCCAGTAACCACACTGGGGCAGTATCCAGTAAGCAGTGGAACCAAGGGGGTGTTCCCTTCTGCTTTACAGCCAATACCTGTGAAGTGTTGCACCACATCGAGGGTAGATTACTTCTATTTTCCTTCTGGGTTCTCCTCTCCCAGTCTCACAGTTCTGCTTGGGGGGAATTCTAGGTGAAATTCTGGGGCCAGAGATCCTTGGAATCTAGTAATTCCATCCTTAGACATCCAAACAGTATTGAGTCAAGGGAGCACCTCTTCTAAAAATATGTTGACTTGTTAAGCATTATCATCTGTGCTTCATGAACTGATTGGGCACAAGGCCAGACCATGGTGGGAGCAGTGAGACATGTAAGAGAATTTGGGTGCTCTCTGTGCACAATGAGTGATTGGCAGCCGTTGCGATATTTCCTCGGCCCTGTTGGGGTTTCTGTGCTTCCAGCCCTGAAGTTTGATATCTTCTCAAATTGACAAACTTCATAAACGGGACAGAAAGAACCTTAGATTTAGACAATCAGAATGTTGGCGAAAGAGGCCGTGAAAGGCTAATCCATTTCCTAGTAATGTGATCCAATGGGGCTGGTTTTTAAGGAGGAAAGTCTCACATAATGTGTGGAGTCAATTTCTGGGTTATATGACTAATGTTTCTTAGATATAAAATATGCCACCAGTAGAATAATCAGTAAGGCATAATATGCATGCAGCTGTTAGCAGAGCAGCACAATTGTTAGCAGAATTGCAGCTTTGTTATTTTTTTTAAAAAAGAAACATGAGCAATTCCTTCATAGTCTAGTTTCTTGTCATTACTATAATCCTAATGAGGGCTTCCTTCTGGAAACGTCTTGATAACATGGCAATAGGTGTGAGGAAATACACACACGTGTGTGTATGCACACACACACACACACGCACGCACACACACACACACACACACACACACACACACACACACACACACACACACTCGCTTGCTCAGGCACGCATACAAGAAATCATCCCCTTTTCATTTAATTAAATTGTAATATGGGAAGGCCACCAAGGAAGTCTATCTGGAGTTCAGAACACGGGACCACAGAGCAAAATTTAAGTAAAAATGAAAGACTAGCCTTGCAAACTTATGTCTCCTACAACATTCCTCTGGTTTCCATTCCTCTTTGTGAACGTACATTTGTTATTAATCACCAGCTTTCACATTAAATTCAGTGAGTTTTAACAGTTAAGCAAGATATTCCATCCTAGCAACTTATATTAATATTTGTTTGAATAATCTATTTAAGATGATGCCTGGCCAGCTGTGTGGTCTCCCTGGCAGAACTCCACACTCACAGCTGATGGTTTTATTTTTCCTTTGGTACTTTTATACTTTGCTCCACATTTTCTTGCTCAAACTGGTTCGTGCCACAATAGACATAGATGGTTCGTGTTCAGGTTCACCTCTAGAACTCTCACTGGTGTCAGTCAGTATATATTTTGCATTCTTTTTTTTATACATAAAGTTTCTGGATTTACAACTGTGAATTTAATAGACATTGCTCAATTTATCTATGTTCTATGATTTAAAATATTTATGCAATACAAATGTCAATCCGTTTCTTCTGTCTGCTCAATTGGTTTCTGTTTTTTCACAGAAAGGTTTTTCTTTTGACATCTCACCAGATTGGTTCTATAAGTGGGAACATGCCTGTGAAAATGAATCAGGAGACAGAATGAAGTTTTTGAAGTCAAGTTTAAACTCAGGTGGTAGTTAGGGGTCAGTATATGTGTGTCCTCTTGGGAAAACTATTAATCAATTTTAAACATTTATTTATTTATTTATTTATTTATTTATTTATTTATTTATTTATTTATTTATTTATTCATCCATCCATTCATTCATTCATAGAACCATCAGGCAGGGGAGCTATTAAACACTTCCCTCAATTACAAATGATTTTTCCTGGGGAGACTCACTTTGGAGTTGAGTAACTCAGTTCCTGTACCTCAAACCTCTCCAACTTTGGGGGGCATACAGGAAGAGTCCAAGGAAGCTATCCACCAAATGTGGTGCCTCTAGGACCCAGGGGAGCCATTGTATAGTTCATTTCATTTTGGAAATTCTTTTAAAAATTATTAATAATGAAATGAAATGAAACAATAGCAAAAACAAAATGAAATGAAGCACTATATTTTCATTTCGTGCCCTTCAGTTTGTGGCATTTTAAAACTCAAAAGTGGAGATTTATCCACCAGGACCTAGCCCACCAATCTGAGGCAGCAGAACAAGCCAAGATGTCCAGTGCATTGCCTTGTCCAATTTCAATCAGTGACATCAACGGAGGTGGGCAGGGCACTTGATCATTGTGGAGACATTGTCCCCATAGAGTGCAGCTTGACAAGATGGCTTCCACCCTGTGTATCCTCAATTGTGGGAGTCCATAGAGGCCAAACATCTTGCCAATGCTATTTAATATTTATATGAAACTACTGAGAAGGGTTATCCAGAATTTTCGAGCTTTGTGTCATCAATACAATGATGTCACCCAGCTCTTTCTCTCCTTTTCATCATTTGCAGTGGATGCTGTCCTGTCCCTTGAGCATTACCTAGGGCTGTGCTAGAGTGATTTGGGGCAAATTGACTGGAGTTGAACCCAGACAGAAGTGTTGCATGTGGAGACCCTCAGTATTGGTGGGTTGGGAAATCCCCTCTCTTTTGGGAGAGTGACTCTTCCCACTAAGGCTGAGGTTCACAGACTGGACATCTTGGTGGACCCAGCACTATTTGTGGAATCTCAGGTAGTGGTTGTGGTCCACTATGCCCATTTCCACCTTCGGTGGATTACCCAGCTGCATCCCTCCCTGGACACTGGGGCCCTTACTATGCTGCTGGTCCATGCACTGGAAATCTGATTAGACTACAGCAGTGCTCTCTACGTGGAGCTGCCCATGAAAGTAATGCAGAAGATTCAACTAGTCTAGAACACAGCAGCTAGATTACTAACTAGGGTCAGATGCTATCATCATATCCCCCCCCCCACATTGGCCACTCTGCACTGGTTACTGATTCACTTCTGCAGTGACATCAAGGTAATGATGATAACATACAAAGCCCTGGATGATTTAGGAACTCAGTACTTGACAGAGCATCTTCTCCCACTGAGAACTGGCCAAACCATCCAGTCTTCCTAGGCAGGGCTATTGAGGGCCCTGACACCAAAGAAGGCCGACAAAATTAAAACCAGGGACCAGCCTTTCTTGGTGGTGGCCCCTTGCCTATGGAATTCAGTACCTATAGCCAACCTCCTGGCCCTGAGTACTTTTAAAGGCACAGGAAAGACCTGGCTGTTTAAGCAGGCCTTCCCTGAGTCTTGTTCATAACCCTAGTGTTTATATCCTGTCTGGGTTTATTTATACTGCCTCAGACTGTTATCAATTAATGGTTTTTGCACTGTCATTTTTGTTTATGTTGTTTTTAAATAGCGTACTTAGTTATTTATATTTAGTTGTTGTTTACCTGTTGTACACTGCCCAGAGAAGCCTGGTAGCTAGACAGGGAGTAAATAAATAAATAAATAAATAAATAAATAAATAAATAAATAAATAGAACAATTACTGAGTATTGCTCTTTCTTCATAGCATTTTTCCCTTGTAATTAATTGCTTTATTATGGGAATTGAAATTTGTGCTATTGGTCTATGGAACTAACATACAGCTCCAACATGAACCTCTTTGGGTCTTCTAAGAAGAACCTGGACAAACAATGTTCCCATTATCTTTTTTATATTATCCAGATGCTGAAGCAGTCCTAAAGAAACATGCTTAAATTAACAAAAGACTGTAGTCTGGCGGAGGCAACACTTTGAATATAAGAACGAGCATGGACTGAAACTGCGCTCAGCAGCATACAAAACCACTATTGTGAAGCAAAAGGTTCTCTCATAGGGAAGCCCTGCTTTGGCCCTTCAACTTTTGGTGTTCCCACATCAAAATCTATTGAGAACTCACTATTCTTTGTACATTCAGTTCCTTTTAGCCAGCTTATAACACAGCTGCTATATATTATCTTATACATTGGGCCACAAAGGTGCATTCTATAGGTACGATTGATCCATTACGAGCATCCTTTCCTCTTCATTCACCGCTTTTCAGTCTAATGTTTGGGGCCCCCGTTCTCAGCCACTTGTACACTTCAGTACTTGAAACATACCAAGAGGGACAATCAGCTAACTAATATCCATCCCCCCCTTCTCTGTGTTTCTCTAGCTTTCTCCCCAGTTCATTGTGCTGGCCAATTGTGTGATCATAAAGACAGGTTTTGGGGCCTGTTTTGCAGCAGAGAAGGACTGTGTAATCACAAGCTTTATTGCATCCCACCCCATGTAGTAACCATCTCTCTCCCCCCACCCACCCCCATTGCTTATCATGAGAGCCCTTTCAAAGGAAAATTACACCAGACTTCAATGGGAAGGGGTGGAGTGTCCCTCTGTTTCTGAGGCTATTCAGTGCCACGGCCACAAAAGGTGAGAACAGCAGAACAAGCATTTTCTCCTTTAATTGTAAAATGTTTCCAGCAAGTCGGGGGTGGGGTGGGGGGAGCCTATTGAGATCGGGTGGTCCCATTTCCCTAAGACAAGCAAGTTCAATAATATACTGGTCAACAGAGTAACCCTATCCTGAACAAGCTTTTGTTTTTTTCAAAAAGGACTAAAATAACCACTTGGAGATGTTAAGCTAAGGCATGGCATTTTAATACGAAAATGGAAGTCTAGTATATTTTGGTTCTCCATCACAATGACTGCCCCCCCCCCCAGTTAGAACTCTTAGGCATGGCAAATTGGTTCCCGCAGGGTCTCCTAATCGTAAAAAATAATCCATCCATATTTATGGCAGGCTGCTTTTTCTGAGCTGTTTTTGCTCATTCCCATAGTAACAACAAGTGCCTGTTTTGGCTTAGTGCCACAATGCAATATTCAAGAATGTTCTTTTCATCTGTTTTGAAAGAGAGGTAGGTATGAATATTTATATTACACTTTACATTTTGATAAGTTGAAGTATTTGCTGGCAACCTCTCTGCTTTCTCTTGATTGAAAATGTGAATTTTTATTACACCAAGGACATTCAAAGCAGCACTTTTTAGTGCTGTTTCTAACGATCTCTCATTTTGAGATAATTTTTAATGGTCCAGGTCTCTCGGGGGATTTGTTGACAGGTTCAAACAAACAACATTTGGGTTTCATATATGCAAATGGAGTGGCTGGAGAGGACACAGTTTTTCCGTTGTCCCTATTAAAATGGTGAAGTGAATGAAGTATCCCACTGGCCGATGACTAGCTGGGAGTGACTAAATGCTTTTAAAAGTGTGTTTGGCCTTGCATGAGCATTGTTGAGTAAGATGATGCCTAGATGTGTACCTCTGAGAGAAGAATCAGATTACAGTGTACAATTCTATGCACACTCACTTTGGAGTAGGAATACAAAACAAATTCATACTAACTTTCCCCCAAAAAAAGGTTATCTAAGTGGTGGTCTGAAAGACAGTGGATTCTTATCTTTTGGTCCCTGTTAAAAGAAGGAAACCATGACCGTCAGATTCTTTTGACACACTTTTGGAATTATATGCAAATAAATAACACACAACATATATGTTGACTCTTCAGGCTAATGCCATTGTTAGCAGCGCTACCTTGGAAGCCTGGTGATGTCAGTGTCTCGTTCTGTGCGTTTCCAACTGCACCTGATTGCCCAGTTGCATCCTAGACACTTGGGCCATCACCACGTTGGTTCATGCACTCTTGAGATGAGATTATTGCAGTGCTGTCTTCATTGGGCTGCCCTGGAAGATAATGCAAAAGCTGCACCACATGCAGAATACTGCAGCCAGAATTCAAACAGGGGTGAGATGCTCTCAGTTGTTGTTGTTGTTCAGTTGTTCAGTCGTGTCCAACTCTTCATGACCCCATGGACCAGAGCTCACCAGTCCTTCCTATCCTCGACTGCCTCTCGGAGTTTTGTCAAATTCATATTGGTTGCATCGATGACACCGTCCAACCATCTCATTCTCTGTCGTCCTCTTTTCCTTTTGCCATCGATCTTTCCCAACAACAGGGACTTTTCCAAGGATTCCTCTCTTCTCATGAGGTGGCCAAAGTACTGGAGCCTCAGCTTCAAAATCTGTCCTTCCAGTGAACATTCGGGGTTGATTTCTTTCAGAATGGATAGGTTTGATCTCCTTGCAGTCCAGGGGACTCTCAAGACTCTCCTCCAGCACCACAGCTCAAAAGCATCAATTCTGCGGCTATCAGGCTTCTTTATAGTCCAGCTCTCACTTCCATACATTACTACTGGAAAAACCATAGCTTTGATTATCCTGACCTTAGTTGGCAAAGTGATGTCTCTGCTCTTTAGGATGCTATCTAGGTTTGCCATTGCTTTCCTCCCA
The DNA here is from genome assembly GCA_023846285.1 of Phrynocephalus versicolor. NCBI lineage: Eukaryota > Metazoa > Chordata > Lepidosauria > Squamata > Agamidae > Phrynocephalus > Phrynocephalus versicolor. The sequence goes on from JAHTLZ010000129.1 coordinate 47,219,514, forward strand.
AGAAGCAGCCATCTTTTTATTTCGTTGCTGCAGTTGCCATCTGCAGTGATCAAGGAGCCCAAGAAAATAAACTCTGTCATTGCCTCCATTTCTTCCCCTTCTATTTGCCAGGAGGTGATGGGACCGGTGGCCATGATCTTAGTTTTTTTTTATGTTGAGCTTCAGCCCATTTTTTCACTCTCCTCTTTCACCCTCATTAAGAGGTTCTTTAATTCCTCCTCACTCTCAGCTATTAGAGTAGTATCATCTGCATACCTGAGGTTGTTGATATTTCTTCCGGCAATCTTAATTCCGGCTTGTGATTCATCCAGACCTGCCTTTCTCATGATGTACTCTGCATATACTGTAAGTTAAATAGGCAAGGTGACAGTATATAGCCTTGTCGTACTCCTTTCCCAATTCTAAACCAGTCAGTTGTTCCATATCCAGTTCTGACGGTTGCTGCTTGTCCCACATATAGATTTCTTAGGAGACAGATAAAGTGGTCAGGCACTTCCATTCCTTTAAGGACTTGCCATAGTTTGTTGTGGTCTACACAGTCAAAGGCTTTGGCATAGTCAATGAAGCAGAAGTAGATGTTTTTCTGGAACTCTCTGGCTTTCTCTATAATCCAGCGCATGTTGACGATTTGATCTCTAGTTCCTCTGCCCCTTCGAAATCCAGCTTGTACTTCTGGAAGTTCTCTTTCCACATACTGCTGAAGCCTGCCTTGTAGAATTTTGAGCATAACCTTGCTAGCATGTGAAATGAGTGCAATTGTGCGATAGTTAGAGCATTCTTTGGCATTTCCTTTCTTTGGGATTGGGATGTAGACCAATCTTTTCCAGTCCTCTGGCCACTGCTGGGGTTTCCAAATTTGCTGGCATATCGTATGCAGCACCTTTACAGCATCCTCTTTTAAGATTTTAAAGAGTTCAATTGGAATGCCATCACCTCCACTGGCCTTGTTGTTTGCAATGCTTTCTAAGGCCCACTTGACTTCACTTTCCAGGATGTCTGGCTCCAGGTCAGCAACTACGCTATCTTGGTTATTAGGGACATCCAGATCTTTCTGATATAATTCTTCTGTATATTCTTGCCATCTCTTCTTGATCTCTTCTGCTTCAGTTAGGTCCCTACCATTTTTGTCCTTTATCATATCCATCTTTGCATGAAATGCCCCTTTAATATCTCCAATTTTCTTGAATAGATCTCTGGTTTTTCCTTTTCTGTTGTTTTCCTCTATTTCTTTGCACTGTTCATTCAAGAAGGCTGCCCTGTCTCTCCTTGCTATTCTTTGGAAGTCTGCATTCAATTTTCTGTATCTTTCCCTTTCTCCCTTGCGTTTTGCGTCCCTTCTCTCCTCAGCTATTTGTAGGGCCTCGTTGGACAACCACTTTGGTTTCTTGCATTTTCTTTTCTTTGGAATAGTTTTCATTGCAGCCTCCTGTACAATGTTACAAGCCTCCATCCATAGTTCTTCAGGTGTTCTGTCCACCAAATCTAGTTCCTTGAATCTATTTTTTACTTCCACTGTGTATTCATATGCTCTCAGTATATCACCCCTAATCTGGATGCACTGCAGTAACTGCCAATTAGGTTACATGTTGACTTCAAGGGTCTAATGATAAGGTAAAAAGGTAAAGGTTCCCCTCGCTAGTCGTGTCCGACTCTAGGGGCGGTGCTCATCTTTGTATTCAAGCTGAAGAGCCAGTGTTTTGTGAGCCCATGGCCATGCGGCCGGCATGGCTGCAAGGCAACACTGTTTTTACCTTCTTGCTTTTTATGGCAGTACCTATTTTCTTTTACTAGCGTTTACATGCTTTCAAACTGTTATGCTGGCAGGAGCTGGGGTTAACAGTAGGAGCTCACTCCGCTGTGTGGCACCCAGGATTCGAACCACTGAGCTGACAACTTTGTAGCCAACAGTTTTCAGTGCTCTAGCCCGCTGAGCCACCACGCCTCTAATGTTAATATACAAATCTCTACATGGATTTGGATCTGATATTTGGCAGACCAGCTTCTCCCACAAAGAACTGCCTGAGTTATTAATATCCACACTTCCCAGGTGGGATGTCTGAGAGTATCAATCCCAAGACAGACTTGGGGAATAACAAGAAATTGAGCCATCTCAGTGTTTTCCCACTCCATGTAGAATCAACTGCCCCCAGAGATTAGCCTGGCCCTCTCCATAGCGGTTTCCAGCCACCCTATACTATTTGGCTATTCAAGCAAGATTTCCCTGGGTCTATGATCTCTTTCTCTTGATGCCTTATTATATGCTTTTACCCTTCTTGCATTAATTTCACCCCTGCCTTGACTGTTTATGATTGGGATTTTTTGGTGTCTTGGTTTGTGTTTTAGTTTAATTATGATTGCTATTTTTGTATGATTTATGCAATTATTTGTTTGATATTGCTTAATGTTTAATGATGTTATTTGTTAGTCTGTACACTCTCCAGAGTAGCAGTTTGCTAGATGGGTAGTATAAAAGTTCAATAATCACTTAAATACATAAATGTGCAGCCTAAGCTATCAACTTGTTCTGATCTGCAAATAAGCCAAGGAATCATAGAATCATAGAATCATAGAATTATAGAGTTGGAAGAGACCTCATGGGCCATCGAGTCCAACCCCCTGCCAAGCAGGAACCCCTTCACAATATTTCCGACAGATGGCCATCCAGCCTCTGCTTAAATACTGTCAAAGAAGGAGACTCTACCACCCTCCGTGGCAGCATATTCCACTGCCGAACAGCTCTAACTGTCATGAATTTCTTCCGAATGTTCAAATGGAATCTCTTTTCCTGTAGTTTGAAACCATTGCCCCGAGTCCTAGTCTCTGAAGCCATGGAGAACAAACCTTTTCCCTCTTCAATATGACATCCTTTCAAATATTTAAACATATTTGAAAGTTTGGAATAGCTGTTTCTTTGAAAGAGAGAACCAGCTGAATTCTCTCTCACCACTTTATCCAAGAAGGGAGGCAAAGATACAAGAAATTTCAGGTGTGGAATTGGCCTTTGGAATCAGAACCAATTTTGCATACCACCTCTGGATGCACAGGTTTAAGGAGAAACAAGAAGTGCTTAATTTCATAAAGCAGATGGTAGCCAATATGACTGAATCCTATAATATATTTTTCAGCTGTGTTGTCTGAAAGGAATGAGACATTGAGAAAAATATATTTAAAGAGGCAAATCTTTCCACATTAAAATAAGATGTTTTTCAAAATATTACATTCCCAGGTGGGCTATAAATTGAGATGTCAGAAGGATTACTATTTATGGGTGCATGGGTAAGTTTTCAAATGCATGATTTTGAACTTTGAATTTCTGATATACTTATATCTTCTCCCTAGAATCATGGATTCTAGAGAGCTCTGGATGAATCTATTTCAAATCGCGCCACAAAGTCATGATATTCAATAGCTTTGCGTCTTTAGAAAATGACTCCACTCAGGGTTTCTAGTCGAAGAAGAAAGGTGAAAGTTACTGAAATATTTGGTCAGTGATCTCTTCATAACCTTCATAAACACCAAATATCTGATTTTTAAATTACCACCTTTGCTGGGGCTAGACCACACAATGTAACAAATAGCATAAAGTTATAAAAATATATTATTACTTAACAAAGCTATATATTTATGTTTCTGAGTTATATATGCAAAAATAAGTTGAATATATATTCCTTATTCAAATCTTGTCATTGAAGGCGGTGGTGTCAGGGTTATCTTTTCCCCAAATATAATTCCAACTGTAGGGTATAGAAGGATGTAACAAGAGGTCCCCATGTTCAATATGAGCTTTTACTGAGAAAATCATTTCTTTTTAAGCAACATTAATCTGGAAGAGTTATTCTTGAAATAAAGATGCAAGGACTTAATAGCGAGTTTACTGCTTCCAGATTTTCCACTAACTTTGGCTCTACCAAGTTGTTCTCAACTATGACCCCTCTGGACTACAAGTACACGAAGCCCCAGTCAGCATGGCCAATGGCCAGAGATTCTGGCACTTGACGTACACATGATCTGGAGAGCCAAAGGTTGACTCTCACATCCTGGGAGTAAAGAAAAAGTAGGAGCATCATTTATAGATGCGTAGGACTGTGTTCACTGAATCAGGAGTCACATGCCAGTTGCCAATCCAACCAGATTAATTTAGTTGATTAGTATTAGTAGGTACCTGATTCTCCCTTGCTAGATTCTCTCTCTCTTTTTAAACCTCCTTTACCAGTGGTTAACCGTTCCCAGAGAAGGCAACAAGGGTGTGGCTTACTATTAGTTTTTGAAAAAGCAGGCATGGTAGTTTGTAGGACAGATGCTAATAAAAAGAAGTAGTAGTCCTCTTAGTGAGGTATCAGGCAAAAGGGAAAGCAAAATTTAAAAAAAAAAAAGAATCAAGAAGACAAAGACACTGTAGCACTGAAAGCCTGAATAGTGTAGTATATTTTAATGGGAGTCTGTGTGGACAAGTCCAATCACTCAGACTGTTTTTTACTATATCTCTTTGGATAGTTTTCATTATTCTCATGCCCATCTCATTGATTGCCTAGTTTTGATGTCACTTTCTCCTCTCTTTTCGTAGGCCAAGTTCTTACACAATGATTGGTCATTTTCTAGGTGACCCTGGTACAAAATTAAGCGGCGGGGGTGGGGTAGGGAATTCAGTATTAGGCTGAGTTCTAAAATGATAGTGTTAAATTCTAAGGAAACAGTCTGAAGTCTGTCTCTTCCATTTGCTGATAGATTATACAGGGTTATTTCACATCTGTTGGTTTTCTTCTCTTATGCTTCCTTATATAGCATCTATATAAGAAGAGAGCACAGATGCCTTAAACAATCATTACACTGAATTTACTGGTGGGATCAACGAGAGATTTTCCTTGCCCCAACTATGAACTCCAAGACTGGAATCAATTAGTATTAGCTTAAACATTATCTGCTTGGCTTTAATAAAAAGCTCTTCAAGAGAAAAGAAATGATAAATGACAAGAATAGCTTTTCTTCCAGGGCTTGCTCAAAGACCAACAATACAATTGCTATGCATTTTATAGTGAATAAATGCAGAAGATCACTTCCCTGCTGATGCAGAAATTACAGCTGCACATGCTTGTGTTACATGTACAGCATTCTCCAAAAGTTTGCATTTGAGAAAAAGTCACCTGGTTGCAAAAGATGTACAGCCACTCCAGATGAGCTGAGTGAGGCTGTTCCAAGACCAATGGATTGATTGATTGATTTAAAATGTTGATTTATCACTCAGCTGGGAAAGCCTTCAAAGCAGTTCACAAATTTAAAATTCTAAAAGAATGAACAAAACCCCAAGTTTTACAGTGAAGACCGAGCAGCCAAATGGTGAGAATATGTTGACATGTTAGAAGGTTGAAAGCATGCTATGAAAAATCAACAGCTGTGGTTCAATATCTGTTGACACAGGCCTTATCTTCTTGTTTAACAACAACTAAAGGTGTGCTGCTCTAATACTATTCACGAGGATGTCCAGCAGATCTATTAGAGGGCATTCCACAAACTAGAAGATAGGACTTGTCCTGGTACTAGGAAAGCCATGGCATTTTATGAGCTGTGGAAGAAGAGCAGGGCTGATTATCTGGATGTCTGCTTCCCCCTTTCCTTCCCATGGAGCCTTACCTCCCTTCCTAGGCAGTTGCAAGTAAGTTCTACTTTTGGAGCATTAGAATGTATGAGTTTGTACACACAGTAAGTAAAGTACAGGAGGACCCCTGTATCTGTGGGGATTGGTTCCAGGCACCCATACAGAAACTGAAATCCATGGATAATAGCAAATGTGAAGATCTAGAATTGGCAAATGGGGTGGGGGCAGAAGAAAACATTTTAACATGCATTACCAGAGCTGGCTACTAGAAGGTGTCAGACACCATACTATGAATAACGTTTTCAGATCAGAGGTAAGTGAATCGGTGGGCTCCAAATCCACTGTAATTGTGTGTGTGTGTGTGTGTGTGTGTGTGTGTCTGTCTGTCTGTCTGTCTGTCTGTCTGTCTGTCTGTGTCTGTGTGTGTGTGTCTGTCTGTCTGTCTGTCTGTCTGTGTCTGTGTGTGTCTGTCTGTCTGTCTGTCTGTCTGTCTGTGTCTGTGTGTGTCTGTGCAAAAATATCTTGGAGGGGCATTGCACTTCTGAATTTGTTATAGAATTAAAATCATAATATGGTTGTCTCTTTGTTTGTAGAGAAACAATATTTAGAAACTGCAAGTTAGTTACACCTGGGTTTCCCCTTGGGAGGTGGAAAGTTTCAATGGGATGTGAAGATAAGAACAGAACAGATAGAACCTCGAGCACACCTGGAAAAAATGTGATTAGGGATGGGCATGAAACGGAAAATAATTATTTGTTTTGTTTTGTTTGGTGCTCACCTCCATTTTGTTTTGCTTTCTTATGATTTTTTTTAAAAATTGTATGAAACAAAATTTAATAAAAATGGCTCCCCTGGGTCCTAGAGGCACCAGATTTGGTGCCCGGGACTCCGGGAGCCATTTTTAAAGGCCTCCTGCTGAGCTGTAATCGGCTGGACTCCTTAAAACCTGGCCCAGTCGGTACCAGGGGGATCCCCTGGTGCCAACTGTTCCAGATTTAAAGGGGTCCAGCCATTGACAGCTCTGCAGGAGCCTGAAAATGATGCTGCTTCCTCATTTCGTTTCATTAGTTATGTAACGAAATGATGAAACAGCATTTCATTTTTCGTTTCCTGCCCATCCCTAACTGTGATATGCCTACACAAAGGAGGGAACATTCCATGAGACATTAACCCCAGACAAGAATAACATAATGGCTTAGTATATAGATTTACCCTTTGATCATATTACTAGGTTAGTTATTATTAGAAAATGCTTAGAAGACACCTGTTAGAAGGCAGAACATAAAACATATTGGTTTGGATAAAAATTAGCAATGTATGTAACAGAAATCCAGTATAAGAATGATTTAATGTGGCCTTCGACATCTTTGGATATTAATCCCCTGTGTTCTCCTTATCTTGCAAGATAAACAAATATTTCCGGACCTAGGTCATTTTGGTGTGCTTGGTGCATTCCCCTCCCTTCATACAGGTAGAAACTGGACTTGCCAGGAGATAACCGAACAGCATTTTTGCAGCACCTCTATCCCAACCTCAATCTCTGCCGAAGCTGGACATATGCACACATTTACAACCATCTGATTGCACCCTCAGTCAAAAAGCCAAGGTAAGAGACACTTATTTACCTCCAAATGCAAGGAATATTGACCTTCTGTATGAACAGTGCTATGAAGGATGGGAATGTTGAACACTGAGGTGAATTCTATCATCAGTATACCAAATACTGCTCTTTAAAAAAGTAGAATCAATAATTGGTTGGGGTCTGTTACATCATCAGGTAAAAAAGATTCCACTTGGGTGAATTGAGCTCAGTGTAACTGTATACATTTGAGGGAGTATGGTCCTTCAGACAGGCTACGTACTTTGCATGTAAATCCATATTTCAATTACTCACCTCTTGTGTTTTAAATATCTCAGATGGGGCTAGGAGCTACCCAAATATCTGTTTCTCACAAAAGCACATTTAGTTATACTAAAATGTAAGGCAGTTCTTCATACCTAGAGCATTCCCCCTCAACAGACTTTGGGTGGTACATCAATATAAATAAATAAATAAATAAATAAATAAATAAATAAATAAATAAATAAA
>JAHTLZ010000129.1:47234078-47267933 GCA_023846285.1 Phrynocephalus versicolor
TATTATTATTATTATTATTATTATTATTATTATTATTATTATTATTAATTGAGCTTATATACCGCCCGTCTTCCCGGAGGAACTCCGAGCGGTTCACAACAACAATGTGACAAAATAACAGTTAAAATAACATGGAGTTAGCCAAATAACAAAACAATAAAAGCCAAAGTTGCAGGTGGCAGGGCAGGGAAGGAAAAAAAAACACTTTAATTAAGTCAACCAAACGCCTCCCAGAAGAGAAGAGTTTTCAGAGCCTTCCGGAAGGCTGGCAGGGACTCTGCTAGGTGCACTTCAGCTGGAAGATGATTCCACATGGTAGGGCCAGCCACAGAGAAGGCTCGGGTACGGGTGGATGTTCTCCGAGCCTCCCTGGGCGTGGCTACACGCAGCATGTGCGCCCGCGACAACCTAGTCAGACGGGCCGATGTTGACCGCTGGTCGATCCGATCTGTCAGGTAGTCAGGTCCTAGGCCATGGAGGGTTTTGTAAATCAAAACCAGGACCTTGAATCTGATTCGGGCCGCAACGGGCAGCCAATGCAGGCGGGCCAGAACTGGGGTGATGTGGTTGAACCGATGCACACCCGCCACCAGTCTGGCCACCACATTTTGAACCCGCTGCAGTCGCCGAAGGAGAGTCAAGGGCAACCCCATGTAGAGCGTGTTACAATAGTCCAGTCTCGAGATCACCAGCACTTGCACCACAGTTCTGAGGGAATTCCCATCTAGGTATGGACGGATCTGGGCAATTCGATGAAGATGAAAAAAGGCAGCCCTGGACACAGCGGCCACCTGGGCTTCCATGGTGAGCGCTGGGTCCAGGACTACGCCCAGATTCCGGGTGGTGTCCGAAGGCCGGAGGGAAACACCCTCCAAGGTGGGAAAAGGTGGAGCATGGCTATGTAGAAGTGAAGAAATGCTGCTGAAAATCTAATGAAATCAAATGCTACAGAGTAATTAAAATAATTAAGAACATCTACTTAATAGACATGATGATAAGGCATGTGTAGATAATACATGTAATCAAAAAGGGCATAGTATGCTGCCCATTTTTATGGACCTGTACTCTGCGCAGGAAAAATCAAATGGGAGCAGCTAAGATTCTGTGAGCTCATAGAAGTCCACCTCACCATGCAGATGACATAGGAAAAAGAAATACACATGCTAAAAATCTTCCTAAGCATAAATGTTTTTGTTATTGGTCTCTTCCAGATGAAGCATTTGTACTGCCTTATCCTGTAACCCACCACCGCCAATGTTTCGCTCTGTTGTGACGTGTGGGACTTACATGCATCCCCATCCACAAGCCTGTTTGTTTGGTTTGGTTTCATTATTTTCACCCCCCCCCCATGAGGAGAAAGGTGGCATATAAATACAATAGGACAAATGTGTGTTTGCTTTCCTGTAGAGTTTGAAAGTTCATTAGCAGTACAACCCATCTTGGAAATAGCAAGGAGGGCACCACAATGATCCTTCTGCAAGGGGAACAAGCAAAAAGCAGTGGTCAGTAAACAAAGCAGCATCGAGCCAAACCCCATCACCCAAGACAAAGAGCTATGACAAAAATTAGCCAGGAATTACTTGGGGAGACGTGGGGGGGGGGGAGAGGTCCTGGGAACCAAGAAAAAATATTGCATGGACTGAATTGAGCTACAAATCATCTGGGTGGTGGGGCATGTTCCATTTTGTTCCAATAACTCTCCTTACCTTGATGGCGAAATGAGTGAACTGACTGTAGGCCAAACTAGAGGTACTGACCTATTTTAATTTAAGCACATGGTTGCTTGCCCCATATTCCTTTTGTAGTTGTCACTTCCACTGCTGTTGTACACCAGGATTAAAATATTAAGAAATTGCTCATGAGTCGGAACAAATATATTCCATGTATGTCATGTCATGTCCCAATATTGCTGACATGATTTGAAAGGAGAAGGAGTGAGGAGTTAACTATGAGCCTCTTTGATTTCAAGAACACAAGTACAGTGCTTTTCTTTGTGTGCAGTTTAATACAAGTCAAGCCAAAGTTACTCCAGCTTCATATCTAGTCCAAGCCATAATCTAGTTACATCTAAGCAACAACTAATTTTGTTGCACTGACTCTACTCAGAGCTTGACATAATAATTAGTTTTTAACAACTATCAGAATTCCCAGCCAGTGTGGCCACTGGCATATGCAGTAAAGCCAGTCCTCATAATTTAAAATTTATCTTCAACCTCTGATGACTTCAGAAGAGTCTAGTGTATTTTAGAAATGGCTGCCTAGCAATGCAGTTGTTTGAAAGCATAATTTGTAAACATAATGTGCTTGAAAGTTCTGTGGACAATAAGGTGGTTAGAAAGAAATCTACTCATTTTACTGCACATTTAGCGACCTGGGAATATGACATCGTGACTGGATTACTTAGTCTAAGAACAAAAACTGCAAGTCTAGAGAAGAGCTTGGTCACGTCTGTGTACTGTCAGTACTGAAGAGATATGAAGAAGGAGGAGAAAGACAACTAGATTGTTGCATATCAAGGATTAAATTCATGTTGTGTGAATTGGTCCTTCCAATTTCCTCTTATGTATCTTCAACAAGCCACTGCTGTGCTGGAGTAATGGCTATGATGCCCTTGAACCAACCCATTAATTCTGTTTTTATAATGGTAGGAACAACTTATGTGTCTTCATCATCTTTCCTTTCTTTATTACAGTAAAAGCATGTGTTCAACATGAGTGACTGCAGATTTAATTGCAAAGACCTGCACTTAACCAACGAGATGTAGAGCCTCAACATATCTTGAAGAGCAAAAGCACTAAAAGTTCATCTCAGTCATCATTGGAACAAACATACCACATGTATGGAGCGTGGGATGATTAATTCCCCAGAAATGATTACTTATACATTCGCAGAAAAGAGGAAATTTGTCAGCAAATTACAAAGGGTATGTATGTATGTATGTATGTATGTATGTATGTATGTGAATAGACATGCATTTAGAAATATAGTAATACCTCGGATAACACATTTTTCACATAACAAATGAAAATTTCCAGGTATAGGGCTGCCTTGGATAGCAAATGTTCCCTATGGGCTGCCTCAGATAACAAATGTTTCATAATGCCTTACAAAAAAATTGTACCCTGCATGCATTGCAGGATGCACAGTTTGTGGAGGGGTGGGAGGAGTTAGAGTGTTTTTAAGGTTGCTTTGGGGCCATTCTGGACATGGGATTTAGACTTTTCGAACTTGGTAAGATAGGGGGCTAGCTTTTCTTACTCTTTGCACTGTTTTTCTTTGCATTTTTGTCTGGAAGAGGGTGGGGTAGTCTTGCTGGTTTCATTTATCCGTGTTTGCAGTCTGCAGGCAAAAATGGGCTGGATTTTTCTTCCTGCTTACGTTTGTTTGTTTGCATTTTGAGTGGGAACAGGCTGGAGTAGTCTTGCTGGTTTCTCTTGTCCATGTTTCAATTGCACAGCAGTGGGGTGTTCTGGGGTGGTGGTGTTCAAGCGCTGCAAGCCTTTAAAATGCATTTTATAAAGAGGTCTGGAACACCCCCCACCCAGCTTTTTAGGCTTTTTTTTCCGGACCTAATTCTGGACCTAAAACAGATTAATTGGTTCCCCATTCATTTCAATGGGAAACCACGTTTCAGATAACAATTTTTTCGGATAACAAATTGCCTCTGAGAACGAATTAAATTCGTTATCAGAGATACCAGTGTATCTGAAGTTTCCAAGGCTGAGTGGAGATTCGAGTCTAAGATGGTTTGGGACCTCATTACCTGGCAGAACGCCCAGTTTCAATGAGAATTGCCCCATTACTTGTTCCTGACAGCCAGGTTGGAGGACTGAGAGAGGCTTGGAAAGAAAAGACCAAGAACCAGGCCTTCTCAGTGGTCACCCTTCACCTCTGGAACAACTTGCCTCCCAACATCTGCCTGGCCTTTTCACCTGGAATTTTAAAATCAGTTTTAAAAACATGGCTATTTAGGCAGGCTTTCTCAGATCCCTGACTTCTTAATGTAGCATAGTCCCATCATCTGTTTCCTTTTATACCTCTTGAGTAATTGTTAGCAACTGTTATTAGTCTGTTTGTATTTAATTTTATTTGAATTCACTGTTATTGTTTGTGTATTGTTTTAGAGCACTATTGTAAACCATCCAGAGTGGCCTTGTAGCCAGATGTCCAGTATATAAATCAATCAAATAAATAATGTATACATCTCTTGAGTCCTAGTCCTTTCTACCACATTGGGCATCATACAGTATGACGGCAAAACATTTTACAGTAGTAGGTGACCTATATGCCTGCTTGCTGTTCAGGTAGACCAAGTCAAGTGTCCTTTCTTATAGTTCTTTATTTTTAATAGAACTTGGAAAGGTTATTTTTTGGATTACAATGTCCAAAATGGTGGTAGCCCCAAAAGAAACTTTTCCAAATGCTGCTTCAAATGCAGCAGGGTATTGGAGTCTCCAGATGTATTAATTCTCCTGAAGATCCACAGTTTGTACCCCCTGGTCCTCTCAGGCCTTGTTGCTGCAGGTGACCTTGCCAAGAGAGGCAAGGAAGCTTTGGAATGGTTTTGCCATTGGGGATATTGTACACCAGGCCCCTTCCCTCCAAACATGTAAGAGGTTATTAAAAACAGGCACTGCTCAAAGAGTCCTTTAAGGACATTCTCCCCCCTCAGGTAGCAGTTTGGATCCATAGCTTACTTTTCTCAAGAGTGAGCTTACTTATTCAGTTCTTTAAATATTAACTTGAGTTCATTATCTCTTTTTCTTTCTCCTTGGGTGGAGGGGGTTTGTGCGGGTTTGCTTTTTGTCTTCTGTCCATTGTTTGCTGTGCCTTTGTGTGTTTGATTGTCCAAGGCAGTGGGTTTTCACTAAGTAGGGCTGTATAAAAATAATCAAATAAATAAATATAAATATATATCACACACAGTCATTGCTGGAGCATGGAGGTTTGCACTTTTTGTGAGAAATTCACACCTCTTTTTCCATATAAGAACTGGGTAGTTACTGGAAAAACCCACTCACTAATACCCAGAAATTAATTATAAAACTTAAATTTGAGAAGGCAGTGTGAGACCGTGGCGTTCTGGAGGCCTTTTGAAGGATGGCAGAATTTTCTCCTGCAGCTCTAAAATACATTGTTTCCATTATATTCACACACACACACACACAAACACACACACACAAAACACACACAAAACACACACACAGCATTCTGGAAGGGGTATATTCAAGCCGTCAGGAATCATATGCAGCCCATGGAATATGTTGCCATTTGCCAACTCCAAAATAGGAGATTGACTTCAGCAAAGCACACCAATTTCTTCCTTCTAGTGACTAATGATTGTGCCTCAGTCAGTGTAGAAACAGAAACAAGTTAAATTGTGATGTCAAATATATGAGCAAACATGTAACACTTCTGAGGAAAATAATCAGCAGTTCTTAAAAAAAAACAGGATATGCTTGTAGGAATTGCCCTTGCATAGTTTTTGAAAAGCCTTGACAACCCTTTGCTCAAAACACCAAATGGTACTACAAGATCACATTGTGTAAAAATCAGGCACACTGAAGGTGAGATAATGCAAAGAAACACCAACGGACCCTCTTTAACGCACAGAGGAGCTTGTGGAGGTTGCTTGCTGTGTCTAGTAGTCTAATTTAAGAGTCGAGGCCTGCTGTGCAGCCAGGTCCCCAATGAGGACTGCACATCTGGCCTTGTGCGTCTTAATTTAAGGATGATATGGCAACACAGCCTCTCCACTGTACAGCACAAATTAACACATTAACTTCTAAGGGCATAAATCTTAACGGGTAGCATGTTTTCCCTACAGAGTTGTATTAAGAAAGTTTTCTGGCTAGGAGGACGAAAGAGGAACATAAGGAACTTATTGAGACTAAGCCTTAAAGAAATCACTGCAGTCTGTTCTCAATTCCCAGTTTCACATTCCTGATATGACCCATGGACTACAGGTACTTTATTTTCTGTGTACTGGACTAGAATTGTGGATACTGCCAACAAAAAATATTTCTTCTAAATTATGACGGACCAAGCTACTATTGTACCTGCTGAGAATTGGGGCAAGAATTTACACACAGTTGACACAAAACAGATATGGCACTGATTAAGCCATATGCTTTTGCAAAGAGTCTGGAGGTAACAGTGTATGTGAGAGGGTGTGTGCACATTATATATATATATATGAAGACCTGCATATGTCCTCTGATATGGTTATACACTCTTATATATGCATGTATATGCACATACAAGCACAGAATCTTTGGGAGCAGCTCCTAATAATGCCTCTACAGCAGTGGTGGCCAAACTTCAGCCCTCCAGAAGTTTTGGACCACAACTCTCACAGTCCTTTGTCATTGCCAATGAAGGCTTAGAATTCTGGGAGTTGTGGCTCAAAGCATCCAGAGGGCCGAAGTTTGGCCACTACTGCTCTACAGTCAGCCAGCAAACAGCTACATTGGCCTTTGCTACAAAAAGTAAGCAACCCAGCTAATTTGCGGCACTTGGTATGTTAGAATTTTCCAGAGCTACATTTTACTATCTCCATATTCATTCATTCAGTCATTCATTTGATTTATATACTGCCCCTTTGGTAGAGCACCATTCTGAGCATATATTAAAATTTAGACATCCCCCCCCACACACAACCCCACATCAGAATGCATTCAATATAGCTGTTCACCAGTATATATCTAAATTCAAACAGAAGAAAATGAAATTAAACATTAATTGTAACAGCATCTGGGGAATAGATTATTGAAGGGAGCTTTGTTTAATTCTGTTTTTTCTCATCTCCGAATATCAGGAGGGAAGGAGCCTGGTGTGTCTCCACTGAATGTGTGTTATAAATATTAGGGTACACCACCAAAAAGGTCTATTATTCATATTCTTATATTCATATTCATACCCTTTATTCATTCTGCTATTGGCATGGCTGGACTAATTTTTACCCTCTCAGGAGTTTGGACTAATAAATATATACTAAGGGGGTGCCTTTATTAGATGAACCAGAAAAGGCAGGGGAGGACGTGTGTAGTAACATTAACAACCGTGACTCTCTCAAGAGCACACTTGCTGCCTCAAGCAGATGTAAACAATAAACAAGAGAGGACAACTGCTGTTTGTGCTTTTGTCATTTTGGCTGGCATCATGATTTGTTTTGTGCTGCTTTGGCTTCTCTGTGACCTTGTGAATGCCAAATTTAGCTGTTCAGCCATGGAATCCACATGGGAGAAGTGCACAATGCTGGAGAATGTGCATCATCAACAAAATAGGTAATACTAAACAGTTGGCTACACTAACCTTCTTTACTTCATTCACATTTTAAAGTTAATTCTAACCTGAACAATGGAAAACCTGCCTTGTGTTTACCACTAACCAAGGAATCTTTATCCCAGCCAAGAATAATTCAGCTTGGGTCCTAGGCACCTAGGGGAGAAATATGGGATACAAATATTTTAAATAAATGAAATAAATAAATAATGGGGGGGGGGGTTGGGTAGCTCAATGGTTTAGAGGTTGGGAGTTCAATTCCCCACCATGCCTGCTTGACAGAGGCTGGACTTGATTA
This sequence comes from Phrynocephalus versicolor, assembly GCA_023846285.1. Classification (NCBI taxonomy): domain Eukaryota; kingdom Metazoa; phylum Chordata; class Lepidosauria; order Squamata; family Agamidae; genus Phrynocephalus; species Phrynocephalus versicolor. Next base: position 47,241,661 of record JAHTLZ010000129.1, read on the forward strand.
TCCATAGGTTCCCTTCCCGCTCTGCTGTTCTAAGATTTATTTCTTCAAGACATTTTAAGCTGCACTAGAGGTTCAGTTTTCTTACATGGATTCTTCCTGTGTGGCAGGATGGTGAAGAGAGAGAGCTATTGCTTAAAAATGGCACTTGATTGGAATATAATAGTAATTATGTGAGAAATGTTTTTAAAACATAGAAATCAAAGAAAGTCAAGATGAATCTGGTTGTGTCCTTTTTCTGTGTGAAATCTGAGGCGGCAGTCAATTACATACTTCCTATGTAGCAGTTATTGCTAAATAAGGCAGGATATCTCAGTGCCAAAGTGCCCTGGACCCTAGCTTGTGAATCTGGATGCCATGTATTTTTGAAGTTATACGTGTAGTGTATGAAAAGAGAAAAAGTTAGCACTCCCTTGATAAGGATAAGAGGCCTTTGTGGCCTGTACAACACACATATGGTTAAGGCATTGTCACTCGCCTTATGACATCTATCAGTGGTTTGTTTTTGTTTTTGATAGCTCATTGGTTTAGGTATCTGGCTATGGATCCAGAGGTTGGGAGAATGATTCCCACCATGCTTTCCTGTCCGAAGTTAGACTTGACGATATATAGGATTCCTTTTTCTCCCATCTCAATTCCTTTTTACATTTTCCTGATGAAAAATGTCCTCCCAAAATCTTACTCTATTTTTGCGCTTTTGCACACTTGTTATGCCTTCTTGTTCTTTTTGTAAGCTTGTTTCTTTCTCCAAGACTAGTGTGCCCTCGTGGCCTTTCTGGGGCAAATAAAAGAAACATTTCTAGATACAGTGGATACATAGCCTTTTCCAATATCCACTTAGAATGGCATGGATTTAGCCACTAGTGATGCACTGACGGCAGCAAATGGAGAGGCCTCTTCCAACCAACAAAGTTGGCCGCACCATGGGGCACATGAAAGGTGTCTGTATGTGGAAAGATGGAGATGAGACACGTTTTATGTCTGTTTAAAGAATTAGCGGGTAGCTGCCAATTTACTAGCTACCAATTTAGAAAGTCTGGAAAAGTTGCTCAGTGAAGTCAATGAAGTTACAAGCACAGACAAAGTAAGGTGATGGTAAGCAGTAAAACCCAATGAAATGCCGTTAAAAATCCAAACTGCAAGAATGGTATGTGTCGGCCTTGCTATTTAGTTGAATGAGCCATGTGATATTAGCATATAATAAAAGACTAGAGGCAGCCATATGTAAAGTCAAAGGAGCAATAGGAAGTCTAGCCTCCCATCAGAGACGAAAAAGAAAGCAACTATAAGAAAGTTATCAGAGGCTGCAAAGCTATAACAATGGTGTGGAAGAAGGTGGCCAGTAAATCACACCATGCAGTTCAATATAACATTTTAAGGTAATGTCCATAGGAAGAGTCATGTCATCAGTGTTTTGTGGTTCCTCTGAAGCTTCATGTGCACAGCATTAAGAAGTGGAAACTTTGTTTTTACCCCAGTCAGACTGGGGAGTGGACCAGCTGGTTTCACTCGTGGTCCCCTCCTTTTCTGTCTGCTCAGCCTCACAGCACGTGGAGTTAAGTATGTTATGTCTACTAGTTATGTAAAACATGGCAAATCCAACCTCACTGATAGAAATAATCCATATTACATACTTAATATATTTTCTCTTGTTTGAGTTGTGTCATCTTGACTTGACACTCAGGATGAATTCACAGGAACACCATTGGTCTGGCTTCATCAGTTAAGTCAATAATAGGAAACTTTTTTTTACTGCGAGTACATGGCCAGTAATGTCCACGACTCTGCACTCCCTTCTTATTCAAAATGTTATGATGGGAGGGAGCAAGAAGGATCTGTCAGCATTTCTGTAACAAGCCCTAGCTTTCAGAGGTTTCTAAACCCCAGCCATGCAATAACATAACACCGCATGAAGAAGCTGGTATGTGAGTTGTCAGCAAGGGTGACTATGTTTGCTTTAGAACAGTTTAAAGATTTTTTGAGCACATTATTAGGGACTGTGTGGTTGGAAATGATTCAAAGTTGTTTTTCAATACAATTTGTCTGCTTCTAGAAAAAATGGCTTTCTATCTGAAAAATTCAGTACACAATACGGATTATTTCTAAATGCACACATTCACACATTCAAAATAAAATAGAAGAAATCCTAACAAAATACCGAAACCTCTTACTACTTGAATAAATTGTTTTGGTTCTTTCTGCATCTTTATTTTTAGACATTCTGAATCCTCTGCCAACCAGTTTTACATCTGGCATAACACAGGGTGTTTTGATGGGGTTATAAGGTGATCCTGTTGATTTTTTTCCCTTTCCTTTTCATAGCCATGGAGGGGGGGGGGGTATACCCCTTGCAATGCCTGTAGCCTCTGCTCATTTTTATGAGCTGGCACAAACCTCTCCCACCCATATTTTTCTAATTGAAAAAACAGAAGCACAAACAAGAAGACTCCAGGGAAAACATCCCTTATAAGAAGACATAGGAGTCCATCCTTGTCTTAGATTCACACACACACACACACACACATGGGGGAGGGAGGGAGAGAAACACATTCCACACAAATGTAGTAGCTCAGTTGGTTGGTGTGTCTGGATGTAGATTCTTTTCTATTTTCTATTTCAGAATAATCCTGTGCCATGAAGTCAATTCTGACTTACAGCAATCCTTTCCAAGGGTTTCTAGGTATGGAGTACCTGTACTCACATTCATTGGCATCCCTCAGTCTCGAAAGACTATGGTGCCATGCGTGGAGTAGAGGTCCTAAGAACAACACCTAGTGTGACTAAATAGACCAATTCGGGAATGGCAGTCTCTACCGCACTGGGGCCAGATGTATTCTGTTTCTTGCCCGGTCCTCGAGTTTCGTTCTTTCCATGCCTGCCTCTTTTCCTCTGCCTGTTGGACAAATGCCTCTTCAAATTTATGTAGACCATGCTGTATCTCTTGCCTCCAGACAGTGCAATTGGAGGTCAGGGTTTCCCATCTGTTGAGGTCCATTCCCAAGGCCTTCAGGTCCCTCTTACAGATATCTTTATACCACAGCTCTGGTCTCCCTCTGGGGCACTTTCTCTGCACTAGTTCTCCGTATAGAAGATCATTTGGGATCCGGCCATCATCCATTCTCACAACGTGTCCAAGCCAGCATAGGCGTCACTGTTTCAATAAAGTGTACATGCTGGGGATTCCAGCTGTACTCACAAGTGGTTTACCAAATCCCTTCTTTGAAGTGCATTCAGAAACTGTGTGGGTTGCCCAAGGTGACACAGGATTGCATCCCTGGCTCCATAATGTACTGATGAGAAGGAAAGAATGGAAACATAGGGAAATGTCTAAAGCAGGCATGTTCAAACTTCGACCTTCCAGATGTTTTGGACCACAACTCCCACAGTCCTTTGCCATTGGCAATCTAACTTAGAATACTGGGAGTTGTGGGCCAAAACATCAGGAGGGCCGAAGTTTGGACATGCCTGCTCTAAAGTAAAAGGGAAACTCTGAGAACCATTTGCCTATCCTTCTCCAAGGAATTCATATTCATATAGACTATAATAACCGACTATACTAGACCATAATCATAGATGAAAATAAAAGGTCAAATAATATATGGTAACAACAGATCAAAAAAAGAAATGTTGAGGTCCCTGAAATCCTGCACACCATTAGGTTTCAGAAATGCCACTGAAGTTAGTGGGATTGAGACACTGTGTGTGGAATGGCAGCCTTAATATTCTAGTCAATTCTCTCTCAATTGAAAGAGATGCAAGCCTGATCTTTCAACTCCTGCACCTATGGCATCCCTCTTGCGAGCCTAACTGATTAAAAAAATATGTAAATTGCAAGCATTATGTTTGTTAGCATCTAATTGCAGTTGAAATTGAAGAGCAATTATGTTTATGATCTCCATTCTCTGAGTTGAAACAGTGTCTCCAATCTGTAGCATCACTTGGCCTAGGTAAATGGGCTGCTTGACAGCTTCTCATTATTCCAGCACATCACCTCTTGATCTCTTTTTGTGATCATTGCCACTGAGTATTTCCCAAAATAGATGATGCAGAAGTATCGTCTTCTTGTTCATTATCTGGAGAGCTAGGGCTTTTCACGAGGCACTTTTCAAAAGCAGGGGATCAAAACTTCCAGCCAGACAACATTGTGAAAAACATTCAGTCCCGAAACACCATCACACCGCTTCATTATCTCATTGATAGGCCACAAACATTTGTTGTGTGGCTGCAAAGTGAAAACATCCCATCAAGACATAAAATGATCCTTGTCTTTTAAGGTTGCTTTTCTTAAAAAGAGCTAGGGATGTGCCAGGCTTGTTTTGTTTTGTTTTGCTTTTTGTCCTTTGCTTGCTGAAGGCTGCACCAGTTGGACTCCTGTGAGTTGTCTGTCATGGTTGCACAACGGAGATCACTCTTAAAGTTTCTGTTGAGCAGCCCCTTGCTCAGTCAAATGGCCTATGAATTATACAAATGTTGAATGGGATTTTGGCCGACATTAAATACAAATCTTCAGAACCACAACTATGGTCTGTGTCACCCAGGGTGAACATGAATTCCACACATATTCCCCAGCAGGGAGGTGCAGAATAGTCTACTAATACTATTTTGTCATTTTTATTTTTGGCGCCCTCACATCACAGCACCCCGGACACAACCCCCTCGCACTGCCCCCTAGTTGTAGCCCTGGGAATGCTGATTTGCGTTTTCTCTGAATCTGAACATTTGAATGTGTTGTTCATTTACATATATTAGCTCTCTCAGTCTTTGAGATTTAAAGTAGAGAACAGTATTGTTACAATATTCCATTCAGTGGTGGCCCATGGACCAAATGGGGGTACCTTCAGTAGGGGCAGAGTGAAGTATCTCCTTTATCAATTTATTACATTACACTTTGCCACCACCACCACCACCACCACCACAACAACAACAACAACAACAAACACTGGCTTAATTCCATTTCATTGAATTATTTACATCCCACCTTTCTTCGGCAGAGATTTCAAGGTGTCTTACAACATGAATGTTTAAAATGTTTGGATGCATACATAGCTTAACCAATCTAAATATTCAGTTTCCATCTCAGTGTCTATCTGGAATTCTTTCCTGAAGAATACAAGCTATGGCAATTTCAAATAGAAGGTATATGATTAAGGAAGCCTGTCATCTTAATTATTCAGAAGAGACTGAGAAACCTCATTCCACCTTTGCCTTCTTTTAATTCTTCAGGATCAGAGCCATACAGTGCCTTTCTGCATACCCCAAAATAAGTCCCACCAGATTTAGCATGGTTTACCATATTCCTGGGATTGCAACCTAGATTAATACTTTTTTGGCCCAAAGCATCACCAAGCACCTGGTGTTCTTTTTTATTTTTATTTTTATTTTTATTTTAGATTTAATTTTTCATAACAGGTACTTGGGGTGCTTGTAAATACATGTAACCTTTACCCTTTCTGATGCAATTTAAGACCTTTATGGGAATTTGCTTGTGATTTATAAGTCCTAATTATCACACACTTCAATGGGCAGCAATGCTAAGGAGAAAATATGTGATAATGGATTTAGTGACCTTTAGCCTAGGAAACTGCTTTCTTTGGGATTACCACCTAGATGGCATTTGGCCAGCCTGGAGTTTTACGTGTCCAGAAAATGTATTCAGTCTGAACAGCTTGTTCCTTATGCCTGATACTTTAAAAAACAAAATGCAGTAACCTTAGCTTTCTTTGGTTCAACAAAACGGAACCATAACTGAAGGCCTTAGTTTCACAAGCATAACTGTGGTCATATATATTTTTTCTTGAAAAAGTAGAAGAAATACATTTACAGCTATGTTCCACAAACATGACGTCATAGCTTGAACCAACTATGTTGACTCCCACACTGCCCATGCTGCCAACTCAACCACCAGAGACCTCCTAGGTAGTAGAATTTGACAAAGAATTAAGCCAAATGGGCATCTGTTATTCTGATTGATGGGACTTTCATATGACTCTTTGCCATAGTTGTGGAACTTATGTCAAAGAGTCATATGGAACTGTTTTTGCTCATTCTAAAAATATTTTAAAGGAACACTTTCATACTTAAAACATGAGTGCAGAAGTTAAAAATTTTATTAAGTAGAAAGGAGGGATTGCTTGTTCTATAGATGGATTTGTATTTTTAAGAATATATATGCTTCCATACCAAATGAGAAGAGGGCTCTCTGCAATTATTGAAACTACTCCAGAAGAGGTAATCTAAGGATAAATGCCAATCCCATCTTTGTAGTCATCATATGTTAGAAAAGGATTACTCTCCATCTGGGCAGAGATATTAAAACCAATGCAGTGAATCCATCTTTGCATACAAAGCATAACAAAACAAAAAGACTGCTGCTTCTATACCACCCCATAGCACTTAAAGACCTCTCTGGGTGGTTTGCATTTTAAATATGAAGGGTACATCTTGCCACTTACAAACACTCCAGCAACACTAATTCTTTTCCCCTGAGGAAAGTCCGCTACAGCCATTTTGAGCCTGGGTGTGATCCCAAGCAGAGCTGCTGATGAGGGAGCCACACAAACAGAAAGAAGAGAGCACTGGTAAGTTTCTGGGCTGTGATGAGTTGGACTAGAGCTGCTTTAGAGGATGGTGCATGAGATTTCATATAAACAACAAAGGAAGAAAAATTCTTACTAGATAGAAAGGTGGTAAAAGTGTAAATTTATGAGGCCCAGTATACTGCACTCCTTAAAATGGAGTCTGAGGGAGCAGCTGTGGTTACCTGCAACACTTGTGCCATGTTTGTCATCTTGCCAAAGTGCATGGAGGACTACACTTTAAGCAAGTGCAACCTGGTTGCACTACTAGAAGAGAAGGTCCAGCAGCTGGAGGCCCACATATCTAACCAGCAACAAATTAAGGAGCTTGAGCTGTTCTTGGATAGAGCAGAGTAGACTATCCTGGACAAAGAAGCGACAGGGCACAGTTCTGAAGAAGAAGTCACTTCACCAACTCAGGAGGTACATGATTGGAGGAATGTGACTCAAAGCAATAGAAGGGCAAGGGATCACTCTGAGAGTCTGAAATTACAGAATCAATTTGAGGCTCATCACACCTCATGTGGAATGCACAGAGGAACAACTGGTTGCACCTGAGGATCTCTCCCTCATCACACTTGATGAGATACAGGAAGAAAAACAACAGGAACAGACTGAAGACCTATCCCTTAATATAGCTGAGGAACAGGCAGATGAATAGGCTGCAAAAGAGAGGCTCCTTGTACTAGGTGATTCAGTTATTAGAAATACAGAGAGAGATGAATTTGTGATGCGCATGATAACCATATGGTGACTTGCCTGCCAATTGCAGAAGTTGCAGACATAACCAGACATCTAGATAATTTTTAGAAAGAACTGGAAAGGAGCCAGTTGTCATGGTACACATTGGTACCAGTGATGTTGGGAAAGCGGTCAGTCCTAGAAGCCAAATTCAGATTGTTAGGAAGAAGATTAAAGTCCCGGACTTCCAAGGTAGCTTTTTCAGAAGTGCTCCCTGTTCCTCGTGCAGGACCCACCAGGCAGGCAGAGCTCAGAAGCCACAATGTGTGGATGAGGCAATGGTGTTGAGTAGAGATGGGCATGAACCAGAAAATCCTTTGGTTCGGTTCGGGTTAGGGTTCATAGGAATATTAAAAAAAAATTGGTATGAATCCGAACCGGTTCGGGTGGTAGTAGACCGTCCCGCTGCCGCCTATGGAGCTCTGGCCATGGCTGAAGATATCTCCTACCTGGTGCTGGTCTCCCTGGTCCAGTCTTCCTGGGTTCAGTGATGGCCCAGGAACAAAAAAAGTGATGGCCTGGGCTACAGCTGTAGTGCGGGCCACGTGGTCGCAGTAAAAAGAAAAAAAAGAAAAAGAAAAAAAAAGAAAAACAGGAGTGGCGACCCAGTCCCAGGGGTGGCCAGGTGGGCACCCTAAAATAAAGGGGGGGGGAATTAAAAAACCCAGTGCCAACCGGGCCCCAGGGCCGTGCAGTCGGCGCTTGAAGAAGAAGAAAGCCCCGCACTAGGAACCCGGAAGTAAAAAAAAAAAGAGGCGATCGTGGGACTGTCTACCACTGCCTATGGAGCCCTGGCCGCAGCCAGGCAGGGCAGCAGTAGACTGTCCTGCCGCCGCTTATGGAGCCCTGGACGTGGCCAGAACTCTGTAGGCATTGGAGGGACTCTCTACTGCTGCCCGGCCTGGCTGCGGCCAGGGCTCCATAAGTGCTGCGTGTTCCTCGTGCAGGACCCACCAGGCAGGCAGAGCTAGGAAGCCTCAATGCGTGGATGAGGTGATGGTGTCGAGAGGAGGGCTTCAGATTTGTCAGGAACTGGAGAACATTTTGGGACAAGCCAAACATGTTCAGGAGGGACGGGTTGCACTTGAACCATGATGGGACCAGATTGCTAGCACTCAATATCAAGAAGGCTGCAGAGCAGCTTTTAAACTGATAACTGGGGGAAAGCGGACAGGAACTGAGTGGCATCTGGTTCAGAACACCTCATCCCCATGGAATGAGACTGGAGAGGGTAGAGAAACACAATGATATAGTAGGTATTAGCACTGGGAGAATAATGGGATGTGGTAGTTTGTCTACCGGAAATAAAAGCTGGGGGGGGGGAGAACAAAGCAGCAGCCATTCTTGGGGACCCACTGTACAGGTGCTTCTACGCAAATGCTTGAAGCCTCTGAGCAAAGATGGGAGAACTTGAACATTTGGTAACTACAGATAACATTCATATAATAGTCATAACAGAAACTTGGTGGAATCCGGAGAACCAGTGGGATACCACAGTCCCAGGCTATAAACTCTATAGAAGGGACAGAGAGGGGGGGGGTTGGAGGTAGAGTGGCCATCTATGTCAAAGAAGGGGTAAAATCCAGGACAATGGAGGTTGACGATGGGTCTGACTCCACCATAGAATCACTGTGGGTTAAACTACCAGATCTTTCCAGCCTTCTGTACCAGAAATGGAAGAAGAAAAAGTGTTGTGGTGCTAGTTTATTGATCTTCCTGCTGTGTGGCAGGGCATCCAGAACCCTCCTGAATACCACAGTTGGTGCCAAATTTCCATGGTGATGGTGATGATGGCAGGAACCATGGTAAAAATGGCCACAAGTGGCATCAACAGCAGTGGGAAAGTCCACAATAGTCTGAGGAGTGTTCCTTCCTAGATCTCAGAACATGCAGTATAGCAATATGTTAAAAATGTGCACATGCTAAATGTATGTGTATCAGTTCAGTTTTGAATGCACTGATGCAAAATGGTGGAAATCAACCAGTTGACCAGTTGAGCCTTGTGGTGCAATGGCTAAATGCCTGTACTGCAGCTAAAACTGTGCTCATTTATTTATTATTTATTTTTTGAATTTATACCCCGCCCATCTTCCCATAGGAACTCTGGGCGGCTTACAAAGGCTGACCAATTCAGCTAATGACACAATAAGAAAACAATAAATAAAAACAGTAACAACAATATAATACAACAACTTCAAAACAACTTTGACTCCCTGGTGTCTTCTTGGTAGCGAGCGAGGACATAGATGGGGGGGGGGTACTACACTAGTTCACCAAAGGCCTCGCAAAAAAGCAGAGTTTTTAATGCTTTGCGGAAGGCCAGCAGCGACTCTGCTGTTCCAAAGAGAGGGGCCAGCCACCAAGAAGGCCCGGTTATGTGTGGAAGTTTTCGGGCCTCTCTAGGGGTGGCAACCTGAAGCTAGTGCACCCACGACTGCCGAACTGGACAGGCCGAGGTTGATTGCTGGACGATCCGCTCTGACAGGTAGTCTGGGCCCAGGCCATGGAGGGTTTTATCAACTAAAACCAAGACCTTGAATCTGATCCAGGATGCAACGGGCAACCAATGCAGGCAAGCCAGGATTGGGGTGATGTGGTCATGATGATGCATACCCGCCACCAGCCTAGCTGCCGCATTTTGTACCCACTGCAAACGCCAGAGGAGAGTCAAGGGCAACCCCATGTAAAGAGTGTTGCAGTAGTCCAACCTCGAGATCACCAGCGCTTAAACCACAGTTCTCAGAGATTCACCATCTAGATCTGGACGGATCTGGGCAATTTGACGGAGATGGTAAAATGCAGTTCTGGTCACGGCAGCCACCTGAGCTTCCAAGGTAAGCGCCGGATCCAGAACCACACCCAGATTCCTAACCCTATCCACCAGCTGGAGAGAAACTCCTCCAGACAGGGGAGAGGGCCTCCCTATCCAGATGGGGAACTCTAAAAGAACATAACCTCCATCTTCTCGGGGTTGAGCTTGAGCCTGTTGGCCCTGGTCCATGTCAAAACCGCATCCAGGCACTGGTCAAGAGTCTGAACAGCTTCCATTGCAGAGGTGGAAAAGGAGAGATAGAGCTGCATGTCATCAGCGTACTGATGACAGCAGACTCCAAATCTTCTAATGACCCCAGCCAGTGGCCTTACATAGATGTTACATAGAGAGACGAGACCTGCGGAACCCCACAAGGGAGTATCCACGGGGCCGACAACTCTCCACCATGTTGCACATACTAGGGACAGCCCTCCAAGAAGGACTGGAGCCAACTGCGAGCAGTGCCTCCGATTCCCTCCTCAGAGAGCCGGTCCAGTAAGATACCGTGGTCGACGGTATTGAAGGCCGCTGACAAATCCAGGAGAACCAACAGGGGAGAGCAACCCCTGTCGGCCGCCCAGATTAGGTCATTTTGCAACACGACCGAAGCTGTTCTGGTCCCCCGGCCTGGCCTGAACCCGGATTGGCATGGGTCAAGGCACTGTTGTTCCTCCAGAAAGGACTGAATCCGGATTGCAGCCACCCTCTCAATAACCTTGCCCATAAAAGGAACGTTGGCGATCGGATGATAGTTTGCCAATTGGTCTGATGCCAGGCCAGGTTTTTTTAAGAATGGGCTTGACCACCGTCTCCTTCAAACGGGAGGGAAAGACCCCCTCGCTGAAGGAGGCGGTGGCGATGGCAGAAGCCCATTCTGGCATACTCCCCCCGGCAGCTTTTATCAGCCAGGCAGGGCAAGGATCGAAGGGGGTGGACGTGGGCCAGCAGTGGGCAATTGCCCTGGAGGCTTCCAAAGAGGAAACAGGCCCAAGCTCATCCAACCGAGGAGAGTGAGGGGGCACAGCGACAGGGGATGGTGGGGGAGGGCTAGTACAACCAGAGTCGAAACTGGCCCGGATGGCCTCTATTTTAGATCGAAAAAAATTCTCACTACTGAACTCAGAAGGAGGAGGCCTCACCAGACTAGGATTGGTGAGGTCCCGAACCACCCAGAAGAGCTCCGCCTGGCGGTTCGAGGCCTCATCAATTCTCAGGGAGTAATAGGATGTCTCAGCCTCCCTGATCGCTCAGGAATAGCACCTAGTCTGGATAACAACTGCAGTCTTATTACTTGCGATCCGGTTTCTTCTCCAGCTGCTCTCCAGCCTTCTCCATTCCTGCTTCACCACTCTCAACTCCACCATGAACGACGGCGAACGTCGAGCTCTGCTACAGAGAATGCACTTGGGGGCGATCCGGTCGATGGTGCGGACAGCTGTTTCAAACCATTGGTTAGCTGCAACCTCGGCCGGAGCATCAGTCAAGCCACCAGGAAGCTCCCCAAAGGCATCCTGGAACCGAGCAGGGTCCAGGAGCCTCCGGGGGCGGGCCAAAACAGGAGGCCGAGGGTCCCCGCGGGGGGGGGGGATCCACAGGGAGGACAGCAGGTGATGGTCTGACCATGACACAGGTAGGGAAGCAATGTCCCCTACCTCCAGATTGAAATCCCCCGACATGGAGGTAAATACCAAGTCAAGGGTATGCCCTGACCTGTGAGTGGGACATAAAACATGCTGGGATAGGCTCATGTAAGCCACGGACTCCATGAATTCCAGAGCTGCACCAGAAATTTCACCGCTGGCCTGCACATTGAAGTCCTCCACCACCAGCAGGCGAGGGGACTTCAAAAGAGCAGCTGCGATGAGCTCCAAGAGCTCTGGGAGGGATTGCGCTGGGTTGCGGGGAGCATGATAGCCCAGTACAATGCTGAATCTATCCTGCTGTCCTACCAACAGGTGAAGGCATTCTATCCCTTGACTAACCAATGTTGAGGCCCTGCTGACATGAAGTGAGTCCCTGGGGTTCAATCCCACGTAGCAGACTCATGGTTGACTCAGCCTTCCATCCTTCCGAGGTCAGTAAAATGAGTGCCCAGCTTGCTGGGGGGGGGCCTTCAATGTGCAGCCTGCATATTGTAATTAAACTGTAAGCTGCCCAGAGACTATTTTAAGTGGTATGGGGCTTTCTCACCTGCCTCTTTATCTTTGCAACAGCTGGGAAAGCTCTCTACATTATGGGCAGTTCTCTATAAAGTGGAATGCATGGGCATATTGCTTTTCATCAATAGAAATCATCTTTTCCTAAGTGGATTTTTAAACAAAAACTAAGAACTTGTATCTCAAGGTACCACCACTGCCAATGAATTGCCTGGGTGGGGGGGGGACCCATTTTATTAATTAATAGTTCATAGTGGTTGTAATGGCATCTTCCTCTAAGCCAACCTTCAGCATCAATTTATTCTGTGTTCTTAATCAAACAGCCTTCTCCTATGTTAATCTTAAAGGTTTCATAAGAGTTTTTCATTTTTCTTATCTCATTTGTCAGCTCTTTTAAAAATAAACACAAGACTCCATCCAGTATTTGTGCTGCTATTCATCATCAACTGGGTCTATAGCTAAATGCTCAAGAAGGCAAACTGCAGGATTGGAATAACAATGTCTGCCCACTCCACAAAAAATCTTGACATTCTTGAAGATAAAGTGAAACTGATGTGGTTCAATACACATGTAGGTGTTGACTGGAATATTTCGGAATATTCCACATTCTGAAAAGATCACATGGATACTCGTGCATTGAATGAGTATTTAGCAGCCATTTCAGCAAGAAACAGTCAATAGGCCTGATTTTACATACTGTATATCTTTTTCAATCTTCTCTCCTCAGATTAGTCTGCTCTTTTGTTAATTGCCAGGAATGTCTTAAACTGGTATAGGATGGGAAAAGGAAGAATCGCGCTATATTTTCTTCAGGCCTTCCTCAAATTGGTGCCCTCCATATTCACTTAATGACAGCTGAACATTCCCCTCCATTTATCTGTGTGTTTGTCTGGGGATTATGGGAGTTGTAATCCAACGCATACGGAAAGTGCTAGGTTGAGAAATTCAGTCTCTCCAGGCTCTGCCATAGAAAGACAAATTACTTTGCACTTGGGGAAAGCATGATCCTCTTGTGCTCAAAACAGTGGCTGTGAGTGTTTTAACAACCAAATTACTACTATTTGATCATTTGTAGTGTTGGTCTGCATTTGCCATCATCACCCATAAATGCATATATAACAACAATGTTATTTATTTATTTAATTATTATCCCACATTTCTCCTTTCAAAGGATCCAATATAATAATAAAACCACCAGAGCTACCAAAAAATGGGAATACTGAGAACAGCATACTCACATCATTCATATTTAACTAATTTTCAGGCTTTTGGATAAAATGTGTATCTGTATCTGTTATATAAAATACCAGACAATGTTTTTATAATTTTGATTGATTATGCTTGGTACTTTTGGATGATGATGATGATGATGATGATTTTATGAAAGCTGCACACGATTTGACCTTTGCATGTTAAGGTTGTTCATTCCATTCCAGGCAATATCCAGTAACTCAGAGCCAGTAGACATGTTCTCACATGAACAATAGGGATGGACAGGAAATGAAAAAACAAAATGCTGTTTCATCGTTTCATTATCTAATGAAATAAAACAAACGAAACGAAACAAGGAATAGATGAAATGAAACGGTTGCTTTTTCATTGAAAATAACCGTTTTATTCCATCATTTTTGGGCTCCTGCCAAGCTGTCAATGGCTGGAGGCCTTTAAACCTGGCCCACTCAGTATCTGGGGCTCCCTCTGGTGCCAACTGGGCCAATTTTAAAGGGGTCCGGCTCATAACAGCTCAGCAGGAGCACTTTAAAAATGGCCCCCAGAGTCCTGGGCACCAAATCTGGTGCATGTAGGACCCGGGGAGCCATTTTGTTTCATTTCATTTCATTTTGTATAAAATTTAAAACAGTTTTTGTAAGAAACAAAATGAAATGAAACTAGGGTGAGCATGAAATGAAATGAAACAAAACATTATTTTTCCTTTTCATGCCCATCCCTAATGAACAACAAGCAGGAAAGGGTTGCTTTCAGAAATGAATGGAAGATCTACAAGAGGAAGGAAGCTTAACGGGCTCATTAATGAAGGAGCTAGAAATGATAGAGAGCTCTATATCAAATATGTATTTAATGCAATCTGATAAGTTCCCTTTTTTCACTGCTTCAGGAAAAGGCAGCCCAGTGTGTTTGTGTGTGTGCATGTGGAGAGAGCGAGCGAGAGAGAGAGAGCTGAGGAGGTGATTTCTTCTCTGAATTACACACCACTTTCATAATTCTCCCTGATGTGCCACACAGGGGCTGTGTTGAAGGGAGGAAAATGAAAACAGCTGTGGAGGTTTAGAGTTACATTCAGTTCAGCTCAGCCTTTGGCCCTTTGCTCTCTGCTGCAGCTTGTTGTTAATCCTAGTCATGAATGTCCATATTTGTTACCTCTCCTTTAGATGAGGCTTGAAGAGCATTGGAAGGATATGATACTAGTAACAGCAATATCATGAATACAATTAATGAACTAGCAGCAGTAATAGCAAGCATCAGACAGCTTATTGTGGCACCAGTTGTAGTGGTGGATTCTCCATACATTATGCATCTTCTTTGGATATTTGTAAAAAAGTATAAATCCCCTTGCATGCAAAGGAAACCATAATCAGACCCATTTTAAAATGTCCACTGTTGGCAATTTATAGTCTTAACAACCAAGATGGTGCTGGTCATGCTGAACAATGACCTTTTAAGGGAGGTTAACAGAGGAAGAACTAACCTACTGGCTCTCCTTGATCTCTCAGCAGCTTTTGATACTGCTGACCACAGTACCTTCCTGAGTAGACTCTTGGACAATAGGGTCAGGGGTCAGCACTGAGCTAACTCCAGTCCTTCTATGAAGGCTATGGCCAGAGAATTCAGCTTGGGATGAGTTGATGACCCCCTGGACCTTCAACTGTGGGGTGTCTCAGGGCAGTCAATGTTTAACATCTATGTTTAGCCACTGGGGGATGTCATCAGGATATATGGGATAAGGTATCATCAGTATGCTGATGACACGCAACTCTGGCTCTCCTTTGCCACCTCCGCAGGTGAATCCTCATGCAATGCCTGAATCTGGTTTTGAAATGGACTTGAGCTAACAGTCTCAAACTGCACCCAAACAAGGCTGAGTTTCTGCTCCTGGGAGCGGGTGGGGAGGACCTCTGAGAGGGTGAGGGGTTATCCATAGGCTGGACAGTGCTGCCTTCCTGCTTGGACATCAAGTTCATAACCTGGGTATTCTTCTGGATCCAGCTCTTTCATAGGATCACAGATTGTAGCCATCTTCCGGATCTGCCTTTAACCAGCTTAAGGTTATTGCCCAACTCCATCCATACCTAAATGAGGACTCCCTGAAGATGCTGGTGAACACATTGGTTAACATTGAGGCTGACCCAAAGGCTACAGCACGTCCAGAACATACTGAACCGTCTGGTGGTTGGTATAAGCAAATTGGATCACATTATGCCAGTTTTGACTCACCTTCACAATCATGACCTGGATCAGGTTCAAGGTGTTGAAAAAAATGCCCCCACCCCAAACGAATCCAACAGCCACCATCAGCCACCACAACCCACACCAATGTCCTGGCAGCTTTTCTTCAGGCTCAAATCACCTTCATGAGCTCCTGGCATTTCTCTAAACCCACCTTTCCAACTACTTCAGCCAAAACAAGGTTGGAGTGGTGGGATTTTGCAGGGTTTGTTTTTTGTTTCAGATGAGGTGAAGATGGCCATGGGTTGGTTATGATATTCTTTCTAGCCTTAGTAATCAAGATGTCTAGTGTGTGGTTTAGCAAGACTTTCTGCTTTATGGTTAATAGCACTGAGTTCAATTTCTTTTCTCTCTCCTTGATCCCTGTGATTTTCAGGTCTACTCACTGTCCTAGTGTCTGGCCCCAATCTCAGCAGTTTCAGGTAGCCCTTAATCCCATGTTATTTAACATCTATATGAAACTACTGGGGGAGATTATCAGGTGATTTGGAATACAGTGCCACCAGTATGCCGATGATACCCAGCTCTACCTCTCGTCACCTCCATATTCTAAGGGAGCCACTACCTCAACTTGCGGCTGCCAGACTGGTGGTGGGTGCTCGTAGATTTGAGCTCATCATCCCAGTTCTGGCCCGCCTGCATTGGCTACCCATTGTCCTCCGGATTAGGTTCAAAACCCTCCATGGCTTGGGACCAGAGTACCTGTCTGAGAGTATCTCCCAGAGGTCAACTGGGGCCAGGCCCACGAGAATGGCGCAGACGTGCTCACTTAGGGTGGCCACACACAGGGAGGTATGGGAATCGCTAACGTGTAACTGTGCCTTCTCTGTGGTGGGACCTACTTTGTGGAATCATCTGCCTAGTGAGCTGCGCCTAGCACAGTCCCTGCCCGCCTTTAAAAGGGCTCTTAAAACACACCTTTTTAAAGAAGCTTATTGCAACCTTTTTACTTAATTTTCTCTCTCTCTTCCTCTTTTGCCGCCTGTGTCATCTTTGTGGAGGGTATTGTCCCTCCTTATTTTATTGCTATTCTTGCTGCTTGTTTTCATTTCTGTTGTTTTATTTTAACTGTAAACCACCCAGAGTTCCGTCCAGAAGATGGGCGGTATATAAATATAACAAATAAATAAATAATAAATAAATACTTGAGTGTTTAGCTGCAGTAATGAACTGGATGGGGATGAACAAAATGAAACTAAATCCGAACAAGACAGAGGTGCTCATGGTCAGTTGAAAGGGAGAACAAGGGATAGGGGTGCAACCTATACTGGATGGGGTCACCCTCCAACTGAAAACAGAGGAGCATGGCTTAGGGGTACACTTGGACTCATCCTTGAGCTTGGATGCCCAGATCACAATTAAGGCTGGTACGCCAGTTATGCCCATTTCTTGAGAAACCAGCTCTGGCCACGGTGACACATGCCCTGGTGACATCCCAGATTAGGCTACTGTAATGCAATCTACGTGGGGCTACCGATGAAAAGTCTCAGGAAACTTCAACGGGTCCAAAATGTAGCAGCCAGACTGCTGACTGGGACAGGGTACAGAGATGACATTAGACCCCTATTAAAGCAGCTCCACTGCCTGCCAATCAGCTATCGGGCACAATTCAAGGTGCTGGCATTGACCTACAAAGCACCGTATGACCTGGGTCCAAGCTACCTCAAAGATTGAATCTCACAGTATGAACTGACTCGGGTGTTAAGGTAATCAGGAGAGACCCTTCTCTCCATCCTGCCACGTCTCATGGGAACCCATGAAAGGGCCTTCTCAGCTGCTGCGCCCAGACTCTGGAACTCCCTCCCACTAGAGGCCAGGGCTGCCTCATATTTGTAGTCTTTCCGGAAACTGGCAAAGACCTTTCTCTTCAGACAAGCTTTCCCTGAATGATGTACTACCTATTATGTGTCTTTTATATGAATCTATAGGCTCACATAAACTTTGTGTTTATAACTACTTATAATCTTATGTGATTATATTAACACTATGTTTTCAATGTTAGTTTCCATTACTCATAACTTTACATGGAACTTTACTCTCTTTTTAACTGCTTGTGTTCTCTTGTAACTTTACATGGAATTTTACTCTCCTTTTAACTGCTTGAGTTCTCTTGTAGCTTTAATGTAATGTTGTCTACTAATGCTGTAAGTTGTCCCTCAGTTCACTCTTCTCAATACATGTCTTAATTGTACTGGACTGTATATTATCCCTCATTACTGTAAACTGGCTTGGGTCCTTTTCCAAGGAGAAAGGCAGGGTAAAATACTCTAAAATAAAGAAATGAAATAAAGAAATAGACTGTCACTTGGGCAAACTTTTTGGCCTGGGCTTTGGTGTGTCATTTTTATCCAGGCCAGGACTGAGATGTACTAAGGCCCTAAACAGTGTCAGGTTTCAGAGACTCCATAGGTAATAGCCACATCATTTTAACAGGGCCTTAAAGAGATGCTGTCTGAAGAGCTTGGCAGTTTAGCATTCTGACTGCAAATCCAGAGGTTGAGGGATGAAATGCCCCACAGGACATCCTAGAACTGCCAGCCTGTGTAGCCCTAGGCAAACTGCACAGACCCAGAGCAGCCAGAGAAGAAAGGGAGGTTAAACTACTTTATGTTGTCTGTACCTGGAAAACCTGAAAAGGGTTGACTCAGAACTGATTTGAGTGCACATGATTATTCTTTTAAAGAGATTTAGATTGAGATCAAGATCAAGATCAGAGAAATTATCTGAGATCCTAAGCATCACTTACATGGGCTGTGCATGAATCCAACCTGCTTTTATCCAATCAGCACTTTCCTAGGGAAAGGGGATTAAGTAATCTGGCTTCTTGGAGGGAAAATATTTGTTGTGGTGATGGCTCAGTTCAGGAAAGAGTTGTAAAGGGGATTTGTTTGGGATCATAGCAGAAGCAAACAAAAACAAACAAAAGCCTCATGAAATAAATAAATAAATGCCTCATTTCACTGTGAGCAGTCATGGATCACTTCCTCGAGACACATGAAGTCAAATAAGGACATTGAAACCGAAGCCTGGCTGTGCCACTAGAATCCAAGATGAACATATAGCCACTCTGCTGCTTCTATTTCCTCATGACAATAGAAAAAAAAAGAGACGAGACAAGACTTTTGGGAACTTTTAAGACAGGGCTTTTCCACATGGAGTGTTTCTTCTACTTTATTTATGAGATTTCCCACTCATGTTACCAGTACTTTTTCTCCTATCCATCCAAGGCCATGCAAGTTTTTTTCTTGAGTCACCCCAAGACTTTTCCTAAGACTGATAGGGGGGTTGGTTCCCCCCAACCAGAAAACAATAGGTTTATTTTATTCAAACATTGTCCCAGATTTAAAATACAGTGCTATAAAATATATATTTCAAGTTCCCATCTGCTGTGAGAACTTCTTGGGCAGAAGCTTTTGGCCACCATGCCAAATTAGTAAAATACACCACCCCAACAGTTCCAGTGGAAAGGTCCCAGAAGGGAAATTGGTTTCTTTGGGTTTTTCAACAAAATATTGAATAGTATTTCTAAATGAGAAAGAAGTGGCTTTGCTTAGGTGTGAATCTCTGTAACACTACATGCTCTCCAGGACAACACAGAAAAATGGCAGGAGGGGTGCAATACGTGTTCTAGAAGAGCCTGGACAGGTTAATATTCCCAGAAGATTTCCTGGGTTACTTACAATCCACATCATCAAACACAATATTACTTATTTTTATTATATTTACTTCTTATTATTTTTGTATTTTCTAATAAATATTGCTGTTAGACATGAGGAACTTTTTTTAAAGAATTATTATATTTGTTCAGAAATATCTGAATGCTAGTTTATTAAATATTCGTCCCTTCACATTCACCACTTCCAGAGAGCCTGAAGAATTTGAAGGGATGAACATGTCCCCCATTTTTAGGCAGAGAGGAAGGCTAGTCTTAGGCTGTCTAAACAGAACACCGCCAACTAAAGAACCGTTACATTGGTTAATTGCCCCATAGGGTAATTACTAATTTATAGTTTCTGGTTCATCAACCTTGATAAACCCCAAATCATGATAGGCTACCATTTTGGTGGTTCATCCCCATCTCTACTTGCTATGTGTTCAATGCATGTCTGAGATGCAGGGGTGCTATTTTCTTTTGCAAGGTTTCTGTCTCTCCTTGCTCCATGTGCTCCAGATAGCTCCCTGCAGACTCAAATTCTCCACTCCAAGCTCTGTGATCATATCTCACTACAAATTTATTTCTAATAATTTTCACATGTACTGTATTAAAACTCCCATCATTCCCTGGTCATGTGACCAGTGGTGGTTATGTTGGTGGGAGTAATTGGGAATTTGAGTTTGATGAAACTGGAGGGCTTGGGAAGGCTGCACCAAAGCATGCTGGGAAGACCAATTTGGACAGCTGCATGTGTGTCTGAATGTTAAACTGCAGTGAATATTTCAGGCAGTCCCCATCAGCATATCATATCTGTTTTTCATTTGAGTAGCTGAAAACTGCAGACGGTGGAATTTAAAAACTCATCTTTTTCTCTGTCTTTCTGGGAAAGGCACAGTGGTTTATTTATTACGTGTTCATTGGTATCTGTGCTCTACTCTATCCTCAAAGGGTTGACAAAGGCTGACTTTTTTATTGCTAAGGAAAAAATACAGGTTTATTGTTCCATATCAGCTACACTTAATAATGATGGTTTAAAAATAATC
This sequence comes from Phrynocephalus versicolor, assembly GCA_023846285.1. Classification (NCBI taxonomy): domain Eukaryota; kingdom Metazoa; phylum Chordata; class Lepidosauria; order Squamata; family Agamidae; genus Phrynocephalus; species Phrynocephalus versicolor. The sequence continues at coordinate 47,262,105 of JAHTLZ010000129.1, forward strand.
CCTTTGAATTGCAGGAAAGTATCCCTTGTGAATGCATTCTTGCCAATATAAAATGTATGCGTTTTGTCAAGAGAAAGAAAAATCTCTCTCTTTTTTCCAAACTGTGTATATAAATTCCTACATATTGGTTGGTTGGTTGGATGGATGGATGACTGACTGACTGACTGACTGATTGATTGACTGATTCGTTTAAATTCAGCTAAACATCCTCATTACTTCAGAATCTTTTCAACACATCAACGTCACCTTTTCAGAACTTCAGGCAGTTTCTCTACAGGGAGTCTTGAAGACATTCCCTATGAATCCTTACTAAAAGCAGTGAGGCTTCCACTGCCTACAAGCAATTCTAATAAGATGTATAGTAAATCAAGTATAGCAGTCTTCTCTGCTGTTGTATTCAAGCAGGGCAACACTAAAGGTCAGCCCTCAAAATGGAAATGGGAAGGATCCTCACTCATGTGCTGTGCATGAGCAGCAGAATTGCTGACAGGGCCCAGACTTGGACTGTTCCCTGGAGAACCAATGGTGATGAGAACCTTCAATACCCCAAATAGCTGTGGGTGCTCCATTCTGCTTTTAGAAGAGGGGTAAGTGTGAGTTGCACAATACGTTACATTTGTCCTGGCAGGAGGGTTTCTCACCTCTTTATTTTGTCTTGGGACTACTTATCAAGAGGTGAAGATGGGGTCCGTCTGCAGGTCTTGTAGCTTTTGAAGGAATCAGATTGGGAGAGGACAAATGTGCACTGAAATCCTAGATGCCATGTGAGTGCCAGGAAATTTGACCATTAGCCACACACTGAGGAAGACCCAAAGAAAGAACTCACTCAGGAGATAAAAAAAATTAGGTGCTACCTAATTTATTTTTATTTTATTTTGAGTATTTTTACCCTGCCTTTCTCCTTGGAAAATACCCAAGGCAGCTTACAGTACTGAGGAACAATATACAGTCCAATATACCTAACTCCATGAGCTGTTTCCAGCTCCTCCCTAAGAAGCTCCAGACATTTACGGCAACCATTACTTGAGGAGAAAGCAGAAGGGACACCAGGATAGCTGTTAAAAGGTTAGAGCTCATAGCTTTTTCTTCTTTTCACAGAAATTACATGCTGTGGAGTCAATTCTGACATATGGCAATCATTTTCAGAGTTTTCCAAGTAAAGAACCCTCAGAAGTGGTTTATCATGAGGTATATGCATGGAGGAATGTGACTCATAGAAGTAGAAGGCCAAGGGATCACTCTGAGAGTCTGAGAATCAATTTGAGGCTCTTTCCTTCATCACACCTTGTGAGAAATGCACAGAGGAACAACTGGTTCCACCTGAGGATCTCCCCCCCTTACCACACTTGATGAGATTCAGGAAGACAAACAACAGGAACAAGCTGAAGACCTCTCCCTTAATATAGTTGAGGAGGTGCATGTAGAAGAACAGGATGCAGGAGAGAGGCTCCTTATACTTGGTGATTCATTATTAGAAATACAGAGGGATGGATTGAGGATACACATGGCAACCATATGGCAACTTACCTGCCAGGTGCAAAGGTTGCAGACATCACAAGAAATCTAGATAGTCTGTTAGAGAGAACTGGGAAGGAGCCAGTGGTCATAGTACACACTGGTACGAATGATGTTGGGAACGTCAAGCAGTCAGTCCTGGAAGCCAAATTCAGGTTGCTAGGAAGAAGATTGAAGTCCCAGCATTTTCAGAAGTGCTGACTGTTCCTCATGCAGGAGCCACCAGGCAGGCAGAACTCAGAACTCAATGTGTGGATGAGGCAATGGTGTCGAGAGAAGGGCTTCAGATGTCAGGGACTGCAGAACATTTCGGGACAAGCCAAACCTGTTCAGGAGGGATGGGTTGCACTTGAACCATGATAGGACCAGATTGCGGGCACTCAATATAAAAAAGGCTGCAGAGCAGCTTTTAAACTGATAACTGGGGAAAACCTGACAGGAGCTGGGCAGCATCCGGTTCAGGAAACTGTCTCCTTGAGTAGTGAGGACGATGCAAAAATTACTGAGCAGAGCGAGGAGCTAGTCACCAGGACTCCAGCAGAAGGATGCAAGAGGCAGTCTAATGATCCAACTGGGCACCAAAAAAAGTATCTATAAATGCTTGTATGCAAATGCCAGAAGCCTTCAGAACAAAATAGGGGAGCTGGAATACTTAGCAATAGATAAAAATATTGATATTATTGGCATCACTGAAACTTGGTGGAGGGATGATAACCAATGGGAAACAGTTATCCCAGGCTATAAATTGTACAGGAAGGACAGGAAGGGGCCAACAGGAGGTGGTTTAGCCTTGTATGTCAAAGAAGTGATAAAATCGTACAAATTGGAATAGGCTCTTGAATAAACTTGTCATTCATGGAAAAAAATGGACAGGTCTTGTCCTGGATCAGCAACTGGTTAAGGGACAAGAAACAGAGGGTAGCACTAAATGAACACTTCTCCAAGTGGAGGGAGGTAAAGAGCGGGGTCTCCCAAGGTTCAGTACTGGGACCCCTGCTTTTCAACCTCTTCATAGTTGATTTAGAAGTAGGAGTAAATAGTGAGGTAGCCAAATTTGCCAATGACACTAAATCACACAGGGTAGTAAAAACTGAGAGAGATTGTGAGGAGCTCCAGAGGAGCTCTGGGGGAGTGGGCAAACCAGTGGCAAATGAGCTTCAGCATTAGCAAGTGCAGAGTGGTGCACGTTGGGGGGGGGGGAACAATTACATTTATAAACTGGTGGCGTCACAACTCTCTGCAACAAACCAGAAAAGGGACCTTGGTGTCCTGGTGGGCAGCTCAATGAAGGCGTCAACCCGGTGTGCTGTAGCAGTGAAAAAAGCAACCTTAATTATAGGGATCATTAGGAAAGGTATAGAAAATAAGTCAGCAAGGGTCATTTTGCCTCTTTAAAAATCTATAACTGAGGCCCCATCTGTAATATTGTGTAAACTTCTGGTCCCCATACCTCCAGAAGGATATTATAGAAATGAAAAAATTGCAGAGGGGGGGTTGGGAATGATCAGGGGACTGGGACACCTTCCTTACCACCTGAGGCTGCAGTGGATGGGCCTCTTCACTCTTGAACGACGGCACCAAAGAGGTGACCTGATTGAAGCTTTTAAACTGATAGACAATGTAGATAAGGACACACTGTTTTCCCTATCGCACAACACTAGAACTAGGGGGCACGCCATGAAAGTTTTGGGTGCTAGATCTCAAACAAATAAGAGAAAGTACTTTTTCACCCAGAGGATCACTTGTCTATGGAACTCCCTGCCAGAAGATGTGGTGACAACTGTCAGCCTTGACAACATTAAGAATGGGTTGGACAAGTTCATGGAGAACAAGGTTATCATTATGGATGCCTAATGACAACCTCCAGGTTGGAGAGATAGGCAGGATATCTCTCAATGCAATTTTCAGGGCATCTTAAGCAGGTGAAGGCATCTGCTTGTGAATACCCTGAAGCAAATGGTAAGCCACTGTGTGAGACAGTATACTGGACAGGATGGGCTGTGGCCTGTTCCAGCAAAGCTGTTCTTATCATTCTTCCTCCATTACCCTACAATCAAGCACATGATTCCCCCTTTCTTTCTTTCTTTCTTTCTTTCTTTCTTTCTTTCTTTCTTTCTTTCTTTTTTCCTTCCATCCATCCTTCCTTCCTTCCTTCCTTCCTTTTTTACAAGGGATGGGGGTTCACATAAATGTGGCAAATCAAATGAGCTCCCTCTTTCTCCCTTGAGAACAGGTTACACATGAACAACCAGAGGCAATCTACTTCTCTGGACTCCTATAAATGGTCACCAAAGACCTGGCTTTATAGACAGGCCTTTCCTGAGCCCACTTCAGATGTCTAGCCTGAGCTATCCAGCCTGTAATCTTATTCTTATTTTTATTGTAATATTTAAATGTTTTGATACATGATTTTTCTTTGTTGATTGTAATGGCTGTTAATTTATTTTGTGGGGTGTGGAATTGATGCTTGATGTTGATGTTATATATTTTTACTGTTGCTAGGTGCCCAGAGTGGCTGTATGGCCAGATGGGTAGAACAGAAGTAAGCAAGTGAGTGAGTGAGTGAGGGAGTGAGTGAGTGAGTGAGTGAGTAAATAAGTCGCCCCGTGCTGCTGCGGTTAAATGCCTGTACTGCAAGTAAAACTGTGCTCATGACCTGGGGTTCAATCCCAGGTAGCAGGCTCATGGTTGACTCACTCTTCCATCCTTCTGAGGTCAGTAAAATGAGTACCCAGCCTGTTTGGGGGGGGGCATTGTGTAGCCTGAGTACTGTAATTAAAAACTTTAAACAGCCCAGTGACTACTTGAAGTGGTATGGGACAGTATATAAGCAGAACACTTTGCATTTTGTTTTATTTTGTTTGATTGCTTTAAGTTGACACACTGGTAGACTGTAGGCTGTCATACTGGACTGAGTGGTTGGTCAAGTTCAAACCATGCTATTCCTACAGTTCTTATGTCCTTTCTGTTCAGCTGAGATGCAATGGGATAGAAATGCTTTAAATGCCCCACCATACAGTGCACTGCTGTTTCCACTTCTCTGTTCTTCAGTTAACTAGGAAACTTGACACACTGTACTGAAGGGCTCTGACTGCTCAGTAATCCTGTAGGTGGCGGCAGAACTATTGATTTATATTGTTTAAGAGTGCATTTCATTCTAGTGCTAGAGAAGGAGTCAATTATTACAGTCTTTATGCATATCTATTCCAAATGATATGGTCAAGAAATCTCAGCTCAGCGGACTGCTTTGAATTTAGATATCTGCCACATTTTAATCTTCTTCAAGTACAGTGACAGTTTGGGGCAATTTAAATGTATCTGTTCGTGAGGTGGTTTTGCACCAGTTTGGGAGAAAATCAACATTCAAATATGTATTAGAAATTGCACTTGAATTGTGTGTGTTTTATGCCACAGATGAATGCATAAACCGAACTGAGTTATAAAACTGCTATCATGTCATGAAATGAATCTATTCTTCCTCCGTTTGACAACCACAGTGTAAAAGGGGGGCAAAGACCTACTGTCCTTTTTATTTTCAAAAAAGGAAAAGTGCACTGAAAACAAGGGAAGGTGCCATGACAATCCACGTGAAAACAACTGCTGTGAGCTTCCAACGCAACTCAAGACTGTATTCTTTGTTTGCCCAGCCTTTTATGTGATTATTTACTACAGAAATTGGTGTACAAACAGTACTTACACCTATGTCACACAGCGCCTATATATCACCTCTGGGATACAGGGCAGTAGTGCTTTCTAAAAAGCAGCTATGTTGAATGTGTGTTTTACAGTGCTTTTAAAAATGTTTTACAGCATGTAGAAATTCTTCTATAAAAGCAGTCATTATTTTCAGTGTTAAGGTCTTCTCGGCATAAATATGTTGGTTGTCCCTCTCTCTCCCACTCCACCTGGAGGTAGTGGTGGTGGTGGGGAATGCTACCAATTGACCCTATCAGTTGCATCTTCCAGATCAAATCAGTTGAATTTATATCCCACTAAAATAAACTAAAATAATGAACATTAACAAATCACTTTGGTGGCAGGGGGTCATGTTGCTGTAGCTGCTGTTTTGACTTATATACTGCTCCATCTTGCTAAAGGACTCTCTGGGTAATTAACAACATAATTATGCAAACAACTACTTGCCTCCCCCCACCCCAGTGATGTACACATTTTACTAACTTTGGAAGAACAGACGGCTGAGTCAAACTTTGTTTGTTTGTTTGTTTGTTTGTTTGTTTGTTTGTTTGTTTGTTTGTTTGTTTGTTTGTTTGTTTGTTTGTTTGTTTGTTTGTTTGTTTGTTTGTTTGTTTGTTT
>JAHTLZ010000129.1:47267943-47281615 GCA_023846285.1 Phrynocephalus versicolor
TTTGTTTGTTTGTTTGTTTGTTTGTTTGTTTGTTTGTTTGTTTGTTTTTACTCCACTTTTCTCCTTAAAAAGATCCAAGGCAGCTTATATCAACAGAAAGGCAGTACTGTATTTAAAAAGCTAAAAACAATAAGCATATATTTAAAAAGAAGTAAACAACAATCATACAAAAACAGCAAAAACAAATTCAGCCTTGAGGCAGCAACTAGACAAAGGTGATTCAATCAATCAATCAATCATAAGTTTATTACGGTCATGTGACCCGAAAACAGTTTAAACAGAACAATACACAGAATAAAACTATATCATAACATTGCCAACATTAGATTACGGTGTCATTTATCTGCCACTATGGTAGCCCTTCTATGAATTGCTGCCAAGAGGAATTTAGCCACCTGGGTAGTTATATATGAGTTCTTGTCTGAAAGGCAGTACTCTACCAGGATCTTATCTGGACAACTTTGAAATTTAAAAATTAAAGGATAAATCAGGTCTCTTCTAATTTCTTTGTAGAAGGTACAGTATAAAAGAGTAAAAAAATTCAGGTACCCCAGCTCCACAGGGACATAAACGTTCTTGGCATGGGGTTCCATTATATCTACCCTGAAGCATAGCTGAAGGGAGCACATTGAGTCTTGCCAAACAAAATGCTCTGCAGGCTTGTGAAGTTCCTAACGAGGATAAATAATTTGCTTGTTTCCGATGCCTTGGTAGAATACCGTGCACCTGAGGTGAGCAGGTTCTGTTTGCTGTGGCAGTCAGTTCTTGTCTCTCGATGTCATCAAGTCACTGACTAAGGGCTCGATAGGCCTGATGTTGATTTAACATTAGAATGGACTGGAGGGGCACTCCAATAGATCTAACTTTATGTTGGATTATCTGTGACCACTTGCTCATATAGGAATCAGATAGCATATGGTATATATAACCCAACTGCTTGGCCTGAAAATGGATTCTCAGCCAGAATTTCAGGGTTTGATTCCATGCCCTAGTCTCTAAGCGATCTAGGCCTGCTTCCAGCCGGTATAAAGCTGCCCATCCCACACAATTAGGGACCACCAATATTCGGCGCAAGAATATTGGTTGGAATTGAATGTGCTTATCCAAATATGTATGCCATAGAGCAACTGGGGCCTAGTTTTTGCTGTAAAGACCCGCACAGCAGAAGGGATGTGGAATCCACCGTTAATATAGAAAAACCGAACAATGGCTGCCATACTGCTGCGAGCCTTACTATGTGTGTAGATATGGTGGGTGGTCCACTCGCAGTTGTACTTAAAGTGTAGTCCTAGGTACTTAAATTCCTTAACTTTTTCCAAGAGATTATTCTGAATTGGCCAGCGATATTTCTTCCAGGCCTTGGTAAACACCATGATTTTAGATTTATCTATGTTAATATTTAGGCTATTGTTTTTACAGTAGTCAGCAAAAGCTAGCAGTAATCGCCTTAATCCCAGACGCGTTAAAGATATTACTACAGCGTCATCTGCAAACAATAATAGAGGAACATGTTGAGTACCAAGTTTGGGGAAGTGGCCCTCAACCTTTCTTAGGTGTGCATCCAAGTCATTTATATAAAGATTACAAAGGTGCGACACCAACACACAGCCTTGCCTAACTCCCCTATTACTTGGGATTTCCTCTGTTAATTCACCTAGGGAGCCATATCGTACACTACAACTGGGGTCCGAATATAATTTTTGCATAAGAAAAAGTAATCGTCTATCTATGGTGGTCTCATCTAATTTAGCCCATAATAATCCCCTGGAAATAAAATCGAAGGCCCCCTTCAGGTCAAAAAAGGCAGTAAACAGTCCACTCCCCCCTGTGTTTCTGTATTTTTCAGCCAAGTGTGCCAAGGTTAAACAGTGGTCCAGGGTATTTCTGTTGGCACGAAACCCATTCTGTTCGAACCCTAATATTTTCTCTGTATCCATCCAGCTTGTCAATTTGTCAGCTAAGTCGCTTGCATAGAGCTTTCCTGTTATAGAGAGAAAGCTGACAGAACGGTAGTTGGCTGGTAGGTTTGGCTTCCCTTTTTTAAAAATAGGAACTACCACTGTTTTAGTCCATGCAGAGGGTAACCTCCCGGTTTGATCGATCAAGGTAAACAGGATTGATAGTGGCACAGACCACCAGTCTGTAAAAGATTTGAAAAGTTCAGGGGGGAGTCCATCAGAACCTGGAGCCTTCTTCAGCTTTAACTTGCCGATCAATGCTTTAATTTCCTCTGCGGATACTGGGGGCCAAACTGGTAAATTGGTTGGAATAAAATCTGTAAGTGTTTTTAGGGGGGGGGGGCTGATGGATCATAGAATATACTATAGAAGGGCTCCTTCCATACATGAGCTGGTATCCAGTGTTGCGGCAAATCGGTGTTAGTCGCTGTGACACTGGTGACCAGCATCCAGAATTGTTTGCTATTGTTAGATAAGGCGGCATTAGTCAATAGGTCCCACCTAACTTTTTGGAGCTGCCATTTTTTTCCAGCTATTGTCAGTTTGTATCGCTTCTTTAGCTCATAGTATCCATCTGGCAACACAACCATTTGATTCTTGCAGTAAAGCTGGTACATGGCATGTAGTTCTTTTTTTTAAGAGAAGGCATTCTTTATCAAACCACCTCTCAGATTTGTTCTTAGCCCTACCATTTATCCCTGTTAGTGAGCATGATGTAGTTTGTTGGTGAAGTGTATTATTCATCCTAACTGAGATTTTATCATAGTAATACAGGGCATCGCTTATGCTTTGAGCTTTAGTTAGTTTTCCCCCCAGGATCCTTAAGTCTCCAGAATCTAATGAGCTTCTGAGGGAATCTGCCACTTTAGGTGACCATTTCCCACTCATGTATCGTGGCTTATTCCCTAAACTGGCATTCGGATAGCATTGGATCTTGTTTAGGGAATGATTGCACTTAATCTTAGTTATCAAGGGAAAGTGATCGCTATCAATCCGCTCACCAACGTGGAAATCTACAATTAGTTCTCTTAGCTGTTGGGATACACAGACATAATCGATTACACTGCTTCCTCTAGGTGAGCTGAATGTATACTCAGCAGAAGAGTCTTGTGATGTTGTCCCATTTAGAGTATATCTGCCTGTACCTAGTAGGAGTTTTGCAAGACATATCCCTGCAGTGTTTATCTGGTGATCTTTAGAATGTCTACAGTGCTGGAGTAGCTCCGTTTGGGAGTCATTCATGTCTTTGCTTAAAGCACTCATTAAAGCCAAGTCATCCCTTCCTAGCCTGGCATTGAAGTCTCCTGCCATTAGAGTTTCAGCAGAGGGAAATTTCAATTCAAGGTCCCGTAGGTAACTATTCAACCTATCCCACTGAGCTAGTAATTTTGTTTTGGTGCTTTGGGGTGGAAGGTAGACATTGATTACAATTAAAACTGGTCTAATGTTCTCAGTTGGGAAGGCCATGGCCAAAGGTGGACATGTGGGAAGTGGAACTAGTTTCAATTGTTGGTCATTAGCAACCAAACAGCTGAGCCCCGCACTACATCGTCCTCTATGATTCATATTCATATTGCTGGGGATGCAAACATGAATTGTGTCACCACAGGTACCATGGTGATCTTTCCCTTCCCTCAAGAACCAGACAACCCCACCACCACCACCACCACCACCATTTGCTGTGTGGTGCTTGGTTCCATCATGGCTGCCATTGCTCCATTTGTGGAGGCAGACTGGACAACTTTTCCCTGCCTTACTGTGCAGCCATCCATGTCAGTGAGAAGGCAGAATGGGGAGTCCCCCTGCTTAGCTAATGTGTGGATGACTGTGTAGGGAGGTTAGAAAGAGCCGACCAGGCTGCTTCCATTTTTGGTGCAATTTTGATGATGATGGAGCCAAAGAACACACAGCCAACAGTGAGTAGACTGGCTGGTTTAATGGGGAGGAAATGGGGCTCCATAGCATATGTGGTGCCGTGATTATTATTCATATCTCCAAGAATATAAATGAATGAAGAATACAAATAACCACTGTCTACAGGGATTAAGAACATAAGAACATAAAAAGAGCCATGCTGGATCAGGCCAATGGCCCATCTAGTCCAGCTTCCTGTATCTCACAGTGGCCCCACCAGATGCGTTTGGGAGAGCATGAGACTAGATATCTGTCTCCTGATGCCACTCCCTGGCATATGGCCCTTGAGGCACCCTGGTTTTAAGCCTGGAGATTATACATCTCCATTATGTGGAACTGAACTCAGGTCATGAGCAGAAGCTTGATTGCAATACTGAAGTTTGAACACAGTGCCATTGATCATAACAGGCTTACAATGAATTATGCTTAGAAAGCAGTTTTCAGACTTCTGATATGGGCATATTTCTTCTTCAAATCTATCTTCAATATTTAATTTTCTTGGTAAGCTTGAAACAGCCTTTGTAGAGGCTTCTACTTAGTCTCCTTACTACCACTGCCTGAAATATTTCTTTGTCCAATCTTTATAGGACTTAGACTAAGCCCCATTTTTAAAATATATATTTCTAAGATAAATACCATTTCTTGGCAAACTAGAAAGACATTCCTCTTTCAAACTTAGGAATGTCTTTCGTGTCCTTTCATGAGCTTAGGGCAAGCTACCCTGAACACCTTGATGCTCGATCTCCGACCCCTTTCTAATTCAAAGGAATGTGTGAAATCTTTTATTTTTGCTTTCAATGAAATCCAGCTCAGGTTCACAAATGGCAAGTACTGCTGTTGGGCCATACTTATCCTTTGTCAAAGACTTCAGTAATGTCCATTCTGTAAATCCCAAAAGGAAAATAGTCGATAATAATTTCTGATAACTGCACTGGCTCCTGAAACAGGTTTTAGTGTTCTAAAAATGCCCCCCCCCCCCCAATTAAATATCTGCATGCATAGGTAATAAGGGTATTTGCAGATGGACAAAAGTGTTTCACTTATGGGTTCAGCACAAGTCTTCTTTGGGTCCCTAATCCATGTAAATTTATACCAATCAACCCGTAGGTGCCACGAGAAGCCTCTGTTGTTTTTGCTGTGACAGACTAACAGAGACACCCACTCTGAAAATGCCACAGATATGTGTTAGAATGGCAATACTATTGTAATGGATAGTGCCGTACCAATTGCCCATCAATGTATTTTTTAAAGCTAAGTGCAATCATATGTCAAGACACCAGTTCTAGATACAGCCGTTGAATCCATTATATAACTTTGCTCCCAACACAAATGTCTGAGATAGAACTTTTAAAAAGAGGTAATTTCCATTTATTTCAAGGTTACCTTATATTTCAAGCTTTTTCGTGATTTCAAAACTGGGTCCCTATGTACTGCATCTGTACAGCAGTTGATAGATAGGCACCTTCTTTTTATTAAAAAAAATTCAACATTATGGTGAATGCTGCTAGCCCTGCCTCTCAGGGCCCAGGCAATGACTCCATAGGTTCCAGCATGGGGTTTTAAATTTAAAAAAAATGGCTTTTATTATCAGAACAGCTACCCATAATACCCTCTGCTACATCATCAGGTGGGTTGAGATTTCCAGGTCTTCCCATTCCAGCCCTTGTGCCTCTGATACTACTTCTCTGCATCCAGCTTTCCTGTACTTCCTCCTACTGTAGTAGTGCTTCTCTGACTGCCAGGGGCCTGGGAGGTTCCCTTGGACCTGTGGGGTGGGACCTGCCAAGGGAGCCCAGGGGTAATCCTCACTCACAATGGCTTACAGAGCATTCTGCGGGATCACTAAAATTTAGAGACAAACCAGGTAGGGCTGCAAGAGACTGTGTTCTTAACTGTGGGTAGCACACACAAAAAACACACACACTTGTTACCAGTGTGGACCTTTTACCATCAAGCAATACGATTCTTCAATTCGCCCCCACCCCATGTCTACTAACCTTATAGAATGTACCTTTATTGAGTAAGTCGATTAGACCATTTCAAAGCCACAAGATTAAAACAACAAAAACCACGCACATCCAAATACTAATAAATATACAAATACAATGCATTAAACAATAATATCACATAGTTCTTGCTCAAGAGCTACAAGGGTTATATTCACATTTAGTATATATCTTCTCGGCCTTTTGGCTAAGATCAAGTGTAGTACTAACCTTATAGGTAAACAGAACACAGCTCTGATACAGCTGTACATCTATCCAGAAGCCAACCATACATGGTAGCAATATTTTAAAAACATATGTTAAAATAAAAATCTCTGAAGCCCATATTTTCTCCATATCCTTCTTTTATATTTAAAATTTAAATGCTTTTGAACAAGGTATTTAAAGTTTACATGCCTTTAAAATGCCCTAATCTCTGATAAGAGATATGAAGAAAGAGATATCTCCTTCCCCTCCCTGAACAACGTTTGAAGTGCTGTTCTGTGACCACTAAGTTAAGCAGGTTCTTCTTTGTAAATGTTGTTGGCATGTGGGGAAAAGTGATCAGAGACCTCACAACCCATATCCAAGGGCTGCATGCAGCCTATTGAATATAATTCACCGATCTCCGCTATTTTTCCTCCTCTGCTTCCAGATGCACTCCTTCATAGTACCGTATGATTCATATAGAACCCTTTGTATTTGCAGCAAATGTATAAATTAATATGTTGCAATAATGGCAGGAGATGCCAAAAACATTTCAAGTACTGACACTGATCATGAAAATTCCAAGTCCATTTGGACCAAAGAGTTAAGTAGCAGGTTTTAATATGGCAAGAGTTTTTATGTCTGTGCTAGGGTGCTTGTGGGGTGGGGGAAGGCTTATAATGGAAATGCTGACAAATCCTTAACACATATCCACTCTAATATGTATTGCTAGTTGATCCACACTGGTAAATACAGTAGCTGGCAAAAATATCAAATCTCTTTTTGGCATTTGCTTCAGTGTGAATACAATCCAATTTAAAAGAAAACATACAGATTTTACCTGATCTCATCTATGATGTGTCATCTCTTTCCTATACAAGTTGAGCCAAAATTCTCAGCTTGCTGTCTGTTTTGCTGCTCTTGAAATCTATTGCTCTGAATTCATGCAAATGCTAGCTTATTTTCAAAAGAGTTTTGTGTGAAGAAAGAAAGAGAAAGAAGCAAAGGAGGAACAGATGGGAGGGGAGAGAGAGGGGGGGATGACAGAAAAATAACAAGGTGATGCTATCCTTCTGGCTTTCCAACTACCACCAAAGGTTACCAACTATGGGATTTACTCCGGTTGTGATGATTATAAGTAGAGATGAGCACGAATAAAAAAAATGGTGTTTTGGTTTTTCGTTTGTCGTTGAGAGGCCCATTTTGTTTCGTTTCCATTTTTTTGTGAATTTTTGGAAAAAAATCATTTTCGTTTTTCATTTTTCGTTTTTCCTTTCTACCCACTTTTGTGCGATTTTAAAACCATTTCCATGCGGGGGCGTCCCCCAACACCCCAGACCAGAGGGAAAACACTAAAAAAAATTGATGCTGGCAGAGAGACAGTATAGACTAGGTATGCAGGGAGGCTGCAAAGACAGTGGTGGGTGTCGCCCAGGGTGCAAGGCAGCCACAGAGTGACTGCACTGTGGGGCAGTGGAGGGGACTCACCGAGAGGTACGCACACACACACACAGGGAGGCTCCAGGACTGAAGCTAGAGTCGCAGAGACAGCAATCCCACCCTAACTCCCACCAGGGACTGCAAGGAGGACGGGGGCTGCCAGAGCTTTTTATGCCCTCTGTGGCTTTCAGACCTGTCCAGTCTGCAACCTGGGCATGCTATTGGTTGAAGTTGTCCAAGAATTTACATGATCCCATCACATGGCTTGCCTCCATGTTGTGGCTGGGGTGGCGACATCCATTTTGTCATCCTTAAAGGGAAAAGAAAAATACATCGCAATGGGAGAAGACAAAAACAAACGTTTTAAGGACCCCAACCCCCAGGTAGGTAATAATTTCAAATAATTATTGCATTATCACTGCATTTTTATGGATGTCCAGGGCATTTTAATACCCAAGAAATCAATATTAGGCATCTGGGAGCCATTTTGGGTCGATGTCCCCTAACTCCCCTTAAAGGAAAAAAATACAGTGATCTGAGAAAAGACATAAATGCATGTTTTAAGGACCCCAAACCCCCTCAGTAGGTATTGTCAGACAGTATAAATAATTATCACTGCGTTTTTATGGATGTCCAGGGGTTTTTTTTTACCATTTAAAACAGCTCATTTCATTGTGCATCGCCATTAACGAAAACGAAACATAACGAACACTATTTTCGTGGTTCTGTACATTTTGTTCCATTTTCATCACAATTTTCATTTTTCGTTTTGTTACGTAATGAAACAAATAACAAATAATGGAAACGAAAAAATGTTCATTTCGTGCCCATCTCTAATTATAATTCATGAGAAGTGTCTGTATTGATTGGTTGTTTGTGGGCAATGAGAGAGTGTGCGGGAGGAACCTGAAGTGATTTGAGGCTCAGCCCAGCCCTAAATTAGTCAGATAGGGACAGATGGACACTGACACTGTCTGAGAGAAGGTCAGATAGAGACTTACGCTTACTGAGAAAAGATAGATAGGCTCTGACTGAGAGACAGTTAAAGACTAGAGAGAGAAGAGACAGGATTTAGAAATTATGTGAGGAAAACTAAGTGATGAATGTCTGAAAACCTAAGAACTGGGTGTGCAAGTGATCGGCATAGTCTGTAATATAACTTTAGTGTGCTTGAGCTATATTCTTCCTTTTGTTTGCACCTAAACATGTTACCCTTTATGAGTTTGAGTCTACTTTGTAATAAACAAGCTTATTTATCTTTATTCAATTTATAACCAGTCTGAAAGCATTAATTTACCAGAGAAACTAGTTGGTGGCAGCAGAAGAAAAAAAATCCAAAGTGATGCTTGTCAACAGCCTGTGAAAAGGCCAGTGGCAAAGCATGGGAACATTACACTAGGGATGGCAGGAAATGAAAAACAAAATGCTGTTTTGTTGTTTTGTTATGTAACAAAACAAAACAAAACAAAACAAAATGAGGAAGCAGCATTTCATTATAGATGAAACGAAACGGTTGTTTTCCCATTGAAACAAACTGTTTCATTCCATTGTTTTCAGGCTCCTGCCAAGCTGCCAATGGCTGGAGCCCTTTAAACCTGGTCCAGTTGGTACCAGGGAGACCCTATGGTACCTACCAACTGGGCCAGGTTTAAAGAGCTCCAGCCATTGACAGCCCAGCAGGAGCCCTCAGAAAATGGTCGGGTAGGGAGCATGATTCCCGTGGAACTGCCTACTCGACCGTTTTCAGAGGGATCCTGCCGAACTGCCAATGGCTGGAGCACTTTAAACTTGGTCCAGTAGGCACCATAGGTTCCCCATGGTTCTGACTGGGCCAGGTTTAAAGGGCCCCAGCCATTGACAGCTCAGCAGGAGCCCTTTACAATGGCTCCCAGAGTTCCAGGCTCCAAACCTGGTGTCTCTAGGACCCAGGGGAGCCATTTCATTTTGTACGAAATTTTGTAAAAAAAATAAAATAATAAGAAACAAAATGAAACAAAATGGGGGTGAGCATGAAACAAATGAAATGAAACATTATTTTTTCTGTTTTCTGCCCATCCCTATGCTACACCATCTTTCTAAGGAATTTGGTCTTCCAGAGAAGAAATGTTTCACAGTCCCATAGAAGCAGCCCACGAACTTTGGTTTCCTGAGTCGGAGTACCCAGTGGTGACCCTCCTCTCCCTTCTCAAGTGATGGTAAACCCAAAGCCTGTACAATTATTTTGGCACCTCAGGAAGAAAAACCACCAATGTATCTATCTCCCTCTCTATGGCAGTAAAATACTGTAATAGTAAATTAATAACTAGCACATTGCTACTTTTTTTTATTAGACATAGAATCTAGTGCCTGAGGTGTCTGCCTCATGAATGCTAAGACTGGTCCTGTCACCACATTTTGGATCAAGCGCCAGGTTAAATAAGTAATTAAATTTTGCCAGTTTTCCTTGCTGCCATCTGTTACTTGCAGTAGAGTTACTGTTGGGGATCATCCAGTTTGTTCCTGCTAAGAACTTAGAGATGTTTTGCTTTTTCACACTTGCTGCTGGGGATTGGTTGGTTATGTGGCATGCTAGTCTGTTTTGATTTGTTTTATTTCTTCTCTGTTTCTTTGTCAATTTTGTTTAGTTTTAAACCCATTAGCCTTCCTATTTGAGAGGGCATATCATTTGCCATCGCCTTCAATGTAAGGACTGAACTTCTACAGCACCACCTAATATTTTCAGAGAGACAAACTATAGAGCCATTTTGAGAGCTTTCAAGATGGTCACAGAAAAATTTGTTGTCTTATACAGGGGCTATTGTAAGTGTTTAGGCCTAAATCCAACTGCTAGTATCAAACAGAATAGATATTTTGGCTAAAAATGTTGCAGTGCTAAACAAAAAGCAAAACTTTTGAAGGTGATTGCCTCAGGTTAAGAAAACTCTGTAGATGTTACCTCGTGCATACTGAGTTGTGTGACGATATGCAACAAATAATGTCTAGATTTCTTAACTTGCGGCACTTGTCCTCAATATATAATTAATTTACATAGCAGCACAACATGATTTAAGCCACTGAATTATATCTGTGTTGACTTACTAGCTTTGAATGGATTAAATGGGTCTACTTCTTGGCCTTAACAATTAGTTGTAGATCTCTATGTTCAGATGAATTTTTATTTTATTATTTTTATCTTCTTGTGTTGAGCACTATCTTGGAAAACCTTTGCCTCAAAAGATGGCATAGAGTTATGTAAAATATGACTTGTGAGACATGAGTTACCATTTATCCTCAGCTCTTGGCCTATCTATTAACTTTTTAAAATTTGGATTTAAATAAATATAATTCTTTTTTTAAAAAATTGTAAGGGAGAAATTCCCAAATAGAAAACACACTTTACAATACTGACTTTATCAGATACAAACAAATAAAAAGGGAAGACTAGCAAAGAAACTGTTACAATCAGCAGAACAGGAATGATGTATTTCATTGGGAGATATCTGAAGTGTAATACCTAATGAATACAAGAAAACTAATAATGAATTAATTTTTTACACACGTTGTAGCTAAGTAAATTGAGAAAACTAAAAGTAAACAAATTTGGAAAGAAGCATAGGAAAGAAGCATTAGAAAAGAACCTTCATCAGTAATAGAATTAAAATGGTTGCAGAAAAATAAAAGATGAACTGACAACAGAAATACTGCAAAACACTTAGACTTTATCAGCAAGAAATTCATAAGCAGGAAGACAATCAGGGTCCTGTCAGGCTTCTCTAGGCTTGAGGTCAGAGGAGATGCCATTGATCACTTAAATAGGCAATCTCATTTCAGTGAAGTCTCATCCATTGAAATAAATCTCTTCCTATATGATACAGATGTATTTAAGTTATCTGCCAAGAACTCATTAAGCAGGGAATCACAGGAATCAGCACCATGGAAAGCTCCCAAGGAATCCTGCACAATCTTGTGGCCCCTTGAAGACACATGCTTGATTTATAGCTCTCACCCTTAATGGCCAATGGAGGGTAGTTGTCTCAGCAGAGATATGAAGTTTTATAATGACTGTTAAGTCTTTTACTGCATGTCCCCTGCCAGAGATATTCCAGAGCTTGGGAAATATTATAGGGGTTTGTTGATGGTTTTGTGTGTTTGTTTGTTTGCTTGTTGCTTTTGCATTTGCATTTGCTGTCCATTCTGGAAGTTGAAGCCCAAGGGTAAATGTTCTAAATTCTGTTATGAGCATTAATATAGAATCCAACCAATGGAAGCTGGCTCACTGGAGCAAATAAGGCACCGTCCACTAGTTCAAACTACTCCCAGAAAGCCCATTCCTATCTACTTCATTATGTACAGCTGGTCCATGATGTGTGGCATCATTTATTAGTTTCTGTCTTAATCAGTCTGGCATTAAATTTCATTTGCAGAATGCTACCATATGTAGTGTGGGCCATTGCTTTCCACAATGCCTGCACCTCCTGCTGAACTTGTTGGAGAAGGAAATAAATAGATTTTATGCTGCTTTGAGTATTGTGGGACACTAACTGTTTGAGGTTAAAAATGCAATGAAACAAAATAATTTCTCTTCAAATAGTAAAAGAAAACAATGATGATAGCATAATGGCTGCATTCCTGTTGCTTCATGTAGTCTGTTGTAACTGCAGTGGATCCATTGAATTAGTGAGGATTTGGTGAGCCAACCCTCTGTAAGTTTCATTAATTCAAAGCTCTGTGATAAATGGCCATGCAACAACAGTGTTACTCAGTGAATCTACAAAATAATGCTTTGGCAGTTAGTTCCATAACTCTTACATGTTCCTTAAGAATGCAGTGAGTTACAGACAATGATAACAGGTTTTAATGGTTTTTCTCTGGACTGATTGATTGATTTTACCCTGCCTTTTCCCTTAAAAGGACCCAAAGGGAGAGAGGGAGGGGGGGGAGAGAGAGAGAGAGAGAGAATGAGAGAATAAGAGAATGAGACAGAGAAGTGTGTGAGAGTTTCTATATAGAAGTAAGCAAGGCCAACGCTTCTATTAAGGCGAACTAGGCAGTTGCCTAAGGTGCCAAAATGAAGAGAGGGCACCCCCGCCACCCTCCTGCCGCCCCCTGCTGCCCCCCGCCGCTGGCCACTGCCATCCATCCCCCTACCGCCCGCCAGCCACCTGTCGCCATCCACCCATCGCTGCCTGCCACTGCCCGCCCTCCACCCTCCACGCCCATTGCCGCCCACCCCCCATGCCCGTCACCATCCCCCGCCATCCCCCACCACCATGCCCCCCACTGCCCCCTGCCTCCCACCCCACCCCACCCACCACCTGCCCCGCCCACCACCTGCCCGCCCGCCCCTCCCACCCAACCCTTGCCTAGGGCACAAAAAAACCTAGCACCGGCCCTGGAAGTAAGTCTGTCTTTGCTCTGTGGGAATTCATCAGCAGGGCTTGTTGTTGCTGCTGCTTAGCTTTCCAGATCAGGCAAGACTGGATGTGCTTGATATAATTCCTAATATGAACAGTAGCAGGTTTTGAGAGAGAGAGAAATCCACTCCTAAGCCTGTTGTGAAAGAGGAACTGGACCAGCAGCACTTGTGCTGGAATGCTGACTGATCAGTATGTTCTAACATTACATCTGTTTGGCTCCAGTAAATTTCTTGGGTGAGGATCCCATTGGACACTTGTGCTGACAGAAGACACTGTGTCAGCACAGCCAGAAAGAAGCAATCTCCTGTCCTCCACACAGTATTTGAAAACAGGCAGATGTCATGTTGAAGTAAATGGATACCATATTTGTGTTACTGTATAAAAATGCTCATCTGAGGCTCATCCAATTCTTTTACAAATGTGAACAGACCTGAACTTCAGTTCAAGATTGTTTTCCCTACAGTCCTTTTGCCAGCAGGAAGGGAACTTTTTTCAAGTTTACTTTTTTAAGCTATAAACCTTGAAGGATTGGAATGTTTTAAGAAGAGGATGCAGTACATTTTCATTGGGTTTTCTCTTTCAAATCAAACATTTTAACTTTTTTAACTAATGGTGTTTTCATATTATTTTGGTTTCATTCTGTTTTAATGCTAATCTCTTAATTTACTGCAATTGTATGCATGCATTTTTAAATTATTGCACATGACCTTATGTTTCTTTATATGAATTTATTTATTTATTTATTTATTTATTTATTTATTTATTTATTTAT
>JAHTLZ010000129.1:47286901-47297374 GCA_023846285.1 Phrynocephalus versicolor
ATTTATTTATTTATTTATTTATTTATTTATTTATTTATTTATTTATTAATTATTCCATTTTATTCTTTCAGTTTTATTATTTATTATTCAGTTTTATTATTTCCATTATTTCCGAAGAATAATTCACACAGCCTCTCTATTTTTCTTTTTGGAAGACCCTGTTTTATAAAGACTACTCTTGCATAAAACTCTCTGAACCTTTTCACCTGGAACTTGGCAGCCTTGACATCCCTCCAAAATCCATCCCATTCCACTCAAAATTAAAAGATTATTAATGGCTCCCTTAGAAAAAAGATTCTTCAAGATTTCAAGGAGTGTAGCACAAAGACCTTTGTACTTATTTGTTGGCTTGATAATACCAAAAGAGTTATCACACACCCATTTGTCTTAAGAAGCTATGTTTCCCCCTCACCCCATTTTTTTTAATTCCTCATGAGAGTCATGAAGTTTTGGATTTTGAATCTTGATCCAGGTTGGGGGTCCAGGTGTAACTGAACTGTTTATGAATCATCTCAAAAGCAGTTTTGCAGAGCACCAAATTGAGGTCCAAAAAGACCCTTTGGGTCAGCATGCACCTCTTAAAATAGCTCCCAACTCTCTTAGTAATAGAGGGACTTAATTACCCAATCAATGTTTTTTATTCCCCCGTGGAAGGAATTTCTCCAACATGGCATGATTTTCATGCCTTACTCATGTGGGCGAAACAGCATTTCTCTTCATTTGCATTTTGGTCTTTGTCTTTTTTTTCCTGAAGCCCACAAAATAATCATTTTGTCATTTAACAAATCTTAGTGAGGCACTGACAAGTAAAGAACCTTTTCAGCTAGCATGCCTGAGTCACCTGCTTGTGCATGGATGCCTTCCATTTAATGTAGTTCCATGTCTTCAAAGACCAAGAAATGAGAAACACTTCAGTAGTTTTGCAAAGCCCGCCTACCCAACATCTGTTGATTTCATAATGACAAGATGTATTGTTCTAAAATCATGGTTTTCATTCTCCTGAATTAATCAGAAAGAAATCTGTTCACTCTGAAAAAGATACACAGCCACAACATTTCATCAGTGAGATCTGTAGACAACTTGGCCTATGAAGGATGTTTCAGCATATACAGTGCTAGTGTTAGGATTTGATAAGCATGAGAAAAATCAAAATATATTATAAGCATTAAAATATTAACAGACCCAAATAGGCTGGCAAGGTATAATGTCAAAATGACCCGGCAAAACTTGGCATAACAGCTGAGACTTGGCACGATCTCTTACAGTGCGTGGGCGCCAATCTCCTGAAGGACAACATGGCAGTTAGCCAGGAATAAGGAACCAACTTTGAACTAGGAAATAGGGTCAGGTCATTCTAGGCTTTGATGGCCAAATGGCTATAAGCCAAGAACATGAACTAATGAACAGGCACATGTAGGCACATGTAGGCACGTGTAGGGGCATACAAAATACGTCAGTCTTAGATCATATAACCATACAGAAAACTATAAAAATCATGGGAAGTCATTTAGTCCTTTGTCCAGGACAGCAGGGCAGATTGAACCATCTGGCCTGTGCTATGTCTTGGAACCTTAAGGGGCCCTTGGACCCTTAAGCTAAGATGTCTACTAACCTATTTTCTGTACTGTATGTGTTCTGTGTTGTATCTCTATCTGTCTTTAATAAACCTTTTGCTATATAACTAACGCAGTGTGGCAATTTATAAAGAACCACCCAATGCCAATTTTTAAGATACATTCTTAAACTTAACACTAGGAATACATAACACCATTTTTGTTTTGTTTCCTGTTTTCCAATGTAAATAACCAGAAACAAACAATTAAAACTCATGCTTCCCTCTTTCTTTTTACTCTTTCTCCTTGTAAATTTCCGTGCCTCCAATGTGGCCAGAAAAGCATTGCCTAGAAGCACAAACATCATGGCACCTATGGAATCACATTGCCCAGTGATGCTGTCCTTAAAGCAACATGTTAAGTTGGGGGCAGGAGGGTATCACATTTATGCCAAAGCAGAAAAGTCTTAATCAGTTGGGTTGGAAGCTGAAAGGAATTTATTTATAATGGAACAGAGCTTTTCCTCTAGATGTAATTCTGTAGAGTCTAAAACTCTGTATTTGGGTAAAAAGGCAGCTGGCTTCATTCTGGGATAAAACTTGAGATGTCAGATTGCTTCCTTCCACAACACCAATAATATGATTTTTCTTGATCGGATGGCATTTCCCGTTCTTCTGGTACAAGGTTGTAGAAAGATAAAACATTTGAGACACATGGAATTCCTCCCATCATGCCACTATATTGAATTTCTATCTCTATCTCTATCTCTATTCATGTTATGATGGAAAACTCACTGAGTCTCAGCCTCATGCAAAACCTTTTCTCAAGGTATACAATTTCTTCAGGGGGGCTGATCAACAATAAAGGCAAAAAAGTTAGTCATGCAATCCATTCATTGAAATAAAGTTTTCATAAAACATACCAACATGTGTTCCTCTCTTTTTAAAAAAGGCTGAGAGGCTGTGCCAGGTTTTTCTGTTCTAAACTTAACACACCAGTCAATGGCCTCATCCAAGACAGCTCCTGACTTCAAAACTCCAAAAGCCTCTAAAAAGTTTTACCTTTGAAAACGCTGTCTCATGTAGGATCTAAAACTCCATTTTATTTTATTGGCATTGTAGCCTCACAAGCTATAGTGATCATATTTGGCAGTTTTAAAATTATTTTTCTCAACTGCAACTTTTAGAACATCATTGTTTGATGAAGAATTCTAGGGATCTTAACACTTTGTTTTATTTGTAACTTCTAAATGCTTCCATAAAGAAATTGCCCACTCCAAAACTTTGTTGCTGTGTCAGCAGCAATAATGTAATACTGGGCTGTGCACATCATACCTGTCTGGCAGCAGTTAATAACACAAATAGCATAACAGAGAGAAATAAGTATGTATAAGGGATGAAGGCAAAATCCACCAGGCATTTGCTTCTGCCAAATGTCAGTCTAAACTTTTGTAAACAGAGCAGCTACATATCTAAACTTCTGATTACTTCTTGTTCCTTGATCCATGTAGATATCTGACAGTTTAGAGATTTGATGAATTTACAGAGCAGTGTTATGGGAGTCTGAATCTTGCTTTTAAAAGCTGTTAATGCGAGAAAAGGTAGTAATTCCTAAATTAAAATAAACATTTGTTGGACTGCTCGTGGATTAGAAGGCACACTTACATCACGTGATTGCCATACTTTATCCCCCATTTTTCATTCTTTCCCTTCTTTGAATACTTGTTAATTCATATCAATGATCTGATATGCTATCTGATAACAGATAGCAAATTGATGTATGCAGTTACAATAGATTAGGTTTTATACATGGTTTTCCATCTTGGAACAGAAGGTTCGCCATGCAATTTTCATTATTGATATGTTTATACTGAAGAGTGGTGTGTGGGAGGCAGTTGAACAATGAAAAACCTGAGAGAGTTACTTGTTTGGGCTCCCAGCTAAGATGGCATTGGCAATTCTAGGAAATTTTGGGTCTAGCATTCTTAAGAAATAACTTTGCTATGTTCTGAACATATTTCAAACAGCCTAGTACAGGGGTCTGCAACCTTTAAGACATAAAGAGCCACTTGGACCCGTTTCCGACGGGGAAAAAAACCTGGGAGCCGCAAAACCATTGTGACATTTAAAACAAATGACTTTTTCACTTAACAATGTTTGTCTCTATTTTCAATGCAGTCCTATGGGAAATTTGTATAAAGGAAAATTTGCTGAACATAATCTCATTTGGAACAAATTAATTCCTTTATACAAGGTACCACTGTATTTCTGCAGGGGGGGCGTGTCGGGAGAAGACCAGAGCACCCCCACTAAATCAAAATGTGTGTGTGTGTGGATCTTGTGGTAGCAGCACCACCACTTCCACCTGCCACAGCCAAGGGGGTGGGGTGGAAGGCTCGTGGGCTTTGTAGTCCCACTGACCCTGGCGGGCCCCCCTGAGCAGGACCACGAGAGTGGAGCATGGGGGCCTCTTTGTGGGTGGGTGGGGGTGGGGTAGGCGACGCTGCCCCCCCCCCGCTCCAAAGGAAGGGCCCCGCCAAGGGCGCATCTTGTGGCAGGGAGTTCCACTCGCCCTCGCCGCCCCCCGGAAGTCCTCACCTCACCCCACCCGTCCTTCCAGGCCAGGGGATCCTTCCGGAAGTGGATGCCGTGGACGTCGACGTGGGCCTCCCTGCCAGCGTTCATGGCCGAGACCACGTTGTCGGCCAGGCTGGCCCCTCGGGCCACCCCGTGAGGGGGACGAGCCACCAGCAGCAGCAGCGCCAGCAGGCGGCAACCCAGAGCCAATCCCCTCCCCCCTGCCCCACTGCATCGCAGCACCTCAGCCCGGGATGCTCTCGGTTGCTCAAGGCTGGAGTTCTCCGCCCCACTGGGGGACTCTGCGGCCGTCGAGTTCAAGCGGGGACACTGCGGGGAGGAGGGTCGACACACCAGCCCCGCCACTGGCGCCCTCCCCCCTAGTGCCGCAGGCTGCGCTTCTCTCGGCAGTGAACACAGCCGGGCTGTGTTCAGCTCCTGGGAAGCCGCAAAAGGAAGCCGCACCACACACACACACACACGTCGCTTCTTCCCCCTCCCACCTAACCCCGAATCCGGCCGTGGTCTAAACTCTGCTTCGAGAGGCGCGCCTCACCTCCTCCCCGGCAGCCTCCTCCCTAACTGCCGCCGACCGACCCGCCCGAAGCAAGCAAGCTGGGGAGCCCAATCAGAGGCCGTGCGGGCAGGATGACGGGAGGGGTGGCGGCCGCAGGGCAGGCTGGGAAGTGAGGCCGGGGGTGGGGGGGAAGAGAGAGAGAGAGAGAGAGGGAGAGAGGGAGAGGGAGGGAGAGAGGGGGGCTGGGGAAAGGGAAGGGTATGGGTGTGTCTCTTTTTTCTCCCTCCGTCCCCAGGCCCCTTTGCGGGCCTCTTCCTCCCCCCCATCGCCACCAACACCGGAGTGCCGGATCTGCCGGATAAGGGTAGTGGTGGCGGCGGCAGCGGGTGGGTGGGTTCGGGCGGCCTCGAGGGTCGTGGGGTGGGGTGCGCCTTTCGGGATCAGCCCGGGGGAGCTGCAGCAAAGGTTCAAAAGAGCCGCATGCGGCTCCGGAGCCGCGGGTTGCCGACCCCCGGCCTAGTACATTGCACAGAAGTTCCGCTTTTCCTTTGCATATAATCTAATCCTCCTCAGTAGTCCCACTAGAATATGCAAACAATATCCATGATTTCTATTGGGAAATAAGTCATCCAGAGAAGCAAAATACAGGATCTGCTAAGAGTCATAGGAGCAATATTAATTAGACAGAAGAATAAACTGTCATACTCAAGGAATGCAGTTCTAATCTGAGGACCTTGTTATATTGTTGTTGTTTTGTTTGTTTTTTGAGTTGTGGATTCCTACTGATTTGTAGTTCACACTTCTTCCAATATATCTCGCAATGGCTCACATGGGTTTTTCATCTTCCACATCTTATTGTCACAATTACCATGCAAGTTTAAATAGCTCTGAGATTGTAACTGGCCCAAGTGGATATGTGAACTTTTCTGTCTCCAGGCCTAGACTAAAACTCTAAACAAGTAGTGGCCAAACTTCAGCCCTCCAGATGTTTTGGACCACAACTCCCAGAATTCCATGCCCGTATTGCCAATGACAAAGGACTGTGGGAGTTGTGGTCCAAAACTTCTGGAGGGCCGAAGTTTGGCCACCACTGCTCTAAACCAAGAAAGGAAAACCTCTGTCCTGTGAGCCTCATTCTATGCAAGTTCCTCACCTGACCTTCAAAGACCAATTCTCAACTCACAGCCTTGCCTTTTCCCACCTAGCCAGGAGAAGAGACTTTGCTATCTGTGAGCTTGATTGAAAAATGTCTGAGACTTATTTCCATGCCCTCAGCCAGTACTTGTATCTGGAAGTTTCTGCAGAACTCTTCTGTCCTTCTGTTTCTTCCTTGCAAATGTTTCTTGCAAATGCTGTGGATTGGGAGAATTTCTTCCCCCAACATATGGACACTAGCTCTGCTATAACCACTGCACCATCCTACTTCAGTTATGTACAGTAGTGGGCAAGATGGGCTCCTCTCCTCTCCACTGGATATAGATATATTTTCTTCCAGGTCAAAAATGTGACACACACTTAGAAAGTGTGCTGGGACTCAATAGAAGAGCATATGTTCTGTGCATCAAAACCCATAGATAGCAATACCAAAATGGCTGAAACAGACATGACATATTTCAAGGCTGGCAGCACCCTTTCCCCCCTAACTCCTGGAGATCTACTGCTTATGTGCAATCTATTGAACTAATATTGGGATGGAAAGACCAAGGTCAACCAAATGGGCAAGAGCCTTGTTCCTCTGAAAGAAATCAGTCTATAAGGCCAGCTCTGAATAAGTGTAGAAATTCATTACTGCAAAAAGTACAATCATATTTTTATTTGATTTCTATACATGAGTCTAGCCATCATCTTTGCTCAGGAAAACGCTGACATTATGCAAACACATGACTCATTAGGAGAAGCCTAACAACTGCAACTTGGCTTCTTATCTCACCCATTGAGTTAAAATGATGTCAAAGTTAACCTCCCCCTGTCCCATGGTGCCATTAATTTCTTGGCCATAGTAAGCTTTTCCTGGCTGCAAAACACTAATGAATTTTTCATGAGGACAACTCAGATCCTAGCACCCTAATGGGAAAATGATGGGTCCGTGAAAAAAGAAACAAAGCTTAAATGAAAATACAAGTTGAAATGGAATCCCACCCTTATCCTTCGACAACATGGAGCATGACAGCATTTTTTTTTTAAAAAAAAAAGAACCAAAAACCCATACTGTAACCACAACCACACTTTTGGCATCTGATTTACATGAGCTGAATTATTGGCAGAAGGACCTACATGGGGCAAAACGACCATAAAGACTGTTTTCTCTGTTAATCCACCCCATCCTTTTTACTGGAACAAGCTCAAAACTGGATTTCAAGTGATACCTCATTATTCTCCAATCATATCCATTCTAACAGCAGAGCAGAACAACCCTGAGGGTTGCAGTGCAAAGCTTCCTATGGACTTCAGTGGGGTCTGGGCTAGTCCCACAGACCACCCTCTGTAGGAACAGAGTGTATTTTAATTCCTGGTGGACCAACTAAGAAGCAGCATTTAAAATGGGAACTCAACACTGAGAGATTAACAGCCCTTCCTTTGGACTCACCTTCCCTCTTGAGGCCTAGCCAGGCTTCCCATTTCTGCTGAAATGCTCAGCGTTTATGTTCCAGCAAGGAAATAAACCAAAGGCACTCTCATTCTTTTCCTGGAGTGCGCTAAGACAGGCCCGGCTGAAAAGACTGTTTAATGCATTGTAACAAACTCTCACAGCCTCTTTCAGACAAGCTCCTTTGAGATCCCACAGTGTGTAAAGAGAATGCGAGCAGTCTGCCCTTTGCTTTCTACTGTGGGGTTCTGAGAGAATAGTGAAAATGCATACATAACACACAGGTACCGAAACCAACAACTGCCATCCATAAGTGAGAAAAGAGAAGAGAAGAAAGAAAGAAAACTTTGCATGTTTTACATTTCAGAACGCAAAATGCTTCCTGCCATTTGAAATGGCAGTATGAGATTTCGTCCTAGTCATTCGTGCGGACTTTGGATAGAAAATGCTGGGAATAAATAGCACAAAAGAGCTCATGCATGCAGGAATTGATCTAAAACTTAATGAGCAAAAAAAAAAAAAAAAAAAAAAAGACACAACGCTGGAAAGGGTTCCATTGTTTTTATGGACTAAAACCAACTGTTCAGTGTCATCTAAAGCATTACAATGTAAAGGGAAGAAGCCCACCAAAAGAGAGAGAGAATATTCTACGCAAGATACTGGGGCTTATTGAGCATGGTGGAGAGGTTTTTATGGCAGGGTAAACAGTAAGGATGCCTTTTAAAGATGCACACACAGAGAGAAAATGAATGCAGCTCTTCTATGTGTGTGTGTATGTGTTGTGTCGTTACAGTCGTGACCGACTCTATGTGACTCCGTGTCCATGGAGTTTTCTTGGCAAGAGCACTGGAGTGGTTTGCCAGTTCCTACTATAGTTTTCCTTTCTATGTTCATGCCAGATGATTATTAACAACAGTTAACATTTATCAGATTATTTTTGCCTAGAATCTTAGAACAGTGATGTTGGAAGGAGCCGACATTCAATTTTAGTCCTTCCATGAAGACAGGATAATAGGGTAGCCGATATCCTGTCCCAGGTGAAGCTATTCAATATAGTTAACATGTTATCAGAAATTGGGTTCCTTTAAGAAACAATAGACATCTGTTTAACCTAGCCTGAACAAAGCACTGGCATGGTAAAATCATGTGAGTGGATGAATGGCATAAAATCATACTATGTGGGTATGTTGGCTGCAGTCCAGTGAAAGTTAAGCATGCTTAATGTGTGGGATATAAGGATTTAATGCTGACCTCAGCTTATGTTGCTTTCAGTGTGACCAAGTGTTGTGTAATGTTAACCTGAATGCAAGCTGGTGTTTGGAATGCTAAAAAGGAAAAGGAAACCCAGCCTTTCTCCAGAAAATATTCACCACGGAATTGCATTCTAGTGAGAAAGAGAAATTACGTTCTCGTGAAGAGGTCTTCTACCACTTTCTGTATGACTTCAAGGATATTTGCACAATGATGTAAAAGCAGTTTGACCCCACTTTGTTTGCCAATTGCCATCACTCTGTCCTTTGGAATTTGGAACAGCACTCCTTTGAACGATAGTAGAGAATTCGAAGTATCTTCCCAAACTAGAAATCCCAGGTTTATGTAAAAAGGTCAGAACAATTAAAAGTGTATCAGGCTGACATAATTGGGTGGTACTGATGTACGGTTTGAGAGATAGAGGCACGTTTGGAGAGGCAAGTACCCTCAAGCTTGAAAGTGATTGGTCCATATGCAAGAAAGTGACAAAGCAGATGAGAGAAATATGAGATGCTTAAAGGATCCTGATCACCTCTTTTCACCCTCTCTAGGCACCAAGTTACTCATGCAAGTGTGGTTGCACACCTCTCCACTTGCAGCCCTTAACTTTCTTTGGATTGTGCTTACTGTACAGAATCATACGGTTTATTTTCACATGGTCAAATTACAAGGATATCAAACTACCAATTCGTTGCATTTTTCCTGTTTTACACTGTTGGTAATCAGACAATATTCTTTGTCTGGAGGCTTCAGCACAGTCCAGGGGGGCTGAGAATAAAAGGAGTTATGAAAGAGCAATGAGCCACAGGGTTGTCCTAAATCCTATACATATTTAAAACAAACTGGAAATCTAAAAATGTGCAATAGACCTAAATGGTTGAACTATCAGAGGAATATTTTTCCCCAGTGTTAAAGAGCATTCTCCAACTATTGTGATTTTTATCTAATGGTTGTTGTCGAAGTTTTGTTTTTGAAAGGCATGCTGAAAGCAGATTTCTGTGTCTCGAGTCGAAACAGTTGAATCAATGCTGGTCTGTTGGATATAATTAAAGACAGAGTGAAAACCTGGAGATCCTTTGGTGCCCTGGTTACAAACATAGCTCAAGGAGGTGTTTGGAATAAAGGAAATGGTGGCGCTTCTTCAGTTTCCCATGAATATCATATGCACAGCTCAAGACACATGTTGAGTTGCATTGCCCCATTCTTCAGTGGTGGGCACAGATGTAGGCTTGATCTGACAGATCAAGGTCCTGGGGTCAACCAGGAGTAAATTGGGGGCAGATGATTTCAAAGATTCAGCTTGTTTATAGAAACAGAAGAAAGATACCAAGAAACATTTCTGTGATGTGTGTAAGGAAGGTAAAGAAAACACACATAGATTTAAATTTCCTCAGAACAACTGACAGCCTCTCCAAGACAAGAACTAGATCCACCCCAGCTACCCACCCACCCAGACATAGTTGAAATACAGTTTCGGTTCACTCTCTGGGTCAAAGATGTTCTGGCGAAAAGATATTACTTAGAAAAATGATCATGTGCATTTATATAATGCTTTCTTTAAAATTATTCCAGAGAAATGTTAAGTATTTGCATTGCATTGATTTAAAAAAAAGGGGGAGGGGAGATCAGGGACCGTGAATCTGCCCATGAACAATTTGCATCTGGGCAGCAGACTGCAGTGTCAAATAGGTCACCTAGCTGAAGAATTCCATACTATGGTGAGATGTACTGTATGTCTCTTCCAATTATATGTTTTTGTGTATTTGTCTGTATTAAGGATGTGTGCTGCCTTTGGGCAGTATGGACTTAATCTGGGGTCTATATGAATATCAGTGGCTATTACAGGGTGAATCAAAGAACACAGATCCATGCAGAGCATGATGACACATCCCACAGTAAGACCGCAAGATTCCGACATTCGCTATGCATGTTACCATATTTATTTATTTATTTATTTATTTATTTATTTATTTATTTATTTATTTATTT
>JAHTLZ010000129.1:47303904-47318010 GCA_023846285.1 Phrynocephalus versicolor
CCTTTTGGAGACACTCTAATCTGATCCTAGCCTGGAGCTGTGCTAGTATTTTTCTGTTTCCAGATGGACAGGTGAGGGAAAACATTCCTGTTAATGGGAAAAAGCAAATGGGTGTGCTTTGGGGTGTGGTGCCCAGTGAGAATTATTTCTGGCAGCCCAAGTCCAGAAAAACACAAGGAAAAATATAAGCAAGCGGCAGCTGGTATGAATGTTGGCAGTAGCAACAAGAAAAGAGAAGGGAGGGGTACCATAAAAATGGATCCAAGTGCCCTAAAGTCAACCACTTAAAATCCAAACTGTAATGGGGGCATTCGCCTGCACACATTCACACAGCCAATCCTGGTAGGAGAGCTAGTTTTTGTTGTTGTTGTTTTTAGAGAAGGGTGGGGGGAAATAATGCAAAGCCCAATTCAAATTGTACACACACAGGAGTTACTCACTTTTCACTGGAGCTTTAAAAATGTGGAGCCCTGTGACTTCACCCAGAGCCCCTCAGTAACTGGTGTGTGCAGGGGGAAGTTTAAGCTTCATTGGGGAAGAAAGCCTTTTGTTACCTCTCAACTCAACATCCTCCTTACAAGGTATTAGAAACCTTGGAATCCCTTCTGTCCCCCTGTCCTCTGTTTTAATTTCACAACATCTTTTTCATTCTAACCCCACAAATTCCAGATTTAATGGACAGAATCTATACCCCTCCAACCCACGAGTGCCCCTCGACTCTTTTGGCTGCCCCACTGTAGTCTGGGAAACAAAACATATTTGTTTATATTTACACATTTGTGTGAACACCCAAAGTACATCTTCAGCAATAGGAGCTATAGCCTGTGCTGGACTTCTGCTCGTGCAAGAGAGTAATCTAGCATACTTGGAAGATGTCATATCCCCAGCCCCACAAAGCCTAAGAGCACCCCAACCATCTGATCTGGAGGGCTTGACACTCCTCTGCAGCATGTTCCCAGCAGCTGAGAAGGGTATCAGGGAGGAGGACAGGTGGTAGATGCCAATACTTCTACCAGCATCTAGTTAGATTCAAGTCCATGCTGATGTTGAATATGTTTGTGCAACTGTGACCTTATCTGTCTCTATGTACCCATATAATGGGTAAATAGTACATGTGTAGACCATAAACCAACTAGATGCAATCCTCATACTGAATGTTACAGGTGTAGCCAATAACAAATGTTTCTGTTGTTTATCCCTAGAGCTGTTGTCTATCATACTTGATGTGTTTTGAGAAAACAACACACTGTATGCATCCGTGTTCCACTGAGCCATTCGGTAGAACACCTGGGAACCTCAAGTGGGCCATTGCAGGGTTGCCCCAGGGCCGGCGCATCCATTAAGGCGAACTAGGCAGTTGCCTAGGGCGTCAAAATGGACAGGGGGTGCCGGCCACTGCCGTCCATCCCCCCGCCCATCGCCATTTGGCCCCGGCCCCCGGGCGGGCGGGGGGCCCCCCGGCCGGGCCCCCCGCTCCTGCCCCCCACCCCGCCACTCCCGCCGCCCCCCGCCGCTGCTGCTGCCTGCCCACCCACCCCTTGCCTAGGGCGCAAAAAACCCTAGCGCCGGCCCTGGGTTGCCCCATGGTATTTTACCACTTGTTGCAGAGTAGGAAACAACCCAAATCAACATAATAATAAATATATATTGTCAAGTTAATTCTAATTAACGGTGACCCTTTTCAGGATTTTCTAGATGTCATCATCATTGGCATCCTTCAGTCTCGAAAGTCTATGGTATCATTCCTGGAGTAGAGATCCTAAAAATAACACCTAATATGACTAAATAGACCAATTCGGGAATGGCAGTCTCTAGATGTACGCTACTCAATAATAGTTTATTATTCCTTTCTTCTGGGGGAGCTCTGGAACTGAACAGCCTGCCCAAGGCAGCATGAGCTAGATCTTCTGGAATTCACAGTGAAGAACTAAAGTCCCAACTTGAGACTCCAAAGCCAGTCACCTAATTCACTGAAGTAGCCAGCCATGGTTTTGACACCTAAAACACAAAACAAACAAAAACAAACTCCTCCCACAAATTTAACCTCACACTTTGCCATACTTCTTTATCATATGCAATTTATATGCAACTGGTTACAAAGAACACAAAATTTTCTGAAGCAAGGGTACTATAAGGAGATAGCGGGCATATGTTGCCAAAATATGTACATTTGGATTCAGTGTATGGGCAAACAATTCAGTGTGCTCTAATATTATTCCGTGATTTAAATTATGTTACTGGTAAATCTCTTGTTTGTGCTTGTAAAAATAGTATGTGGAAAGCTTATTTTCTAGCTACAAGGCTCTTAATCAACGGTGGTTCTAAAAGAAAGATTCAGTTTTCTTATACATTACTGGAATATTATCATTTTGGTGTTTGAAAGGAAATGATATTGTAAACTTACTTGTAGGTTGAATTATTCCATTGGACTGCAAATTGAATTTTCACAATATCTTTGCCTCTCTTTAAGCTATTACATCAGTTTTTCTTAGAGAAAGCATAGCTCCCTTTGGGTACTTTGCTGCATATGCGACATTAATGACAATAGTTCCCAGATGGGGGAGACCAAGTAGATGGGGAATGTCTGCATAAAACAGCTTCAGCTGCATCTCTGTGGAGCAGGACCATGTTGATGTTGTTTAACACAATGAAACATTTAATTGGTTACAGATGACAAGCAGGAATTCTATTTGACAGCATGGTGGACACCCAGTCAATGGTTTACATCAACCTGTCAATCTCAATATGGTATTTCCCTAAAAACCATTCTGGCTCTCCTCCGCCCCTTCCCACTAAACTCTCAGGAAACACAGTGAATTACAGCACAGTTTATTGGCCCAAAATGCCACACAGGGAACCCAATCCATTCTATTTACCAGATGGGTATGTGGATGAGTGTTTCACAATGTCTACATTTCTTTTCTAGCATAACCTTATGAAATCCATGTCGTTCTTTTCCACATAGCTAAAATTTATCCAATCACCTCCACAGCACACATTACTCCCCAAACTAAGTATATTTGTTTTAATCTTGTGGCCCATTACACTCTAACAAGTTCCATTTGACCTAAGTGCTCAGGGACAGTGGCCCATTTCTTCAGATGAATTTTTGTCACATTTTGTTGTGGCAAAGAAACAGCAGCAGCAGCAGCAGCAGCAGCAGCAGCAGCAGCAACAACAACAACAACAACAACAACAACAACACAGAAATACCACCACAACACATAGTTGCTTTTGCTCCAAAAGACTACAATGGCTACTCTTTACCCACCCAGCCTGGAAATAAACAGGCAAGACACGCTTGTGGGATTAAAATTGTACCATCCCCATTACCACTCCACAAGGTCAGAACTGTGAAAAATTCTCCGACAGCAGCTGATAGGTGCTTGAAAGGAGGAGAGGGACAGTGGAGGTGGCAGCAGCAGAGGCTGCCTGGCGAGAAAACCAGCCCAGCCCCACCTCTGGAGGTCAACAAAAAAGCTGTTCCATCTAGGCACGCATGCAGGTGAAGGGAAAAAAGTGACGCCTGCATCACAAACCCTTCAGCAAGGCAAGAAAAAACCTCCCCTCCCTAGACAAACCAAAGGGCAAGCAAAGGGAGCCAAAAGAAAAAACCTGCTCGGGAGCCAAAAAGCGAAATCTCTAAGATGACTAGATCCAACGAGAGGTCTCTTGCGACCTGGCAAGGCCTTATAAAACTAATGCCCCTGCAAATAGCCCATAGGCTGCACACACATGATGACATCCAGGCTCACGGGCAAAAGGGCCCCAACCTGCACTACAGCAGTCCAGAGGTGCCCTTGTTCTAATATACCCTCAAATATCCTCCAACTTATGATGATCCTATGAATAAATGATCTTTAAAATGTTGTAGCATTCATAGACCAACTCAGCTCTTGCAAACTCAGGGCTCTGGCGTTTTTGTGGACTCAATCTCTCTCATATTTGGTCTTTTCCTGCTGCCTTCACCTTTTTCTAGCATTATTGTCTTTTTCAATGGCCTTGCCTTTTCATGGTGCAACCAAAATATTACAGCCTCAGTTCTGCCCTTTTTACTTCTACAGAGAGTTCAGAATTGATAAGATCTAGGACCCACTTGTTTAATTTTTGGTAATCCAGGACATTGACAAAGCTTTCTTCTAGAACCATAATTTGAACTATTTGATTTCTTTTCTATTCCGTTTCATGCATATTAATCAGGAATAGAATAGTGTGCCTAATTTTGCCATTTGACTCCAGTGAACTGCTAGATAGTTCAGAGGTTTAGGTATCTGGCTGCAGAGCCAAAGATTTGGAATTCAATTCCACACTGCCCCTCCTTAATAGAAGTTGGACTCGATCCATAGGGTTCCTTCTAGCTCTGCAGTTCTGTGATGATGGTGGTGGTGGTAGTGACTCTTCCTTACACTTGATGATATTTTCTAATTCTTTCATAGCTACTGTGAGGGTCTCCTCCTCCCGTCCCCCCCTTCCTGCTCCATCCCGGACACAAACGCAGGACTCTTGGGTGACGTCAACGTATCAAACCTTTTATTCTTAACACCAGTAAAGTTTGTTTCTTCCTCAACAATAGTGTCTCTTGCCTTAATGAGGGGCTTGGTTTCATACAACAATTTTCTAATTGCCCGAATGACACATTGGGCTGTACCACCCACTGCTCCAGACGAAATGTCTCTGCTCACTTGGGGCTTGAGGCTCTCTGCATCCCAGGTAAGTCCTCCATGAGGGTGGTTAAGCTCACCCAAAATCCCCTCTGGGTTGATTGCAGCAACTGTATCATCTCAGGTGTATTCATTCTGGCCCGGGGCTCTTCCCATGTCACTTAACATGGAGCTCACTTTCCTGTTCTCTTCTTCGAGCCTCCCGCTCAAAGAAGTGATGAGCCAGCTTGCGTTCTTCCCTCCTTGCAGTCTGGCCTCAATATGGAGGCTTCCTTGCCTTCTTTTCCCTCCACTCCTGTTCAGGTGCCTCACGTGGGAGTCAGAATGTGATCCATTTCCCTGTCCGGGGTCCTCCTTTACTATTTCCATCAAATCCCCTTGCTCTCTGGCTCCTTCTTTATCCACACAACCTCCCAAGGCTGTTTCCTCTCTTTCAGTACTCTGAGAACTTTCCCCCTCTGATTTCTCCCTTTCTTGCCCCCTTTTTTCCTTTTTGTGGTTTTTCTTCCCTTTTTGCAATGGTTATTTGCTCAGTCTCTATCTTTCACTCTTTAGCACTCTCTGTCATCCTCTCTCAAAGGAATTTGCCAGTACCTCTTCATCAGATCCAATGAGGATAGAATTTTAGCCTTCCTGAGTCTCTCTACTAGTTCATCTATCCTGGGCATGGGGTATGTATCAAATTTTGATGGGAGGTTAAGCTTACAGAAATCTATACAGAACCTAGTACTGCCACCTGGCTTCAGTACCACCACTGGATAGCTTTGCCGGGGGCTCTTGGATGGCTCTATGGCCCCCAGTTATAACATCTTATCCTCCTCTGCAGCAATCACCACTCCCAGATGTCTGGGCTATGGCCTACCTACGGCCTGGGCAACCACATAAGGAGAGGTGATAATCTTATATTCCATCATTGAAGTGCATCCTTCTTTTTTGGAAAATACACCCTAATATTCCACCTGACTTCTAATTGTTGTTCCTCAGACAGGGTAGAAGCTATCTCCAGCTCTCCCTCATTAGAGTTGACACATTCAAAAACATCTGGTCCTAATTCCTTATGCTCTATAGACCCAAACAAGGCTTGCTGCTCATGCCACTTCTTAAGCAAATTTACATGGTAAATCTGCAAGGGATTCCTCCAATTGGGCATCCTGATCTTATAGTTTACTTCATTAACATTCCTTTTTACTTTAAATGGCCCCTGCCACTGGGTGAATAGTTTAGCCCCCTCTGAAGGTAACAGCAATAATACATGGTCCCCGGGTTAAAACACCTTAGGCTTCACTTTCCTGTCACACCTTCATTTCTGCTTTACTTGACTTCCCTCTAGAGCTTCTCTAGCTAAGCCCCATGCATCCCTTAATTTCCTTCTCATTTCTAATACATGCTTAAACACACTCTGAGGAGATTCCACATCTCCTTCCCTTTGTTCCTTTACCACATCCAACACCCCTCTAGG
Organism: Phrynocephalus versicolor; assembly: GCA_023846285.1. Lineage (NCBI taxonomy): Eukaryota > Metazoa > Chordata > Lepidosauria > Squamata > Agamidae > Phrynocephalus > Phrynocephalus versicolor. The sequence goes on from JAHTLZ010000129.1 coordinate 47,310,025, forward strand.
GTTCTAGCCATATAATAACTCAAAAAGTAGAAACCCTGTGGAAGTCTGGGGTACTTCCCGCACATCGAACATTAAAGGGGCTAGCATTTGATGCCACCGGCCTGGCCTATCCTGGACCAACTTCCTTGCCATGGTGTTCAACATCTTATTAAACACTTTCATGAGCCCGTTAGTCTGAGGGTGAGAGATGGATGTCCTCAATGGGAGGATGCCTAATAGACCCCACATTTGTTTTAAAATCTTTATGAAGGAACTTCTCAGTTCCTTCATAAAGATTTTTCCCTGGTCAGTGACCACTTCTTTCAGAGACCCCACCTGGGAAAACACTCCAAATAACTCCTTGGCTAATACACTAGCCATTGTTGATCTCAGAGGAATCACCTCTGGATACCAAAAGGTGTAATCCACAATTACTAAGATGTAAACATGCCCAGCTGACAATTTAGGGAACAAAACCACTATATCTAGCCCAATCCTAACAAAAGGGTGGTCCATAACAAGCATGGGAATCAACAGAGCCCCTGGTCCTGGCTTCTTCTGGACTCTCTGGCATTTTGGACAAGCCTGACAATAAACTTCTACTTCTTTACTCATATGAGACCAATGAAACCATGATTTAAGGTGTCATAAGGTCATCTCTCCAGATAGGTGCCCATCTAAACACCTGTAATGGGTCCAGCTTCAATAAGCTTTTTCTCATCACAATTGGTACTACCAGAGTCACTACTTCATTGGGATCATTAAAAGACACAAGCATTAGTAGGCTCTTGTGTAATTCAAAGCCCTCCTCCCCAGCCTCTACCATTCTTTCTGGCTTGGCTCGGTTAAAGACTTCCCTTAGATTGTCATTGTTATGTTGCCAGTCTCTCACTTGATTGCTGGAAGGCACTAACATACTGTCTTCTTCTTCTTTCTCTTCTTTTCCCCAAGGCGCTTCTCCACTTGCCTTTGTCAAATCACATCCAGGTAATAACTCAATCCCCTCCCAATCTGGACCCAACAACATCTCACATACTAAACCAGGTAGTACCCCCACCTGCAACACCTTTTTACAAGGCTTAACGTCCCCTTAAATACATTGTACTGATATCTGCCCCTTCTCAGTTCCTTCAATAGGACCCCTAACCAATGATTGACTACACCCAATATCAATCAGAGCCCTCATGGGTGTCCTGTTGACCTGAATCTCCACCTCCCAGCCAAGATGATCTTTCTCACCCACCTTGTAACACCCCATGAATGCATTGGCAAAGGCGTGGTCTTCTACATGACAATTTTTTTCTGAAATACCAACCCTGGGCACAGCCAAAGCAGATGTTAGAACATCCTTGCCTAGCATTGTTTTTAACTGTTTTGAAGGCATGGAGGGAGGGTGCCTGGCATAGCTTGACATTTTTGTACAAACTTCAAGGGAAGCCCCATGTAATTAGTTGCAGGAGTCAATTTCACAGAAGCTGGGGTGGAAGCACATGTCACAGTGGAGGCCTATTTTTCTGTGTTTGCCACTGGAACTAAAATCCAAATTGCACATCTGGTTCTTGAATAGAAGAGTAAATCCATCATCACTGTGGTGGTGATATACCCCATTCAGTTGTTACTATGGCTGGCTGCTGCTTACTCTAAAACCAATATATTGTATACATTGCAATAAAGTCTGCATTTTTGAGACCATAAAAGTGCAAATTATATCTCCCATGTGTAAAGGGTTACACATTCATCTTTGGACTCTCCCTAGATCAATTCATTTTCCTTTTCCACTCTTCCTTCTCTAGCACTGAGTTTGCTGGGGATACCCAATCACACAGTGTCCCTTCCTGTCTTCTTCTCCTGATTGATCAGTCATGATGAACAGGCAGGTGTCTGCTCATGCTCCACTGAAAAGTAGTGAATTGTAGGTGTGGCCAGTGTTGGCAAAAAGAGATTTTGTCATTCTAGCTGATAATTGCAGGTATCTAATATGTTACAAAAAGTAAAAGTATTCAAAATATGAATTACTTCTGTGGATGGGTTTGGGTTGTAACATGGACGGTTCCACTCCCAAAGACACTTCGAGAAGCAGAGATGGGATGCCAAAACTGTTGTATTTGCCAAGATTTGTAATAGAATGAACAACAGCCTTGGTAGGTGCCAACTGTCCATATGGAACTTCCAAACTAACAGGCTAGACACATTGAGAAATGTCCTTGTTCACAGTTCCTGAGGATATGGGAGTTTCTGAAGCCATTCCCCTTCTTGGGGGCATCTGAGGTTCGGTCTCCTCTCAGTACATGAAGTTCTGCAGCAAGGATGACAAGCCCATTCTGCCATCCTCTGCATGGCATGCACTCTCCTATGGCCCTCGGTAGGGTCCCTCCTCCAAGGAGCCTTGGGATTCTTGAAAACGTACACCTTCCATTTTTCTGCATTAATCTCTCTCCCTCTTTCTTCCTCCCAAACTTCTTTTATATTTCCTGCTCTTTCTCATTCTCTCTCCTTTGACTCCTCCTCCTCAGGTTCCTCTGTCAATAGGAATCCTTCTACTACTTCCCCGCTCCTTAACCATACAGCCCATGTAGGCTTCACTTTGCTTCTGATCTCTACCCACTGGTCTCACTCCCATCTGCTTTAACCTCTTGCACCAGGACATTAATCCCCTGCCCTTCTTGTCTCTCATGGGGAATGGATGGCTCACTTATCCACTGGTTATCTTCAGGTACTCACTCCTCACAACTTCCAAGCTCTGCATTTTCATACCTTATCAAAAAACAGTGCAGTTGGCATACCATCCCACTGATATTCTGGCTCTTGATTCTCAGCTGCTTTGCAGACAGAATTATTTGGGTGCTTTTCTCTGTATTCTTATTAGTGCTGGTTAAATGGGTTACCCTTGTAATGAACTAACAGAGGAAATCCAGGGGGACTTATGTACTGTTAAAATAGAAGTAAATCTATTTACATCTAATGTAATGTAAAGTTCCCATTTGAGAAAAATTGGATTGCAATATATAAATATATAAATAAATAAATATAAATAAATGACTGCCTAACAAAGGACTCTTGTTTGGTTCCTGTTTTTCTCTCTTCCTCCTCCTCCTTTTATTTCTGAATGTAAATTCTTTGTCAAGTGGGTCCTTTGTGCCTGATTTCTATCCAAAAGCTCCATATTTACATGTTCTACTAAATGAAATTGGGTTTTAGTTTAGCTAGATCATCTCTGTAGAAAAAGAGAGAAAAGAAGTCATTTTGCTAGTAGCAGCTTTTAGTTTTCTATAGAAGCAATACACATGTCATCTGTGAAATGCAATCTGCTTAAATTCCAAAGTTTCAATTTAGGCACAGGCGTCTAGCTTCCTTGGTAAATCTGAAATGTTCTAAACTCCCTCCACTGATTCAAATCTTTTAGATCCAGATTATGCTATATTCCATATCTACTGTACACCAGTTATGGGCCACAATCAACGTGCAATTTCAGATAACTAGCCATGTCATTAACTGACAACACCAGATGTAGAGACTCTCAATTTCATTACACAGTTCTTCATGCCAAGGCTATAAGTTTTTTATTCCAAAATATTTAAATGTTTCAATGAATCAGGAAGAATGAATTACTTGTTCACATGTAAGGATCTTGCTCAGCTGGGCCACTTACAAGTAATAAAAAGAATAGGTCTCCAGGGATTGTTTTTAAAGGTGGGAAGGGATTTTTCAAGCACAACTCCAATGCTGAGCTGAAAACAAATTCAGGTAGGGTTCCAACTTTACAACTTTACAGTACACAAACACTGTAGAACAGTAGGTAAGCTGGGAACATTGTTCAGGGCTTGGCAGGTTCCCTCTTAACCACAGTTCTGTTTTCTTCCCTTCTATTTGCAAAAAGATCAATGCCTACAGTAAAGAATGATGCCATGGGTTTCTGGGTCCTAGCAAACAAGCTTTGTTTTAATTGATTGTGTGTGCACATTTGCCATCAATAATTGTGTGCTGTGAGGTCAGTTTTGACTTATGGCAACCTTTTCTAGGTTATTCCTAGGTAGAAAGAACACAGAAAGCATTTACCATTCCCTTCCTCTGGAGTCATCCTGGGACTGTACCACTTGCCCAAGGCCCATGGTTTAATTCTTGTTGTCAGAGGCACATTGGGAAATTTTATTGATATAAGTCATATTCTATCTTGCCTTTCTGCATGGGTTCAAGGCAGTGTATGCCATTGTCTTCCTGTCTTCACTACTATGTGTACTTGAATAAAAGCCGAGTTTTTCAGTCCTTATTTTTGCCTGGAAAAAAATGCCCTTGGCTTATATATGAGTGAAGGGAGCCGAGGGCAAGTCCTGCTCATTCCACCACCTCCCAAGTGCTCAGCCACAAGCTGGAACACATGCTGTATATACTCGAATATAAGCCCTCAGCTTATACTCAAGTCAATAAGTTTTATGAGTTTTTTGTGATTAAAAAAACCCCTCCCTCTGCTTTTATTCGGGTCGGCGTATAAAACCAAACCCTGGTGAGGTATATCAAGCTAAGTCACCGTGGCTTATCCTAGGTGAGTTGGCGAGATACAGGCTGAAGGAGGAGTAGAGACTGAATCTGAAAATCCCAATCAAACTCTCTAATCATTACACCATGTTGGCTTGCCTTCTGTCCTTCTTCTCGGTGTTCTCTTGTTCATCAGCAAGCCCTCTCTATAAGATCCTGTGTCTAAATATCTCAAGAGGAGAAAAGCTCACTTACCTCCAGCCTTTTCTCTCCTAGGCTCTTCTACCCACACTGTATGCTGTTTGGATGACAAGGCAATGTCAACAGATTCTTTCTAATAACATTTTTGTCCTGTCTGTGTCATGGATATTAATTTTTATTAATGTAAGTAAACATAAGATAATTAATGAGATAATTTAGTGTTGAAAGAAATCAGCCTGGCAGAATGGATGAGCAAATGAATGAATTGAATTATTAGTGTTTTCAATTTTCCTTGATGTACCCACAGTTCATGTTGAATTCAAGTATCTGTGCATATAAATTAAGTACAAACATCCACATTTTCAGATGTTTTGATGGGCCATTAGTGAATATCAAGAGATTTTATGGTGCAGAAAGCAAAGAGCATTCACTAGAGGATGCACTCTCCACGCACCTACACACCCCTGCTTTTTATACCTTTCATTTAATTTAAGGAAAACTTTACTTTCCTCAGTGCAGAAGGTAAGCATGGAACATATTATTTAATCCTAATGCGAATCACACTTTCAGGAAATGTTGTAAAGAGAAAAGTAATCTTCTGAAGGAAAACTAAATTATCAACCATGTTATGAAGGAAAAGAAACATTCTCAAATAATTTCTTTCTTTGTTGGTACTGGCTGGCAGCATAATCCTCCCAAGTAAATTGTAATTTCCAAATTAGATTATACATTATGTCATATTAGTTTTATATTAGAAAAACAAACTGAGTTAAGGGGAAAGCGCCAGGTTTGGCTTGCCTGGCAGTGTAAAATTCTTGAGCTTCTGCTGTGAAATGTTTAATGTTTTTGTTTTACAAGTTTAGCAGTAAATATAAAATCTAAATTAAAGCGAGATTTTTCATGTGGCTGAGCAAGGATCCAGCCTGAACAGAGGAAAAAGAAAAGCAGGGATTTTTATCACACCGACAGTCATTTCTGTAACTTCAACGATTGCATTCCAATTCAATAGCAAAACATAGCTACTACAAAGAGTATGACTGAATTCAAATAGAAAAACATACACTGGCTCTCACCCATGGTCCTGTAAGTGCATATGCAATCACATACACACACACACACACACACACACACACACACAAATCCCTCTCTCTTCCTCTTTCTCCTTCCCCAGCCCCTCTGTCACAGAGAAAGGGGGGAGGGAGGGAAGGAGAGAATATACACAGAGAGAAAGAAAGAGTATACATGGAGAAAGAGAGTACATGGGATAAACACACACACACACACACACACACACACACACGTGTTTATCCCATATACATGAAGTATGTTAACACAGCAAATCAGTGAGATATATGTACAGTTAGCACAAGTTGTGGATACCCTGATGATTCATACAAACCTACTGAATCTGTGAATTTTTAAATTCTATAGTGGTTTTCTAAGTGATATTTACAATGGAGTTTTCACCTTCCAAATGGTGTTCCCACTACACACTTTCATGTTTGAAGTATGCAACTCATGGTAATATGCTATTTAATCATATCATTCTATGCATATTTGCTAGCATTTTGGATTCTTATGAGAGATTTCTGTCTTGATTAGTAAATGCTATTATTTCACTAATACATATCATCCTAAGGAAGTAATTTCATAGTAATGAGTAAAGTTATGCAACAAATGAAAATCAGCTACCTCAGAGTAATGACCAATGACACTGTAAGCAGAAAAAAATTACTTCAGCGTGTTGGCTGCTGATTGGCTGGGACATTGTATGACTGGGTAATGATGACCCACACAGATTTCAACACATGCAGAAAAGTCCTCATCAGATGAAGTCATTGTGAATTTACCTGCCATTGTTCTAGCCTTCATGCCATTAAGACCATAGGTCCAATATATTAGATGTCATTGTCATTGTGCTAGTGCCAGTCACCTGCTTTTTAGCTTGTGTATGTCTTTTGACCACTGTCCCTTCCTACCATCCTGGCAAGCATAGCCAGTGATAAAGAACCTGGATTCCAACATCTGGAGACCATTACCCAGCTCATCCAATGTAACATGCATATTGTTGTGTGGTTACATACACAAAAAGCATGCTGTGTTTTGACTATGCATTACTATACATTCACAGTACCCTCTGTGGTAACAACCCACTGTGTACCCCTGAGTACACTTTCAAACTAGAAAGGAGAATACTGCTCAGAGAGACTAGACAAGCTTCCAATGACTATTCCTTTTTCAATGAAAGGTTAAAACAGGATGTACAGACTTTTTGCAGTAATTTCTAATCTCCCCAGGAGCTTGCCCAGTTATGCTTTCTGCCTAGAACATTAGGCTTCAAGAAGCATTGAGGAAACTGCAACTAATTTATGTGCATGTGCCTGTGTTTTTAAGAGAGAATGATTGTTGTGCCAATAAATGAATACTGCTATTTTAAGGATCTCTCCATCTGCATACAGAGTCTCATAAAAATGATTTGCAGTGCTGACAACCAGATACACAGGGAAAAATCATCACTCATTGGTAATATATTTCTATGCTACATAGTACATCTGCTTTCATAACTCACTTTAGATTAGATAATCTGGAGGGCGGATAGGAAGCCATTTTGTGGCTATGGTATCAAAGAGCCTCCCTGACCCAAAGTGCACACCCCAACCAAGTCCTAAGGTGACAATGACATTTCTTTAAGATTTGAGGTCCCAAGCACATTATTGAGTCTTACTAAATCTGCCTCAGAGTGCCTGAACCACAATTTGTTGAAATATCCAGTTGCAGCAGCATTATTGTGCTTCAGCATAATCTGAATGCTCACAGGGAGTCATTCCTTTGAACTAAGCTCTATGTAAATCAACTGAGTAGCACAGTTGATTCATCAAGTCCTATCTGAAGAAATGGGAGGTCCATGTTCTAGCCCTCATGAAGCAGGGAACACCCTAGGGACAAGCCACTCTCTTAGGCTGGCATAACTAAGCTGATGGTTGGAATTTATTTGCAAGTAACTGGCTGGGTATTTCAGTGGTAGTTGGCTGCAGAGTCAGAGGCTGGGAGAATAGCCATCCTGTGTGGCCTTGGGCAAACTGCATACTTCTAGAAGAAAGGAATGGCAACCCACATCTGAGTGTTCTATACCAGGGAAACCATGAAAAGGAATGCCATAAATTAGAACTAATTTGATGACACAAGGTTACTATTACTAACTCTGCAGAGGACTGTATGCAGCATTTCAATGTATTCCATGAATAGTCTCCCTTTACAAAAGACCTGTGATTAAATAATGTATATGATCTATCTATCTATCTATCTATCTATCTATCTATCTATCTATCTATC
>JAHTLZ010000129.1:47318020-47342410 GCA_023846285.1 Phrynocephalus versicolor
AAGATCAGGAAGAAGAAGAAAGGAATAATTCTGAAGTGCCCCATAGTCAGAGGTGTCATTTTTGCACCCCTCCTGCCACTGCCCCCAACATATTGTGCCCACCCAGCAATGGGGAGCAATCCTGTGTGTGTGTGCATGTGCATGTGGGTGTGCGGGTGTGGACAGACAGGAGTGTGTGTGTGTGTGTGTGTGTGTGTGCACGTGCACACGTGTGTGTGCCCGCCTTACTCCTCTCCTGTGGTGGCCCGAAGCAAGGTGAGGAAATGGAGGAGGAGGAGGAGGGCACCACAACCACTGCGTTCCCCGCACGCCTGCCTGCCTGCCTACTTCGCTGCTCGCCTGGCATGTGGTGGTGGAGGCAGTGGAGGGGGTCCCGTCGCCAAGCCTTAGCAAGGGAAAGGAGGACTGTTGGTGGGAGGGTGCATGACAAGGGTCTTATGTTGCAAAATCAGCACTTTAATTTTTCTAATTACCCTGAAAATGATCCAGTTTTATTTTTAATCCACATATTCCTTCAATATAAAATTAAGCAAGATTTATACATCCCATGATCTTTTAGAAAGGAGAGAAACATTTATTTGTTCGATTTTAAATATCAAGTAGCATTTTAGAGCTGTCTTATGTCACATTGATTTCTTGTTGCTAATTCCTGTGTCCTACCATTATAAACCTCTTGAAACAATCTGGGTTTGTTTTAATAGCTTATTAAGAAAAATACAGAATTTATATAAGCTTTCCTAACTTGCGATCCAAATGAGGATTCTTGTTTTTCGGATGAGCTGTGCTAACACTTCAGAGGAAAGTTTAACTAACCGCCTACATCCCAACACAGAATAATGTTATTCCATTCCGTTTGCTCCTCAAATTAAACCTAGACAAGAGAATCCAAAAAAACAGATTAGGTCATCCAGGCATCTAGCAGGGGACAAATCAAAAATCTGGGCTTCCATTTACAGGCCACACTGAGAAAGCAAGCATACAAAGAGGTGTTGTAAAGATATTGCTCCCAGCAAGGTTTGTCTAAGAACACTAGGTCAAATCCATTCCAGCCAAATGCTCCACAGCTGAGTGGAGGTGGAGGTGAACAGTGTAAGATCAATGCAGCCCAGGCTTCCTGTTCCATGGGACTTCAACTGTTCAGATAGTAATGCACTTGTTTAAAGTGTTTATAACATCAGAGCTACACAGAGAAAAAGGAGGGGGTTACTTCCTAATGAAGTGATACCAGGATATTCTTCTTGTCCTACATTTAGAGTTTCCCCCTGTTCTTTCTAATTATCACCCTCCTCAGTCATGAATGTGGATTCCATGTGTTTCCAAATTTTCCATCCTGTTGTTATAAGGAATGCATAAGATGAGCCAGCATTGCTGAAATTAAGCCGATCCATGTCTGTTCAGAGCCTATAAAAAGAGTGACATAAAACCTAGCGTACATTGCCCATACTTCCACGGAAGGGTGAGCATAAATAAACAAATGCTAATCGATGCATATATAGATTAGAAATTTCTCTCATGCTTTGTATTGCCCTCTTTCACCACTGTTCCCACTGAACTGGCACCACTGATGTTACAAAAGCAACACCTTTCACAGGAACAGATCATACTTTATTTAAAGAAAATGTGTGAAAGCATTCACTCTAGCCCATGAGTCCTCAAACTTTTTAAACAAGGGGCCAGTTCACTGTCCCTCAGACACTGTTGGGGGCCAGACTATAGGAATGATTGGTGTGCATGTGCTCAAGCCCTCCCCCACCAAAGCTGAGGCCATTTCCCCCCACCCAACTCCTCAGTTGTACAGTAGTTATTCTATGAGTCAACGCACAGGCGCACAAGGCCAACTTCTTGGTTCTGGTCCAAGATGTTTGGCGCCTGCGCATTTCCCTCCCATTGCTTTCAGCCTCGTTGCCACCACTGCACATGAGGGCTTCTGGAGGAGCCTAGCGATGCATGTGCCATGGTAACAGCCAGGGGGCGGTCTTGTTGGGTGGCCGTCACAAGATTCCTGTTTGGCTCAAGTGGGGGGGGCAAGTGAGGGGGTCTGCAATTGGTAGCAGGCCAGATTCAGCACCCTGGAGGGCTGGATCCAGCCCAGAGACCGTAGTTTGAGGACCACTGCTGTAGCCCATGTGCATACTTTAGAGTTAAGCGGGGAAAGAAGATATGGCCAAACTGCAATGCATAGCCTTGTAGAACTTTAACCTGCTGCTACTACGTAAGGCTGAGAAGCTACATTCACTGTTCCCAGTTACTTATTCTGTAGCTCATATGCTATCTTCTTGATGTGTAATGTAGTACTGCATCAATGGCCAGGATCCTCTTACGCAGTTACACAAACAGCATTATGTTTGGAGACCTCACTTAAGAACTCAGCACACAACATGGTTAATTGATGGGGGGGGAGGAGTCAGCTACTGGGATTTCCCTTGCTTGGTGTCACAAGACAGTATCCTGCAGACCAGAGGAGGGAAATCTTTGGCTTCCCAGGTGTTTTGGACTCCCAGAGTCCCACTCCTACATTGCCAAAGATAAATGTGGGAGTTGTAGTCCAAAACATCTAGGCAAAGTCCCCCCCCCACTGCTGCCATTGGTGTTGTCGACATTCAGACTCCCTTTCATATGTAAAGCTCAGCATTCCTTTTCCTGCTGGCAATGTGGGCACATCATTATGCAGCAATATTGGGCTATTTTCTGGTGTTTTGAATTGTTGGTACAGAAGCACAATATCCCTCATTCATAAAATTGAGAGTTTTGCTTTGCTTTGCTTTCCTTTTGTTGGTTTTAATTTTTAAGAACTGAATATGTCTATGCACAGATAAGGTCACACTGAACAAGACATTGATTCTACATCTAGAAGCAAGACACCAAGTAAACATTCTAACATGATTTCACCTTGGACTCTGTTTGGCAAACTAGAGTGTATATATTTTGTAATTGGTCGAGGGGAAGGGAACATGGTTTTGTTTCCATGTATGCCGTTTTAAAAATAGATGTGGAAGATCTACCAACTTGAAGGGTAAGATTCAAAGGGAAGAACAGATTTGCCTAAAACTGTGAGAACAATGTTTACCATTATATCAGAGTTCCTTCCAAAGCATCAAGATGGCAATGGAATCATTATCTTCCCACTTTTTACAGATATTTATGTTCTTTACGTAGCTATAAGGATGACACACATGGATGTTTTAATTTCTCCATAATATCAAGTCCCCACCTAGAGTCACATAATCTATAGTACAACATGCCCCATTTGTGGGAGGATGGATATATTGTATCAAAAAGCGTATCTTAGAAAGAAGCTGATTTTTACATAAATGAAAACAAATATAGCAGTAGACTATTTAGTTCATTAATAGATTTTTGTTGTTAAATTCAGTCATTGTATTATGTCTTCAGTTTTAAAATGTATAAACTATGAGACATAGACATCTCCTGTATCAAGTGGTGCGTTAATGCCTGTCTGATGTCTGGATTACACCATAAATGTGGACATTTTACTGTAGCTTAAGAAATACTTATCTTCTATTAATGCCTTGGAAATTCTTACCTGATGGAGTTAATACCAGCTGAGTGGAAGCATGTTTTGGTCAAAGTATCCTTCAAATGACAGTCTCTCTCTCTCTCTCTCTCTCTCTCTCCTCTTCCTCCTCCTCTCCTCACCACCTCACCCCACACACACCCCACATGTTTGTGCATGAAAAGATCCCATCAAATATTCATAGTTAGAGTAACATTCCCTCATGTTGACTCTGATTACAAAGCATTTGAAAATAAGATTTACTCTCCAAAAAGAGAATTCTAGTCTCTGAAAATAGCATAGGAAGGATATGGTGTCATACCTCACACTACATTAAATGCAAACTGAGAACTTGATATATTTTAGGAAAATTCGGCACTTTCTAGACTAATAAACATTTTACAATATTATTGCACATGTTCATTTCACTTTGTACAAATAATCATTCCCTTCACATCTAATAAGTCTGTGTGACACATTTGTAGCCTTGTAAAGGTACCTTCAAGGGGCCAATTTCGAGGGGGCATTGATCATTTATTTATACAAACCCCAGTGACAAGTGATTTCAAAGACATGGCCCTTTTTGTGTTCCTGTTTGTCATCACAAAGCTGTAAAATGTTTTAATTGCAGAATTTAAACCCTATGTTTTATTTGTTTGGGGGGACCTATCATGGCTTTGGGGAAGAGTGAGTGAATGAGTAAGAGAGCATCCAAAACTGGCCAGAAGAGGGAGACAGGCATGCTTTGCAGAGAGGTCCTCCGAATAGCCACAATGGAACAGGGAATATTCTTCAGCCATAACCGTTACATTCTCCATTGTTTACAGTTGCCTTTGCCTATTTCAAGAGGGCTTTACTCATCAAGATCCTCCCAAGCTTGGGTGTTTTCCTTTATTTAGATGTGGGTGGGAGTTCTACAGTTTTGTAGCACGTTAATGAAATGGCAGTCAAGTCTGCTCATGACTTGAATGCAATCCCAATGGATGCAGGCAGCTGGCACATAGTTGAGTCAGCCTTCCTTCCTTCTAAGGTTGGTAAAATGAGTACCCAGCTTATTGGGGAAGAAAAACAGTAGTTTGCATAACTATGTTGTAAATCACCCAGAGTAGAGATGGGCACGACTAGGGAAAATGACGTTTTCGAGTTGTCGTATGTCGGAGGCGGCCTGTGTCGGCTCGTTTCCGTTTTTCGCGAAACTTCGCAAAAAATAGTCGTTTCGTTTTTCGTTTTTTCGTCTGTCATTATACTGGTTTAGGGGGGTAGCGGGCTCCTGGAGGCACCTCTCTGGGGTGGATGCCTCCTCTGGCCCGCTATGAAGGGAAGCGGGCTCCTGGAGGCACCTCTTTTTTTGGGGGGGGTGCCTCCTCTCCTCACCCACTAGGAAGGAAGGGAAAGCAGGCTCCTGGAGACCCCCCATGGCATGGGGGCCTCCTCTCCTCACCTGCTGCAAAAGGGCATGCATAGCCATATGTATATATGCATACCAAGTTGCAGACACAGCAGACTGGCAGAGGCACCCCTCTTTTTGGGGTGCCTTCCCTGCATCAGTCAGGCCTCGGCGGGCATGGTTTGCATGGCACACAAATGCTGCCGAGCCGAGCCTGCAGGAGTCAGCCAGAGCCACAAGTGACGGACTGGCGAACTCTCTGCACTGTGGCTCACTAAGAAGGGAAACGTACTTGTGTGTAGTGCAATGCAAGTACAGATCTGGCTTAGGGGACAGGGTTAGTGCAAGGGCTAGGGTTAGGCTAGTTACTGGTGAGGTTAGGGTGGGGTAGTGGGGTGCACCTCTGGGTGTCTCTCTGACCCACTAAGAGGACAGTGTACTGTGGTGTATGGGTAAGGGACTAAGGGTTAGGGTTAGGGCTAGGGCAGGGTTTAGTGGGCTTTTTGGCACATCCCAGAAGTCTCAGTGGCCAAGTGGCCATGCGATTGGTGGAATGGCTCCAAAAATTTGCATGGTCCACTCCCATGGCCAGCCCATCATTGCGCAGGTGTAAAAAAATAAAATAAAATAAAATAAAATAAATGGAGAGAGGACAGAGGAGACATTTTGTTGCAAGAAAAACCCACTGCTACTGTAAAAATTCTGGCAGTTTTAAAATAGCAATTTTCGCATGTTTCTGTGTGGTGCTTGTATGTTTTTGGACCACGATTTCAAAAAAAATATTGCGGTCACTGGCCCATTTTCGATCCCCCGCCCGCACCGCATGGCGTGGCGAGTCCGGCTTGTTGCTTGCGAGTCCCCACCAGAGCAGCCCAGGAAAGGAGGGGGGGAGGCCGGGGACCCCCCCCAGAAACCACCCCTCTGGTAGGTGCCCTGAGCCCTCACTCAGGCAGGCATATTTTCGCCTGCTTTTTGGCTGGGAATCGGCTTTTTTTTAACTTTTAAAAACTTTTTTTCTGTGCCGCTTGCTTGGCATCGCGGGATCGCCTCGATGCCAGGAACGACAACGACAAATCAGACCCAATTATTCTTTAGTCGGTTCAAGTTCAAGTTCTGGCAGAGTAATTCCCGTTACCGTTTCCGTTCCGTAACAGAAACGAGTAACGGAAACGGAAACGGGAATTCCGCTAAGTCATGCCCATGTCTAACCCAGAGAATGCTTTGGCACAATGGGGCAATATATATAAGCGGCACATTTGACTTTCTTCCATCTGACATTAGGGTAATTTCATTCTGCTGAAATATTATAGGTGGTCTTGTCAAAGGAAGCATTAAACCAGTGGTTCTCAACCTGTGGGTCTCCAGATGTTCCTGGACTGCAACTCCCAGAAGCCTCCACCACTCACTGTGCTAGAAGGGGTTTCTGGGAGTTGACGTCCAGGAACATCTGGGGACCCACAGGTTGAGAACCACTGCATTAAACCATGACTCAAAAAGCCCCTGATTCTGCCACCACAAAGGCAAAACCTCTGTCTTTTGGCCAGAAGGGAAGGAGATTCTTTGCTTTGCAAAATGGTAGGTCTCTATGGCATCAAAGACATATTCACACCTTCCTGCACCACAGAAAACTGTCAAACTCACTAATATCCTTTCAGCATGGGGGGGAGGTTAGTAGAAGGCCTTTCAGTTTTGGCCCTCCTAATTTCACCAGCAGGAAGTATAGATGTAAAATGGCTATAGCCAAATGGGACCTGAGAAAATCTTTGACTCCAAGAGGTTGCCAAGCACAGCTTTGGATTATTTTCTGAAGCATCATCAAGTATGACTAATTGTAAAAGATTCTAGGAACTTCAATCCAGTATCATTTGGTGAGACCCCTCCTCAGTGTGGAGATCACTGATATTTGTGACTGGAAATTCTCTCATTTAAGGGAAGGGAGGTCATAGAATTTCCAGAATCACACACCAGGCCATGCTGCTTTTGGGATTCTGGGCACTGTAATCAAGAAACAAATTTTAAAATTGTAGTTTAGGACCTTTTAACCTTGCTTTCCCTTCCCTTTCACTGTCTCCATCCCCTTTGTCACAGGTATTATCCAAAAAACAAACAACCCAACATTCCTTATCTCTGATATATACACTTGTCTGTGGACATACAGAAAAACAAGCATTTAAATAAAGTGGAGAAAAGTTCTCTAATAAGTTAAGATAGCACAGTGTAACCTGATTCTGAACTTATGGGAGTTTCCTTCCATTTTTCAGCTATGCTAAAGATGCAATGCCATCCTAAATTTTGGGCTGTTCCTGGGTCTCCTTCATCTTAATCCTGTTTCATTGAGCTATTTCTAGGAAGGATCCTTGTGGTTTTTGTCTTCATTTCATTTGGAAGGCAATGCATTTATTAAAAACACTTATATAATGTTCCAGTTGTCACTGGCATCCTGCATCTTGTCTTCCCTACAAGGTCAGAAGTGCAAACATACTGGTTTGTCACAGCTAGGCACAGATTTGTGCCAGGCACCAAGTGCTCTGCTGAATGCTCTGACAAAACACTGATTGAAAGAAATGGTTGGTTTCTGAGGCATTTGCCTTGTAGGTTATTTTAGCAAGCCACTAAAATCACAACATTTTCATTAAATGAATGTTGGTTGATCCATGAGCAAGAGTTAACCAAAAACAGAACCTTCATTCCACTTATGACCTCAGATCGTTATAAGCTCAAATGAAGTGCCAGGGAAATATGATATAAATAGGAAAATTATAATCACTTACGTAACAATGCAAGCATTTTGAAGCTTGGTTTACCATAAAAATGGATATAACACCACCATATTTTACTGAGTACATATTACTTTCAAAGCAAACTGAACAAGATTAGCAGCTTTATGGAAACACATGTTAACTAGTTGTACAGGAATTCGATTTCACCAAAAACTATGTCTCCATCACTAGGGCTATTAATGTCATATGATACCTTGTAGGACAGTGGGTAAAATAAATTCCAGCAAATTTAGACTAAAAAGGGACTGTAAATCTTTAGTGAGCCATTGAAACTCAAGGCCCCTGCTTAATGTTCAATTACGTGCTCATTTTACTATTACTTCAATTTGTCTGTCTCCATCCACTTTGTCACAATCTAGGCTCTGAACCTTCAAACATCACCAGTGTTGTCAAATGAAATTAAGTTCTGCTTTTATGTGATGCAAAACGGAGTTGAAACAAATCTGGGAGAGCATTTTTAAAAAGATTCCCCTCCCCCACCTGCAGCTTAAATCTGACTCAAAGAAACATTGCCCTGATATAGAAACTTGCAATACTCTCCAGTCCTCTGCATAAAAGTTCACTTGCTTTGAGACAAATGTGGCATTTTAAAAGCCTGGAAAACCAGTGAATGAATCGCTGCACCTCAGTCTCTGGGTACCTCCAACCAGCCCACTTCTGCCTGTGTCATTATCTGAGGTGGATTGGTTTGCAGTCCCCTTCTTCCTGAATCCCTAGGGCCTAGGCTAATAACACTCTGTGGGTAAAACAGAGAGGGGGAAATGAGAGAATGAAATGCACTAAGACCACTACTGCACTTTAGATTTGAAACGCCTTTTCCTTAAAGAAAAATAGCCTTAAAAATCGCTGTCCGCTTTTCAAATAACTGTTTCTGAACAGCCCCCTTGGCCACGCCCATTTTTGGCCACTGTGTCAGTTTTTCTTGAGAT
This sequence comes from Phrynocephalus versicolor, assembly GCA_023846285.1. Lineage (NCBI taxonomy): Eukaryota > Metazoa > Chordata > Lepidosauria > Squamata > Agamidae > Phrynocephalus > Phrynocephalus versicolor. The sequence continues at coordinate 47,326,631 of JAHTLZ010000129.1, forward strand.
GACCACTAGGGGTGGTGTTTTTTTAAATCAATTCCTGCAAAGTGCAGATTGCCGAACTGCTGTAGTGACCATGTGACCACGGGAGGAGATAAGGCAATGCAAAACAAAAAGTGTCTGCTCAAGGAAGTGCGGTAGCAGCCTAAGAGGCCTCCTGCCCTACTTTGAAACCAGTCGCAGAGAGAAGCATCAGCCGGTTAGGATATTTCTAATTTGTACACAATATATGTTGGCTCCTCTTTGGATTGTGGAGTGAGTGAACTGCAAGCGGTAAAGCATTGGCTGAGGGAGAACCTGCTTGCCTTCCTTCCTTCCTGTTTCTGTTCTACAGGACACAATGGCTGAAACCCAGAAGTAAGTAGCAGTTAAAGTGTTCTGCTTATATACCGCCCCATACCACTTCAAGTAGTCTCTGGGTGGTTTACAGTTTTTAATTCCAGTATGCAGGCTACACATTGCCTCCACCCCCCAGCAAGCTGGGTACTCATGTTCCCGACCTCAGAAGGATGGAAGGCTGAGTGAACCTTGAGCCTGCTACCTGGGATTGAACCCCAGGTCATGAGCACAGTTTTACCTGAAGTACAGGCATTTAACCGCTGCACCATGGGGCTCTTAGAGGAGGTTTAGTGAATAAGTGGCAATTTGGTGAGTCAACTCCTCCAGAAGTTCCATTGTTTCAGGTGCCACTGATAAAAAGTGTCTGCGGAGCCATGTGGTGGGAGTAGGTAACTTGGACTTCACTGAGGAAAACATGCAAAATAATCTTCCCTTGGTCTTTACCAACCAGCAAAAGGAAACACTCTGTCTTGACAGGAAAGAGAACAAATAACTTTGGCAAATGGGAGAAAACATACACAGCTATATAACTGGTACTTGACAGAGGAGTACTCAACAGCCACAAACCCTTCATGGATGATCAAGTTCCAGCTTTAATCAATGCCAAGTCAGTCCCTAGAATAGCAGAGGTTCTAGTTTATTGGACAGTAAGCACAAGGAGGAATAAATAACCTCAAAATGCACATGTATTAATGAAAATGGAAAAGTAATTAGAGTTGCCACAAAACCTAAGAAAAAAGGTAGGCTTGGGAAACAAGGTGTTCCTCTGCTAACTGTTCTTCATCTCTCCCCTCAAATCTGCATGATTTTTGTTTATTTTTTTAAATTGGAATATATATGGGCCATCCAAGCTCCTAAAGTAAGTGTGTGTGTGTGTGTGTGTGTGTGTGTGTGTGTGAAACAATTTCTTTGAACTTTTATCACAGTACTGCATCACTCTTCTTTCCATCCCCACAAAGCAGGTGTATCCGTTTGCTCTGTAATCATTCACTATATCATTTACTTACACTAATATGGAAGCAGGCACTATAAAATTATACTATACTATAAAAAAGCAAAGTGTGAAACAGATGAAACAGTGTGATTCTGTTGAGTTGAGATGGGCCCTTTTTTATTGTGTGACCCTTTTAAAATTGATTTTATTCACCTTCTGCATGGGTGGCATAATGAATAGTATGTTGGACAAGAAGAACTGGGTTTAAAGCCACCCAGAGTTCCTACGGGAAGATGGGCGGGGTATAAATGCAATAAATAAATAAATACTTGGTTGTGAAAACTCATAATAGTGTGTAGCAACGGCAATCTATTCCTTGAACATCTTGAATACCTTGAAAAACCAATTAGAGCCACCAATTAGAGCCACCACTAAATATGAAGTGACTTCTTACTTATAGGGACGTGGTGGCTCAGCAGACTAGAGTGCTGAAATGGTCAGCTGCAAAGTTGGCAGCTCGGCGGTTTGAATCCCGGGTGCCACACAGCGAAATGTGCTCCCACTGTTAACCTCAGCTCCTGCCAACCTAGCAGTTCAAAAGCATCTAAATGCAAGCAGATTAATAGGTACCACCATGAAAAGTGGGAACGTAAACAGTGCTCTGTGCAACCATGCCAGACACGTGGCCACGAATTTGCACAACACTGCGCCTTTGGCTTGAAAATGGAGATGAGCACTGCCCCTAGAGTCAGACATGACTAGCACACATGTGAGGGAGGAACCTTTACCTTTACCTTTTTAAGTAAGAAGTGACTTCACATTACATAACAATGACCTATAGCAGTGATGGCGAACCTATGGCATGGGTGCCAAAGGTAGCACTCAGAGCCCTTTCTGTGGGCACCCAACATCGCCCCTTCACAGCCACCTGTATTCAGGTTAAATTACTGTATTGGCACTTTGCAAAAAAAAAAAAAATAGTGGGTTTTGAATTGCAGTTTGGGCACTCGGTCTCTAAAAGATTCGCCATCACTGACCTATAGTCAGATAAGATTGCTTTACCACCTTTGTCCCAACAACCTGGAGGTTCACAGGTTAAACCTTTGCCAGAAACAGTGGCTGTTCTAGGTCTCTCCGTGGGCTTGAATCATAATAGCTGGGGATATCACAAACAGTACATGCAGATGGCTTCTCATGGCTCCAGACCCCCCCCCCCAGCTCCAATCAGCCTCCCTCATATATCAGAGAGGGGAACTTCAGCTCAATGGAAAGCAGGCCATTTGAGCGAAACAGAAAAGGAACCCATTGGAAAATGAATCCTCTAAATCATACTCTGCATAGGGAGGGCAGGAGAGCCGGTAGGAATTTATGAATACTTTAGAGAAATGCTGGTGGCTCTGCAGCTCCTCAAGAGCTGCACTTGAGGTGTTTATTCAGCCCTCCTTTCTGTGCTCTGGCCCCACTTTCATTTCTGTTGGAAAACTACCAGGAAATGTACCAAACCCCTTAAATCAGATCAAGCCACATTAACCTGGAGATTAATTTCATCTTAAAGGTTAGCCCCATTTTCATTCCACTCATTCTGCCTGCAATTTGTCTTCCTAACAGGCACTAATTAATATGGCTGCACAGCCTTGGAAAACTGCCTTTAATCTTCAAAAAAAAGTGTAAATACTCACAGTCACTAATGCAAAAATCTCACTTTACAATTTATCATCGTATTAGAAGACATAATTTTACTCTTACCGCTGTTTCTGATCAAAAGGGCTAAAAGCACAGGTGAAGGTGAAAGAAACAGGCCTTCTGATGTTGAAGCTGTTGCATTTATTTATTTATTCCTGTGCATACTGCCACTGTGCTTATAATTTCACATGCCATTGTGGCCTTTTTAAGAGTTCATGTGCTCAAAGCTCCTCTGATGTACCGGGATGTAAACCCCGGATAAGAAAAAGAACAGCCAGGAATTGGTCCCCAAGCGCCAACCTTGAAATGTAAAATATTGCTTTCCAGATTACATTCGTAATGATCAGTTCTTTCCATAATGATGCAAGATTATTTATTAACTGTGAGGAGCTATTTATGTGCCATGACTTAAGATGCATATTCATCAAGCATTTATTTTTCTGGTCTAGAGCTAATTTGTATTTGATTAAAGGATTTCCAAGCACTTCCAGGAAAAGACTATTCACATTGAATTGGTTTGCACAAATTAAAAAAAAATAAAAAAATTGATCAAAATTGCCACAAAAAAGTGGCTTTAAAAGCACTGTCTTTTATTTTGTGCACTGCAGTAAGGATATTTCACTTCCTGAAATGTTAAACTGTACCATGCAAGTAATTAAATGAATTCATATTTCTGAGGTTAAAGTTAGACATTCAAAATTCTTTGGGATTGCCCAAGAGACAGCTCAGTTGGCTACAAGGATGCAACTGAAGAAGTAATTGTTCCATGGACTATAAACACTTTAAATATTGCAGTCATAAAACTGTGCAAGTTTCTAGCCTTCACTGTTTTGAAGATATAGCAGATGTAAAAGTCATGTATGCTGCTAATGCTATGATTACAGTTACATTAGTTTAGCACTGAAGAATGTTATGAAGAGTATAACAAACATGCTAAGTCAAAGCAAAGGTTATTCAGTTCTGCTAATAAGCAGCAATCTAAAAAGACATGGATGTACTGATTCTTACTTCTTATTAGACATGGGCACAACTCGGCGAAATTTTCATTTTCGTTTCCGTTTTTCGTTTCCATTACGTAACGGAAACGGTAACAATAATTAAGCCATCAGAACTCGAACTCGAACCGAAAAAAGAAAAATTTGGTTGGGTTTTTCGTTTTCGTTTGTGGCATCGCGGCGATCGCGCAATGCGAAGAACAGAAAAAGTTTTTAAAAGTTTTTTTTAAAAAACCCCGACTCCTGGCCATAAAAGCAGGCGAAAATATGCCTGCCAGAGGCTATGCCACCTACCAGAGGGGTGGTTTCTGGGGGGTCCCCGGCCTCCCCCCCCTCTTCTCCTGTCCTGGGCTGCTTGCACCAGGCTGGGGGGGGGGTTCATCCTCATCGTCTCGCCATGCCATGCGGTGGGGGGGATCCAAAAGGGCGACTGCAATATTTATTTTTAAATCGTAGTCCAAAAACCCACCAAAGCACAACAGAAACATGTGAAAAATAGGTATTTTAAATGCCTGAATTTACTGAAGCAGTAAAAGGTCACACTGATTTTATTTTATTTTATTTTATTTCTTATTTATTTAGACCTGCCCATGTGGGCTGGGCATGGGATGGGACCATGCAAATTTTTTGAACCATTCCACCAATGGCATGGCCGGGTTTTGACTGACACTTCTGGATGTGCCAGAGGGCATAAAAAGCCGAGGCACCTTCCAGAAGTCGCAGTCTGCTCTTGGATGTGGTTGAGGGCGGAGGGCTGTGTGGCTGGCTGCTGCTAGCTATTCGAATTTGGAGGGAGGCTGGAGGCTTTAGATTTAAGTTAGGCAGGCAGGGAGGGAATTGAATTTAGAAAATCATTTCTTTGATTCCCTGCAGCTTTGTCTGCTGAAGGGAATAGCAGTTTATTCTTTATTTCTTCTCTGGCAGTTTGTGAGGATTTTTTTCTGATATTGGATAAAGGGGGAGGTTTGACTGGGAGTGGGAAGTGTGGAATTATTTTAAATATATATTATATACTACCATTTATTTTCTATTTTCCCAACTTCAGTTTGGTTGCACATACACACATTTGGGGTGCAAGCCAAGAACAGAACCTCTGTCCTAAGATATCCTAACTGCCCACTCGCCCGCCTGCCCGCGCCGCCGCCCGCCCACTCACCCGCCCACACCTCCCCCTGCCGCTGTCACCGCCTGCCCATGCCCCCCCCACCGCCGCCTGCCCGCACCTCCCCCTGCCCCCCACCCCTCCCGCCGCCTAGGGCGCAAAGACACCTAGCGGCGACCCTGATTGCGGAACACCCCTATGCTCTCTGGGAAGTCAAATTGCACTATCGTGGTGGAAACGACAAACGACAAATGACAAACGAAATAATAATTTTTTGGAAAATTTCACGACAAACGGAAACGACCCGAAACGGACCTGTTCTGACAAATAAAAACTCAAAACGTCATTTTTTCTGGTCGTGCCCATGTCTACTTCTTATTGTTCCACACCACAAAGAGCTATATTGCCTCTGATACCGGAGGCAATGCTGGAGGCTATGTCCCAAAATTCCTTGCATGTATCGCATTTCCTTTTACAGCTGTTCAGGTTGGCTGCCATCCCTAAATCCTGTGGAAATGAGTTCTGCTGTTTCTGTCTTGGGATGAATTACTTCCTTTTATCAGTGCAAGGCTGTGCCTTAGGCATCTAGCAATGTGAGAAAAGAGGAAGAGTCTACTTTCTCCTTACCATACACAATTTTAAATCTGTCATGTTTCCCTTTGGCTTTAAAAATACAAAACAATGGCCAAAACAAATGTTGGCTCCAGGAGGCTTGTATGAGCCCGGGGACACTTTGCAGTCCCGTCCTACACAAACGGCAGGAAAAGGCTGCCACGTGATTAACTGAAATGTCTGTCTGGGCTCTGCAGCCTTTAAAAGAAGGAGCTGCAAGGTTTCCCATCCTTTTGGCTGTTTGGCAAAGCTCCCCGTCTACCCGCCCATTGGTAATGAGAATGAGCGTAGCTGGTCACTTTGAGGCCGGATAGGAATTTGTGAGTATCATCTGGATTGGCATCCCATTCTCTTACCTAGGTTAGGCAAGGCTCTTCATGGTTAACTAGTCACAATGGAAGGTAGTGGAAGAATTTTGATAGCAGGTGAGTTCATAGAAATTGTCCCAGTAATTAAATGGGGCAGCCTTCTAAGATAAGGTTAAGGGTTCAGGTTAGCTTTAGGTTAGTTGTTATAAGATAACAGGTTATAAAAAATTGTTTATGGCTGCCCCACAGGAAGTTAGTCCCCAAAAAGGGAAATTGGCTATTTAAGTACAACAGCACGTTCCCAGGTATGAACTCATTAAAATTATTATGGCGCTATGATTAATTGGAATATAACCATATTTACTTGCACTACGGATGGCCCCCTTTTTATTTACAGTGTTAAAAAGATTTAATAAAGTTGTGGCTCCATTTAAATCCCAATACTTTTGTGTCATCTCTTTATTGTGGGGCTGGGATTGCAAAGCGAAATAGCCCCAAAATAGCCTTTCTCGATAGAAGAGTTTCTCCAGTTTCTTGATAATTTTGGTTGGCCTTTTCCTGCACTATAATAACCTATTTTCAGATGTGGTGATCTGAATGGTACGCAGTACGCCAGCTGTCTTTGGCAACAATGGTGCTGCACGCACGCACACACACGCACGCACACACATGCACATGCACGCACACATACACACTCCACTTACTTTATCTTGTGCATGCATGTTTTCCTTTGAGGGGGAAATACCAGATTTCGTGAAAGATTTGTGCCAAGACTAGGGTTAACACATGTCCTGCCCTGCTGCCATAGCCCTGACACAAATCAGATCTGCAAACCTGAGTGCCTGCTATTTGGCAGAATTTAAAGAGGCAGGGTATCTAATCATAGATCTCTGTCATCTAATTTGGCCCTAAGGTAACTTAAGGGTATCGATCACCATTGCCTTTGCCTCCTTGCTCCTTAAAATAACCATTCCCAGCTCTTTCCTGCCATTGTCGCTCTCCTGCCTACCCCTGAGCAACAGGAGAAACCACACTGTGCCCCATACATAGGAAAAAATTCTCCAGGCTGCCAAAAGCACAAGTCCCCTCTCTTGCCCACCTCATTGTAGCTATTAGACCATTCAGATATTCAGTATAAATAAATTTATTCCTGAAAGCACTTAGGATGACCTCAAAGGTTAACAAACACTTCACCATGCAACTACCCAGCTGTGACAAATATTTAAGAAATCCGATCCCACGAGCCTAAAAATTATTCATTTGCAGGCCTCGTTGCCTTTGAGGATCAACTGTTTTATTTGTAATTTTTGACATTTCCCTTCTTTTCCTGTTTGGCCTGTGAATTTGAAGGGGTTGTAAACACGTAGTCCAGCTCACCGCCTTAAGGCACCACATTGTTTGTCAAGATGCCAAGATGGGGGGGGGGGTTAGCGCACAAGGGGGTGGGTGGGTAGGGGGACCCGAAAGGTCTGTTGGAGCATTCCGGTCTGAAGGGTTGTAAAGATAGTATTTGTTTGTTTTCTTGATCTGTCTTTGAATCTGGCTGTAGCACTTGCCCTTCAGGGAAAAGCAACTTTTAAATAAATGCTTCAAGATTGTGCAAACATTTCAGTAGTCTCAGAGTCCTGGTGTTCTGGGTCATGGAAGGAAAAAAAATACATGTCACTCAGCAAAGAGATGGAAATGATAACAGATGGATGAGGCTGTAAGAATACTTGTTCATGGAGTGCATGATAGGGGCTCCACAAGTTTTCAATGTCCACAGGCAAACAAACCAGTACATAAAATGTCCCAATCTGTAGTCTTGCCTTTATAAATGAATGAGACCACTTGTTCAGTTTTGATAAGGTCTGCCACCCAAATACAGTGGTACCTCTACTAAGAGTGGATCGACTTAAGAGCAATTTGACTTAAGAGCAGAAAACAGTTGGCCTATTTAGTGCTTTCTCAAAAATTTTAGATGTGGTCTGCTATACTTACAATGTTTTTAATTTTTTTGATTCTTACATTTATGCATTTATGTATTTATTTATTTAGTTCAGGGGTGTCCAAACTTCAGCCCTCCAGATGTTTTGCATCACAAGTTCCAGAATTCCAAGCCTGTGTTGCCAATGACAAAGGACTGTGGGAGTTGTGGTCCAAAACATCTGGAGGGCCGAAGTTTGGACACCACTGATTTAGATAGTTGTTCGACTTCTGAGCATGCATTCGGAACAGATTAAATTTGTAAGTTAGAGGTAACACTGACTACACATCTTTTTGGAATGCCTAGTTCCTAAATTTGTCAGAGGCATTTAACCAACCTCTGCGGCTGTCCTCAAGTTCCTAACATTTCTATTCAAAATAGATTTGCTGTTGCTTCTGACTGCAGTGCTGTGGGAAGCAACTGCAATTGCACCATTTAAACTGCATTCTAATCGTTTGGCAGAGTTACTGGTGTAATGCAATTCACTGATATATATTTTTTCAAGGGTGTGGGGGATATGTTGTTCTACCAGTGGAAAAACCAAGAAGGATGCCAAATCTATGTTAAAATACAGACAACTATCCACACATAAATAAATTTAGATATATTAAAGAAAATTTAACACATCCGTGCGTTGGATACCTAGATGGAGAAGCAGAGGTTGGGATTTGAACTCTGCCCTCTGCTTCCCAGGAGAAAAGCCAGCCTTGGGCAAATTGCACAGTCCCAGGAAGCCCCCAGAAGAGAATGGTCAAGCACTTCTGAGTACTCCTGTGGAGATGTAAACAATACAGTTATAGTTTTCTCTTGTTGAAGTGATCTTCTGCAGGTACCCTTCCCTAAAACTAACATGATCACTGTGTACTTCAACTTTTTGTAAAACAGTAGGTACAGCTCTCAGAAGGGAAAAGGAGAAGTGCAAAGAGTAAGTATTGATTGATATCTTAATGTTGCCTTTGCTCAGATGTTGGGCAACAAAAGTATTTTCTCTCCTTACCTTCCTGGCATTTGATACAAACACTTAAGGGGGGGGGGTTCCTTTGGTCCCTGATAAATGAAACAAGTCAAATGTTGCTATGCTTACTAGGAAGTAGAAGATTATAGTAGAAAGAAAAATAAGTCTTTTTCTTTTACAGATTTCGACAAAAATACAAAGGGCTCCCCGTGTCCCACTGAACCTGAAAGAGTTTGAGCAAAAGGATAGTTAAAGGAGAGAAGCAACAAAATACAGACATGGAACTTTTAATGGTGTCAGCAGAAATTCTTAGCTGCAAAGTTTTGTGTTCAGAAAGAAGGACTAAGTAGGCTAGGGCATTTACTTCATTAACATATAGAAACCTGGGACTTCAGTTAGTGAGGAATTTCCTTTTCCAAACAGAGACAATTTCATGCATAGTACTCCCTAGCATGCTCTGAGGAAGGATTCACAACTGACACATAGGTAACATGGGTCTGAGAGGTGTTTAATGCTATGTGGTGAATCTCTAATTGAAGCTAAAGTTAGATGCATGTCAGTATATTATTAGTTGAAGGTCATCTGTTTATTGTAGAGATGGGCACGAATCAAAAAATGGTGTTTCGTTTGTCATTTGTCGTTGAGAGGTCCGTTTCGTTTCGTTTCCATTTGTCGCAAATTTTTTAGAAAAATTTTGTTTCCGTTTTTCGTTTTTTCGTTTGTCATTTCTACCCGCTTTTTGTGCGATTTTTAAAAGCATTTCCGTGCGTGGGCATCCCCCATCTCCTCAGACCAGAGGGAAAACACTAAAAAAAATGATGCTGGCAGAGACACACTATAGACTAGGTTCGCAGGGAGGTTGCAAAGGCAGCGGCGGGCATTGCCCAGGGTGCAAGGCAGCTGCAGAGTGACTGCACTGCGGGGCAGGGGAGGGTACTCACCGAGAGGTACGCACACACACACACAGGGAGGCTGCAGGACTGAAGCTAGAGTCGCAGAGACAGCAATCCCACCCTAACTCCCTCTGGAGACTGCAAGGAGGACGGGGGCTGCCAGAGCTTTTTATGCCCTCTGTGGCTGCCAGACCAGCCCAGTCTGCAACCTGGGCATGCTATTGGTTGAAGTTGTCCAAGAATTTACATGATCCCATCACATGGCTTGCCTCCATGTTGTGGCTGGAGTGGCGACATCCATTTTGTCATCCATAAAGGGAAAAGAAAAATATGTCGCGATGGGAGTAGACAAAAACAAATGTTTTAAGGACCCCTACCCCTGGTAGGTAATAATTTCAAATAATTATCACATTATTGCTGTATTTTTATGGATGTCCAGGGCGTTTTAATACCCAAGAAATCAATATTAGGCATCTGGGAGCCATTTTGGGTCGATGTTACCTAACTCCCCTTACAGGAAAAAAATACAGCGATCTGAGAAAAGACATAAATGCACGTTTTAAGGACCCCAACCTCCCCCCTGGTAGGTATTATCAGACAGTATAAATAATTATTGCTGTGTTTTTATGGATGTCCAGGGTGTTTTTTAACATTTAAAAGTTAAAACAGTTCATTTCATTGTACACTGCCAGTAATGGAAATGAAACGTAACGAACAAAATTTTCATGGTTCTGTTCGTTTTGTTTCATTTTCATCACAATTTTCGTTTGTCGTTTCGTTACGTAACGAAACGACAAACGAATAACAAAAACGAAAAATTGTTCATTTCGTGCCCATCTCTAGTTTATTGTATCACAGTTTCATTGGTATGTGCCATCAAACTCCTTCCGACTCGTGGTGACCTTCTGAATTAACAGGTACAAAAATGTCATATTATTAGCCATTACATTCAGGTCTTGGGAACAAAAGGCTGTGGCTTCCTTCCTTCCTTCCATTAATGCATCTTGTATTTGCTCTTCCTTCTCCCCTACTGCCTTCCGCTTTTCCTAGGGTGGTCTGTTCTAGCAAGTCTTGTCTTCATATAATAAGTATAACAGCCTCAATTTAGTAATCTTTGCAAGTTTTCCTCACTTCAAAATTTGATATTGTTTTGTGAGTACTGTAGTTCTTTGCAAGTAAACATGGCCTTGATTTGAATGTGAGATAGTTCAGGGGTAGCACTTTGAAGGACAGTGCATCTGGGAGGGAAATAACTGGATTATTTTTACTTAAATATGAGATTAGCCTTGGTGATGTACAACTTCAAAACTTCCACACAGGCATTTTGTTAAGCTTGTGTTTTTCAGTAAAAACAATTAGTATTGTTACATTGTAATCTACACTGATAGTAGTACCTTCTCTTAACTAAATAAATCAGGCCCCTTAAAACAATTTCATGATCTCTCTGGTTAGTAAATAATTCTAAGGCTTTGATATACCCCCCAAGCAATCCTACCCACAAGTATTTTTTGATCCCCTTTCAGACACTGGGAGTAGGGAGCTCTGAATATTCATGGTATTTCCTTTTCCCTTGACCTTAGTACACACACTGCCACATACAAGTATTCCCACCAAGTGTTCATCATAGCATACATAAGACACTGGCTTAAGCAATGCAAACATCTGGCATTTGAGCCAGTTGTGTGAACTTGCCCTTGGAGAACTGAGTAAGAGTTTTTAGTTTAGCGGTTATAACCACATAAAGAACTGATGGAGAACCTAGTTTAGAATTTAGGATATGCAAGATTTCAGGTCTGTGGTCAGACCGTATATTAGAGCTGTCTTTTTAACAGACGAGAAAGAGGAATGCAATTTCAAGGGAAAGTATCTTGTTTCTCTGGCCTGGTTTCCCCCCCTCCTGCTTCATACTCAAAGACAAATGTTTAGTCTGCTCATTTCAAAAACAACCATAATTTTCATCACATTATTGATTGCAAATGGTGGAGCAGATCACAAGAGGCTTGTGGGTGATTCATTAAACTACCATCAACAAGTGATGAGTTAGAGAATAAACAGTTACAGGTATAATGTATTCAATATACACTGTAAATACTGAAATGACTTTCAAACAAAATCCAGCTGATCTTTAAAATGAATGTTTCTAGTTTATATTTTTGTTTGAGGCCTGATAAGTGAGTTCCCACTGTGTTTTCATTTCCATCAAAACCACACCAAAAACAAAAATCTGTAATGGATGTCCTATACATTGTTAAGAAGATGAGCTTAAAATGTTCCCAAGTGTCTTTCTTCACTACATCTTGTGATTCCAGGTATAGAGGAGCCAGATGCCACAGAATCAAAGCAGAAGGGTGTCTATTCTAGCAAGAGCAATGGTTTCATCTGCCACTAGTTTCCCTTTCACCTCTCGATTCAGCAACAGTCCCCATAACAGGAGACGATGCACAGCAGCATTTTCCTGTTGTGAGTTATCCCTGTCTTAGTGTGGCTCTGTCTTGAATGGCCAATTCAAGACAACTTAATCTCTACAGATACCTGTTCCTGGATGTCATAATAACTAGTAGAAAAGTACAGGGAAAAGTTGAAGGTAACAAGAGAAGAAGATTAAATAAGAATAGATTGACTCAATAATGCAGGCATGCCCAAACTTCGGCCCTCCAGATGTTTTGGACCACAACTCCCAGAATTCTAAGCTTAGATTGCAAATGGCAAAGGACTGTGGGAGTTGCAGTCCAAAACATCTGGAGGGCCAAATTTTGGGCATGCCTGCAGTAAAGGAACCCATCACTGATACTTTGGAATTGCTAAAGGGGGCTATTAACCACCAGACCGTTTCAATGTCACTATGTCACAAGTTCACCATAAGGCCAATGTGACCTACTGGCACATAATAACACAATAGCCTCAGTTTAGTCAATTCCGTTTTAAAGAAAGTTCCGGGTTGAATGAATCTAGCACCTGCTTGCTTGTCCTCCCGACAGTCCATACTGTATGCAAAGCTCTCCTACAACAATACATTTTGAATGACCTGATTATTTCCCTGTCAATTTTCAATGTAATTTTGTTACTGGGAAAAGCAACTGCATCCCTACTTGCGGAAATAAAAGCCATCAAACAACTGGAAGTGCATGCAGTCTAAAAGGCATGGGAGTGGGGTGGGGGCTCTCTTGGTGGCAGCTCTTTCCCTTCATGTTGGTGATCCTAGATCAGTGATGGCAAACCTTTTAGAGTCTGAGTGCCCAAACTGTGATTCAAAACCCACTATTTTTTTATTTTTTTGCAAAGTGCCAATACAGCAATTTAACCTGAATACAGGTGGCTGTGAAGGGGCTATGTAGGGTGCCCACAGAAAGGGCTCCGAGTGCCACCTTTGGCACCCATGCCATAGGTTCACCAACACTTTCCTAGATTCATGAATTACTGACTAGGTAGGGTTAAATGGAAAACCGTGGGGTGGTTTTTAAAGAGGGTTTTAGAGTCTCTTGCATGTCTTATTCGCCATGTCTAAGACTGTGTTCAGTATTTTTTAAATGTCCTACACATTCTCTCATAACTTTTGTGCTGTTCTCTTATCTTGGCATATGGTGGTCCCTACTATTAGGCAGAGTGGAACATCCATCACAGGAGTAAGTACAGCAGAGGTGGCAAAATTTCAAGGACAAAGTTGTACTGTATGTGGGATTTCTTGTGACCCATAGCCGACCTACTGCCTTCCACTGGAGTGGAGGATGGTTTCCTATTGCCAGTAGTAAAACTGGATTTGTTTCAAAGCCAAATAAGCTTCTGTACACAAGGCAGGAAAGGTATCACTGTGTATGTGCTTTGTTTCTGGCAACAAAATACTGTGAGCTGGTCTCTCATGAGCATCAGGATTACGGGAGCGCATGATACCTTATTTTCTCTTGGACTGGCTGCCCAAATATGTGAATATATGTTACAACATTAAACAGAAGCACATCAAGCAGTGATTTTCAACATCTGACCCATGAGATGTTTTTGGCTTCAGCTTCCATTTGATGTTTTTTAGAAGCTGAAGCCAAACCATGTGGAGAAGTAAAGGCCAAGAAGTTCCGTTAGAGGCTCCTGTCCAAGTGTAATTGGTTTAATTGAGGAATGGTGTCAGAAAAGGCCTAATCGAAATTTATGAGAAGAAAGAGCTGCCTCACCCCTCCATCCATTTTCATTTCCCACATGTGGTGACTAGTAACAGTCTCAAGATGGGATGTCTTTTAGCATATATGGTTATGTGGAGCTATTCCTCACATGGAAGATGGTCTTTTCAGAGAACAATTGGGAGAGGAACTAACTCTGTTTCTTCCTCATACTCAGTGGAGCACTTTTGTGAATGCCTGAATATGGCTATTGTCAGACCTCAAAGCCAATACAAAGCATGCATTCTTCACCTCAAAACTGAAATGTTTGGCTTTTTGGTTTTGATGTGTGTTATTTGTGTTGTGTATTGATCTTTATTCCTATTATCTGTAATTGCTTGTTGAAGTAACTGCCTTCCTGTTCCAATGGGAACAGGCCTATTGGTTGATTCAAGTTGCTGCATTTGGATCCTCAATCCTATTGGTTCCCGCCAAAAGGCAGCCTTGTGATTGCTTGTAATTGTTCCCTCCAAAATGTATCTTTTCCTAGCCAGTCCTGGTGCCTATAAATGTAGCTCCCTCTCCCCAGTCCCCAGTCTTGTTCTCTCCCTGAATAAAGAGCTGTTACACTAGAAGCTGTCTCCAGCCTGCTATGTCAAGAGCTGAAATCACTTGCTGAAATCACTAAACCCACGTTACAACAACTTGAAAATTGTTTTGCATTTATTGCTTGTAAATGAAAAAAAAAACATATAGTCTCTCTGAGTCTCTCTGTGTCTCCCTCTGTCTTTGTCTCTGTTTCTCTCTGTCTCTCTCTCACACACTCTCTCTCACTCTCTCAAACACATACACATACAGAAGAGGATTATAAAATGAAAAATTCAACCCACTAAGTTCCAAAACCAGGGAGGGGGGAACTTGTAATACTTACCAAAAGAAACATGGACCATAATGACCAAAGGGGAAGAAAACAACCCATTATCCGGTATCCTCATGAGCCACGGGGCACAACATTCTGTCCACCGTGCTGCTGGTTTCCATTGCCAACCTTACTCAAGTGGGATATGTGGCTGGCTTTGCTAGTGCAGACCACCTAGCCAGTCAAACATATGCCAGTTTTCACTTTAACTTTCTGAGCAGTAAAAGTCTGACCCCATGTTCTTTGAATGCCTGCTTAATTTATGTCATTCCTTATTCATGGCAGTTAATAGTTTAATGGCAAGTCTGTAACTTTGAATTGAGACCATTTTGAGTAGATGATGCTTTGGTTTGGTAAGTAAAAGGAAGGTTCTTGGCCATGCGGTGGTTTATACAAGTACTTATTCCAATCTGTCCTCTAAAAGAAACTCCTTTCCTTGGTTATATCTGAACATTTTGTGGGTTCTTGTTAGGTGGCCAGGATTTTGGAATTTGTCTTGAAATAGAAAACAGATTAGCAGGAATAAGATAAAGGATTAAACACAACCAGCAGGCAGCCACATTTCTAAAAAGATACAGATGAACACGATTAAGCCTCCAGCATGCGGTAGAGACTGGATATTAAAAGTCGGAAATGGGACCTCAAATCCCAGAGGGTGTTTATAAGCATACGTGCAGAGCACGGGGTGGAATTGTTAATTGCTCCTTTGTGTGGCAATGACACCTCAAACATCTTCACCATTTGTTCATACTCTGTTGGTTGTTTTTGTTTTGCATGCAGGAAGTGGAATGTTCCTGTTCTGTAGTTTGTTCCATTAGCTAATCACCCTCTGGATCTTCTGTCAGATCTGTGGGTAAAGTATATAAGATGGTGAACAACTCTGTCGGTTATGGCCACCAATCTTCTGTCCCTAAGATCTTGCAGAGACCACACAGAATGTCAAAATAAATAAATAAATAAATAAATAAATAAATAAATAAATAAATAAATAA
>JAHTLZ010000129.1:47349903-47373693 GCA_023846285.1 Phrynocephalus versicolor
TGTGTGTGTGTGTGTGTGTGTGTGTGTGTGTGTGTGTGTGTGTGTGTAAGGCAGGAAGGGAGAATATAATGTGCCTGTGTCTGCTTATCTATGTGCGGCAAGGGACATGCAAAATCATTTGCCAGTTTGCTGCACAAATAAACAACCTATTTCTGCTCATGGACTCGTGCACTTATACAAATGAATCTAGTCAGGGTGGTAGGATCAAAGGGCAGGTCTGATCATAATACTGAAATTAACAATTTACTGGTTTTTTGTCATAAAGGAGAGCTGCAAATGTGGGTTTAACCAGATCAGTGTGCTCAGGCAGTAATTTCTGAATTACTTTAAACTAACATGAACTCATTTTATATGGTCTCTTCAACCTTTGTTGCCCTTAACATGTAAACTTATACTAGTAAAACAGAACACTGTAGAGTGTGTAGTGAAGAGAGATTGTGATAAACAAAATAAAATGGCTTGTGTTATTCAATATATATGGAATATATATAATATGTTCCTGCTGAAAGAAACATTGTTAGTACTTTGTACAACAGATGAGATATTTTATAATATGGATTTGGATTTCAGACATAAAGTTCCCTAACCTTTAGAAACAGAGTGTAGACTTATTAGCAGCTCTCCCCACCCCCATCCCTTAGCAAACATGGAGATGAATGGCAACTAATTAACACATATTTATTTAATTCTATTTTCCCTTTTATTTTCCACTACAAATGTAGTTAATGAAGAATAAAGCTATCAATGGCTACTACTAATAATGGTTGCTTATTGTGATCCATATCAATCCATATCAGTTTAAAAACCAAGAACAAGATCCATTAGAAGGAAGAACAGGATACTCAAAGCTGCCCACTGGAAGTCCTGGAGAAGGATATGGAGCACCTTTTCATATATATTTTTCCTCTTTGGTCCAGCCATTTCTATTACAGTCGTTGTTTCTAAATTCACATCTTTATTTTATGCATATTTTATGTAACTCTTGTGTTTTTTTCCATCCTCTTTTCCTGCTGATATGCTTCTTCCTTTTTTTGACACTGGGCCGTTCTTTTAATACAAGTTCCCTTAAAAGAGAAGATTGTCTCCTATAAACCAAAGCTCACAGCCATGCTATCTGCCTTGGTGCCCTTGATTATTCGGCACATATAGCGGCCCACCAAACTTTACACTTCTCTCCAACAGTAACTACACTTGGCTGACTACCCTGGCCTTGGATAAACACCCAGGTTTGGCTGCTTGCCTATGAGTGTGAAAACAACCGTGCTTTCTGTTGCCTTATAAGCCATGAAATGCGGCTGTTGGGCTTGGTTTGGCTTGGTGAGTAATACATTACATTATGCAAGCCTAGTCTGTATAATCCATTCATTGTCTCCCAAATTTACCATGCCAGGATGCTCATATGCACAATTCTTGCTGAGGGGTACATTCATGTCCCAGCTATTTTTTGCCACAGGGTATACCCAGAGCTCTGCCAATGCTTTCCAAGGATTGTTTCTCTCGGCTCTTGCCAACAAACCACCATGGATCATTTCAGTGCCTTTTCCAGGGCCACACAGGGAGTAGCCAGCCTAGCCAGAGTTACAAGAATTCAGGAGAATTGGCTCTCGGCCCTATCTGCTAAGCAGAACTCCCTCATCATTGAGCAGACTTGGGGGTGGAGTAGGGTACATATGGTTTCCGACAGCTGTCCCGGAGGATCACACTGGGTGGGTTTTCCAAATAAAGAGCAGCAGCCTGCAAGTGGGGAGGAATTCTCATTGAGAGACAACCACCACCAGGCGTACAACAGAGAGTTTAACAAACCATTGCTCTTTTGCAATCTATTTATAAACAGTTGTTTGTTTTATCATCTTTATTTGAAACAGATTAGGCAGAAGAAGAACTTCTGGAAAGAGGTTTTTTAATCAAGAGGCCTGGCATTTGATTAGCAAGCAACGCATTGCAATCGGGAACAGTGTCGTGCTGTGGTTGAAGATATATTTTACATTAGACAACACACTTTTAATGCTGTTGTTGTTCAAACATATGTCTGTTTGTGGATGCAATAATTCTAAACATCTGTACTAGGGAACCAATTCAACAGTGGGACTTACTTCTCGGTAGAATGGATGCAGGACTGTGCCATGTATTAATGGATTCATGTTAGAGGAGAAATTCACCTCTGAATTGATTAATTTGTGTTGGAATTAGACAGAGCAGCCATTTACACATTGTGAGGAATGACCTAAAAAAAGAGAAGAATATCAGACACCAATTGTACAACATGTCCATATGCCCCAAATGCTTTAGACATTCTTCACAGAGAAGAAGAATGATACAGAAGTTAAACCAGAGCTTGGACTAACTACAAATCTCAGAAACTTCCCACCCCCTCAACCAGCTGGCCGGGAGTTTCTGGAAGTTCTAGTTCAAAAAGTAAAATTTCCATGGTCTCGTTCAAACATATGAGTCCATGACATTTGCATTTTAACAGTTCAATCCTCTCATTCATAGTTTCCTATCACCTGCTCTTTTTTTAAAAAAGGATAATGTACATAAATCACTTAATATTTCTAGCCACAGAGCCCTTAAACACCTTCCCCCCTAACTCCACCCCACTTAGCTTCTTCTCCATTCCTTTTTTTTTTGTTAATCCTATTACCAATTGACACTGATTTTATCTGAGGTTTCTCCTCCTCTTCCCACTTTCTAAAGAAACCCTTCTTTTGCCACTTTTAAAATTCTTCTCCATATTCCCTTCCAATATTTTGCACTTTCCCTAATCTGTGCACTTATAACTTTCTTAAATTTAAATCGCCTTCCTAATCCAGTTGATAGGAGACCTGCAGAATCCATGGGAGTTATGAAAATATTTACCATTCACCAGTAGATTTTTTGGGTCTCCTGTGGCTGAGAATAGCAAGAGGATTTAGACCATTTATGTTCTGGATTTTTGATCTAAAAAGACCTCTAACGGACAAGGTTGCTGCTGTTATTGTCTTCAAATCAAATCCAACTACTGTATATACTCGAGTATAAGCCTAGTTTTTCAGCCCTAATTTGGGGCTGAAAAAGGGGGTCCTCGGCTTATATGTGGGTCAATACTTTTAGCCCCTGAGGCAAGTTTGGGTCAGTGGCTAAAAGTCATTTTAAACATTGTGCGCCACTTCTCCTGACCCCCCATGTTTAAAATGACTTTTTAAAAGGTCACTTTAAAACAATGTTTAAAATGACTTTTAGCCACCAACTCAAGCACTTGCCTCGGTGGCTAAAAGTCATTTTAAACATCACACACACAACCAGTTCACAAAGGAGGAGTTGCCAGGCCCTGCTGCATTTCCCACCCTAGGCTTATACTTGAGTCAATAAATTTTCCCAGTTTTTGGGGTTTAAATTAGGGGCCCCGGCTTATACTCGGGTCGACTTATACTCGAGTATATACGGTATGTGGCTGAGGTTGGGATGAGTGGCCAGAGACAATCTAGGCAACCATGGATCCCCTGCTTCTGACCTAGAATTAAAAGTCTCCTAGTAATCCTTTAATATTGTAGAGGATATGATTCTAAACTTAGCTTAAAGCAGTAATGAAATCACAAAAAACTGAATGAATAAAATGAATGACATGTGAAATTTTATTTAATTTTATGTATTTATTCACAATCACAATCACAAGAACCTTTATTGGCATACATTGGTATAAAACAGAAGCAACAAAATGTAAAATAAGAGGTAGGAAGTAAATAAATAGGTTTAAAATGATTTAAAAATTGGGTTAATAGCAGGCCTTGGCCCCAGACTATTTACTAATATTTAAAACAGTGGCCAGATATTCAGCCACTGAGGCTGTCAATTCCGGATGTTTGTCCTCAAGGAGACGCTTTGTTATACTCTCCGGGGATCCAGAGAAATTAGAAATGTAAGGGGTCAGAAGGCTAAGGCGAAGCTTGTGGTGCGAGGGGCAGGAGAGAAGGATATGAGAGGTAGAGTCCGGTTCCAGTAAACATAGTTTACAGAGTCTATTCTCAAATGGAACGTTGTAGTATCTTCCTGAAAGAACTGCTGAGGGAAGGATGTTCAGTCTGGCGAGCATGAAAGCACGCCGCAGACAAGGGTTAGTGAGATGTTTCATATAATTTGCTCCTAGTCCTGGAGTTGGCATCAAACCATAAAAGTGAGGAGAGCACGTTGGATTGAGCCCTGATGAGATGGTTTGGCGCTCTATATCCCAGATTCTTTGATGGATGATTTTGAGGATTTGGGATTCTTCACAGTTGATTAGGGAGTCTAGGTCAATTCCAATATGATGAATTTTGGACTGGATAAATTGATACCATTTTGAGACATAGGGGTCTCTTAATAGTTCGTATGCAAGGGAGTTGGAGTCAGGGTGAAAATGAATATGTAGCCAAAACTTAATAGTGGCTGTCCAACCAAGAGTTGATGGCAAATGGAGTCCCAGTTCATGAGCAATGGTATAGAGATTGATCATATTTGGAACACCTAAGATACGACGAAAGAAGGTGGCAGCACTCCGGTCGAATTCGGAGTCGACAGCTGAAATCCAGATCGGGATCCCATATAAAAGCTGGTTTATGATTTTCGCCTGAAAAATCTGGAGGGCAGCAGGAACATATTGGTTCCCAGTGTGGAAATGGAACCAAGAGATAGCAGATAGATGGTTATTTATAGCTGATATAGCAGCCCTCCAATGATAAGACCAGGAGAGTTGATGGTGGAACAGGAGACCCAAGTATCTGAAGGATCTCACTTGTTCAACAGGTTTCCCGTCGACTTTCCAGGAGAGAAGTTTCCATGATTTGGAGAATATCAGGATTTTAGATTTCTCTGTGTTAATAGTCAGATCATTCTTGGAACAGAATTCTGAGAAAGCTGACAAGAGGCAAAGAAGGCCCCGTTTTGAGATTGAGAGGAGCACAGTGTCGTCCGCGTAGAGTAGTATAGGAACTGGAAGTTGATTCAGTCGTGGAGCATGACTATCAAATTTGGCTAGATAATCTGGTAAATCCGACAAGAAGAGATTGAAAAGGGCAGGAGCAAGAAGGCAGCCCTGTTTTACCCCTTTGGTGACTGGAATTTTAGGGGTAAGGAGGCCTTCATGGTTTAGGCAAACTTGACAACTATTCGCAGAGTGGAGCTGACGGATCAAGAATAGCAGGCGAGGGTCAATTCCCAAATTGGTAAGTTTGGACCACAAAAGAGATCTGTTGATAGAGTCAAAAGCCCCACGAAGGTCAATGAATGCTGCAAAGAGTTTGCCTTTGAAATACTGGGAGTATTTCTCCGCCAAGAAGGATAAAATGAGAGAGTGGTCAAGTGTAGAGTACCCAGCACGGAAGCCCACCTGTTCCTTGCCTGGGGAGTTGAATTTGGACATCCAGTCAGATAGATGTCGCAGAAGATGTTTAGAGTAGAATTTCCCGATTACTGAGAGTAGGCTGATGGGTCGATAGTTGCTGGGTATTTCTGGGTTGCCTTTTTTTAGGACTGGAATGATGATAGAAGATAGCCACGAGTCAGGAAGTATCCCACATTTGTCCACAAAGGTGAATAGGCAGGATAGAGGTTCAGCCCACCAGAGTGGGTTAGCTCTTATGAGATCAGCCGGGATCCCATCTGGGCCTGGGGCCTTACCAGGCTTCATGCTGGCTATGAGTTCGAGAATTTCTTCTTTGGAGACTGGGGTCCAGGCGGGTTCATCGGGGGGCATTAATGGGGCGGCGAAGAGGTCTGGAAATATCGAGTCCGAAAATAGATTTGAGTAATGTACAGTCCAGTCCGAAGCAGAGATTGGTGGGGTTAGAACTGTATTAGAGGAGTGGGTCTCTCGTGAGACCAAGGCCCAGAACTCATTCGTGTTCTTTGAACGAGTTGCCTGTAGCAGTCTAGACCAGTTGTTCAATGCATGAGTGTGTCTTTTCTCAACTAATAAAGCTTGGCAAGCCTTCTTAGCTTGAAAGTAGAGGGCTGTTGACTCAGAAGAATAGTGGGCGCGTAACCGTTGGTAAAGCCAGCGGACGTTTTTCTTGGCGGCCCAGCATTCATGGTCGAACCAGGGAGCAGCTCCATTAGATTTCCTAAGTGGGGAGAGTGCGACTGGTAGGTTAAATAAGGAATTGATCTCTGATTCATATGCCTGAATGACCTTTGCAGGAGAGTCAGCCAGGAGAATAGATTGTCTTAGATATAAAGCAGAAGCTATAGTGGACCATTCAGCGAATGAGTTTTGGAGTTTGCTGGTCCATCTTAATCTTCCGTGATGGGGGTGGGGGGTTCAGGTGTATGCTCCAAAGGGAGATAAGAGGGCAGCTGAAGGGACATTATAGTAGGAAAATGATCACTTTCGGATGTATATCCCAACAATTAGTAGCTAGGCCACTACTCTGAGGGGCTAACAAAAAGACAAGTAGTTATCATAAATAATAATGATAATGATAAAAAACAACAGACCAACAATGAAAATCAATGGCAGGCTGCTGGCAGAAGGGATATATAAAATTAATTAATTAGGGGCAAACTATTTAAAGGCTTTGGAAAACAGTCAAGTGTTCAGTTGAATCCTAAAACCCAGAAGGGATGTAGCCAGTCATACCTCTAGTGGAGAGAGTTCCAAAGTGAGATGGTCACCACATAGAAGGTACAATTTCAAGTGATTGATTTCAGGCCCACCCTCAGGCTGGCCACTTGGAATCTCCCAATATGAGATACTCATACATTCCTATGATGGATTTAAGTTTTTCTGAGTCATCATTCCAGACCATAGTTGGCAACATCAGCAAAATATTCTTCATTTACTTTCAAACTCTAGTGTAATAGCAAAGAACATAAAACAAAGCAAAGTGTTCTGCTTATATACAGCCCCATACTACTTCAAGTAGTCTCTGGGCGGTTTACAGTTTTCATTGCAGTATGCAGGTTACACATTGCCCCCCTCCCAGCAAGCTGGGTACTCATTTTACTGACCTCGGAAGGATGGAAGGCTGAGTCAACCATGAGCCTGCTACCTGGGATTGAACCCCAGGTCATGAGCACAGTTTTACCTGCAGTAGAGATGGGCACGACTTAGCGGTATTCCCGTTTCCGTTTCCGTTACTCGTTTCCGTTACTCTACGGAAACGGAAACGGGAATTACTCCGCCAGACTTCGAGCTCGAACCGACGAACGAACAATTTGGTCTGATTTTTCGTGCTCGTTACTTGCATCGCGCGATTGCGCGCGATGCCAAGCGGCACAGAAAAAAAAGTTTTTAAAAGTTAAAAAGCCCGGTTCCCGGCCAAAAAGCAGGCGGAAATATGCCTGCCGTGCCTCAGGGCACCTACCAGAGGGGTGGTTTCTGGAGGTCCCCGCCCGGCCTCCCCCCCTCCTCCGTCCTGCTGGGATGCTCTGGTGTGGTGGTGGGACTCGCCCGCCACAAAAAGCCCAGTCTCGCCGCCGGCCGCCAAAGCGCAACCAAGCGGCACGGGCGGCACAGGAAAAAACTTTTTAAAACTCTCCCCCGGGTCTCCCCCCCAACCATTCCCGGGCCAAAAAGCAGGTGGGAAATGCCTGTTTGACTAAGGGCACTCACTAGGGCACCTACCGGAGGGGGGGTTTCTGGTCTGGAGGGGGGGTGTCCCGGCTTCCCCCCCCTCCGTCCTGGGCTGCTCTGGTCTAGTGGTGGGACTCGCCGCAGGCTCGCAAAAAGCCCACTCTACCGAGACGCCGACGGCCGCCGTAACGCAAGCGGCACGGACGGCGCAGGAAAAAACTTTTAAACTCTCCCCGGCCCCCACCCATTCCCGGGCCAAAAAGCAGGCGGAAAATGCCTGTTTGACTAAGGGCACCTACCGGAGGGGGGGTTTCTGGTCTGGAGGGGGGGTCCCGCCTCCCCCCGTCCTGGGCAGCCGGACTCGAGTCGCCTCGTCGCCATGCCATGCGGTGCGGGCGGGGGATCGAAAATGGGGCGGCGAATGCAATATTGTTTTTGAAATTGTGGTCCAAAAACACACAAGCACAACAGAAACACACGGAAATGTATGAACTGCCAGATTTTTCACAGTAGCAGTGGGTTTTTTCTTGCAACAAAATGTCTCTCCTCTCCTCCTGTGTCCTCCATTGATTTTATTTTATTTTATTTTTTTTACACCTGCGCAGTGTGCAATGATGGGCTGGCCCAGTGGCCTGGCCAGCCATGTGGGAGGGGACGACCATGCAAATTTTTGGAGCCATCTCACCAATCACATGGCCACTTGGCCACTGAGACTTCTGGGATGTGCCAAAAAGCCCCCTAAAACTTGCCCTAGCCCCCTAACCCGCTAACCCTAATCCTTCACTCCTTACCCATACGTCACAGACTGTCTTCTTAGTGGGTCAGAGAGGCACCCAGAGGTGCAACCCAATAGCCCACCATAACCTTACCCGTCATTAGCCTAACCCTAGCCCTAACCCTAATCCACCTTAGCCCATAGCCAGATCGACTTGCATTGCACTACACGCAAGTACGATTCCCTTCTTTGTGGGACATGGCAGGTGCGAGACAAGAGCCTTGTGTAGGGCAGGTATGACCCTATGACTCTCACTGGTCTCATTGCCTGCAAATAGTATGCATAACCATATGGTTGTGCATGCCATTTTGCAGCAGCAGCAGGTGAGGATGGGAGACCCCCATGTTGAGGGGTCTCTTGGAGCCTGCTGCTGCTGTCCCCTTTATAGCGGGCTGGCGGAGGCACCCACCCCACAGAGGTGCCTCCAGGAGCCCGCTACCCCCCCCAAAAAAAACAGTATAACGATAACGAAAAAAACGAAAAACGAAACGACTAATTTTTTCCGATTTTTCGCAAAAACGGAAACGAAACGACTCGGACCCTAGCTGAAAAAGAAAAAGAAAACGAAGTTTTTTTCCTGAGTCGTGCCCATCTCTAACCTGCAGTACAGGCATTTAACCATTGCACTAGAGCAGGGACTATCTGAGGGCAAAGTTGGTTCAAAAGAGATATTCCATGTGTCCCTGCTGGTATAAGAAATATCCAAGGGTATGGAACAGTGGTTCTCAACCGATGGGTCCCGCGATGTTCCTGGGCTGCAACTCCCAGCAATCCTGGCCAGCTCAGCTAGTGATGAAGACTTCTAGGAGTTGCAGTCCAGGAACATCTGGGGATCCACAGGTTGAGAACCACCAGTGTAGAACAAGGAGATGTTGTGGCATGCATGAAATTTAGAATTAAGACATTTAAATTTAGAAAAGAAAAAGGAGGATGTGTGTTAAAGTATTTTCTGGTGATAGCGTTCCACACTAGATCTTATTCCTTCCAATATTTTACCTTCTTTGGGATTCAAAACACATGCTAGTTTCCCTGCACATGGTTAAGCAGCTTGAATTCCACTGATCTATGAATACAGGTAGCCTAACATTGTTCAGGATTGTAGCCAAAATTTAATTGGCAAATTTATTTTAATTTTCATTTCACTTTAGAATTGTAACATCTCCTCCTACTCATTCATTCCTACAGCAATGCTATCCAATTAGCTCCCCCAATCACTTGAGAGCCACAATTTCGAAAACCACACAGCAATCTCCAAAGGTTGCTTAACAATTATGCCAGTGTGACACACTTTTATCTCCAGACCACATGCCTTCTCTTCACAGTACTTTAAATCACACTCCAGTCATGGCTAAAGCATACAATTTTGCTTCTCACAGTGACCTCTCACTGTTTAAGTAGGAAGCACCATTGGACTGATTCAAGCATAGCAAATGTTGCCATCGAGTAACGTCAAATGTCAAGTGATGAAAAAGGAAAGAAGCAATTAAAAACCATGAAGCAATTGCATGTGCTCTTCTTGCTCAGCGACATCTGTGTGCCTTTCAGAGTCACTGTGCTTCTGGCTGGGAAGGAGCCAATGGGGATTCAGG
Source organism: Phrynocephalus versicolor (assembly GCA_023846285.1). Classification (NCBI taxonomy): domain Eukaryota; kingdom Metazoa; phylum Chordata; class Lepidosauria; order Squamata; family Agamidae; genus Phrynocephalus; species Phrynocephalus versicolor. The sequence goes on from JAHTLZ010000129.1 coordinate 47,359,793, forward strand.
AGCTATTGAAATGAATAATCATAAGTCCGTTTAATGGCAAAACTAGTCTCAGTAATATTCAATTAGCAGTTTAGTAAGCATGGTCATTATGTAAAACATTTCAATTCCAATCCTTGCTTTTGTTACAGCCCCCAAAATTCAGCTAATTCTGCTCTCTGCTTCTCTTGTGTCTATCTCTGAGAATTCTCTCCAATCTGCCATATCCCCCACCCCCACCAATACTACCATCCCTATTATTTCTTTTTTCCTCCCTTTACATTAGCTGGTGCTTGAATGGCAAGTTATATACTCACTCACCACCTTCTCCTCATGGTAGTTGCCTTTGTTTTTCCATAACATTTCAGTGTGTTGCTGTATGAAGAAGCAAAAGCAATAATAAAAAGATAGCACATAAAACTCTAGGACAGGGGTTCTCAACCTGTGGGCCCCCAGATGTTCCTGGACTGCAACTCCCAGAAATCCTGGCCAGCTCAGCTAGTGATGAAGACTTCTGGGAGTTGCAGTCCAGGAACATTTGGGGACCCACAGGCTTGAGAACCACTGCTCTAGGGTATCTATGCTGCTTTGTCAATTCCAGGATTTTGGCTAGTCATTGCCTAGGATACAATATAAACTGTGATGATAGCCTTGTTTCACAGAAATTCAATAGCAAATATTTTTAAAAGTCTGTAAAATACAAGGTATGCAAGCTTTGGTCAAGCTTACTGTGAGGGATTCTGGGAGTTGAAGACCAAATAAATAAATAAATAAATAAATAAATCCAGGTGATATTGAAAACCAGCTCCTGCTTAGGATAAAGGAATAGCTAAAACTCTTTTTGCTATCAACATTGTCAAGCAAATACAAAATATGAATAGTAGGCAAGATAATTGCTTCCACTGGCTTATAATATAATGCTATACTTCTAGGAATTTCATAATTGAGCAGTACCACTTCTGTAATGATCCAAAAAGTTGGAATGTTAAAAAAAAAAGCTTTCAGTTGATACATGTCAATGTCATATGTTTCCCCATGACAGATGTAGCTGGTGCCATGTGCAGAAACATTAGTGTGCACTGTCTTGAACCCAGGTGGCTGATGTTTTTAAATTCACAGCAACAACATGCTTTCCAGCTCTGTCAATGTCAAGGGTTACTGTGGTTGTATCTCTGTTTCCCATCCCCATGTTTTCACACAGGCACATGGTTATGGAGAAGCAATGGCAGTTTAAGAATAAGAGCAACCCACTGTGTGATCTAATCCACCTGAGACAACCCTAACCCTAACCCTAACTCTAAGCTCTACAGTTTTCAGGAGGCTCTTCACTAAGCTGTCTGTCTGTCTGCCTTTTTTTTTAATGGCATTCCCTACCTGGTCTTCCAAGCTCACTATCTCTACCTGCTAATAAGAAAATATTTATATTTGTATAGATGTAAGTCAATCATACATACCATCGAATAGGGATCAGGGATTCCACTCCACCCTACCCCTGAAGAATAAGAACAGTAATGTGGAGCTACATCTATGTTGGCAGTAAAACAAACAAAAAACTGAGCTATGAAACATAATTCATCGCATACTATGTTGTAAAGGGTAAGGGTACCTATAGAATTTCACACACACACACCATTAGATGCACTTATTGCTCCATAAGAGAAAATGTTTACCCACTCAAAATGAGAGCAATCCCCACTCAAGAAACAAATAAGGATTGGACCACAGTAACTCTGAAAAGATTTTTTTTTTTTTGCAAAAGGTGCAAATGGAAAATAGAAAGAAACTGCTTCAGAAATAATAGATGCAAACAAGAAAAAATTAAATACACAAAAAGATGTCCCAAAACAGCACCATAATTGTTTTACTATGGTTGCTTATAAGAAGGCTGGGAAATAATACAGAAGAGACTACAGGCAATCTATAGGTTCCTTCAGTGCTTCCTGAGCAAGGCTGCTAAAACCATTCCTTGTTATTCAAAAACAGCCTTGGCAGCCACAGAAGTACACCTTTCCTTCACCCCCTACCTTTCCTCACTCATGAATTACATGGAAAATCTCGGGGTGAATGCAGCAGTGTAGCAAGGTTTTGGGGCGCCTGGGGACAAAGTTGTTTTTGTGCCCCTCTGGCCCTCTCCAACCCCATTGCATCCACCCAGCAAGGGGGGGGCAATCCAGCGGGCATGGGATGTGCAACCATGCGGGTGCATGGGAGGGTATTTATATGTGTGTGTCCACGTACATTAGCGTGCACACACAACCTTATCTCTCCCGCGGTGACCCAGAGAAAGGTGAGGAAGAGTTGGAGGAGGAAGAGCAGGAGGGCGCTACAGCCACTGTGCTCGCATGCCTACCTGCCTGCTTGCTTCGCCGCTCACTTGGCGCATGGCTGCGGACGAGGTGGCTGCAACGGAATGGGTCCCATTGCCAAGCCTGAGTACTGCTGGCAGGAGGGCACAGGACTTCCTCCTCCTCCTCCCCCTCCAGGCGCCCCCAGATTGCTGCACCCGGGGAAGATGTACCCTTCTGCCCCTCCCTTAGATATGCCCCTGGGTCAATGGTACATTTCTGAAGGTACATGGGCAGTGTTCCATTGGCATTTCACTATCTGGATTGCTTGCAAAACCAGGGAAAGACCCAGATTCACTTCAGAGCAATTTAGAGGATTGATTTCAGACACCTCCCATTGTCTCTGAAGCAGCATATTTTGGCTGGACCAGATACAACCCTAGCACATAAGATGCTTCTAGGTGCCTCCTACAAAGATGCTTATGACAAATGTCTGGAGCAACAGCAAAAGAAACACTGCAGACTTTCCTGTGGCAATTCCTGCTTCCGTCTAAGCTGAATTAAGTAGATATGATCTTCCTTCACTGTATTTCCACTGTAATCTTTCTGTTTTCATCTGGGAGCCAGATGGACAGGGAGGGAAGCTTTATTTTAGTTTACTGGGGGTGGGGTACAGGGATAGGGAAACCTGCTACTTTTTCATGCTCTTGGTTGATTTTAAAAACTAAACCACATATTCGAGTGTTTCCTATTATCCCCAGCTAATAAGTTCCGATGGAGATTTGTAAACATTTCCCTTAACTTTCTTTATTTCGGATTACCATAGCTCCGACAGGTCGATTTAAATACATGTTTATCTGTCAGTGTTAAATGGCAGCATTTGGAATGAGAGGACCTTTGGTGTTCTCTCGTGGGCCAAGAGTTTTGAGCACTTTGGTATCTTCTGCACTATTAGAGGAATGAAATGGATCTTTAGAAAAGTCACTCTAAACCAACAGTTGTTGTTGTTTACTAGAATATAGTAAATCTGTCATTAGTTCAGCAAATATATATATATATGATATTTTGGCCACTCTGAACCCTAGCCTTTTTAAAGGAAGAGGCTGCTTGATTCATCCAAATGTTCAAGTGTAGTATGTATAATGCCATTCTGTGATATAGAATGTGCTCATTCTCTGTTGCAGCTTTTTTTTTGGTCAAAAAACTATCACTTATATTAATCATGTTTTAGAGAAAAAATCATTGACATCACTAAAATTCCTTCACTGCTACATTATGTTCCTAAAATTTTGAATCTAAAAAGAGACAGCATTTGGGGGCTATCTGAGCATTTACAGTGATAAAAAAGATTTACACTCCATGGTTGGAAAAATAAACATAACCTATCACTCTGAACATCTCACTGCTCAAGTTGGTTGACCGTTTCTTTCAATGCATGGACTAAATGCATCAATCTATATGTGTATTGTTTAATCCTGATTAATATTACTGTGAACATCTTTCTTTTCTTTTTTTTTCTCTTTCTCTTTGTTCAAAAACATTGCATAGTTTTCTTAAAATATGTGATACAATTTTTAAAATTGAATCCAAAGGTGATTCAAATTTTAAAAAACAAGCACATGTTTTACTTGAACAAAAGAAGATAACTGTATGTGTGGACAGCCTTAGTGCAGGACACTGTGTAAACAAGTATTGTAATTACGGTAAAATATTTTGGCATTTTGAATTCCCATAAACATTACTCTTATAAGCAAAAAACATTTTGTTTAAAAAGGGAGTTTCCTTTGGCCACTGACATGTAAAAGCCAGTTATAATCAAAACTAGACAGTATTAATGCAAAAAAAAAAAAAACCCAATCTTCAACATAAATAAAACTGAAATGCACTAAAGACCTTGTGGAGAAGGGGTGTGCTGTGGAGGCTGCAGATGGGCGGCATTTGGCCTGGGGTGCTCTCCGGAGGCCACGGATGGGCAGTGCCAGGCCCAAGGCAAGCTCCAGAGGCTGTGGATGGGCTGTACTGAGCCTGGGGCAAGGTCTGGAAGTCACTTCCGGTCCATCAGAAGTCACTTTCAATCTGCCAGAAGTCACTTCAAGTTAGTGCTGAGCCCGGTGGGGCCCACCAGAGGCCCGGAGTTCCATCACAGGTATTGCCAGGCTCACAACGAGCCCTGGCAGATCAAGGGGGAAATCTGCAAATAGCATTGTAAAATTCCATCTCTCCCAAGGAGGGTCTTTTGTACCAGCAGCCCTCAAACTTTATAAAGCAAAGACTCTAGCCCAACTTTTGTATGGTTCATTACTCGGGCCTCCTAGCTCCCACTTTGCAGTACCAGAAATAGTCCAATCTAAATTCCTAAGAACTATACTCCAGGTCCCAAGATGTGTGTCAAATGCAAGGATAAGGCTAGAGACAGGATGCTTAAAAGTAGAAGCCTGGATCAGCATTCAATCTATATATGTGTGGTTAAAAGGACACTTAAACCCAAGAGGCCTACTTCCCCTGATATTTACTGACAATTATCAATGTAAGTGGGTCAAATCTGTACATGGTTATCTAATGAAAATTGGCCTCTCCCCCCAGGCACATCTGTCCTCAGGAATAGAGAAAACAAAACAGATAGTCAAGCAAAGAATAGAGGATATTGAGTACCAAACAGACCTCACTAGTATCCAAAATATGGCAGTTAGGAGTTACATTAAAAACCTTATGGAACCAGCCAAATATTTAACAGCACTGGAAGCTAAAGGATCTAGAAGAGCCTTTACGCTGGCATGGTGTTTGGCCCTCCCCTCTGCTGTACTGGAAGGGAAGTACAAAAATACACCTTTTGCTGAAAGGCTCTGTTCCTGATCCCTGAGGGAGATTGAGACTAGAGATGGGCACGACTTAGCGGTATTTTCGTTTTCGTTTTCGTTTTTCGTTTCCGTTACGTAATGAAACGAAAAATGAAAAACGGCTCAGAACTGGAACGAAAACGGAAACGAAACGACTAATTTTGAGCCAATTTTCGTTTTTCGTTACTGGAAAAGCACATAATGCAGCTAAATGGGAAGAAACGAAAAAATTTTCGTTTTCGTTTTCGTTTTTTCGTTTTCGTTACATAACGAAACGAAAACGAAAAATTTTGAAATTAGCTCACAAAAACGGAAACGAGCCGAAACGGACCCCTAGCCGAAAACAAAAACGAAAACGAACAATTTTTCTGAGTCGTGCCCATCTCTAATTGAGACCATTGAGCATATGTTTTCACCTGTCCATTGTATGAAGCAGCATGTAAACAGATTATTAACCCATTATTGGAAAGAATCCCTGGACGCTCAGAGGGAAAAAGACTTGAGTTCCTCTTTTCAGATGCAGACACAAAGATCTCCTGTCAAGTGGCTAGATTCTGTGTGAGGATACTTCAATTAAGGAAGTTAAATGCCAACCAGCTGTATGTATGCTAACTAGAGATGGGCACGACTCAGCGAAATTTTCGTTTTCGTTTTTGTTTTTTTTATTTTGTTTCATAACGAAAACGAAAATGAAAAATTTTCAGAAGCAAAATGACAATGGAAACGAAATGAAAAATTTTGCCGTGTTTTTCGTTTTCGTTACGGCAGACACATTGCATTGAAAAGAATGCTAACAAAATGAAAAAAATGCATTTTTGTTTTTGTTTTTTGTTTCGTTTCGTAACAAAAACGAAAACAAAAAATGTGCAAAAAAACCCCAAAAAACAAAAACGAACCGAAACGGACCCCTAAACGACAAACGACAAATGAAAAATTATTTTTTTGAGTCGTGCCCATCTCTAATGCTAACATGTTTTAACTGTATTTTTAATCCATGGTTTTATATTTATATGTAACTGGTCTAACGACTGTAAATAAATATTCTTCTGAGCCCCGGAGGCCACCTCCAGTCAGGAGGAGGAGGAGGAGGAGGAGGAGAACCAGGCCATAATTGCAAAACTACCACCTCCAGTGCTCATTTTTCAAGACATTGCTCTCAATGCAAAGCAAAACTTTATTTAAACATTTTTGCTTGACCAAGGTACTCATAAACTGAGGTCCCACTGTAGAGATTTTACAAAATGTCGAACAAATTTGATCTAAAATGTCTAACAATGTTGTGATTTTTGTAATTGGTTCTCTTCTGATCTCTTACATTTGATTGTGTTTGTTTACTTACTGGGAATAACAATAAGAATAACTTATTGAAGGCTGCTATAGAATATATAAAATAAATAAATTCCATGCATCTTTAAAAAAAATCTTGTAGAGGAGGTTAAGATGCAAACCAGGAGCTACCCTCAGTGACTCTCTTAGGTACCTCATATTAGACATAATCTCAAGGATACACCATGTAGTTCAGTTTCACTCCACCTGAACAATGAAACAAATTGTCATCATTACTATTTGGCAATCTAATCTGTTGTCTAATGATGCGTGAAACACTTCATGTCTTGCTTTTGATACTTTTAGGTACTTTAAATATTTTACAATATACACTCTTATATAACAGAACACCACTGCATATTGAGAGGGCTTCATAAAGCATCCATGAAAACACACAGAATTTCTATACTGTTAATTAAGCAAAGCCGACTTTAAGTTTGCCAAAGCCAAGGGCAGAAGACATGCCTAATGGGATTATTGGCATCTGAACCATAAAATTATAATATATTGGAGTAACTGGATATGAAAAATCATAACAATCATTGTTTGACTGCACATTCTTGTATGTCTTTTTGGTGTTGGTTTGTTTTCAGCTCATGGAAGTGAGACTGTCAACACACACACAAAGTCAAATGTTAAATGTATCTGCCCTTTCCTTGCATTTTCAAACATGCTTCGGAAATAGTCATTCTTTCCCAAGTCCAGTGTTACTTTAAAAAAAAAACAAGAATAAGGTTACCATTGTTTGCTGTAGAAACAGTATCTAATAAAGGGAATGAAAACGCCCACAGACTTCCACTCATTCAATATTTCCATTTTTAGTGGCACTGGGCATAATCCACTGGAAAATTCTCTTACACAACATTTCATTGGGAATCAATGGGAATAACAAGAAGGCAGGATTAGTTTTATTTTGTCTACGTCAGGTACCAGGGAAATGGTCTTTTGTACCTTAAGATGCATAACCCAGCCTCTTTTAATAAATAAAATGGTAACCTGCCCAAATAGTTATTGAAGGCTTACAAAAGAGAGTGTTTGTTAATGTAAAGAATATCTGGTTCATCGCACACTGGATAGGGTATTTTTCCTGCTGTCGGTATAATGTCATTGTTGTTGTGATAATAGGAATAATAACTCCTTTTATTCTTGGTCATTTTTGGAGATGTTTTAAAAACCTCTTTGTGGACGGGGAAGCCTTGCATTATCTTGAGATGAATCACAACAAACCACAACCGAATGAGGGGGGAATTCTGCCTTGTCTGGAATAGCCTTAAGTTTATTAGAAAAATGCCACTTCAGTTTACATTATCTGAGCAGTGAAATATCTTGTAAACACACCCTGCATTGTTATTTAGTGGTGTTATTCCTCCTTCCTAGCTAAACAGCCCAGTGAGGAAGAGACAACCCAGAACTGCTCAAAATATCCAGAAATTCCTCAAATATGATTTTAAACTGAATATGGACAATGGTAAATTTCAATCCAGACTGAAAATAGGCAGGTGATGGGTGGATTCAGACTCAAGCCTTTGAAACTTGCTATCATTGGTTTCCTGATACTGGACACTTGCACTGGTAACTTCATTACCAACACAGCATCTATTGAAACAAATAACGTTTTGCCAATGCAAATTGCAGGCACAAGGCATCTCATCTGTACTGGGACCAGAGCAGAGACAAAAAATTAAGCTTAAGTTTATCACCCATTCTAAAAAATTCTGATCCAAGGCAAGTATTATGATCCAAAACAATGCTTATGACAGAGTAGCTTATCAGAGTTTGTGTAAGGTTGGCAGAACTTGTTACAGATACTGGCACCTAACTAACAAGGTGCTTGGGTAAAATCTCATTTGCACAATTAGGTGCATGAGCAGGTCTTTTATGGACACATGCACTGGCACCTTATCTATTTGCCAAAACACAAAACTTATTCAAACAGGGATAGGGTTTGGGGAAATATATTCCTGTTTTATCTTCAAAACAAGATGCAACTTGACCATGATCTGGATCCAAACAAATGTATTCATGGTTTTCATCTATATAGAATGATCTCCAGCTCCCCTTGCTAGATATAGAGCTTATTTACAAATATTAAAGACCTATGCCTGACTATAAACTCTGGATGTTTTAAAAAGATGCTCAAAGATTTTCCTACATTTTTATAATAATTATTGTGTTATGTCAAGTCAGTTCTGACTTAATTTAAAAGGTGTCAACGCAGTGTGACGCAGCAGTGAAAAAAGCAAACTCAATGCTAGGGATCATTAGGAAGGGTATAGAAAATAAGTCAGTAAGTGTCATTTTGCCTCTTTATAAATCTATGGCAAGGCCCCATCTGAAGTATTGTGTACAGTTCTGGTCACCATACCTCCAGAAGAATATTAGGGAAATGTTAAAAAATGCAGAGGAGGGCAACCAGATTGATTAGTGGACTGGAACACCTTTTTAACCATCTGAGGCTGCAATGGATGGGCCTCTTCACTCTTGAACAACGGTGCCTAAGAGCTGGCCTGACTGAAGTTATTATATAATCATACATGGTATGGACAAGTAGATAAGGAAAAACTGTTTTCCCTATCGCACAACACTAGAACTAGGGTCTATTTAGTCACACTAGGTGCTGTTTTTAGGATCTCTACTCCAGGCATGATACCATAGTCTTTCGAGACTGAAGGATACCAATGATGAATGAGAACTAAGGGGGCACTCCATGAAATTTTTGTGTGCTAGATCTCAAACAAATAAGAGAAAGTACTTTATCACCCAGAGGATCACTGGTCTGTGGAATTCCCTGCCAGAAGAAGAGACAGCTGTCAGCCTTGATAGCTTTAAGAAAGGATTAGACAAGTTCATGGAGAACAAGGGTATCAATGGCTATCATTATGGATGCCTAAGTATCCTCCGGGTTACAGAGATAGGCAGAATATCTCTCAATGCCATTTGCAGGGAATTGTAAGCAGGTGAAGACATCTGCTTGGGAATACCCTGAAGCAAATGGTGAGCCAATGTGTGAGCCAATGTGTGAGACAGAATGCTGGACTGGATGGGCTGTGGCCTGTTCCAGCAAGATTGTTCTTATGTTCTTACGCTGACCCTTTTCAGAGTGAGTATACAGTAGACTACTCAGAAGTGGTTTCCCTTCATCTAGGGTGGGGGGAATCCTAGAACTGTGCAGCATGCCAAAGGACACACAGGCTACCTCATCTGGGATGCACAGTGGGGAACTGAGCTCCCACCTTTGGCTCTGCAGTCAGATGCCTAACTTACTGAGCTAGCTAGCTAGCCTCTGCTTTTTAGCTGTCCTTCAAATATATTAGCACAAGATGAACTGAAAAACACACCCAAATGTTCTTTAGTCAATGGAAAACATGTGTATAAGGTGCATTCATGAGAAATAGTGTGTAAATAATTGTGTATATTATGGACACATTTTTCTTTTCCCTTTATGGATGACAAAATGGATGTCGCCACTCCAGCCACAACAAGGAGACAAGCCATGTGATGGGATCATGTAAATTCTTGGACAACTTCAACCAACAGCATGCCCAGGTGGCAGACTGGGCAGGCCTGGCAGCCACAGAGGGCATAAAAAGCTCTGGCAGCCCCCATCCTCCTTGCAGTCTCTGGTGGGAGTTAGGGTGGGATTGCTGTCTCTGCGACTCTAGCTTCAGTCCTGCAGCCTCCCTGTGTGCGTGTGTGCGTACCTCTCGGTGAGTACCCTCCCCTGCCCTGCAGTGCAGTCACTCTGTGGCTGCCTTACACCCTGGACAACACCCGCTGCTGCCTTTGCAGCCTCCCTGCGAACCTAGTCTATAGTGTGCCTCTGCCAGCATCGATTTTTTTTAGTGTTTTCCCTCTGGTCTGGGGCGTTGGGGGACACCCACGCATGGAAATGCTTTAAAAATCGCGCAAAAAGCGGGTAGAAATGAAAAACAAAAAAACAAAAATGAAATTTTTCCAAAAAATTCGCAAAAAACGGAAATGAAATGAAATGGACCGCTCGACGACAGACGACAAACGAAACACCAATTTTTTTTATTCATGCCCATCTCTAGTCTCCAGTACCACTGGCACCACACAAGGGAAAATCCCAGAAGCTGGCTCCTTTTTTCATCAGTTCACTGCTTCTCACACAATCACATATCAATAATCAAGGATTGTTTTTCAAGAAGTGTGACTGGGAATGAGCAGAAGAAGGTACCCTGTAGACAATCTTGACTGCAAAAATTGGTATTGTCAACATTCAGGATGGTCTTTGGCATGCAAAGCTTGGCATCCTTTATCCTGCTGGCAACATGGACACAATATTTTCCAGCAATGTTATGCCATTTCCTGCGTTTTGGATTGTGAGTTCAGAAGCACAATATCCCACATTCATAAACCAGAGATTGTTTAAAGAATTGAATCTTCGTCATGTAGTTGAGGATCTGAGACATGGCACTCACCTCTATCATGTACTCTTTATGATCTTTGGTGGAAGACGGGGAAAATCTTGCAAATCTTGCAAATCAAGCCTCCACATGAAAGAAATATCTGTCTCTTTGTTGTGTTGCACAGTTTCAGACAGTAATTAAGTTGAAACAAGCACAATTGCAGCATCACTTTTAAAGTAACTGAAGGCCCAGGTGAAATCTCTTTCCTTTATTTTGTACGTTTTAGGATATGTCTCCTAGAAATCACAGTTTAAGTTAACTAAGTTTAGATTGCCTTGAATCAAGGTTAGAAAAGTGGAAATACACCCATTTCCTTTGCCATGAAAGGAGATTTGCCAGCTGCTATAAACCAAGCCTGTGATTCTACAACTACTTCCAAAATCTTAAATCCAAAGTGGTGAGTCCTGTAACAGCATAAAATGCAAATAGCTTTGTTTGAGACTTTTGCTAGAATAATAGTTTCCTTGCTTTATCCTGTAATCTTGGCTGTCATTTGTCATGGCTCCATTTACAACCATGAATAAGGTAAAAGTGCTAAGTTAAAGTAAGTCTTGTGGGTCATTCTCTTTAACAAGACAGTCAAATGAATAGAAGCCTAAAATTAAAGATTAACTGATGTCCTTAGATTACATATTTTAGTACCTTGAACTAAGGCTATAAATTCCTCAACTTTATATTGAAGCACATTGATGCTGAATAATTTCCTGTCTATAAAAATCATGGCCTCATATGATTTATTAGAAAGAAGAACAAACATTTTCACCATTTCTGTTTAGGTTGGAAATGAACCATTAATGTCTTTATAAAACTAAAGGACATTTTCTTCCCTTCTCCACTAACATAACATACATGACAAAAATTGAATATATCCACAAACTGCCTAAGTTATTGTAAACCTTTATTCTCCTTATTCATTGTTGATGAGTTTGGTCTAGTAGAGTTTTGGATTTTTAAAAAAATTATTATTGATTTGGAGTTGTTATTGTTGTTATTTGTAATCCTTTATTTTCACTTACCTTTGAATATGAATCTCCAAGTAGGGGCATAATGGATTGCAGAGTACACTTGGCTTGGAAACTGTATCTATTAGCTTATTTCACATCAGACAGATAGGGATGTGTACATACTGAATTCCATCCTCTTCTCTCTAATTTTGCTGGGAAAAAGCTCTTGGGAACCTAGAAAACAATAAAGATTGCCTTGTATAACACCATGAAACAAGTATATCTCATGGGAGCAGGTCCAGGAATTTTGACCTCTGAAGCATCAGGATCAGCCAAGCCCAACAGCTGCAGTTTCTGCTCGAAAGAATAATGTGGTGTGCAGCACCATGGCATTCACTTTACACCCACATTCACACAAAAACCACAACACACACATTATGATCTTAGACCCTAGATTCCTTTGGCTAAAGACCACAGCCCTTGTCCAACCCATAATGGAGCCTCACCCACTTGCTTCTGCTGTAGTTCCTGACACAAAACCTTCCTGGAAGAGCCTTTAGTTTTTATTCTCTACTAAGGGATCAAGCTGCTGAAGGACTAGTAGTTCTGGCAGGCTAGAATGTCCACTAACAACTTGGTATCTGGCAAAGGGATATGCCCCTTTAGGATTTACAATTGAAAAGTCACAGTGGATTTGCTCCATTTGTGTTTCAAAATAATCATACATTTTGAGGCTTGCTTTGGGAGGTCATAGAAAACACTCTGTACTGATTTCTGTTGCAAGAATATCTGATGGAATTTAACTGGTGGTGATTAAAATGTCAAATCCTCACTTGGCCACAAAGCTCAGCTACTGCCCTTGAGCTGACCACTTTCACCAAATGAAGCCAATATTATTAGGTAGTTTTAAGGGTAAAATGGGCTAGGGAGAGAAGGATCCTAAAGCTGAACAGGAACGAGAGTAGTATGCTGCTGCGCTGTCACATCTGGAATGTTCTCATCTCCTGCTTCTGTTGACTTAACCCTCCTCAATACAAACAGAGACTCCTGGGGGGTGGGGGAGGAGTTCCTTTAATATCCCTTCATTTATCACAGTTTTGGTCTCTTTCACAGATCATTACATCTGCAGCAGGGACCATTACTTTCAATCAGCCTCTATAAAAGGGGCTGTTGTGTGTCCAATTATGTTGTTTAAACATGCAAGGACCATGATACCGGATGGAAAAAGTGTTCATATCATGTCATGCCATCCGGAAGGGAAGTTTAAAAGGGGGGAGTTGTATTGGGGGGGGGGGACTGGGAGGTGGGGAGAGAAAAAAAGAAGTTTCTAAGGCTGTCTTTAATAGGGAGGGAAAGACTGAAAAATCAGTTTGCAAATGTTGAGCATTTCTGACATTTAAGTATTTTTACAACAGGAACACATGACAGTTCTTCAAACAAGCATGTTTTCTTATTATCACAAGGCCCTCTGTTAGCTCATGTTGTTTAGATTGGTAATACTTGCAATGGATAAATGTTCTCAGTGCAAGGCATGTGAAAACAAATAGCTTCCTATCTGATGTGCATTTCCTCTGTCAGGGTCAGAAATAAAATAGCATCACATTAGGCAAGGCTCTAATTTATATGCAGATCGAGGTAATGGTGGTAGTGAAGATTTTGATAGCAATGAACTTCCCAGTCTGGCTACCAACACGGGGGGGGGGGGGGATTGGCAATCAAAGGCACTTCATAGTTCTGATCTGATTTGCAGAACCTTATTTCTGGGATAACTGGGAGCTTTTTGTAGATCTCTTCCCATAACATAACTTTGTCAAGTTCTGTTTTTACATGTATAGAGTTCCAAGTTCTGTCCCTGACATAGCCATCAAAATCAGCTTGCGGTAAGGTGCTCATCACAGGGTGTAGTCCAAAGGAAGCATTTTTCCAAGCTTTGATTCTTATTTCTATTGATGCAGTTACCTTTGTTTATTGGCAGATTGTGATCCTAGTCATCCAATACCTAAAATGGGACAGCTGAAATAGATGGTCATTTTAAACTTGTCTTCCAGAGTAGATATTAGAGATGGGCACGACTTAGCGGTATTCCCGTTTCCGTTTCCGTTA
>JAHTLZ010000129.1:47373733-47384013 GCA_023846285.1 Phrynocephalus versicolor
CGCTAGCCACTCCCCCTGCCGCTGCCGCCGCCCACGCATGTCCCCCCACGCCCCTGCCGCCCGCGCTACGCCCGCAAGCCGCCCGCAAGTCTCGATCGGACGTCAAAATGCGCGAAATCGCGGCAGAAACGAAAACGAAAAAAACGAAAAACAAAACGACTAATTTTTTTTGATTTTTCGCGAAAACGGAAACGAAACGACTCGGACCCTAGCCGAAAACGAACACGAAAACGAAGTTTTTTTTCTGAGTCGTGCCCATCTCTAGTAGATATAATGGTTCAGTGAGACAAAGATGCACAACTTTGCCCTCTGTTGAGGGCCACTTTTGGCTTAGTGCTCTAGGAGAAATTCGGATTTGGATCTAAACTCATACTCAAAGTGGGTCTGTTGAAATATATAAAAGTGAAGTTATGGAGAATTGGCTAAATTCCATTCATCTCAATAGGCAACTTCTTCCATTTCTGGGATGAAGCTAATTGTGGATAGGACAAGCTTTTTCTTTTCTATGACTCACATTAGACTGCTGCTACTGCCATAGGTGCTGCTCAACAGCATGTTAAAATTTTTTGAACTTTTGGTAAAAAAAATTCTAGCTGTGCTGCAGCAATGCAGGGATCCACGGAGCCAAATAGATTCCAGTTCTCCAGAGTAGTTTACCTTTTTTTTCTCATTAACTGATGCTCCCAGTCTCAATAACGCACTTTGAGATGTGTGTAAGAGAAGGAATGAAAACATGTCATTTACATATGGTTAAACAGATCATCAAATTGATAAACAACATGATGACTTTCAGCAGGAGACTTCAACAGAATCTAGGGAAGAAAAAACTCAGGAGAGAGGTAGACTTTGTTCGAACACAGAGACAGGGAAGGGATTGTTGGTTAGAGCTGGTAGACTGAAAGTCACTCCAATCCAGAAAAGGTCCCTCCCCACAAGACAGCAAAAGCTCCAGTACATTGGCTACATCTGTGACTAATCAGAATCTTCCTATTGTGTTCTCCACACCACTGAGGCTTCTCTGATATATTCTGAGTGTTTCCTCACACTTAGGAATAGTTACTAGGTTGTGCTGCTCACTGCAGTGTGCTTTTGGAGATGGACAATTTGGGCAAATGAAATTGAGGAAGATGTTCAAGGTGCACTTGGCCTTCCACAGACTATATCGGTGTTGGCAAACCTATGGCATGGGTGCCAAAGGTGGCACTCGGAGCCCTTTCTGTGGACACCCGATATCGCCCCTTCACAGCCACTTGTATTCAGGTTAAATTGCTGTATTGGCACTTTGCAAAAAAAATAGTGGGTTTTGAACCGCACTTTGGGCACTTGTTCTCTAAAAGGTTTGCCATCACTGGACTATATGGTCCTCATCCCTGATCTAGTCTATATATGAGTAAGAAAGAATTCATCCAACCTCCAGATTTGTCTCAATTGCAACTAGGGTGGCCACATGCCTTCTTTTAAGATGGACAGTTTGAGAAGTTGCCAGAGGTTAAAATGTCCTCCATTGGAAGGACTACGTAGTCCAAGTCTGATTTAAAGACAAAGAATCAGAAAAAGGAAAATCAAACACCTCAATATTGCCCATCAGAAATGGGGATGAACTGCTAGTTTGGTGGGTTGTGCTGGTTCATTTTTCAGGTGAACAAATATTTGGTGCTTCTCCATTCCTGCCTCTTCCAGTAAGCCCCCACTGAGAGGCAGAAATCAAAAGAGCTGGAACAGGGAGGCCAATCTGTTGCCTTTAGGAGGGCCCCTGCTGGAATGAGGCTGGGAAGCGCCAAACACCTGTTTGGTCAAACTGGCACAAACTGCCAAATCAGTGGTTCATGCCCATCTCTAGTGCCTATTTATGATCAGCAGCACAAAGGAGAGCAGACTTTGAAGCACACAAGTCACCCGGTCATAGTCTTCCCCATTCGAATAGCATATTGTAATTCTGTTTAAATGACAAAAAACATGCCTATTATTACATCTCTAAGTATATGTGTCAGCATGTGCTGTTCTGAGCAAATCAACACACTCCCTTGTTTTCTTTTTCGTTGCTGCATGTCCATATTGATTGCAACCATCTCCAGATAGAAGAGAGGTTCTAAAATAAAAGTATGGAGGAAATTAAGGCAAGTGTAGACTCCTCTCAAGAAGGAGAAAATTAGGATATGGAACAATAGGCTTACCAATTAAGTAAAATTTAACCTGGTTTCCTCATTGACCTTTATCGTGTGCCTTATATGTAAACATTTGCATGTGAAGTTTCACCAAATGTTGCATGTTGAATGTTTGGTCAAGGAACAGTTGCCGTGTTTCATTCAGTAGATGGCAGCTCTTCATAGTCAGTTGATGATAATACTGAATAATTTACAATCAATGCTAAGGACGTGTGATGTAGTCTAGTTTCTAACTCTGCTTATATTATCTATCTTTATATAAAATAATAAAAAACAATGTTCTTTATTGGTTCTCATGGAGAAAATGTGAGCTTGTATACATGCATGCACATATCCCACACAAACTGGGGGTTTAAAAATGTTTTTTAACAAAAGCACATAATTCAATACTGTTACCAACAATACAAGACACTTCTCTTAAGATTCTGGTCAAGGAAAATGTTATCTCAACCAGCTTGTTATGAAAAGATTTGAAAAAAAAAGTGAGCCCAATAAATTACATTTTTAAAACACACAAATAAAATCATTAAGCAGCACATTTTAATCAGCCAAGCCATAATAGGTTTGGAGATAACAACACTAGGATTTTGCCAAGAGCATAAAGTAATCATAAAATACTATAATTGATGGCCTAGTCTATTTTATTGCAGTATATACATGATGTGATTGATGAATATGTGAAAAAGAAAATGTGGGCTTCTGTGTAACTGGTTTTCAAGTGTGCTCTGTTGGGTCATTAAAAATGGGAACATGTTGAGTCACATATCTGCTTGTATACATTTTGTAAACAAAACTTGTTCTGTCTGAGAACCTCAGGATGTTCCTAAAAAATAAACTTAGCAGTGAATCAAATTTAAGTGTCAACTATATATGGAAGACCAACTCTCATATAACAGTCAACAGCTATTCAGGCTTCCAGTTGGGTACAAATATTTCCTGATAGAAAAGCCTGGAGGTGCTAAATCTTTATTTAGTGTCAGCTTAGACAGAGTTTTCTTGTTGCCCTGACAGTTTAATGGCATGATACCAGTATTGGCTTAAACAAGTCTGTGGCTTCAAGTCTCGGGCTCCATTAATTTCCATCTCCTGCTTCCGAGATGGCTAAAGCTGATGACATATTCCAGTTAGAATGGCTCATCCCCTTGCCCGTGCCATAATTCTTCCCCATGACATTTGGAGGAGTAGTTCTCCCTCAAGAGGGCAAGAGCACTCCAGTTTCTCCAAGCAGGCATTAAAAGGCTTTAGCTCTGGCTTCAAATGACTGATAAGACATAGCTGGGGGAGAATTCAGCAATAAGAGAGAAGACTCAGGCATGCCCTTGCACTCTAATGGCTTTCCTTGTTTGCTCACAGTTGCTTCTCATGTGGGCTGATCTCCATAGGAAAACACAAAATTAGCACCTGTTAGGGCAACTTAACCTTCAGCGAGAAAAACAAACACCCTGAACTTCTCAGGAATGTTTTCTCTCCCTCGCATTTTCTAGCCAAGATTCCGTTTTTTCTCACACAACGCTGCACACAAACATGGTGTATAATCCATTACAGGATTATCCCAGGAAAGAGCGAACATTATTTAACATCATTTGGTTGTCAGGGGAACACTATATGAGGCTCACACCTTCATCTTAGAATGAACAGCTTCATATACCATCATTCTCATTTAAGATCCAAATCACCCCTATCAATTAACGCTCATTACCCTTGACTGAAACGTTCTGTCCTGCTATCGGGAAGAAGCAGATCAAAGGAAAGCTGGACCACATAATTTACAAACAAACAAATGTTGAGAACTTTGTTGAAGACTAAGTAAGGGGGTTGTTCCCAATGGAGTCAGAGACCCTAGATCAGGCATGTCCAAAATCAGGCCCGGGGGCTAAATGCGGCCCGTTTTCAAATTTCGAGCAGCCCACAGCCTCTTCTCCTCACAGGCTCAGTCTGTCATGCATCCCCATCAGCTGGCCCCTCCCCATACTGGATGGAGATGTCAGCTTGCAGTTTTATGGTTTGCCTGCCCTCCCTGCCTCTGTCTATCCCCCCAGACACCTGCCCAGCCCACCTGCCCCCAGCTCCGTTGCTGCAGCATCCTCCCCACCTTCTTGCATGTCCTACAGCAGGGGTGTCCAAACTTTGGCCCTCCAGGTGTTTTGGACCACAACTCCCAGAATTCCAAGCTTGTATTGCTCATGACAAAGGACTGTGGGAGTTGTGGTCCAAAACATCTGGAGGGCCAAAGTTTGGACACCACTGTCCTGCAGGCTTGTGTAAAGGGGGCCAAGTGCAGCTGAATGGTCGCCCCCTGCACATTGTCACTTCACAAAATCTGGCCATCCTTGTAAAAAGTTTGGATACCCCGGCCCTAGATACTAAATCTACTGTCCATGTTTTTCTGTAGGTTACCACTTTCTTGCCTTCCCACAAATATTCATTTCTTATTTCTTTATTGACTTGCTATCCTGTCCATCTAGCAACAAGGCTACTCTGGGCAATTTTCAAAAAACAACAGAATATTAGGGTGAGCAAAATGTGGCCTCCAAGCTCATTTTTGCAGATCTTATCTCTCCCCTTAGTCCTCTCCCAGCTCTGAAAGGGAAAAATGCCTCTGGGCTTTATTGGGGTTTGCTTTCAACAGGGTGCCAAGTCCCCATCACTTAATTTTTAAAGTCAAACTGAATTATACATGATCAATCTGGGTACATCCCGTTTTCAGGGGTGCAGGTTTTTTAGCCATTTTTGGGTCGGGTGTGACTTGTTCCCAGTTTCCCACCATGGTGCTGTTCACCAGAGTGCTATTTTCCTTAATCATGACAGTAACAGTCCCATAGAGTATGCCCAGTTACATAGCAAGAAACAAAGTTAATTAGATATTTTAAGCATCATCCTTGTGACCCCAAAACACAGGAAGTTAAAAGCAAAAATATAGATATTTATGGAGCCCAGAGAGGTGGCTAACTGAGACTGAAATTGCATTTCATGAAGTGCCATTTCCTTGAGAGTAAAAATTAAGAGTTCACATTTATCAGAAATGGAGTGTTAGAATATAAGAACTAGAGATGGGAACGAAACAGAAAAATGGTGCTTTGGTTTTTCGTTTGTCATTGAGAGGTCTGTTTCGGTTCGTTTCCGTTTGTCGTGAATTTTTTGAAAAATTTCATTACCATTTTTCATTTTTTCGTTTGTCGTTTCTACCCGCTTTTTGCGCGATTTTTAAAGCATTTCCGTGCGCAGGCATCCCCCAACGCCCCAGACCAGAGGGAGAACACTAAAAAATGGATGCTGGCAGAGACACAGTATAGACTAGGTATGCAGGGACGCTGCTAAGGCAGTGGCGGGCGTTGCCCAGGGTGCAAGGCAGCCGCAGAGTGACTGTACTGCGGGGCAAGGGAGGGTACTCACCGAGAGGTACGCAGCACACACGCACACAGGGAGGCTGCAGGACTGAAGCTAGAGTGGCAGCAGAGACAGCAATCCCACCCTAACTCCCACCAGAGACTGCAAGGAGGACGGGGGCTGCCAGAGCTTTTTATGCCCTCTGTGGCTGCCAGACCTGCCCACCCAGTCTGCAACCTGGGCATGCTATTGGTTGGACATGATCCCATCACATGGCTTGCCTCCATTTTGTGGCTGGTGGCGACATACATTTTAAAGGGAAAAGAAAAATACATCGCGATGGGAAAAGACAAAAACAAACGTTTTAAGGACCCCAACCCCCCAGTAGGTATTATCAGACAATATAAATAAATATTGCTGCGTTTTTATGGATGTCCAGGGCATTTTTTAACATTTAAAACAGCTCATTTCATTACGCGTCACCATTAATGGAAACGAAACATAACGACCACAATTTCCGTGGTTCTGTTCATTTCGTTGCATTTTCAGCACAATTTTCATTTGTCGTTTCGTTACATAACGGAAATGACAAACGGTAACGGAAACGAAAATTTCGCCGCTCCGTGCCCATGTCTAATAAGAACATAAGAATATAACATAAGAACATAAGAAGAGCCGTGCTGGATCAGGCCAAAGGCCCATCTAATCCAGCTTCCTGTATCTGACAGTGGCCCCACCAAATGTGTCTGGGAGCACACCAGACTAGATATCAGTCTCCTGATACCACTCCCCTGCATCTGGCCGTTGAAGTACCCTGGTTTTAAGCCTGGAGATTACACATCTCCATCATGGTTTGTAACCTGTGATGGACTTTTCCTCCAGGAATCTGTCCAATTCCCCTTTGAAACCATCCAGACCAGATGCCAGCACCACATCCTGTGGCAGGGAGTTCCACAGATTAACACAATTCTGCGTAAAGAAGTTTTTTCGTTTGTCTGTTCTCACTGTCCCAACCCTCAATTTGAGTGGATGTTTCCTAGTTCTGGTATTTTGTGAGAGGGAGAAGAGCATCCCTCTCTCCACTTTACTCATGCCCTGCATAATTTTGTATGTCTCAATCATATACCCCCTCAGGCACCTTTTTTCGAAACTAAACACCCCAAATCATAAGGGAGGTCTCCCAGACCAGTAATCATTTTAGGTGCTATCTTCTGCACCTTTTCCAGTTCTACCATGTCTTTGTTGAGATGCAGTGACCGGAACTGTATGCAGTACTCCAGGTGTGGCCATACTATCATTTTGTACAATGGCATTATAATGTCGGCTGTTTTATTTTCAACCCCCTTTTTGATGATCCCTAGCATGGAATCGGCCTTCTTCACCGCTGTCACACACTGAATAGACTCTTTCATTGAGCTATCCACTAGTACTAGCAGCAGGGGGGGCGGCAGATGGCGGGGGGCAGCGATGGGCGTGGGGGAGAACGGCGATGGGCACAGGGGGTGGGCAGCGATGGGTGAGGGTGGCGGGGGGGTGGATGGCGACGGGGCGGGGGGATGGACGGCAGTGGCCAGCGGCGGGAGGGGGTGGCAGGTGGGCAGCAGGCTGGCCAGCCCCCTCTCTCCATTTTGGCGCCCTAGGCAACTGCCTAGTTCGCCTTAATGGACGCGCCGGCCCTGCTGGAATACACTCTTCATCAAACTATAAGAGATTGTAGAGGATTATCAGAGGAAGCAGTTCAGTTATTTTGTTTCTCTAGGTGCCAGAGGGAACTTTCCTTGGGAGTCCCTCTTTGTGGGCATATAACAGATTTCCAAAACTTAAACTTCACCAAACTTGCAGGGCTTGTAGAGGAGAGCCAGTGAAAACTTCTCGGTAATACTGGTTTCTCTAGGTACCTTGGGGGATGTTTTATGTGGTTTTAAATTAAAAATGAATTTGCAAATAAATTCATCAGAAAATCCATACATTTGATATTTGTGACTTAATGACCTTGATTTTAAAAAAAATCACAATTTTTTTCTGATTCATGCCTATCTTGAATTTACAATGTAATTATGCAGTCTATACACCCCCCTTCCCCACCCACTCCAGTAAGATGGGTACAGAATTTACTGATTTTAGAAGGATGGAAAGTTGAGTCAACCTTGCTACCTAAGCTCTGTATCAAACTCAGGTCATGAGCAGGGACTTTACTTCAATTGTAGTTCAAACATTGTACCATGAAACTACCAGCAGAGTTATTTTGGCAATCAAGGCAGAAATACCCCTTCTCGCCACCTACTGCAATGATGGAATAGCAATAAACTAATAAGCTGTTGCTTTTATTATACAGTACTTCCCAATATCTGTGGGCTAAAGCAGCAGTCTAGCTCTGACTTGTGGCATGATAAACTGGTCCAGGGAATGTCTTTCATGGCCATAGATCAGTGGCATGACTTTTCTAACAAAATGTTGTTGCATCCGCCCACATTTGCTGGACAGGAAATGTATCCAATTTTCCCTGCCTAAACTGCCATAGAACAAAAAAAGGTGGGGTGGGGAATAGAGGGTTCCAATCTCAGATTAAAAGGGGGCAATCCACAGCACAACTATAGAAAGGTTTTACTGGCTTCTTTCTTTCCTTTCAGTAATCAGTGTATGTACAGTATGTGAAAGGTCAATGTCACCAAACAAGCAGCCTGTGTACAAAGCAGTGATCCTTGACTACCATGCAGCATACTTAACAGTTGAAAGGCAATTGTTGTAAAAACCCAGCAGGATTGTGTTTAGCAATCCGAGTTTATTGTCATTTGTGCAATGAAGATTCAACACTTCCCTTGGGGTGGGAAATAGGGGATATTTGATAAAGAAATTAGAGTACCAGAGTTCACGGTCATGTTTACTGTTTCCCTCAGAGTGTACATATTTTACACAAATGACAAACTAGGTCTCTGAAAAGAAAGGAAAAAAGAAAACACTTTATTCAGAAATGAATATATCTCAAGGTCATCTGAAATAATACACGTGAAGTTTGCACAGTGGCACAATGCATTAAAGGCCTAAGGAGGCAGGCTACAGAGGGCTCACTAAGCCTCTTGTACAGCAGTAACCTGCTACAGCAGTAGGCAGCTATAGCTTTGTCTACAAAAATATGATCTCCTGAGGTATAACAAATGCACCTCCCTGATTTCTGTGAAAGTTGCTGAACCTGTTCAGCATGCTTCAAAGGCAGAAGATGGTTTGATGAGCAGCTCTAATGCTTCTACACAACCATTTCTTTTCCTAGGTATCACAGTCGCATACCATGATATAAACAGCCATTCCTACAAAATGATTTTTATAAAACACATTGGACTAATGTTATAACTCTGAGAGTATGTCTACACTAATCAGTTCAGTCTGTCCTGCTCTGCCTTGCAAAATCCACAAATGTATAATTTGGTGAACTATTTAGAATTCTGAGCTAAGATATATTACATCTATAGCACTTCCACTATCTACCAGGTAAGTGAGCCAAACAAAAAAATGAGTTATGATTAGTTTGAAAGGATTAATACGTAGGATACATATTGGATTGTCAGTCATACTGCATTGTTTTAAGGTGCTAGCAGAGTGAGACTTTTATAATCTGCTCCAGAATTCAACCTGAGATTAATGTTAGGATACCTCATCTATCGTTCCCATGTTCCTACTTCTTGCCCTTTTTGAAGGTTGGTACAATGTTCACCTTCCTTCAGTCATCCAGCACTTCACCCAACCTCCTTGAATTCAAGAAAATGTTAGTTCATAGTTCTTCAGCCAGTTATTTCAGTACTTCCTATATGTGCCTTTTTTATGACCTCTCTGATATTTTGTAAGCTAAGTTGGCATTTTAATGGCGTCCTCCTTTTTTCATGTATTTTTCATATATTTTTGACATATGGTGCGATTCCACCTCCATTTCTATTCTTTCTGTTCTTTTTGAACAACTGATATCCTTCAGTTGCTATATTCCTATTGAGTGAGTTATCCTAACGAGTTTCAGATATGAAGTTGTATTTATTTGCCTGTACTAAAATTTCCAGTTCTTCATGTTTCCCATACTTATTGCATTTGTATATATAGACAGCAAAGATTGTGTGATCTGAAGCCTGCTCTCATGCATACATTTTATGAAGATTATTGTTGATCTCCTTTAGAGCTGCTTCATCTGTACCTTTTATTTTGAATAAGCCTTCATCTATCTTTACTAGGGATGGGCACGATATGGAAAAATTGTGCTTCATTTCATTTCATTTCGGTGCCCCCTTGATTTGTTTCATTTCATTTCAAAACAAATTTTTGGGAAAAAAATTGTATGAAATGAAGCAGAAACAAATCGAGTGCCCTGGTCTCCCTTGCCTCCTCACACCAGGCCTCCCTCACCTGGCTCCCCAGCCCAAGGGCATCGCACATGACCAGATGTAGCTTGTGGGCCATGCACACGATGCCCTTCAAGCCTGCCTCATTCAGGGCGGACAACATGTTACGGCCTGCATTCGTAACCATGTAGCCATAGCTCTTGTTCCCCTCCAGTGCCACGTTCCACTCCCTCAAGCCAGACAGGAGCTCCTCCGCAATGTTTCTGCCTGTGGTGGAGTCCTCCATGCTCCATGCCTGCAGCAGAACCATAATTTGTTATGTAATGAAACGATGGAACAGCATTTCATTTTTTTTTGCCCATCTCTACAATCTATCTATCTATCTATCTATCTATCTATCTATCTATCTATCTATCTATCTATCTATCTATCTATCTATCTATCTATCTATCTATCTATCTATCTA
>JAHTLZ010000129.1:47433258-47451385 GCA_023846285.1 Phrynocephalus versicolor
TCCCCACCTTCCTTCCTTCCTCTCTTGATTTCCACCTTCCTCCCTCCCTCCCTTGGTCCCCGTCTTCCTTCCTGCAGTTGGGGTTGCAAGGGGTCAGTGGGTGGGGCTTGCAGTGGGGTGCCAGGGTCGGGGAGCAACTGGCCCCTGACACATTCTCAGCCACCAAATCTGGCCCTCCTTACAAAAAGTTTGGGCACCCCTGGTCTAGCTTTTTGTTCATGTGCTGTAATGTGAGAAAACACTACAAGAAATGTGATGATCTGGAAAAGTGTTATGGTGAGATTCATAATGGACTGAAACAGAATAAAGACTGATGGGCACGAACCAAAAAACGAAATGCTGTTTTGTCGTTTTGTTACATAACGACTTGTTTCATTATGAAACGAAAGGGTAGGACATGTTTTGTTATGAAATGCCATTTTTCCCTCTATAAATGAAACGATTCATCCTAGAGGAACCAAATTTGGTGAATAGCTTCTTTGGACTCTTTCCTTTTATCCTCCCAAATCTGAAGTGGCTTGGGGTTCAGGGGGTTGAGTTATTAAACTCCAAAGGGGGTCCATTTGTAATTAGTAAGGGAAGTGCTTAATTGCTCCCCCAAATGATTTTCTCCTGGGGGACCCCCTTTGGAGTTTAATAACTCAGCCTCCTAAACTTCAAACCTCTCCAAATTTGGGAGCTTAAAGGGAAGAGTCCAAAGAAGCTACCCCCTCCCCAAGTTTGGTGCCTCTAGGACCCAGGGGAGCCATTATATAGCATAACAAAACGTTTCGTTTCATTTCATTCCAAAAATTATTTTAAAAATTCATTGGTAACTAAATGAAATGAAATGCTGTATTTCTGTTTCATGCCCATCTCTACTGGATCTCAGGTGCTATCTGAGGCAAATGGCAAGATAAACCCGGGCTCTCTTTTTATGTACCAGAGACCCTTGTTTTGACATTGAGGAAGGGAATAGAATCTTCCAGAGTATTTTCAGGCTTGAATATGCAGGGCTGACTACCTGCATAGGGGCGAAAGTCTGTTAAGAATGCACTCTGGAGCTGGTGTTAAAAGTATCATAGTATTGGTAATATAAGGCACCATTTGATGGTTGTTTTCAATTAAGATGGTTTCCTCCGCCTTGAGTCTCTGAAATAGGATAGTAAATAAACCCAAATAACCAATAATTGTGTGGTAAGTTAACAGTTACTACAATATATCCCGTGGGGGAACTAGTAGCTGAAACCTAGTAACATAAAGTTATGTCATGTAAGCCTTATGACATCATAAACTGGGGATATATAGATTGCTATTACAAAGTTCCCTAGCCACCATCATCATTTTAAGTATCCATATAGTATCCACACTGCTAATTACTTCAAAGAATGTTTGCCTGTTAGGTTTTCTCCTCCATTGAGACTAGAAATTATCTTCTCCAGTTCCACGGGCTGGGCTACATGTGTGGTCTGCTCTTACAGAGGTCCCAGGGAGTCATGCACAGCTTGAACTGATGAGCAGGTGTCAGGTGCAGTAAACACTCCCATTGTATAGCGTGCAGCCTTGAAATGCCATTAAAAATGTTGGATGAGAAGCATTCTAAGGTGATGATCACCAATAATCTGAGCTGGGTTGGTGTGACTTTTTTGTTGTTGTTGCTGTTGTTGTTGTTGTTTTGGACACAAGGATATAATCTTAGACTGGCAATTTAGTTCTTCTAAAACCAGCATTTAATGGTATACCTACTGCAAGATCTTGTAACAGGGCTATGTTTCTCCATACATGTAAAGACTCAGGATTGACAATCTTATAACCAAAATGTCTATATTCTAAATAAGAATTAACTGGGCAGATAGTGCATTGAAGCAGATTCTCCTCCATTTTAGAAAGTTATCATTAGAGTCTTGAATAATGGTCAATATTGAAACTGCTTCCTTCAAAGAAACGCGGTACACAAGCAATATCTATGCCTTTTTACATATGTTAAGCACAAGTCTCATTTTTTCTGTTGAGGTTCTGAGATTGTTAAATTGTCCCATGCACTTCCAAACGCTGATTTTTTTTCCAGCATTTGTGCTACGTAATTGCACAAAAGGAGGAAAGCTGATAGCTGTATTCCTTAGCCCATAATCTGGACCTATGAGCTGTTTGATCAAGACAGTCTAGTATATTATTAAGATATCTTTGAGTATAAGGTTTTGTTGTATATAGGTCTTGTATATCACAGTGCACTCAGAGGTCCCCAAAGCATTGCCTGAAGAGCCAGGTCTTTAAGGCCCTTCTGAAGGCCAACAGCAACTTGGCCTGCCTAATCTCCAGAGGCAATTTGTTCCACTGTGCTGGGCCCACCACCGAAAAGGCCCGATTCCGGGTCGAAGCCCTACGAGCCTCTCTTGGTGTAGCCACTCAGAGAGAAAGGGAGGACGAGACTCTGGTTGGTCGGGACGAAATAGACCTCTGGGAGATCCGCTGCTTCAGATAGACATGTCCCAAACCATGGAGGGTTTTGTAAATCAAAACCAATACCTTGAACCTTATCCGGGAAGCAACGGGTAACCAGTGCAGGTGAGCCAGGATGGGGGTGATACGGGTATACCTGCTCGCACCTACCACCAGCCTGGCTGCCGCCTTCTACACCCACTGCTAACAGATTGTGTTTGAAGATAAAGATCCCAAGTCTGGTACGGGCTTTTATGCATTCCATTTTGTTGGCACTGGCAGCAGCAGAAAGTTACAACAGAGAAAAATAAAGAAAGGAGGGTCTTGTGTGTTTGTTTGTTTGTTTGGTTGGTTGGTTGGTTGGTTGGTTGGTTGGTTGACATTTATATCACCCACCTGGTAGCCATGACCACAGGCATGGTCCATACGCATCCCGTTCATAAAAAAGACATAGAAAAAACCCGTGGGGCAATTGGGTCATTTCTCACAATTTGTTTACAGGTAGCAATCAGTTCTGCTCCGTCATTCTATTTTGATGTTGCAACTCCAAGCATTTACAAATATTAATTCTCTTTATTTGCAAGTGTGAAGTCTCACACATGAAGCTCTATTGGAATCATATCTCTGAAATGCCAGTGTAATTAATTTCAGCTAACGTTATCTGTAAAACATAGTTTGGGCTTAAGTTTTTAGAATTAAAAACTTGTCTTATCTAGAAAATAAGGAGACCCATAGGAAGGGGTGGGTGGGTTGGATTCTGTCTCCCCCTCCTCATGGCACTAGCTGCAGACCATGTCCTCACACCTGCTAACCATTCAGAATTAGTTAACCATTTACTAAAAAGCTATTAAATCGGACTCATATACCAGACTCTCTGTGTAACCATTAAAGTGTTGCAGTTCATGCTTGAGAGTTTCCATAAGTGTTCTACATTAACATTAAAAAAAATTTCAAATAACTTACATGCATTTTTATAGGATTAAAGTCTGGGGGAACCCATTAACTTTAGAAAGAGATTGCATTTGCTTGTCTAGAGGAGTAAATGGGACAGGACTCCTGGCTTCATTTGCCTTTATGGTTTAAATAGGAAATCAGATTTAGAACAGAAAGCATTCCAAGCCCCTTTTTGTCCCATTGCCTGTGGACAATTGCCCAACTGAACAAAACTTGGCCCATCAATTTCATGTTGGCTACTGTACTGATACTTTGAAAGCTTGTACTGGAACAGGAGCTGAACAACCCTATAAAAATATTTATTTTTCATTCAGTTTCCCCAAGGCTTTCTGGTTTATCCTCTCTTTCCCTCCTCCTTCTCTGATGCATCAAACCTTCCTCCAAGAAAATATCACTGCAGAGCTAACCAGGGTGCAAATAGGTTAAGTTGCCTGAACAGAATGGGCACGACAGGATGTCAGCACCCTCACCTGTTGTTTCCAGTGATGTGCTGTTGATCGGAAGTGCAGTTCTCATTCTGAGGCTAAGGAAGCCAAAAGATAAATGGCGAGGAACAGCTGAAGACATGAGGCAAATAGCACAGCAGTCAACACGAACAAGGCTCCTGGCACATCCTATATGATCCCAAGTATTTGGAAGGCAAAGGTTAGGTGAACAGAATACTGTTCTCAAGGAACCTTTCCTTGCCTGCCCAAGGTGGCACAAAATGTGTTGGCTTTCCATCATGGCTGAAGATTATGACTGGCATCTCAAGCATTTCTGAAGAAGTGGAGCAAATTCTCCTGTAATGACTTATCTGGTCGTCAACAACCCTGTCTCTAAACTTCTCATAGGAAGGCTTTGATTGAGCTATAACCACTACTGAACTTTAATGAGCCTTACATGGTGCAGACTAACAAAATTGACAAGCCTTCAAACTGGCTGAAAATATCCTTTGAAGAACAGCAACCAGGTACCTTACTAACATCGCCACAGCTATTACTATGAAACACTGGGAGCTGATTATAATAAACAACAGAAAGAGCAGTTCCTACAAAAAAGTAACTTTCCCAGGCTCACCATGTTTTGACTGCAAATGCAGATAAAAGGAATTACTGGTATTTAACTACTGGCATGGAATGAAGAGGATATGGCCCTCCAGAGGTTTGTAGAGTACAACTCCTATCAGAGAGCCTGTGGTGTAGGGGTTAAATGCCTGTACTGCAGCTAAAACTGTGCTCATGACCTGGGGTTCAATCCCAGATAGCCGGCTCATGGTTGACTCAGCCTTCCATCCTTCCGAGGTTGGTAAAATGAGTACCCCCCTTTGGGGGGGGGGCAATCTGTAGCCTGCATAAATAAATTGTAAACTGCCCAGAGAGTGCTTTAAGGGCAGAACACTTTGCTTTGCTTTGCTTTGCTATCATCTCTAACCACTGTCAGTGATTGCTGTAATGGAAGCTGGAGTATCTGTGGGAATCAATATTCCCAACTGCTGTGTTAGGTCATATCCTCTCTAGCAGACTGTTGACAAAACCAATAAGTACATTTTTTAAAGAAATTGCTGCAGGAATTACTGTTTCATTTGATTATTGTAATAAACCGATTAAATTACTATGGGGTTGGTGCTCTGGCACTACTTGTGTTAGCAACCTTAACTGAGCAGTTTCATACGAAGAAGGTATAATAACACATACATAAAATTTGAAGTTTCAGAGAGGGTAGCTGTGTTAGTCCTTTCATGCATTGCAGGCAAAAATCAAAGAAAAACAAAACAAAACAAAAGACACAAAACATGTGGCACCTTAAGGACTAACTTTCATATTTTAATATAACATTTCATGGACACATCCACTTCTTCAGACATATAACAGCTTGATAAGGAAATAAACTGTGGTCTTCCGTTCTGGGAATTATTCAGAACAGGCAAATAAACAGAAGTATTTTGCTTTTGCAAAGCCAATTATAGACAACCCATCCCAGATAGCAATTTCAGTATTCCATCCAGTGAACTACCCGATTTTCTGCTATTGTTATGTTTGCTAATCTAGGGAAGGGCTTGAATGTTCACCAGAGGAAAAGTGAACAGCATATAAAGTTGCACACTTACCAAGTGTGATCATTTGCCCATAAAGGCTAGTCTCAGAGAAGCAAGGGGGGGAGGAATCAGCATCCTGGACTACATTTCCCAAAAACACTCCAGCTAGCATGGCTAGTGATCTCCAAAAGTAACTTTTCCCATCTGTGGTTGGCATGATCTTTGTCTTTAAGCTCTGTGAGCAACAATCCAAGGTTACAGATCTTGGCCTTTCCCAGTCCCGTGTGGAGCCTGCAGCATGCACATGTTCATAAAGCTTGCATATTTTGCTAGGTATTTGGGGGGTGGGTGGGTTAAAATTACAGTTTCAACAGGTTATACTGACTGTCCAACTAGCTTGCTTGTCACGCTTGGTTGTGGAAATATCCACTGTGAAAGAGGGCCAGCATTGCTTCAGCTATGAGCAGCTATCATTCATTTGAGCAACAGCCAGTGCTCTACTTGTTCTGAGCCATAATCAGTCAGTACTGTTATCTTTGTCTCAGTTGCTTTTCTTGGGGAAAGCGATGTGCCAACAGAACATTTCTCATTGAGGACAACCTGCCTGGCACAGTTTGGCCTCTGGATGTTGGTGACTTGTCCAACTCTGGGACTGACATAGTATGTGTGGGAGAATATCCCTCTTAGCCCAATATTGTCAACTCTGTCCAGCAGTGACTGCCCAGGGATCCAGGCAGAAATCAGGCCATGTCCTGTTTCAAGCTGCCTGCTGTACACTGGTGGTTTCCCAGGTACAGTAGGGACTAACCATTCCCCACTTTGTTTAGCCCACATGGTTTGTTAAGGGTGCTACGGTGGTCCCACACAATGGAGAAAACAGTGATCATGGTACTTCTTTTGCTACAGTATGCATGCCCATCTGAAAAAAACTGAGACATGATGCAAAAATCAAGTAAGAATGATGTTGGGTTTTCAGAAAGAAGCATAACTTGGATAAATCATTATTAATGCTTAAAGATGGAGAGGGAGTAATTGCAAATCATTAAGACAAAGGATTGTGCGGAAGGCAGAAAGAGATGCTGATGCACTGATCATTATTTTATCCTGCAGATGCTGGAGATCTTTATATTGCTTCCTTTGTGCATTCACAGATCACAATGTGGAGGATGAGGGTGTAGGATTGAAGGTAGGAGAATGAATGGTGTTTGTGTAAGTGGAGGTACGTAAGCTAAAGTTAAGGAGCCCATCAGCACGAAGCAAAGGTAGGGCTGATGGTTTCTCAGAGGCCTGGCCAAGCAAGGGATGGTTCAGCACTTTTTCAGATGCAAGTTTAAAGCCAAATATTTATGTATGTAAGGGGTCAGTGACTGGAATGTGCCTGCTGTGGTGTTTTAAGAGTTGAGGACATTAGTCAAGTAAGTGAATGAGTAGAAGGTCAGCAAGAGCATTAGGTCTGCTCTGTGAAAACCAAGAAGGAGCAAGAAGGATTGTCTTATTGTTTTTCAAAAGGGAGCGAGCTAGATTTAATGCACTCTCTTGTCTGCCTTTGTTTTTCAAGGTGGCTTCTAAGCATTCCATCTAGCTATCAAATCTAGAGTTCAAAATCACACCAGAACCTCCAGAGCCATGTTATGAATCATGAAACAGCCAACAATTCCAGGGAAATATGATTTGAAGTCCCCAGGCTTTGTTCAGTCCAAACATGAGAAAACGGGGGTGTCTTACATCACTTGCTTTGATAGACAGTCACTATGAATACTTTGAGAGGAAGCAAAGTTACAAATACAATAAGAGACTTGGCCCTTTACTAGTTAATGAAGAAGAGTGAAATATTGTTTTATAGGCTCTTGACAAGGGTTTAGCCAAGCCAGAGCACTGAAATATGTACATTTCCAGACTTCAGTTTCCAGGATCCCTTCAGAAACCAGAGGGATTCTGGAAGCTATGCCCCCAAAATGTAGCTTTTCCATGCCCTGTACCTAAACATAAGCCTAAAGCCTTAGCCTGGTGCAAAATAAAACCATAGATGGGAGGCATCTATGAGGCAAATGAGATGTTTGCATCTTAAGCTACCTATGCAGTGCTCCTATCAATCATCTTTGTATAGATTGCTTCACCACCCCTCCTGTATGCATTTCTTTTTTCTCTTTCCATTTTATTTTTTTAATATCGAAGCCTGTAGGCAGTGCCAGATGATTGCAAACGGCTGCTCTGCAAGATCTAATGATTTCAGACACCTCCCAAAGACAAAAAGAAAGTGGTGGCGATGAAGACAGTGTTAGTGGTGTAGTATGATGGTATTACGACGCTGTGGAGATTCTTTAAGCTTCTGCTACACCTATTCTTCCTCCCCTTCTCATTTCTAAAACAAGAGGTGCCAAAACTCTGGCCTGACTGCCTAGAAACCTTACTCTTGGCTCTGGAAAACAACGCTCCGCTTCGTTTCAAATGTGTGAAGGCTGGAAAAACATTCCACACATCCTCAATGACACTGTTATTATTTCATCACAGGTTTCAAAATAGCTTACTTGCCCTGACTCAAGACAGGTTCCAGAAGAATAAAGCCACTGAGATCAACTCAAGCCTTCCCTGGGGTTTAATTTAAAACACACACACACACAATTTTTAAATGTAATTGATAAAGCACATTTTTGCACGCCACATTCATTTTTAGTGTGAGAAAATGATGGGAACTCAGAGAGTCTGTAAAGAAATCAGAGATTTGAGTGTGACTTATTATTATTTGCATTTGCTCTCCTCCCACCATCAAAATATATGTTTGCCCAAAAGGGCCTTTTCAGCAGTTAGGAAATTCAAGATCAAGCAAGGAGAGAGCCATGAGCAAGATATGGGGTAAGTCACAACTAGAGATGGGCACGACTTAGCAGTATTTTCGTTTTCGTTTTTGTTTTTTCATTTTCGTTACGTAACGAAACGAAAACGAAAAACGGTTCAAAAATGGACCGAAAACGGAAACGAAATGACTAATTTTGAGCCAATTTTCGTTTTTCGTTACTGGAAAAACACATAATGGAGCTAAATGGGGAGAAACGAAAAAATTTTTGTTTTCGTTTTCGTTTTTTCATTTTCGTTACGTAACGAAACGAAAACGAAAAATTTTGAAATTAGCTCACGAAAACGGAAACGAAACGAAACGGACCCTAGCCGAAAACGAAAACGAAAGTGAAAAAAATTTTCTGAGTCGTGCCCATCTCTAGTCACAACATAAAATAATAATAAAAAGAACCCTATATTCTTCTCTTTAAATGTCATAGCTGTCCTTGTGCATTGTGCCTTTAGAAAGCAGTATTACATAACTGCAGGCAAGTACCAATGTTACAAATTTAATTCATTTAATGGGAGTGATCTTAATATTTTTGTTGAAGAATTTGGTAATGTTTCACACAGTGGTGGCTGCATGGCCTCCACAGCAGTTTGCATATGACTA
The DNA here is from genome assembly GCA_023846285.1 of Phrynocephalus versicolor. Classification (NCBI taxonomy): domain Eukaryota; kingdom Metazoa; phylum Chordata; class Lepidosauria; order Squamata; family Agamidae; genus Phrynocephalus; species Phrynocephalus versicolor. The sequence continues at coordinate 47,442,096 of JAHTLZ010000129.1, forward strand.
GCTAAGGATGATCATAACTTTTATAGTTTATAGGGAGTTTGGCGGACTTGCAGAAACAGTTTTGAAGAAACATTATAATTCAATATTGCAGAAAAGCTTATGAATGGGGATGGTTAAAATGGGTTTTAAAACAAAACAGGCCTCCCTCCTTGGGGTTCTTTAAGCAATCGTTATTCATTACCTTCCTTAGCCTCTGGATTTAAAAGTATGTAACCCTGTCATGAGGCTTTAATAAGATGTCATCTCCAAAGATGACAAATGTGAGACCTGGGTAAATAATAGCTTTGACATGCAGTCGCATTCCAGTGCCAGCCTCCCATCTGCTGGACTAATCATTGCTCGTATGTCACCTGCCACTCTTGCATGGCTTCCCCCGCATCACTCACAGGCATTTGTGCAGTCATGTCAATCCCCCAGGCTGCTGATGCAGTTTTCTTGGGTAATTGTGTGGCAGCAACCCCTGCAGCAGCTGCTTGGATATTTATTATGAGTCACCCACAAAGCAACGAGGGTGGCCGTATGTCCTGTTTTACAGAACGCAATCCTCTCGTCAAAGATGTCCTCTTCTTCAGGGTGGGCACACTTTCGCTGCTCCAAATGGTGCCCTTTCCATTCTTTTCTTTTTGATGAGAACTTGTATCCAATTCACCAGCCAGAGCCAGATGAATAAGATGTTCTCTTTCAGATTAAAGAACTGAGTGTCTCCAAGCACATTCTTCTGAGTGTAGGGATTTGTTTCAGCACCAGAAATAAATAACCCACACTTTCATGCTTCTCTCCCCTGGTTACCCTAACCTTTCCACATTTTTTGCAGTTAAATTTTGGTTGGAAGGGCTCTTTGCGCTTGCTGTTGTTAAACAATCTTGAGTTACATCTAATGTGGTTTGAAATTACAAGAATAAAGAGCAAGGGACTTGAAGCTGCCCATTAACAATCAGCAGCACACAGACCACAAACTGACTGTGACTTTGGATTGCCTCCTTGGGTGTCTGCTATGGTGAGCAGGCCAGTTGCTGATTCATGAGAGTTCTTTAGACCAAACTTAAGTCAGAAGAGGTGACCTTTCCCTTTGGACATTTTGCCACCCACAAGGCAGGGCTACTAGGATTTTTAGAAAATAAATCCAACACAGTAAATTTTCCAAGGTCTAAATGTCAAATCCAGGGAACTCAGGAACATACCTATTTTTGTAGATGGCAAATTGTGAACAAACTTTCATGCCATGCATATACATGCAAACATATTCAACTATATATACTCTAGAAATCTGCAGATGGAATAACAAATGGAAAACACTGACCTGTTCCATTTTTATCATCACTCTGTACTTGCATCAAGTTAAGTAGTCATCTCATAGGTTGCTCCTTCCAATCTAGGAGGTGCAATTTTGATCCACCAGAGATGAGTGTTGATATACATCAAAATTCATATTCAAAAACTGTTCTCCATTTTATTTTAAGAAACAACTTTGTGCTCTTGCAAACTCATGCATGCGCGCGCACACACACGCTCTCTCTCTCTCGCTCTCGCTCTCTCGCTCTCTCTCACACACACACACACACATCTCAGAGAAAGGCTTTGTTTGGGATAAAATCTAGGATTTTTTGGAAAGATTTCTTGGACAGGGATGCCCTTGCCATGTGCACACAAAATAACTTCTCATAAGGTTCTAATTTCCTTTTTATTTTTATGTGGCCATTAATATGATTCATAGCTTTAATGTACCATATAGATCTTAGTAAAAATTCAAGAGACTGAACTTAGTTCAGATTAACTCTTTGGAGGCCACTCCTTTGTACCCTCAGTGCAGCAAATTCACAAACCTGTTGAAACAATGGGAGGAGAGGACATAAAAACAGAAGAGAAGTTCCAGCAGGTCACCAAGGAGCCTTCTAACCACTTTTGCCTGTGCACCAAATGTTTGGTAGTACCAAGTGACCCCCTGATGAACTTTTCATCCCATTTTGGAGAATCAGAGATGGGAAACCATTATTTTACAGTACAGCTCCCCGCAATCTCCCACCCAGAATGGCTCAAATCAGAAAGTATTCCAACCTAAAGAATGAAGTAGCAGTGGTCAGATGTGATCTTCCAACTCCCACTAGCCCAAGCCCAAAACAGCATAGTAATATGGTGAGGAATTATGGGAACGGTAGTCCAACACTTTGGAAGGGACTCTGCCTCCCACCTATGGTGTAAAGGGATTTGGAGTATCATCCTTTTCTCTATAATTTTTCTGGGACAACAAACACAGGTGCTAACCTATTAAACCGCCTCTTGTATATTACTCTTTTATCTCCCATTCCACTGGGGGGGGGGGGGCGTTGTTAACTTTGAACTTTATGAATTAGTATCCAAGGGGAAATAATGTACTATGAACTTGATTCTAATATACGATGGCCACTTTCAAGGTCTTCTGGATATCAAGTCCTTCAAAGTGCTTCACCATTCCTTTCTTCAGATGACAGTTCTGGGAGTCTGCAGAGTGCCCAAGGCTACACAGACTGCCACTTCTCCCAGGAGACACAGTGGGGAATCAGTTCCTGGCTTCTGGCTCTGCAGCCAATTCACTGAGCTATCTCTCTATCCATCCACCCAAGGGAGAAGAGTCGGACTAAAGAGTCCCTGGTATTTCAATAAGGTTGTCCATGCTTTTTCAGCTCAGTTCAGCCACTTATTAACCTTTATGAATGTGGGCCAATGACAGGGTGAAAGGGTCTGGGAGACTCTTGCCACAATGTGAAGAACTGCTGTCATTAAAACACCATGTGTAGCTTTAGAACTGCCAGATGTAAGTGGAATAAATACAAAGGGTTTAGGATCAATTTATCAGCGTAAACTATGTAGAGTGGGAAGCGTCCTTGGCACCTCCTTTTGGCTTCTTCTTTACTTCCTAAACATTTTTAATATGGAAAAGAAATGTGGAAGATGAAGTGTTAGACTCTTTGGAAGTCTAGTCCCAATTTTTATTTTTTATTTTTTCTTGGTAATCCAGTTCACCCACTCTTCCTGGGCAGGCTATCAAGAAAGATTTCTTCTTCATTCCAGTCTGAATGGTGCTGTGAAAGCATAATTTACACTGAGCCCACCAGGAGGACAATGTGGGCTGATGAGTCAGAACCACACAGCCCAGCTCTCCAAGCAGGCATGGCTCACAGAGGGTTGACAATCTTTCCATGTGCAAATTGGCGTGAGATCCAAACAAAACTATGATGTGGTAGGCCTTCCCCCCACCCCACCCCAGGGTTGCTCCGCCTTCATGTTAAACTGGCTTGAACATTGTGTTCTCAAACACGCGAGACAGGAGGGCAACAATAACTTGGTTCCATTCCCACCTCCAGGAACAACAAAAAAGGTACAATGTAATATTGTTGCTTGCAGAGGGATTTGTGAGCAGTGGTCTTTCTTACATTATGTGTAAGACAGCATTTAGAAACTTTTTTTTGTCTGCCACGCCCAGAACTCCCAACTGGCATGATCATTCTGAGAACCTTAGTCTTCAAAAGTTTTTTTCCCCTTTTTAAAAAATAATCAGAGAAAGAGAGTGAACCGATGTCTCTCAGAGGGGCTGTTAAGGGGTAAAGAGTGAGAATTGTAGGCTGAGTTGTTCTTCAGTGAAAAAGTTGAAGGGGAAAAAACAGTACCAACCTCTCCTCAAGAGTGATTATGTTTGTTTGTACTTTATTGTTGCTCAGTTGTTAAGTTGTGTCTGACTCTTTGTGATCCCCCATGGACTAGAGCATGCCAGACCCTCCTATCTTCCACTGCCTCCCGGAGTTTGGTCAAATCCATGTTGGTTGCATCATGATGTTTGTAATATAGTGTGAATATTTTTTTTCTTTTTGACAACTATAAAAGTATCTGCAGGATTCTAACACCTGAACAACAAAATAGATTTGGTACACAAACAAGTTATAAAACATGTCTTGATTGTTTTTTTTAAAAAAAAACTAATTGAAAGCTTTTTTGCTCTGAGTTCTGATGGATAATTTAACATGCCAAAATGGGAATGGGAACTGAATAAGGCTTGTTCTTCCCTCTACCCCCATAATGAATATATCTCATTCCCCAGGAGGAAGCATGACCAAATGGGCATTTGGAGACAAGACAAGGGTGGCTTCAGATCATTGTAGTTGCATGTGATGTCCAAATACTTAAGGCAATATGTGATACTATGTTAAAAGCATGACATAAACTTGGAGAAATGGAACTATTGATCTCCTTCTCAAGACTCCTCCTCCTCTTTTATCTATTCCATTGTAGCTATAGAGATGCTGGAGGCAGCAACATCAACAATGATGTCGTGTTGCCGTCAAACCAGTCTCCCAATCTCTTCCCACTATTAAGTTAGTCTCCTTTCTGCACATCTTTTTTTTCAATCTGTTTTACCGGAATGTTCAACTGTAACAATCTATACTTTTGACCTCTTACTCTGGCTTTCTGCAATTTATGTACTAGTTTTGTGCATGTGATGCATTTTCTGATTTCTAATCTTGATTTGTTTTCTCCACCATGAACCTCTTTGCTGGGCAAGCTCTTAATGCAAAACATTCTTGAATCCAAAATATTCTCAGTCCAAGATTTATTAATGTGGTGCACTGATTTATCTTAGGCTCTAGCTACCCTTTGTCAAACCATTTCTGCCCGTCTCTCTTCCAGATATGGCGTGCCAGAGCCCTGCCAGTGTTCTTCTCACCACCTGTTGAAGTCTCAGCCTCACATTCTGTGAGTACATGTGTAAAAGAAAGCAGGGAAGGCAAAGAGGAAGCAATCACAGGTAGATGTTTTTAACTGGAAGGCATAACCGGGTATGACTTTATAAACTTCAATCAGGTCACTTCTTAGGCACTGTTGTTCAAGAGTGAAGAGGCCTGGCCGTTGCAGCTTCAGATGGTAGGGAAGGTGTTCCGGTCCCCTCATCATTCTGGTTGCCCTCCTCTGCACTTTTTCCATTTCCATAATATCCTTCTGGAGGTATGGTGACCCGAAATGTACTCAGTACTCCAGATGGGGCCCTCACCATAGATTTATAAAGAGGCAAAATGACACTGGCTGACTTATTTTCTATACCCTTCCTAATGATCCCTAGTAGACATGGGCACGACTCGGCGAAATCCTCATTTCCATTCTCATTCGTCGTTCTTGTTATGTAACGAGGAATGAGAACGACAATTACTCCGCTCCAGCTCGAACCCGACCCGATAAAGATAAATTGGGTCTGATTTGTCATTGTCGTTCATGGCATCGCGGCGCCGGCGATCGCGCGATGCCAAGCGGCGCAGCACAGGAAAAAAGTTTTTAAAATAAAAAAAAAAACGATTCCCAGCCATAAAAGCAGGCGAAAATATGCCTGCCTCAGTGAGGGCACCTACCAGAGAGGGGTGGTTTCTGGGGGGGGGGTCCCCGGCCTTCCCCCCCTCTCCTGTCCTGGGCTGCTGGTACCAGGCTGGGGGGGGGGGGCATCCTCGCCGTCTCTCTCCATTTGCCATGTGGTGGTGGGGGATCCAAAATGGCAACCACAATTTTTCTTTTGAAATCATGCTCCAAAAACCCACCAAAGCACCACAGAAACATGTGAAAATTAGGTATTTTAAATGCCTGATTATTTATAGTAGCAGCAGTGGGTTTTTCTTGCAATAAAATGTCTCCATTTATTTTATTTTATTTTATTTTATTTTTATTTTTTTACACCTGCGCAGGCGCAACGGTGGGCTGGCCATGGGATGAGATGGGACCATGCAAATTTTTGGAGCCATTCCACCAATCGCGTGGCCAGGTTTTGACTGAGACTTCTGGGTGTGTCAGAGAGGGCATTAAAAGCCCACAAACCCGAACCCTAATCCTAACCCTAACCCTAACCCAAACGCCAGTAAGCTGTCCTTCTTAGTGGGTCAGAGGCACCCAGAGGTGCAGCCCAATAACCCACCCTAACCTTAAACGTAACCCTAACCCTAGCCCTTACCCTAACCCCACCAACCCTAATCCAGATCTGTACGCAAGTACACTTCCCTTCTTAGTGAGTCAAAGTGGGCGCCTTGCAGAGCCCACTCTCACTATCCCATTCCCAATCCCTAACCTGTACACGGGTACGCTAGTATGCTGCCCTTCTTAGTGAGTGAGTCAGAGGCACCCAGAGAGAGGTGCCTCTGCCACTTACCCCCCCCCACACACCCTAACATATGTAAAAAATAAATATGCAGCGGTTCTGCAAAACGCTTCCCTTCCCTTAGTGGGTCAGACGTCAGAGGCACCCAGAGAGGTGCCTCCCAGAGCCCACTTACCCCAACCCTAACCCTAACCCCAACCCACAAATGACCAAACAACAAACGGAACGACAAATTTTTGAAAATTATCGCGACAAACGGCAACGACCCGAAACGGGCCTGTCCCAACAAACGACAACTCGAAACGTCATTTTTTCTGGTCGTGCCCATCTCTAATCCCTAGCATTGAGTTTGCTTTGTTCACTGCTGTGGCACACTGGGTTGACACCTTCATTGAGCTGTCCACCGGGATACCAAAGTCCTTTTCCTGGTTTGTTGCAGAGAGTTCAGACCCTGTCAGTTTATAGATGTGATTGCGTTTTTTCGCCCTAACGTGCATCACTCTTCACTTACTAATGTTGAACCTCATTTGCCACTGGTTTGCCCGCTCCCTCGGTGTCAAGAGAGCCCCCTGGAACTCTTCACAATCCCTCTCAGTTTTTACTACCCTGAATAATTTAGTGTCATTGGCAAATTTGACTACCTTGCTATTTACTCATATTTCTAGATCATTTGGGGTGTGGTGGCTCAGCAGGCTGGACCAATAAAAACTGTTGGCTACAAAGTCAGCAGCTTAGCGTTTTGAATCCCAGATGCCACACAGCAGAGTGAGCTCCCGCTGTTAACCCCAGCTCCTGCCAACCTAACAGTTCCAAAGCATGTAAATGCAAGTAGATAAATAGGCACCATCGTAAAAAATAGGAAGGTCAAAAACAGTGTTTCCTTGTATCCATGTTGGCCACATGGCCACGGATCTGTACAACACTGGCTTGTCGGCTTGAATATGGAGATGAGCACTGCCCCTAGAGTCAGACATAACTAGCACGCATGTGCGGGGGGAACCTTTACCTTTAGTAGATCATTTATGAAAAGGATGAAAAGCAGGTGTCCCAGTACTGAACCTTGGGGGACCCCACTCTTTACCTCCCTCCACTTGGAGAAGTGTCCATTTAGTGCTATCCTCTGTTTCCTGTCCCTTAGCCAGTTGCTGATCCAGTACAAGACCTGTCCCTTGATTCCATGACTGGCAAGTTTATTCAAGAGCCTTTGGTGCAGGACCTTGTCAAAAGCCTTCTGAAAGTCCAGATAAACAAGGTCAACTGGGTTACCCTTACCCACATGCTTGTTAACACTCTCAAAAAATTCCAACTGATTAGTGAGGCATGATTTGCCCTTGCCAAAGCCATGTTGGCTCTCCTTTAGCAGTGCCTTCTTTTCTATATGCCTATTAAATTTATCTTTTAAGATGGTTTCCATCACTTTACCTAGGACACATGTCAAACTGAGCAGTCGGTAATTTCCTGGATCACCACTGGATCTTTTTTTGAAGATTGCTGTTACGTTCGCTACTTTCCAGTCATCAGGCACCAAGCCTGATTTGATGGGTAGATTATATATTTTGGCTAAGACATCAGCAGTTTTATCTTTAAGTTCCTTGAGAACTCTTGGATGGATGCCATCTGGTCCTAGTGATTTGTCAGCATTTAGTTTAACAAGACATGCAAGGACCTCCTCCCTGGTTATTTCGGTCTGGCTTAATTGTTCGGTTTCCCTCCCTACGAAGATAGGCTCTGTTTTGGGCATGTGGTCTCTCTTTTCCTCAGTGAATACTGAAACAAAGAATTCATTGAGTCTCTGCAATCTGTTTCCTCTTTAACAATCCCTTGCCTTCCCTTGTCATCCAATGGTCCAACGGCCTTCCTAGTTTTGTTCTTGCTTCTGAGTCATATAGCTCAATGTTTGGGTGATGTTTGGTTCAAATTGAATTACAGCGATCACATGTGTTTTTAATAAGTGCTATCCCTTTTAAAAGCTATCTCATGCATTTCTGGTATGCTGTGTGTGCTGCAATTTATTTGGTGTGATTCAGAGCATTCCTGATGGTCCCATTTTGCAGCTGGTGCAGTTGATTAATCTGCTTCTAAAGAAAGCTCTGGATGCTGCTCGTTGGGGTGACAGCCCTGTGGTGTGTGCAGTGGATTATAACATTAAAAAGAACAATGGAGAAACTTTTTCCTGTGCTGTATTTTCATCTTGGTTAACTGCTTTTTAAAAATTACCACAGTTGCAGTGCAGTTCTAGATACTTTGGAGGTGCCCTTCAGTACTGGTACTTGCATTGTATCTGATGCAGCGCTCACTCATTGGGTGGGGAAAAATTAACAGCAGGGGAAGTCACCACAGCCAGTGAGTGACAAAAGGTGAGGTAGGAGGTGGGAAGGGGATGTCAGTAATTAGAAGGGGAACAAATTGGAGCTATCCAAAGGTCTGTCTAGAGCCTTCTCCCAGAACAAAAAATGTCTACAGTGCAAACACAAAGATCATTCAAGTGAGAGATGCGAAGAATCTTTTAACTGTGAACCAGAGAGCTCCAACACCCTTTATCATTTAAAGGTACCCTTAGGTTATTTAAATATATAGTAAAGCATTTCTGGGCACTTATAGGCTGAAATCTTGTAATATATTGGAACCAAAGTAGGCTCACTGAATCAGTGGGACCTATATAGGTGTGGACTCACCAGATCCCTACTCTACTATACTGTACTATAGTTGTGGCTTGACACTGAATTTCAACCACAGAGCACTTTGCCTACATCACAAGTCATTGCTGGTCACTTTCTGCTTACTCTTAAGACAATGACTCAAGGCTACATATTAGTAACTTTAGGGAACATTTCTGACAATTAGGTTAATTTTGATTTGGTATTGAAATGTGCCTTATATACCAGGAATCATACCAAAAGAAATAGGAAAACTATTGTTGTTGTTTGTTTGTGTTTGTGTTTGTGTGTCTGTGCGTGTTTTTGTTTGTTCTCCTTAAAAAAAAACCAAGCCAGCTTCCATAATTAAGACACAATTTAAAAACTAAGAACATTAAGTATATAAATATTTTTTAAAAGACTCAAATGCCATAATCAAAATGGTAATCAAAATAAACACCAAAAACAGATTCAAAGAAATATCAACACACACACACACACACACACACACACACACACACACACACACACACACACACACACACACA
>JAHTLZ010000129.1:47451395-47463261 GCA_023846285.1 Phrynocephalus versicolor
ACACACACACACACACACACACACACACACACACACACACACACACAATAGATTCAAGGGAACAAGGCACAGCATGCCATTCAAGAACCCTCCCAGACAATCAAACACTACTGTAAGGGAAAGCCTGTCTGAAGAGAAAGGGATAAGCAGTCCTTGAGATGGGTTGGACCCAAACCATTTAGAGCTTGATAACCAGCACTCTCAATTGTGCCCACACCTGAATTGTCAGGCGGTGGATCTACAGTAAGACAACGGTTATGCAATCCCTATAACCAGTTAGCACTCTGACTACAGTGTTTTGGACCCTCTGAAATTTCCCACCACTTTCCAAAGGAAACTCTCTATAGAGCATGTTATAGTAATTCAGCTAGGATGTAACTAAGGCTTGTGTCACCATGGCTAGATCAGGCCTTTCCAAGGAGTGCTGCAGCTGGCACAGTAGTTTTAAACCTAGGCATCTGGGCTCAGAGAGACATCCAGGAAGACCTCCACCTGTGCGCAGGGGTTTTCAGAATGAGTGTGACCCAGCACAAGCTGCAGCCCTATTCCTTCTGCTGCTTTTCAACTGACCAGGAGCACCTCTGTTTCGTCTTAATTGCGTTTCAGTTTATTAATGCTCATCCAGCCCATTAATGACACCAGACCCCAATGTAAATCTGAAACGGATGGACAGGACAGAAAGAGATGGGTGTCACTGACTGGTGATACTAAAACCCTAAACTCTGGACAACTTTTCCCAGAGGCTTCATGTAGATATTAAATAACACAGGGGACAAAACAGAATCCTGAGGGTCCCTCCAGGCCAGCAGTAAGGGTGTCAAACAGGAACCGCCCCCAGCACCACCTTCTGAGTTCTCTCCTCCAGGAAGGTCTTCAGTCACTGTAGAACACTGCCTTCAAATCCCATCCCAGAGAGACAGTCCCAAAGGATACCATGGTTGATGGTATCAAAAGCTGTTGGAAGGTTATGCAGAACCAACAGAGACACAGTTCCCATGTCCAGGTCCTGGTGTAGGTCATTCATAAAGGCAACCAATGCAATCTCCATCTCAAAAAACGAGTCTGAAGCTAGATCGAAAGACGAACCAGTGCTTTTCCTGGCTGCTCGTGCAGGGACGATGCTGTTTGGCTCATTTCCTTTAGACGGCAGACAACTGGAGAATATTTACTACATCTGGTCAGATCTTTATACCCTTGGCATCTTTTTTTCTTCCAGATCTTTTATCTTCTATGGCTGAAGAAGTTGGGGAAAGCCCTCAAGCTCACTTTGTTTGTAACCTTTGTAACAATCTAGAAAACATTTTCCTCAGCCCAGAATTTTGCAATTGTTGTGTATCAATAGAGGCCAAAATCCTGCTGACATTTCCATGAATATTAGGGTGACTGGGCAATGGTTTTGCCCTCCAGTAGGATTGTATCTTGCAGAAGGGAGCCTGCCAGAGAGGAGAAAGTACCTATGTGGTTTCCCTTATATGATTACATAAGTGAACAGAACTGTGCCCATAGTTCTGTCAATCTTGACCAAAGCCCCCCCCCAAAAGGGGGGGTGAACTGCCTCCCCCTTTTTATATTAAAAGGGCACATTTTTTTAGGACAGGTGGGCAGAACTTACCTGCTCTGTATCAAGGTCGTCCGGGTATGTTGTGACCAAAATCCCTTTCGCCTTTACTGAAACAAATGTATAATCTAATTGAGCCCCCCACACACACACACACACAAATAATCATACAGTATAGGTGGACATTCTTAGGATATCTGAATTTATACCATTGGCTGGCTGGATGGCTCAGTGGTTAGGTACCTGACTGCAGAGTCAGAGGCTGGAAGTTTAACTTTCCACTGTGCTTCCTGTGAGTAAGCCTGCCTGTGGAGCCTTGGGCAAGCTGCACAACCCTAGGGTGCCCCCAGAAGAAGGAAATGGTACACTTCTGAGTATTCTCTACTGGGGTTGTCAAAGGGATGACAGCCCATGATTTTTATTATTTCAGTTACTCTTCCATTTGGCAACCAGGGACATAAGTGAACTGAATAAATGCACTAATGCTACACATAGCATTCCTTGCATAGTCAAAAAAAAATCAAACAGAAGTCTGAAGGCCAGATTTATCCCACCAAGTTCCACATGCCCTGAGTCCTGAAATGTGGGAATAATTTAGCATATGCTTGTGCTAGCTTCTTAAAAATAGGGATGAAAAATATATTTCCCCGATAGGATGAAAACCTCAATAACATCAATGTTTTTCCTCAGCTGGATATAGCTGTGGAATCCGTGAACTTTTGCGAGGGGCCAGCCAATTCCAGATCAGAATGTGCAAATCAGATCCAAGCGTAACAGTGGAAGGTGGGGGAAAGGGCTATCAAAGTTCATTTGCCTTTCAGGCTCATTCGGTGCCAAAGTTGACCCACTCTCTCTTTGAAGGAAAATGTGATGATTCTAAACACACCTCAAGTACATGCACACAAAAATATTTCTCTTCCTTATTTGGTGAAGGGAGTGCCGACAGGGAGGGCCTGCAAAAGGCACACAAACTGCAATAGACCGGCGAGTGACAAGAATATGATGTCAGGATGACTCACAATGGAGTGTGCTTCACTTTCAACCCCTATTGTTAAGCAATATGATATGTCAACAGTTAGTTGCTCTAAAATGAGTGGGCTTCTGCATGTGTTTATATGTTAGATTTGAATCAGCCTTCAACCAAAGGGATAGCATGACGTTATCTTCACAACAAATCTATCAAATACCGTTGTGGCACTACGCATCACTCCCAGCGCTACAGAGCAGCCATTTGCAGAGCAGTCTTTTTTCCAGACTAAAGAGCCTCAAATGTTTTAGCCTTTCCTCATAAGGGAGGTGCCCCAGCCCAGTAATCATTTTAGTCGCTCTCTTCTGCACCTTTTCCAGTTCCACTATGTCTTTCTTGAGATGCGGTGACCAGAATTGTACACAATACTCCAGGTGTGGCCTTACTATTGTTTTGTGCAATGGCATTATAATGTTGGCTTTTTTATTTTCAATCCCTTTTTTGATAATCCCTAGCATGGAATTGGCCTTCTTCACCGCTGCCACAGATTGGGTAGACACCTTCATGGAGCTGTCCACCAACACACCAATATCTCTTTCCTGATCACTCACAGATAGCTCAGAGCCCATGAGCTGATAGATAAAGTTTTGATTTTTTTGCCCCAATATGCATTACTTTACATTTGGCTACATTGAAACGCATTTGCCTTTTCGCCTCCCATTCCCCCAGTTTGGAGATATCCTTCTGGAGGTCTTCACAATCTCTGGTTTTTACCACCAGGAAAAATTTTGTGTCAACTGCAAACTTGGCCACCTCACTGCTTATCCCTGTCTCCAGGTCATTTATGAACAGATTGAAAAGCACCGGTCCCAGGACAGATCCCTGGGGCACACCACTTTTCGCCTCTCTCCATTGTGAAAATTCCCCATTGACAACTACTCTTTGTTTCTGGATCTCAACCAGTTGTATCTGCATAGTCTTGGAGCATGCTCAGACTGCATCCCACCTAGTATGGCATCACAGGAAAGCAACTAAGCATAGCATCTCCTAAGAGATAGGCTAAGCCAACTAAAGTGACTTCTGTATATACCTTAATCATAACATACTGGACGTTTTGAGATGGCATGTCAATCAGACTTCGAGTTGCCACATATGTTCATGAAGATACAAGAAGTTTCTTCCCCTGCCCCCTTTGTCTTCTAATTAGCAGGGAAGAAGCTGACTTGGCCTGGAGGTCTTCCCTCAAAAGATAAACTGCAGGGGGTGCTCCCATTTTGTTACGGGCAGAAACTCACCCTACCTCTCTCCGGGGTCCATAACCCATTCCCCCACCCACCCACCCCAGTGTTCCAGTTTCTTCACAGTATTTTGTCACATGTTCCTCCAAGGGGGGAAAATGTCCTCTGATGGGCAGAAAAATGTCATATCAGGAAAAACTTCCTAATTGTTAGAGCAGTACAACAATAGAAGCAATTACCTCAGAAGATGATGAGTGCTCTGGCGCTAGAGGCATTCAAGAGAAAATGGACAAGCATCTGGCAGTTATCCTTTGATTTGCACTGAACAGGAAGCTAGACTTGATAGCTTTTCCAGGTGTTTCCAACTCCATTACTCTATAATCTGATGAATATTTCAAAATCCTTCTGTGAAAAAGAACCGTACGATTTATTGTATGGTGAATACCTGTGTACACTGTGTCTGTGCATACGTATGTGGTGCAAATTTTTAGCTCACTGTAGTGACCCACTTTCATTTTAAAAATCAGATAACTATTGAAAAACCTTCACAGAATTAAGATCTACTCAGATGGATTCAAATTTCCCAAAGCTAGAAAAGCAGAAATTGAGCCTGATGCATTAAGAGGCTTGGATATGATGAGGCATGATGGTGTCACACATCCTCCTCATGGTTTGCAACATACCCTTCATGCAACGCCATTCAGTCTTGGTCTTTCTGACCTAAATCTAAAGGAAGCAACTGAACCTTACTGCATTGCTAAACGAATCCTCCTGTTAGTTGACAGAGCCCTGGAGGTGTGAAGGCCTGCTTTAGTTATTAAGGAAGGAGGGCTTATTTTTAAAAACAGCAGCATGGCAGAAGCAGAACTTGTGCAGAACATTTCACCCCTTGAATTCAGGAACAAGAGAGTGTTTTCTCCATTTCATCAATAAAAGTCCATCAGACTAGCAAGTACTTGAACACTAGGAAAACTGGAGTAACATTCTATTCATCACCTGATGACAGCAAAATCAGAGAAGCAAAGTGTTCTGCTTATATACCGCCCCATACCACTTCAAGTAGTCTCTGGGCAGTTTACAGTTTTAATTACAGTATGCAGGCTACACATTGCCCCCCCCCACCCCAGCAAGCTGGGTACTCATTTTACTGACCTCTTAAGGATGGAAGGCTGAGTCAACCATGAGGCTGCTCCCTGGGATTGAACCCCAGGTCATGAGCACAGTTTTACCTGCAGTACAGGCATTTAACCACTGCGCTACGGGGCTCAAAGCACAAGGAGGCTACATGGTATGCATCACTGCCCACTCCAGCAAATGCTGTTATCAGTCCTATCACAAGAGGTTCACATGGAAAGGAAAAGTGGGCAGAATCAAAAGGAATATTTACACCATCAAAGGTCCATCACATCATATATTTCAGCAGTGGAATACTGCTATTCAAGAAGCCAGTACGTGTATCTTTTAGTCATGCAACTTGTGTGCAACACGAAATGTAACACTAATGTCTTCACTACTAATAATTCACCAATGAGATTTACACCATTAGAATGACACTAGTATATGCAAGTGATAGGATTCTGGACAATGAAGGTAACAACTTGGCGGCTCTTTCATGACATTTAAAGCCAGTTGCTTGGGCAACTATTCACTCCGTCTCGTTCAGCTCTGTTCTGATTTTACAAAGGCAGATTGAGTTGCCCTGGTCTGTAAATCTGGAGACTTCACAGATATGGAACGATCATAATTATATTTTAGAACTGCAGAGTTGAAGGACCCTGTGGATCATCATCTCTACACTCAGTGAAGGAGGCAAAGTGGATAATCAGACTCCCACCCCCTGGCTCCACAGTCAGATACCTAAACCAAAACCATGTCTAGATGCTGGGAGGTAAGTGGTCATGATGTAACTATACATGTGTTGTACAGGCCACAAGGGCGTCGTTGATCCTTATCAATGGAAGTGTCAACTTCTTCTCCTTTCATATAACAAGTATGGCATCCAGATTCACAGCTAGGGTCCCACTTTGGCACTGAAATATCCTGCTGTATTTAGCAAGAACGGCTTCGTAGACTGTCATTTGACTGTAGACTCAATTTTCACACTGAATAGAAAAACAAGAACAGAGTCATCTTGATCTTTCTTTTATTTCCATGTTTTAAAAATACCTCTTACATAATCACAGTGATGTTCCAATCAAGCCCCACATCTCAGTGTTTTAACAATAACTTTCCCTCCTCACCATCCCACCACAAATGCATGTAAGAGAACTGAATATATGGTGCAGTTCAAGAACATCTTTAAAAAATAAATCATAGAACAGCAGAGCTTGGAAGGGACCATACGAATGATCAATTCCAGCCCCTGTCAAGGAGGCACAGTGGGGAATCGAACTCCCAACCTCTGGCTCCACCACCAAATTAACTAAACCACTGAACTCTCCAGCTGACAGCCACCATTAATTTGAACTACTACATTTCAGGCTTGTGCCAAAACATGCCTCCAACTGAATCAGCAATATGACTGTTTTCATCTCTAGAAGGTGGGCCTGGTTTCTTCATATTTCTTGAATAAAAAGGGTCTTACTTGATCCAAGCTGTGACCATTTCAGTCTGGGCAATCCCCTTAAGCCAGTGGTGGCCAAACTTTGGCCCTCCAGATGTTTTGGACCATAACTCCCAGAATTCCAAGCCTGTATTGCCAATGACAAAGGACTGTGGGAGTTGTGGTCCAAAACATCTGGAGGGCCAAAGTTTGGCCACCACTGCCTTAAGCCATTATTTACTCCTTCACAGAGAATTGGTGGAATCCAGGTGCTCAACTGCTTGGATTTATGGCAACCGGAGCGCAACCTTGGCTCAGCCTGCAGCCTCACCAAGACTTTGCCAAAGTCACCAAATGTGGAGCACCCCTTAGCTAGTTACAGCAATGCATCTACAAGTACGTGGCTGCCTTTACACATGTTTGTTTATTACACCGTATTGCTGAGCTGGACAGCTAATTCCTGAACAAGCATCATGTTTCCTTGCAGCTGACTAAACTGTATCCCACTGAAAGAAAGTATTTTTGGGATCTCTGGGGAAAACCAATAAATTTAAATGACCTTTTTCCTTTTTTGAAAAAAAGTGAGATGTTGTTCACAAATGCTCAAAAGCACAGAGAGGGAAGGAAGTTAGCTTGGTGAAGTTTCCTTTTGGACAACGTATCCCAGAATCTCATATCCAGTAGTCATGCAAGCTGGAGAATTCTGAGAGTTAACACATGTGCACAATTTCTCATCTTTACTAGGGTTGGCCTATTCGCAAGGCTGCTTTCATTATTATATTATTGCAAAATCCTGGTATTTTTTGAAAGCGCAGCAGAAATGTTGTGTCATAAATGCCTTACATTGTTCTAGACCAGCGTTGGCGAACCTTTAGTTCTCCAGATGTTTTGGACCACAGCTCCCAGAATTCCAAGCCTGTATTGCCAATGACAAAGGACTGTAGGAGTTGTGGTTCAAAACATCTGGAGTGCAGAAAGTTCACCACCACTGTTCTAGACAGTCTGGATTCCAGGGATGCCCCTCTTTGGGTTTTCTTCTGACAAGATTTCCTGTGCCTAACTGTTGCATGGCTGGCAGACATTCAACAGGTGAGGCTTACTTGGCAGGAGAAGAGGGGAGGCATGGCAGAAGTGTAATTCCTTTGGTGTTGATGATACAGGGACCGTTGCATTCCTCAGTAGGAGATTCATCTCCTTCCACCCTATTGTTACTTAGGTGGTGTCTGCCTGGATCCAAAACTGTGACAACATGCTGATTAAACAGCCAGGTTCTTTTTAAAAGCAGGGCTCTCCTTTCTAAAACAATGTTATGCATATAAACCCTATATAAGCCCATGCACACAGTTACACACATGTGCTGCTACCAGGTTGGAAATGAAAAACAAGGGCTAATTATGTTTTCCTGGCTGTTAAAAGCAGCCCATCAGCCATGGCTTGATTTTCGTTTGATTTTTGAAGTATTTGTGTTTCAATAACCTCCTTAACCCATCATTTCACCTCTGTAATTTCGGATATTTTGAAAAGCTCTGTCCACTTCAGGCTCCCGCACTGAAGATGGTTGTGACTAATGGGGCCACATCAAGCTAATTGCGAACACTAATTGCCATTTGCAGCCCAAAGATGAGACCTGCCTACATTACAATAAAAATCCCTCACTTCTTAAGGCAGAACGTTGGCTGGGCAAAGGGGAAGAACTCTGCTTTTGACGCGATGGAGATGGGGGTGGGGGGGGAGTAGCAGCAGGTCGAGATCACGCACGCCGATTTTTCCAGAAGGGTGGGGGGCGCCTGGAATAATCGCCTGGACCAACAGAGACACCCCGGCCGAGTAACTGGAGGGGAAGAGGGCAGGCGTTAGGTAGCATTAGCAGGTAGGCGGGAGACGGCTCCGGGCAGGGGCAGGTGTGTGTTTATAGCTGGAGCAAATAGAAAACACTTCTAAAACAGCACGTATAAAGCCAGCCGTGGGGGGGGGGTCTTCGGGGACAGATATTTCTTGGGAAACTCCGAGCAACCGACGCCTGCCTAACGCATGGAGCGAAAGCGGGGCGCCTACACGCTTCCAGCCCTCGCCCCCCACCCCACCCCCGTGGCGCATCATCCAGCTGAACAACGGCGGTTCTTCCCCACGTCCAGCTCGGACTGCCCTGGCCAGCCCACTCCGACCCGGTGGAGGACTGTGGCCCCACCCCTGTGCCTCTTTTGCTGTGCGTTATAGGTGACGGCACTCCTGCTTTTTTATGTGGAAAGAAAGGGAGCGGCTGAGGTTTTATCCCTGCCACGCTAGACAAATCTATGCTGGAATCCAGTTGAAAAGCATATTTTTATGGTTATGCACGCGGGCTTTTGGGGAATCCTTGTTTTTTGCTTTACTTCCACCCCACCTGTGCCTTCCTGCTCCTCCCTCCCCCAACACAATGGACAACCATTGGATGTCCTCCCCTCAGGTTCTCTAGCTCTAGGCAGCTTGGCTCCAGCCCTTTGCATATCCCACGTTTTCTCTTCTTGTTGACTAGCCCGATGTTCAAAAGCGGTCAAAAGATGCCCTCACTGCCACTCTTAGCCTCCTAGTCTCAGGTAAACCAGATTATCTGATACAAAGTCTGGGGGAACTGCTGGGGGGAAAGTCCACAATACACAACAGTTAAGAGTCCAGTTGCAGAGCAGGGCTTCCTGGCAGGGCTGCTTCCCCCAACATGCATTTCAGGTTCATTCAGAATGATGAGCAGCTGAGTTAAACTCTGAAGTTTGCATAATCTCCTCTGGAAGTTACTTCAATGGAATAAAGGTAGAACCCTGCACAATTGTGGATGACAGGGGGTTAATCAAGGCTGAAACAGTGCAGAGTTAACTGGAAGAAAACCCACTGAACTGCCATTAACAGTAAAATTATACTAGCTTTTTTTTGGGGGGGGGGTATATGTTTTCTTTTCTTTCTTTCTTGTCTTGCATATTTGTAAGAAAGCACTGTGGGTGTGGGTAGATGTGTTTTTAATCTTCCCAAGCTGTTGCACTGAAGGGTTACTTTAAGCTGAACATATGGAAGCACAGATAACATATGCACCTGCATGATTAAAGTATAATCATAGAAATGGATTGTGGGAATCGAATACTGAAAACACCATGGTTCAGTAGGAACACTTCTGATTCTGTGACACTACATAATGTGTATCTGAAATGAAGCACACACAGACAAAATCTAAACATTGTTACTTCCATGAAAGCAACTATCAAAGTACCACTTTACCTACATAAAACATGTCCCAATGTACTCCATAAATCCTCATGACAATGTTGCCCCATACTTGCATGCATCCATATTGTACTGTATTTTCAGATGGTGATATATATTGACAGGCTGCTTTTCTGTCAGAAAATCCATTATACAGCAGGAAGAAAAATACTTTAATTAGAAACACCAGCAGTGTTGTAAAACAATACCTAACTTTAAATAATCTACAGTTTTAAAAGTTGAAATAAGAACAATCCGCCCAACTCAAGTACGTTTCTGGTTTTGAAGAAAAATGCAAAAATACAATTTACCACATTATCTTCTGCAGGTTCTCTCTGATATAAGTCCTGCTGGTACAATGAGATATACTGGCAAGCAACTGAGTAGGCGACTGAGGTCTTATGATGTTTTGGTTATTAATAGTGGAGGAAACGAAAGTGGAAAGGTGTAAGATAGGGTTGATTCTCCAACAGTCTCATATGAAATTTCTGAATGCTAATGAAGTTGTGGGATCTGATAAATGATTTTATTAAAAGGAAGGTGGGAAAAAACATAATTATTCTGGCCAAATAATTGTAAGCACAAAGGGTCAGTTCTGTAAGGTGATGTGTTTAGATTATTCAAAATAAATAAATAAATGCATCCAACCATACAGTTAACAGTGCCTGGTAAATATACACACTTGTGGGCCTTGGTTAATGTTTCAATCAGCTCTTGATGAAACTCTGAAGTTTCTTCTATGGAAAGAGCAGATTTGTCCCAAGGAGACCAGCGGGAGTTTAAACACTTTAAAAATGAAAGACGTATTCTCCCCCACCCACACCTGACTTAAAATGAGAGTCTTTAAGGTCAGCCCTTGAGTTTGTAAATTGTTCATGGAATGACGCCATGATACATTATCCTAAGACGTCCATTTTTCATTCTGAGAATGAAGAACAGGAGAGTTTGCTTGCATCTTAATTTCTTCAGAAGAAAGACTGTCGGTCTTTTGCCCGGAAGGTTGGGTTCTGTGGGCATTTACTTAAGTCCAATATATGCATTTGCTGCAATGAATTTATACACCTTCAAAAAAGTGGGGACAGGAATGCCATGGAGGAATACCCAAGGGAAGCTTTGCGGAAGGTGACATTCTGTAAACGCCTCTACCATCTTTTTTCGGCGTCCAGGCCAAACCTTCAACATAGCAGGCCTCGGTTCAGCAGCCTTAGCAGTTACACAGTAGGCACGTGAACGAGAGGACCGCGTGGCCCTGGCTTTCCTATCTCTGTTGCAAGACCCTCTGGGAGCCCTTTGGTTTCCAGGGAGGTATATAAATGCCTGCCATTCATCAGGCGCCTTCGTCCTTCTCTTTCCCCTTGTGGGCACCTTAAGGAATGGGCTTTCTTGCTGCCGGTTTAAAAGGAAGGCGACCGCCGGACTTGATCCCAACAGCTGGATCCGTTGGAAGGAGCCAGTGGATCGCCAGGGCCGGCCGCCCCCTCCTCGCGTGGCCTCGCCATTCATAAAGCCTCCGCTTCCCGTGCAGGAACACCCAGCTCCCTGCAGCGCTCCGGACTGTGCCAGCGCCGCCTGGTTTTCCACCACTAAGCACGCGCGCACAGTAGGTCGAGGGCCAAGGGCCTTCCCCTGCCCGTAGGACCGCGGCACAGCTTGCCTTCGCTTCGTTTCTCTCCCGGAGAGAGGACCCCCCCCCCCCCCACACACACACACACCAAGTCCAGCCTTGGAAGATTTGCTTCCTTCGCCCTGCGCTTGAGCGTCCAGGTGGAGAGCGAGGATGGAGCATTCCCTGTGCCATCGGCCCAGTCAAAGACCGGCGGCGGCCGAGGGTAGGCCGGGGAGCTCTTGTAAAAGCCTGGGATCTTTCACATCAGCCTCTTCAATCTTGCGCTGGAAAACGTGGGCGGCGACGGGGGGGGGGAGGCTCGAGGGGGAGGGAGGCAGACCCCAGGCCTCTCTTTTGCCAAGGACTTCACCAAGCACCTCCTTAATCAGTGTCCCATGGCGGTGCTCTTTCAGAGTTCACCGTCTTCCTCTCCTCCCTTGCCTCCTTCTCCAGCGCAGAACACGGGCGCACATGTGCACACGGAGGTGTAAATAGAGATAATATGTTACCCAGATTCTCGCAGGCTATGGGGGGGGCGGGGATAGGGGAAGGTAGCGTGCGTCTTATTAGCTTGCAGAAGACCGATAAGGTTACTATGGAGTATGGACATTCATTTTCCAATGGCTTGCCTCGCTGCACGTGGTGTGTGTGTGTGTGTGTGTGTGTGTGTGTGTGTGTGTGTGTGTGTGTGTGTGTGTGTGTGTGTGTGTGTGTGTGTGTGTGT
>JAHTLZ010000129.1:47471735-47515800 GCA_023846285.1 Phrynocephalus versicolor
AGTAAGTAAGTAAGTAAGTAAGTAAGTAAGTAAGTAAGTAAGTAAGTAAGTAAGTAAGTAAGTAAGTAAGTAAGTAAGTAAGTAAGTAAGTGCTGCCTAGATGCCCTAAGCACATCCAATCTCGCCTAATCTCAGAAGCTAAGCAGGGTTGGCCCTGGTTAGTACTTGGATGAGAGACCACCAGGGAATACCAGGTGCTGTTGGTGCCTGGAGTAGGAACTGACAAACCAGTATTCCTGCCAAGAAAACTCCATGGACGTGAAAACAGCATCCTGTGTTCAGGTGTTGGAGCTCCTGGTGTGACCCTAGTCAACCCAACTGGTCTGCTTTGTTACTTCTGCCTGAATATAAAGAGAAAAACAGTCATTGCGATGTTTTCTGTGCCTACTATTTAGTAAGTATATCTGTTTTTACACCTGCCAGATTAAAATCCTATTGAAATCAATGGAGCTTACTTGGTGCCTACATTGTTACTGCCACTGCAGTGCCCTTTCTGCCTCCTTCCTTTAAGAGAGATGCTTACTCTCTTTCCCACCCAACTCCCACCATGAGCAGTGGAGGGGGGACACCAATCCCATACCAAGAATTCTCCCCGCCCTCCTCCCCAAGAACACAGCAGTTCTG
Source organism: Phrynocephalus versicolor (assembly GCA_023846285.1). Lineage (NCBI taxonomy): Eukaryota > Metazoa > Chordata > Lepidosauria > Squamata > Agamidae > Phrynocephalus > Phrynocephalus versicolor. The sequence continues at coordinate 47,472,360 of JAHTLZ010000129.1, forward strand.
TCCTACTTAATTATCTCTGAAATGTTCCATTTTTCTAAGAGGCAAAATAAGAACAGAGCAAATATTGCACCAAATCAAGATAGGCCAGGTCTCTGATCCAGTGATATTGCTTGTCCTTCCTTTTAACTCATTAGCCGACACTTTTCCCCCCTATTTAAAATGGAACATGACATTCATAGTGAGTGAAAGTGAGCTCTAGTAAATAAAGAGTCAAATAATTAATGGTCAAACAAATAATGGTCAGGGAATGCAGATCTAAATAGCCATGTTGTAAGGAAATTAGAGATGATAGCATCATTTCTTTAATTGTTTTTTTTTTAAGATCAACAGCATGGGGGCCAAACGAATCTCAGGTGGGAGTTGGTTCCACAAACAACTTCCACAAAGTTGAAGTTTTTGCTTTCTCATTAATATATGTACCCTTTGGGTTGGAATTGGTATCTAAAAGAGTTTTTAATTGCCTACTTGTCCTTCAGTAGTAATCCAACTAATCCTTTTTAAAAAAAATTTAGACCAGGAACATTTGCAAGTTATAGACCAATGATGCTGAAGAAAGTCAAGGTAGGAGCAATCTGAAGATGAAGTTTGCCCAGGTTCATCCATGGTCCTGCAGCTTGCTGAGACTCTACATTTTCCTCCTGCAAGCCTAATACCCGGATTTGAGGCCTACAGGGCAATATGTAGATCTTGGAGTTAGGGAGAAAGAGGCAAGCTGTGATGTTGTGCTCAGTGACAGGGAAGGCCTGTAGATTGATACCTTTGTTAGCACAATCTCAGGCAGAAGATAAAACTCTTTGCTCTCCTGGCAGTCTGATTATATCTGGCCCACTCTCTGGATTTCCTGCTCGAATGCCACGTTTTATACCATCTTGTCTGACAAAGAGCTCTGAGGAGCTCAAAAGCTTGCCTTATTTATAACTTCTTTTGATCCAATAAAGGTGTTGCCTAACCCAGAGTGTTGCTTTTGTGGAAGGATCGCAATGTTGTTTTTGGAACAGCCTCGGTATACTCTTTGCAGAATGGATGGGAAGTACATCTGTGAACTTCTAGGCACCTGAATACAAAAAGAACCTGCAGCAGCAGCAAAAGGCATCAGGGCATGGGAGAGAAACAAAAATTAAACAGTCTTGACTAAAAAGTTAATACATGTAGTGTTAGTTTCCACTTCAGAATGCTCTTCCTGATGGGGCTGCAATCTGACGTGTGGGTCCCTATGCAGCTGGGCCTCTGATCTCACAACAGCTTTGGGCACCATGAAGAGCCTAGAGAAGTTATTTTCCTGTAATATTTGAATCCAGTTTTCCCAAAGGCAGATTAAATGCACTCCTCTGAAGTTTGTCCCCATGATTCAAATCCAGCACAGGTCTATTTTTCTTCCCCCTTCTTTGCTTCCCTTTCCTGAGGCATGGAGAGTGGGGGGAAGGGCCAGTTGCCTTCAGACTACTGAGATTCAGGGATCAAGGGTCAAAGCAAATCAAAACACTTGACTCTTATAAGTCATTTGTTTATTAAGCATGTGTCCACCAAGCAAATCAAAACACTTGACTCTTATAAGTCATTTGTTTATTAAGCATGTGTCCACCAAACAAGTGCCAACGCCATTAATGCAAGGGAGGGCCAACAGGTGTCAGAAGGCCTCAATGATTTTGTAGGGGAAGGGGAGAAGTAGAACAACTCTGCCCCCCCCCCCCAAATTCTGTCCTCTCTTGAACCTCATACAGAAGGCAGAATCCAATTCATGGAGTCCTCCTCCTCTTTCTCTTCTGTATTGCCTCTTTTAAATGCTGGAAGGGGCTTTTAACAAAGTTAGACAGTCAGCTACTTTGGCTACATAGTGTTTATATGGGTATGGCATTGGCTTTCCCTGTCTCCTGTATCAGGATTCCCACCCTCCATGTCCATAAAATCTGGAACTACTGGGAATTAATTTGGGATGTGGCCTCTGCTTTATTATTGAAGTGGGGGGGGGGCAGCAAGGAAAGGCAGTGAACTCTAGAATCAGTTCTTAGCATTCAGACGTTTTCTTACCAGCCAAGCCACTGGCTTAGAGGATCCTGGGAGTTGTAGGATAAACGAATACCGTTCCCAGGCTTAGTTTAGGACTGTGTCCTCTGTCTTAAGCCTAGATGTATTTCCGTCCCATTCATTTCAGTCTGGTCAAGCCGAACGGATTATTGTGGACTGTTGGTCGTGTGTATGTTTTTAGATTAATTTATCAACACGTCTAAAATAGGGGGGGAGGGTCGGAACACAGGGACGTGCTTTAAGGTGAGAGTAAAGCCATTCCCTCCGCACAATTCGGAATTGGCCCGCAACTTTCTGAGATTTCCGAGGGAGGCGGAAAGGTCAGCGCGTCTCTTGCTTGCAGGTGGCGCGCTGTGCCCCGGAGTTAGGAGTGAAAGTGCAGCCGGGGGTGGGGGGAATGAAAGCACGCCCGTACCTGGATACGCAACCCCCCCCTGGTTTCTTGCCAAGCGTGAGGCAGTCGCTCTGTTCTGAACAGGGGAGAATTCGATATGTCCACTTCGTTGATGGCTTCGTTAACAGAGGCGAGTTCCGCTCTTAGGACTCAGGAGTCAGGACGATCCTATTGAATGAATAGTGTCAGTCTCGAGGCGGCTTCCGAGCGCATCTTTTTGCTGCGTAATTAACAGGCAAGTCCCGAAACAGATCTAAAAGCACCCAGGAGACCCTTGGCTCGGCTTTGGAAACGCAGGCGTGCGTGTTTTTTTTCTGCCACCCGTTCCTGTACCAGAGGCCAGCGTTCCTTGCCCGGCTTTTTTGGGTCGCCTAGGGAGGCTTAAACAAGAGTCGGTGGGAGCCGCGGGCAAGCCGGCGGCCAAGTTAGGGGTTCCAGCCCATTTCTTCCGAGTGGATCTGGTTGCAACCCGGAAACCACGACCAGCTCTATTCTAGTGTTTCAGCCGTCAATGAAGCAGAGGATCGGCTTCTCTTCGTCTGAGAAGTCGAGCCCCGACTTGGTGGCTACTCCGTGATAAGTCCCATTACATTCAATGGTGAGATTGTTCACAAATGAACGTGATCTTTATTGAGGAAGCCACGGGGCTGGTGTGGGAGTAAACAGACCTAGGATCTGGGCAGAGTGCGCCCGTGAAGAAGAGGGGGATAAAGGGGCCCTTAATCACACCCCTATCCCGATTGCTTCTCTCTGCCATGCCTTCTCCCAGACTTCCCCCAAAACAGGAGCTGGGGGGGGGGCATCACAATAGAGAGAAGGGTCGGCCACGTGATTTAAACATTAAACGCCCTTAGATCTGGAAAGACAGACTGAGTAAACAAAGCAAGGCAAAGCTGGGAACCAGATTGCTTCCTCCGTCCCCACATATACATGCAGGGACTGCGGTCGTAGCTTGCAGCGGCAACGTGCTGCAATCCAGTCAAAGCTCTGGCGTTCCGGGGCTCAACGGCAGGCACCACCGCAGCCTGGAGTGAGTGAACGGTGGTTTGCAGCTGGCCACCTTTAGCCTCCATCTCAATGCGGCGCCGGTCTTCCTCGCACATCCAGGAGCTGACGGTGGCCTTAATAGACCAATGAACGTGCAAGACAGAATGGAAGGTGCCGTTCCATACCAAGCCATGCAGCTGCCTAGAACTCACTCCTGATTAAGCCTGCACAGGATTGCGCGGCACATCTGTTTTACTTAAAAGTAAAAATAAATTGCATAAAACTCCGTTTTCCGAAGAAGCCTCTCTCTGTTCGACTAGGAGAGGAAGTTTTCCTCTAACTACCCCATGGCTTGTTCAGGCGACGTGAGAATTTGTTGGTCGCCGTGATATTGAGAGAGGCCCCTGTGCGGACCCGTGCGCCGAAATATCTTCTCTTCCCTCCCTCCCTCCCTTTGAAACCTGCCCATCTTCTCTCTGAAGGAGGTTTTTTTTACCCACCCGGATGCATACATTATTCCTTGCGTCCCTCCATCACATGATCAGGGAAAGGGAGAGGGGAAAGTCACGCGACTGAGATTTACTTGATATTCACATGAGGCCAGTCATTCTGGATATTAAGTCCGCCGATTACCCGATCGGAGGGCGAAATCTCTTGATGTTCTCTAAGAGATGTCTCCAAAAAACTTGAAAAGTCAGTCATGGTGAAAGAGTGGCGGCGGCGGCGGCGGCACAGATGAACACAATTAGCTAGCCAAGCTTAGCGTTAGCTCTGTAGCAGCCCCTCCACCCCAAGTGTGGAGCTCAACAAAAGCAAAGAATCGCCCAGGCACCTGGCTGCGGAGCCAGAGGTTGGGAGTTCGATTCCCTACTGCGCCTACTTGACAAGGGGCTGGATTTGATGACCCGGGGGGCCCTTTAAGCCCTGCAGTTCATTTTTATAAAGGGGAACGGGAGGGGAAAAAAGAGGTCGGCTGGTTTCCAAGGTGTACTAAACTGTCTCACTTTCAAAACAAAGTACTGTACATTACTTTCAAATTCGGAGCACTCATTTCTAGAGTACAGCTTTGGTCGCCTCTGGGACCAACAAGACACCTCGGTTAGATCCTTGCCTATGCAAAAACCCCTTAACTGCTCTGTTGGGACAAGCTGTTAATGTCTCAAGTGGGGTTTCCCAGAGTGAGAGAGAAAGACCGTGTGAACCTCCGTGACCCTCCGGGTTCTCTATTGTGAGTTCCGTCAAGCTCACACAGCGTCAAAGGGGCTTTTAAAAACCTGTAACAACGAACCTAGCTGCCTTAGATGCCCTAAGCACATCTGATCTCGCCTGATTTCGGAAGCCACCCTGGTTAGTACTTGGATGAGAGACCACCAGGGAATACCAGATGCTGCAGGTGCCTGGAGTAGGAACTGGCAAGCCCCTCCAGTATTCCTGCCAAGAAAACTCCATGGACATGGAGTCACGAAGAGTCGGTCACGACTATAATGATGCAACACACACAACAACAACAACGAACCTATCTTAGATATATATTCCGTCTGAAAACAAAGTCTCACCAGGAAGCCCTCCACGGGCTGCCACCAGCCCTTGCCAGCAGCGCCGGTGGCAAAGGAGGGCGGGAGTGGTCGGAGCACTTGTGTCGGCTGCCAAGTCCGTTCTGGCGAAGTGGAAGGGCTCAAACTGGACTCCTTGGCACAAAATTCGCCTTCCTGGTTTATTGGTTTTTCGTTTTTTAAAATATCGCGCTCATTAGCATCACGGTCTGGAGGACATTAAGACAATCGTCTTCAAGATGGGTTGGGGGGACCCCTGTGCAAAGGGTGGGGGGAGGCTCAGGCTGAAGACACTTGATCACCTTGCAAGTTTGAAGCACAGCCACGGGAATCGATTCTTGGGTTTTCTGTACCGGCTGAGGGTGAAGCAATGGTGATTTCAGACATTATTATGGATGAAGACGACCATCACCTACCTCTGGGCTAAAAAGGTCACGGGGACCCGGGCAGCCTCATTAGCCGACTGAATGTTAAAGAGTCTTCACTGATGCTGAGAAGCGCCTGCGAGGTGAATCAGCCGTTCCGCCTTCCCCTCCCCCTCCCCGCCCTCCCCACTTTTGCCCTTCCTCCCCCTCTGCGGGCTCAGTGCACAAAGCACGGGAAGCAGCCTCTGTTCAGTCGAGGACAAACCTGTCCGGGTACTGAAACCCTAAACGTGCATAAGAGGGGGAAGACAGTCGGTGCCATTTTGCCTTTCGGGAACTTCCTGTCTGCTGCAAAGCTCAGAGGGAGCGTGGGGTGGAATGGTGCTGAGAAGACGCGGGAGACCAAGAGGAAGAAGGGGAAACGTTGGATGGGATTTGAAAGCCGCATCAAACTGTGAGAGGACCCACTGGACGAAAAGAGTGGGTTACATCAACACTCCTGTGAACAACACCCTAAGCCAGGCATGTCCAAACTTCGGCCCTCCAGATGTTTTGGACCACAATTCCCACAGTCCTTTGCCATTGGCAATCTAAGCTTGAATTTCTGGGAGTTGTGGTCCAAAACATCAGGTTCGGACATGCCTGCCCTAGTCAGTGGGTGTACTCGAACTAGGATTTAGCCCCGGAGGAACTGGCATGGAGGTGAAAAAGTGTTTCACTAACAGTCCCCCATGTGCTGCCTTCGTCTTGCTCTCCATGGTACCTGGGGCTCCATTGAAGCGTGCTGATATAAACATGGAAGGGAAAGAACGGCCATTCTTTCAAAATAAAACAGGGATAATTCGGGGCTCTTTGACTAGTGAACGCCGTTGAGTTCGCCTCCTCTTTTTCAATTCCCGCAGAAAACAAGTATTAATCTGTTGCCCTTCCTACCAATGCCGTTAACAGGCCTTGTGGAACGTCCATGTTCAGGAGTAGTTCGCCCGGAGAAACAGAGATAGGAGGGACAAACTACAGAAATGGGCTGTTGTTGCCCTCAAGCTCTGTTTGCAGGTTTCATGGAAGCGTGTGGCTGGCCGTGGCTGGAAACCTGGCGCCAGGGTGGATGGACGCTTGGTCTGCATCACCGTGCCTAGTCTGACACCCTTTGAACCAGTGGTTCTCAACCTGTGGGGCCCCAGATGTTCCTGGACTGCAACTCCCAGAAACCCCTTGCAGCACAAGGGGATTTGCAGTCCAGGAACATCTGGGGACCCACAGGTGGAGAACCACTGCTTTGAACCAACCGAGAACATGGAATAATAGGACCTGCTCCCCAATCTGAATTCAAGACAGAGTTTGATCCGGATTAAAGGGAACAAGAGGGAGAGATGAAAACAGAGGTAGCGCACCGCCCCGTTCAGAAAAAAAGATTTAGGAATCTGCTTCCCCCTCCGCCCACATGTTAACTTCCATTTTCCTTGCCTTAGGCCCTTTCACCCGCGGTGCCTGAGCCACTCAGGGCCCTTCGGAATCAATACACCTGCTATCTAGCTTTACTGAATCCTAAGGACAAAGGAAAGTAGCTGGCCATTAAACTAAAGCATCTCAGATTTTCCTAGAAAGGGCTTTATATTTCCCACAATGCTTAATAGGCTGATCTTTAACAAATATGTGGTAGAGTAGAAAAGTATCCCCCCCCTTAGAACCAAACACACCACTAGGTTTAATATGACTGGCCTTAAAGTGGGGACGACCTCCTTGCCAAAATAAACACAGCACAGCCATGCTGTGGTCAATGGCCATATTATTTTGGCTGGAAGACACCTATTATTTAACTAGTTTGAGAAAAGGAAAGACGGAAACATTGAACTTTTCCTTCTGATTATTTCAATCACTTTGGCTTTTATTTTTCCATCCTTTTTTTTTAAAGGACTCAAGCAGTTCCGAGGCTAAATCATTTGACTGATATTTTGGTCTCTGCAGGTCACCAAAGGCGAGCACCAGCAATTAGATCCTGCATGCGAATTAAGCTGGAAGATCAAATACTCCATTACATGCCAGATTTCCTCTTGGCACCTGTTGCTAGAGCTACAGAGAAAACTAAAGTGTCTAAAAATAAAACAAATATGAAAAATGCATCTTCAGTCCCTTCTGGCTGCATTTACAGGACACAGCGAAGTAGTTGGGTGCAAAAAAAGAGACACAAAAATAAAACAAGTGATCACCATACATACATCCTTGAAGGGCCTTCCTTTGGCAACCTGAAGAGTCTCCCACCCTCTGGGAGAACCGATCTACTTCGACCTGCATTTAAAATAGTGAAAAACCCAGCTTTCATTTTAAAATCTGTCCCTGATCTCTTCCCTGAGTCCTTTGGGGCCAGTACTATTCCGTAATAACAATAAAATAAACAGATAAAAGTTCATGCCTCAGTTTTTGCAAGCATCCTCGCTTATGCATTTGTTTGTTTGTGTATATTACCTTAAAAGTGACAATCATTACATCTTCCAGTATTATACCAAATTTAACCGGCCAGCTTAATTGGCACGTTTGCAGGTCCTCCCCTAATGGCACTTGAAAATCTAGATGCCTTGTGAGTTTACAACCAAGTGGGACCTTAAGGTCGCCCCAGCAACGGCTTGTCCGGCCCAGGGCTGCATTGCCCACCCCCGGAGGATGGGGCGAGACCAACGTGGCATCGCGAGATAGGGAGGGGTCTGGGCCCAGGGCGCTCCCCTTTTATACCCAGGCCCTCCCCTTCCTCGGCCTCTTCTCACCTGGTCAGCAAATTTACAAATCTAAAGCTGTTGGGACGTGCCTTCAGTAGCTTAGCCCGCACTCTTGTTGAATTTCAGCAATGGACGTTTTCTGTGGTCCTGAGTAGAAATATTACATTCCCAGAAACTTGGGGGGGGGGGGACTGGTGTCACTCCCTTCCCCCTCCTCCTCCTTGCCCAATTTTCCGGCTTACGCCAAAGGTTTTTTGCATGGCTTCAAACTTTCCGGAAATTGTACAGCTCTTTGTCCGGCATCATCCTCAGTCGCCTTCGCCCCTTCACAAAACTGTATTTCCCACGATCGCCTCATTGCCAGATTTAAAAAAGTTTTAAAGTCTCTTTAGAGATGAGCAGAGTAGACACCCCGAATTACTAACTGGCTCATGAACCTTTCTGTCACCTACAAATCCTATGACCCAGAAGAAGCGTGGCCGGGGGCATCGGTGCCTCCTATCTAGGGCGGGAGGGTGTCACCCACGACAACCACGGCTGACCAGTCTTTTTTACTCGAAGGAGAGCCTGCTTCCGGTCCCTTGAGCAACCCACGAAGAGCATTTAAACCCGCAGGTGCCTCCTCCTTGAAGACCATCAGGGGTGGAGGAGTCAAAGAAGCAGCCCCACCCGCCCACCCCAAAGAATCGGAACTTGCACTTTTTGAGAAGAATCACCTGTATAATCAAATTCACATGATAGCAGCTGAAATTCTACCCAGAACAGAATGGTTCAGCAATGCCAATATGGATTAGATCCGAGTGCTTGGATTCCGACAGGCCATCCGTCGGCGAAAGGCAAGGAAAATGGAACAATTAACAGCGCTTCAGAGAATTTGGGGGAGGGGAGAGGCATGGGCGGGTGGTCGTGATCAGACCACCCTACGGCCCTCCTCGCCTTAAATTTTCCCCTATATGTATCTGCACGTGGGCGTGAACGGCCACCTTATTTCAAGGCTTCTCACTGAACGTAAAAGGAGCAACGCCGAAGCGCCGCACCGTCATTCATTGCCTAACCAACTTCCATCCTAACCGCATTACTTGGAAACTTTCGTTCTATGATTCCGAGCCAAAGGGAGGCGGTCTACCTTGGTCTACGTCGACTTAGAGACACTTAGAAGTAAGGGGGGGGAGAGGGGGGGAGAGAGAGAAGGAGGGAGAGGGCAAAACGTTTTAGCACTCAATAGATTTGTTTCAGTGTGAATTTTGAGGGACAACATTTCATTTCCTGAGCACTCATGTCCATTCCCTACATTTATTCCATAGTGGGTGACATTCAGGTGCAGGTGACTCCATGAAATAAATTTAGGGGACCTGGAAGTTGAGTCATGGCTACTGGAGTTCTTTTTGAGAGATAGAAACGTTTCGCTGCTCATCCAAACAGCTTCATCGGTCTGAATGAGCAGCGAAACATTTCTATCTCTCAAAAAGAAGTCCAGTAGCCATGACTCAACTTCCGGATAAACTCACCTGGATGAGTGAGAATCTTCACAGACAAATTCAGGGGACATGTATTTGTACAACCCTGTGTCTCAAATGGGTCCCGAACAACCAAAGTTTTCTCTGAAATGAATCTGTCAGTCTTAGAGTATTGCTGCAGTATTTTTGCCTATCTGAGGCAAATACTGTATTGTAGGTTGTGGCTTCCACGTGCAGACTATTTGGAAAATAACAGATGGAGTCGGGACAAACGCCCCGGTTCCTAAAAATGTTCCTAGGCCTTCTCTTCTTCCAGCGAAACTTCATGTTCTGAAGGGGGGGGATCTCTCTAACATGTGGGGCAATCCTCCCTGACACCGTTACTTGAAAGGCGAAGCAAAACAAGGAAATTCGTTAAGAGCCCCGCCACAGCAAGCAGTGGGAACCTGTGTAGCAAAATTTTCCATGAGGGCTGCCAAGGAGAAATCCACCTATGTGCCATCTGGCTTGCGGATTGGGGAGCAGGGAGAGGAAGGATCAACAACAACAACAACAACAACAAGGTCCCTGGATAAACAAATATCAGCAGGCCCTTTCTAGATGCAAGAATGCTACAATTTGGAGGGTGGTGGTGGTTCACCAGCTAACTTTAAATATATGCTTCTCCCCGCAACACAATTACTAGGAAGTGTCCGCTTGGTATTTACTCGACCTGTCACAGAATCTACGGGGCCTGTAGATAAACTACACCAGGAAGGAAAAGAACACTGAGCAAACCGGTTGAGGTAAGACAGCAGAGGAGTTTTAACTGCCCTGTAATAGGTGGCATGTTACCTATCTCCCTCTCTTCCTGCTAGTTCCTTTCTCCAAAGGAGTCTGCTTTTGGCAGGGCAGACAGCCATGGAGAAGGTGGGGAGGTCCCTTTAAGGACAGACTCATGATGAGGAGGGAGGCATTTTACACAGGCTCAAGATATACCATATATAACTTAGCTCTAGTACAGAAGGCAAATTCTAGGGCAAATTCAGCACAAACCCTTTCCTACTGTTGTGCTGGGTTCTTACTCCACCCGGAGTACTGCTGTATCTATTTATAATTATAATAGTATTGTAACGTGTTATTATGGGAATCGTACGTCTCAGGAGGGAATCTGTCTTTCCCTTTCGGTCCTGTGCAATTAATGCAGGCCCATTATCACCCCAATAAAGCCACCTCTGTCTTTCTAATAGTCAAACCAACCCGACGACCGTGCAGATAGGAAAGGGATCCGATCAAACAGCTTTAAACCGCAATGGTTGACGAGGTTCTCTGGCGAACTTAGCTGGGACTCCAAAACACCCCGACATTCCCCCTTCCCTTTTGGGGGGGGGAAAAAAACCACGAGCACGGCTTGTCTTCTCCCGATAGCTGAAAATCTCCACTTCTGTTTCCTTCTGTAGGACCAGCACAACGGTGGGACTCAACCTCTTCCCCTTCCAGGAATTAAAAGGTGCCTCCCCCCCCCCCCCCCGCCGCCAAGGCTTCCGCTGTGCAAAGCGTCCCCGTGGCCCTCCTCGACCGAACTTTCCTTTAATTCAACAAAGCGTCGTCGTCGTCCCCCCCCTCGTCTCCAAAACTGAGAAAAACTGACAGTCCATTATCCCTTTGTAGCCAAGAGCTCCCTCCGCCCACCGCCCACTCAGAGCTGCAAACTTCTCTTTGAAAGCCTCTTTAGGAAAATAGACCATGTTTTAAACAGTTCTTTAATTGGCTGATAATCTCTCTCTCGCGCGCGCGCGCGCGCACGGACACACACACACACACTGAGCCTCTGGGAACCTAAGAGTAAGAAAAAAGAAGACCCCTGAGAGTTCAGAAACGGCGAGCCCCGGGGTCCATGGTTTGTTAGCGCAGCGGGAGGAAGTGGGTGTCCCCGCAGTTACTTTCTCTCCGAACTTTGCCACTTCTCGGCACCCATCTGAGACAAACTAGTGCCCTTTTTTTCACCCCTTCCACCCTCCAGTGGAACTGAAGTTCTTTTAAAGAGAGCAACTCTCTTTTTGTTTTACAGAACTGCTGCCCACCATGAAGTGACGTCATAATTCACCGGAGAAATTTTATATTGCCTCCGCAGTTTTAGAAAAGCACCCGGTAGAAAATCCTCCCTGGACGTTAACTCCTGATCCCTAACTTCGGTTCTCTGCAACACTATTTATGCGCCCATGCCCTGCTTGTAATTACGCTCCATGAACGCCAGCCACGAAATCATGTTGTTTTGTTTTTTTTAATGTGTTTATTTTAAAAGCAAAAAGGGCAAATATTTATAAAGCTCCTCTCGTTTAACTGGAATGGCTCGAAACAGAAGAAATGTGAAAGGGATTAGGAAAACGACACGAAATTTGTGACAAATGTGTAGGGCTGTTTTTTTTGGGGGGGGGGGGTTGTTTTTGTTTTAATTTCCCAATATCAATATTTTCAGGAAAGCCAAAAGTTACAGCGTCTCGTTTGGAGGTGTGTTGTTATAAATAAGTTTGTTATTTGATAGAGCTTTTTTATTTTCCAGGGGAAGGGATCGTTTGCTTATTAATAAAGAGGTTCTTTAAAAAAAACAAAACCTGACTATTGAGTCTAAGTCCCTTATGATTATTAAGAGTCCTTAAGCAGTGGAGTTTAAGGGAAAAGGAAACTGCTCCTATCATTTAGACCTTAAATCGACAGCGCACTACAACACAAGGGAGAACACCCTGGGCTTCAAATATAATTTATTCACAGATTGGCATTTAACACATACCAAAAGTCACGCTTCAAGTAGCGACGGGTGTGTGTGTGTGTGTGTGTGTGTGTGTGTGTGTGTGTGTGTGTGTGTGTGTGTGTGTGTGTGTGTGTGTGTGTGTGTGTGTGTAGAGCGAGCGAGCGAGAGAGAGAGATTCTCTTTAGAAACAAAAGATGCGGTCAAAGAGGGCTGCGATCCTGACCCTTTTCTAATTCCCAAATCACTTTCAAACCCGCCTGCAGGCTCCGGGGAGTGGCCATAATGGGAACCAGAAGAGGGCAAAAGATGAGCCACTTAGGAAGGAGAAGGGCTCGATTGTGAAGGAGGAAAGGCCCGGCCGGAATTTAACGCCAGAGCGAACGAGGCAGACCTTCCCCCCCTTTCTCTCTTTCTCTCCTCGATCTTGAATTCGTTAATCTCTGTGTCTCCTTCTCACACTGTTCTCGTTTTGAGAGGGCCCGACGAAAACGAGAGGAGACGTTCGCTAGAGTTCCCGCACACGCTTCTTCTCTTTTCAAGACCAGGCCCTTTACTAGCCTGTTTTCAAACAGCAAATATAAATAAACAAACAAATATATATTTCGAAGAGCCCCCGCTCAGTCATCTCCAGTGACGGGTCGCGTTTAATAGAAAGAGGGCGGGCAAGGAGACGCTCCCGCGGAAAAGAGGAACAGACCCGGCGCCGCTTCTTCTAATGGGACCTCAGGATGGAGCTCGCGGGTCTTCGGGATCTACAAAAGGAGGAATAGCCCTGAACCCGATCCACCCGGATCCCCACACACCTTTTAAAGCGCCGAGGCCCTTGTACAGGAAACTAACGTTCAGAATTCAGATCGTTCCACCCGAGCTCAATGCGCACGGGGTGAGGCGGTCAAACGAGATCCCCGAAGGAGACTAAAGCTCTCTTAAATTCAGAAAAGTCTGTAAACAATGCTCCGAGACGAGGGAGGGGTAGGGAGCAATGCCGAAGTAAAGCTGAATTAACTATACTGTGTAGAATATTTCTCCCGTTTGTTAGAATAGGCGAAGCAACAAGTTCCATAAAGCTCGCTTGGGCCTCACTTTTCCTATACATCTCACTGAATATAACGCATTCTCTGAACAGAGGCGAGGCACACGTCCAGAGCTGAAGCAAGGCAGCTGGCTCAAGAAGCAGAGGCTTTCTTGGAACCATGCAGACCTAAATTCGGGTTATTTAGGCTTCCGGCTTCTGGATCAATCCTGCCCTGTACAACCGGCCCACCATGAAAATAAGCAACCCACGCTTATTTGTCAGCAGCCCCCGTCCAGACTCACGAGCTCTAGAGATGATTCGGAGTATAGCACCCAACACAAGCGCGCGCGCACACACATTCGGAGGACTGGGGATGTTGGGATTCCTGGTCCAGAATGTCTGGGGGAGACACGCTGTTCTTCCCCGATGTAAATCAGACTCATTCTTTTTTCCTCGGTTTAGAGAGAGAGGGGGGAGGTCACGCTAATCACTGAAAGCACAAATCGGGCAGAAAAACCTCTTATTAGATCCCGTCAGTGCCTAGCCAACAACTGGAACCCACCCCCCGTCATTAGACGACATAATTATGGGCATGCTTTGGGGGGGGGCGGAATTCAGCGGCCCCTCTAAGGTTTTTAATTAGCTCAACAGGCCCCTCTCCCATCCAGCCCTTGGGAAGGAAGCAAGGGCAGAATTTGTCAATTTGGCAGGTTTGGTTAGAACATCTTTTCCCTTTTCCACCCACGGACTTTCCTTTTTACTACAGAGACGTGGATCCGTGCTTTTGGACTAGGGCTCCCAGAAGTATGGTTGTCCTCTGAAAACACAGAGGGCATAATTCTTCTTCTCCGCTAGACCCGCCCCCCCCCTTTAAAACCTCTTTAAAATGTCCTGCCCTGATTTATTTCAAGGTTTGGGGAATAGAAATCTACTCTGGAGCAGCAATAGTCAGAATCAATTAATTCTCCCTCTGGGGAAAACTGCTAATGATTTTCTTTACGGCAACGGTACCTTCAAGGCATCCCCTCACCTTGGAACAGGAAGTCAGTCCAACACCAGGAGGGCTTTCATTTCTACCCCTTATTTCACAAGAAGTACAAGCCACAGGCTCCTTTCTTGAGGATATGTTGGCACTTCCAAATAGAAAGGAGCTTTCCGGGTGTGACTGGAGCTACCTTTAACACGGAGACATACACAGAGAAAGGGCTACTCGGTTAGAAATGTGATGGGTAAAGATGATACAGTCGTGCTTATCTAGTGGCAGAAAAAACCAGCACCTGATGGGATGGTTCTCCATTGCCCTATTGTAAGTACTGTACCTGACCTTCAGACAACCAAAGGTATATAAACCACAGAACAATGTTTACAGAAATACAAACTGTGGCCCAGGAATGAAAAAAAAAACACAGCATGCCAATGAACCAAGTTAAAGCAATGTCACCTGGTTTCATTCGTCACAGAAAACCAAGCTGGCTTCCCTCTGTTATCCCTGATCAACCATTTTCTTTTCACGTTTAAAGGAGAAGCGGGGAGATGGGGGGGGGGGCATCCCGGCTCTCCTTGGTGTGTAGGCTGGTAGAACAAGAGACAGCCTCTAGACGCCTTATTTTGCAATTGTTCTACTGAGCTCCTGCTCTGGAATAAGCTGCTTATGCCCTCTAACCTTTAACCCCTGAACTCCCCGGTCTTGCCCCCCCCCTTTCCATTTTAAGAGGACACCACACAACCTTCCACTTACTTCTGTATCTGACACAGGGCAAGGGAACTATTTATCCAAGCGGCCATCTGAAAGTGGGGAACATTTAACAGACTGAAAAGATACATTGTGCTCAGCAGTTTTTGCTTTCACCGGTCCCCTTACTTCTCTGAACCCCCAGCAGAATGGAATGGCGCTTCCAAACAACACAACTGTTGCGGCTTAAGGCTGCACTCCTATGCACACTTAACGGCAAACCAATCGGATTTACCTCCAGGTGAAAACGCATAGAATTGTGCCACACTTTCCCCAATTGGATTTCGTTTTTAAGAGTGCCTTCCAGCATAAGCGACTAGGCACTTTAATTCGCTGAGCATTTACTTGCAAATGAGTATACAGTGGACCCTCCTGTAACAAACGGTTTGTATAACATGAAATCTGTACAACATAAAACATTCCGGAGATAGGGGAAATTTGCTTAACAGAATCGCCTATAGGGCAAATGGTACAACAGAAAAACGGTCACGACTAGGGATTAATCCATTTTCAATGCATTCCTATGGGATATTTGTATAAAGTAAAATTTGCTTAACATAATTTCATTTGGAACGAATTAACTCGTTTATAAAAGGTGCTACTGTATTTAAGATCTGGGGTTAAGCAATGTAAAGGTCGCAACTTCCAGTTCACTGGCGTGGCCTTTCTTACCTCCCCCCCTCCAAAAAAAAAAAACCCAATCCTCAAGAAAAATAAATTCTACCTATTAGCTCCGGTCCCCACCCCGTTGACTTCCAACGGATGATGAATCTGATCTAATCCTAACTTCATCTTCCTTCGGAAGCAGCTGTTTGCTTCTCCTCCGGAGATGGAAATGTGCTCTTTTCACACTTTTATAAGCAGCGTTTGTGAAAACAACCTTGCACGCACCCACCCTGCCCCACCTTTTTCTCACACGCTCCTTGATTTGCCACCCAACCCGTTGCAAAGGGGGATGAGGGGAAGCAAGTATAAGGAAGCCCTTCAGCTAAGCTCTGCTCTGACGGCCTTAAATGCTGGCATTGGGCCGGTCGCCCTTCGCCTCGGATCAGCGGAATTATTCCGAGGGACTCCTGGAGAGGGAAGGAGGGCTTGAGAAACAGGAGCAGAAGGAGCCCAAAAGCTCTTTCCATTCGTAGCCCCGGGGCTCCGCAATCTGGAAAAGAGATTCATTTTTGTCCCTTTCTCTTCTCTTCTCTGTCCCCACCCTCTTCCCCATGTCCTGCCTGGTAGTGTCACTTGTGGGGTCTGGGTGTGAAAGGGGACGACCCAAGGGGGGCGCGAGACCGCTCGGGTGGGCCGCCAAGGGAAGCAAGGCGCTGCTCAAGGAACACTTTTCAACAAGCGCCGTCAACAGCTGGAGTGGAGGGGGCGGGTGAGGAAAGACGGGGTGGCGGCGACCTTACATGGAAGAGACCGACGGGAAATGGCACAAGAATCCGTCCCCTCTTCTCTCGCTCTGCACCGCCCCCCCCCCAACTCAACTCAAAACTTATATAGGTACAGAGATGGATACACGCTTATTCCAGAAGAAAGGAATAAGTGGCTGTATGGCTCTCAAGCCATGTTCTAAAATACTCATCTGTTAATAGAACGCCGTATCCGGCCCCAGGGCCGTAGTTTGAGGACCCCTGCCCTATACAGTATATGTGAGGTCCGTCCTTTCATCTCTTCCTCTTTTCGGTGACACTCCGCCGGAGGGTATGGTGGCACACAAGTGACGAGGCATCCGCTGCCCCAGAGACTAGGGAAGTATTTGGTTCAACTAACGCAGCAGGTTTCCAGACTTGGCCACGCATATAAAGGCTTTTTTTAAGGCTAGGATTCAACAAGGAGGAGCGGTTGTTTATTTTGTGCAGCTCCCCCACCCCTTCTGGCGTGCGGGCTTTCACAAATTTAGGTAGGGGTCTCCGATTTCAGACATTCAACTCAACCCTCCACGGTCGGGGGAAAGTTTACATCCCCCCCAAAAAAAACCCCTCCCACTCTTCCATTCCTCATTGCTTCTTCCATGTGTCAACATTTCCAACCAAAACAAAAGGGGAATGGGAATAAAATTTTCCTCCTTGTGGAACTGCCTGGCAACCTCAGGCGTTCAGTGAAAACAAGAACTTAACGAGTTGCCAAGTTTAAAAGAATGATGCATTTCACGCACATAAGCACACATTTGTTTGCAAAGTTTGTAGGCTAAGAATTTCGGATTTTAAAGAAAGGATGGGATCAACATTTAAAGTTGACCAAACTGTGGCAATAATTAATGTTAAGGTTTCATTAGTAGTCAAAGAAGAAAGGATTTAATATAGGAAATCTGCTAGCAACCTACCCCTTTCTTCCAGCAGAAAATTCATTTAGTAACATAGTAAAACAAAAAGCGCTTTACTCTACTTATCTTGCCATGTTTAATAAGAAGAGGGGTTTTCTACAAATACATGCGGAGTACTTGTGGTAAACTACAGCCGAATTTGTTTTGTAATCAGATATATCAGTTTTTCATTAAATTAAATTTTAATTAAATTCAGGGATGCAGCCTACAACACTGTGCTTACATACCTCTCTTAAAGTAATGGGGGTCTAGAACGGAGGCACTCTGCTTTTCTGATTAAGTTTTGAGAGTCACTTGGCTTCCCTCCTGCCAAGTCTAAGCAGCTTCATTTCAGTGAAGTTTTAAATCACCCACATCAATCTCCCACCCCTTGTTTTAAGACCTTTAGACCTATACTTAGTGTCACTCCCTTCCCCCCCCCCTCGTATTAAGAACGCAAATAGCAAACCCACCCAGGTTTCTCTTAAAAGGGTTCACAAACATTTATTAATTTACACCAAAAGTGAACAAAAAAATACGATGCCTTTTCCACATCAAAGTATTCACAAATCTTTCAATAAAATACGAAGGATGCACAGCTAGTGGGAAGAGTCAAGTAGATTCTGGTGGACAATATATACACACAAACAAACCCAGGTGCACAAGAAAACACATACACAAAAAGGGGTGGAGAGTAGATGGCTGAGATAAGAGGGAACTTCCTGATACCGCAGGACTATTAAGGAAGTGGGCTTGAAATCTGCCAGTTTCAAAATGATTTACTTACTTCAGGAAATTGTGATTGATAATATTAAAGAAAATTGAGGGAAGATTTCCTTTAAAAAAAACCTCATTTGAAACAACAGCAAGATAGAGATATAAGGGGCAGAATTTAAGAGAGAAAGGTGTTACTAGTGCAATATTTCCGATCCACCACCCACTTAAACCTAAGGATTTAAGGCTCCTGCACACTGGCTTGGCCGTGAGTAGTTTCTCAAATCAAGTGTTCAGAGAATTACAGATTGTCGTTTTGTCACGTCACGTCAGGGACTTTTACTTGGAACCAACTATCACGAAATCCAGCTAGAGCTGCTTTTACGCTTAGGATCACAGCCTTAACTCGGCTGTTCCGTTTTTGTTTGTTTGTTGGTTTGGATGGTTGGTTGTTTTTCCAAGCCGCCAAAGCTCATTGGACAAGAGACTCTCATCTGAAATAAATCTGATAGTTTAGATTTCTGCGCCTGCCTTTCCTCCCATCCTTCTCTTTAAACCCCAATCCTGGAAAAAGCTGGGAGAGAAACAAGCAGGGGAAATCGATCCAGACGTCAAACAGTTTAAAAAAATAAAATAAAATAAAAATAATGATAATAAAATAAAAAACGGAGAATTCCTACCTTTTAAAACACAATAGGAGGGCAAATTGTGGGAGCAGAGAAGGGAAGACAAGACAGATGGGGGGGTAGTTGGTTGGGGGGTGGGGGGGCATTGAGGCTGGCTGCCTTATTATTATTCTTATTCTTATTATTATTATTATTAAAAAGGACAGCTGTTGAGGTTTGTGAGTTTACTTGAAAAGTTCTGTCCTGACGGTAGGAGGGATTCGTGGGTCAGGTTCAAATGGTTCGGTAAGGGAGTCAGGGCCGGAGAGAGCATCGCCAGGACCTGCGCTTGGCCACCGGCGTGGCTCGCCGCGAAGGGCGAAGTTGGCGAGCTGGTGGTGGAGCTACTCGACGGCGGAGGGGCCGCACCCCCACTCCCGCTGCCGCCTCCTCCTCCTCCTCCTCCTCCTCCTATGATGTTGTCTATGGAAAAGGAAGGCCTGCTGCCGGCTCCCTGGTCCGTCTTGAGAGTCTGCAGGAGAGAGGTGGTGGGGCTGAGCTGCCCGGCGGGGTAGAAGGCTTTCCTGCAAGTCAGGTCGCCGCCGCCACCGAGGAAAGAGGAGAGGCCGCTGGAGAAGACCGACGGGGCGGCCGCCGAAGCAGCTCCGGGGCCCGCCGAGGCGGGCAGGGCACAAGGCGAAGGCGGAAACGAGAAGGGCCCCGCCACAGCCGCCCCGCCGCCCCCGCCCCCGCCGCCGCCTCCCGTGGCCGGATGGTGGTGGTGGTGGTGATGGTGGTGGAAACTCTGCAGCTGGAGCCCGTAGTTGTAGCCGTAAGGTCCGTAGGCAAAGCCCGGGAGGAAAGCGGCCGAGTCGGCGGCCGCTCGCAGGAGGAGCTCCGGAGGCTGCGGGTGGAGCTGCTGCTGCTGCCGCTTGAAGCGCTTCCTGCGGCGGAGGAAGGAGCCGTTGTCGAACATATCGGCGGACTCCGGGTCCAAAGTCCAGTAGTTGCCTTTGCCCGGGTTGCCCGGCTCGCGGGGGATCTTGACGAAGCAGTCGTTGAGCGAGAGGTTGTGGCGGATGGAGTTCTGCCAGGCGGGGAACTTCTCCCGGTAGTAAGGGAAGCGGCCGCTGATGAACTCGCAGATCTCGCTGAGCGTCAGGCGCTTCTTGGGGCTCTGCAGGATGGCCATGGTGATGAGGGCGATATACGAGTACGGAGGCTTCACCAGCGGGTTCTTGCTGCTGCCCCCGCCGCCGCCTCCTCCTCCTCCGGAGGCACCGCCTGAGGACGACGAAGAGGACGACGACGACGGGGGCGCAGCTGGGGCGGCGGGGGCTGCCCCCACGGCAGCCGCAGAAGCAGCAGCAGAGGCAACCACCGCTGGGGCAGCCGCCGGCACCACCGGCTTAGGGCGGCCGTCCCCAAGCGCGGCCTCCGGGCCTGCCTGTGTTGTGGACAGCCCGCCCCGGGCCGGCAGCTTAGGAAGGAGGTGCAACCCATCGTCGTCGTCCTCTTCCTCTTCTTCCTCCTCCTCGTCTTCTTCTTCTTCTCCCTCCTCCTCCTCGTCTTCCTCCTCCTCGCTGAACTTGGCCTGGCCGTGCTCGTGCGGGGGGCCCACCACGTCGATGTCGCCGTCCTCCACGTCGGAGAGCGCCTCGTCGTCTTCTTCCTCCCCGGCGGAGGCTGCCGCCAGCAAGCCGCAAGGCCGGCTGCTCCCGTTGCTGCAGCCCAGGGTCATGGTGGCGGCGGCGGCGGCGGCGGGGACAGCGGGCTGCTCCTGCGGCCGCGCTCTGCGCAGCGTGTCCCGGCTGCTGCCTCGGGCTCGGGCGCTTCAGCTCGGCCACCCCCTAGCGGCAGAGCGAGGGAGGAGGAGTCCCCGCAGGAGGAGCAGGAGGAGGAAGAGGAGGAGGAGGAAGAAGAAGAGGCGCCGCCTCCGCCTCGCCGGAGAGGACCAGGAGGAGAGCCAGAGCAGCCAGAGGCGAGCGCCTTCTGGGCAGTGCCCTCCCCTCAGCCCGGGGAGGGAGGGAGGGAGGAGGGAAAGGGGCCGCGGGCAGGAAGTTGGGGGTGGGGAGAGGGGGGCTGTGGAAAAAGGGGCAGAGGAGGGAAAGGCAGGAGACGGGGCAGACGGGGTGGGGAAGGGCCATCCGCCGCCCCCCGCGGTCCCGGGCAGCTCCCGCCCGCCCGGACGTCCGTCAAGCACTGAAGCGCTTTTGAGAGCTCCAGGAGCCTTTATAGGGGAGCGGGCGGCGCGTCACGTGCCGGCGGCGCGCGCAAAGAAGAGCGGGCTCTCTCGGCGCTTTCACGCCGCCTCGCGTGTGCGCGGCTCGAGCCCCGGGCTGGAGTGGCGAGCGGGGCTGGGGGCCGGCCGCCCCGGCCAGCTTCTCTCCAGGGACCCCCTCCCTCCTCCTTCTGCGCGCGCACCAATATGTATACAAACCCACACATGCCCTCCGCTTGTCCGGCCTTGGGTTAAGCTTGGAGACGGGACAGATGCGCCGCGGGCCACCCAATCTGCTGCAGAGCCCCCCCCCCTTGGCCGGACGGCCGGACGGCCCCCGCGCACGCCATCTTGCATCCCCTAGACTCGTCTTCCGCCCTTAGGAAGGCGAAAGCTAGGAGTGCTTGGAACCGGCCAACCCTAAGCGCAGAGGCGGAAAAGCTCTGCCGCTGAACTGTGCCTTTACTTAAAGGTAGTGCCAAATAAAACCTGCCACTCCAGATTGTCCTTCGCTCGACCAGTTTCAGCTGCGCGGGCAGGCGCAGTCCTGATACGGAACAGGAGTAGGAAAGATCCTTTCTGAGATCCCGGTTCAGGGAGGTATGATTCAGTAACGAGGCTGGTAGACACGATCCAGGCCTTTTGCACGTTTAAGTCCATACGAACAGCCTGATTCCCGGAGCCACCAAAGTTGAGTTGTATTTGAAAGACGGCTTGCCACGAAACGCCGCAACGGCTGCCAAATCAAGATGCATTCCATTGTGCGGCCTTATGTGGCTGATCAGTAGTCGGCCATAGTGAGTTCAGCCAGCTTCCAAAACAGAGCGAATAAAAAGGACTGTAGCTGTCGTTCCGTTGGTTTCAATAAAACTGGGTCCCAGCTCCAAACGCGCTGCGCTGTGCTTCTAAGACAGTGATGGCGAACCTTTTTAGAGACCGACTGCCCAAACTGCAATTCAAAACCCACTAATGTTTTTGCAACGCGCCAATACAGTAATTTAACCTGTATTCAGGTGGCTATGAAGGGGCAATGTCGGAGTGCCACCTTTGGCACCCGTGCCATAGGTTGCCATCACTGTTCTAGGATAATCCTGCTGTAACTTTTCAACAAGGGCGGGGTGGCTTAATAGGGTTTCCAATGGGATTTCCTTCCAGATAAATATGTTTGACGTCGCCCTATATGCGTTCATCTCCCCGCCCTGAGTTCTCCCTGGGGAAGTAGGAGCGGTATATAAATTTAAAATAAATAAATTTATACGGATTCCGCTGTAGAATCAGGCTGCTAGAAGGCCATCCGCCTTTGGTTAAGCAGCGGCATTGTCCAAGAACCCTAAAATAATTTATTTTGGAAATGGAGGCTGCGGGTGGGAGGGAAGGAAGGCAGGTTTATGAGAGAAAGCCCAATCTAGAGCGGGCTATTCTTCTAAGACGGGTTCCCAAGAAGGCAATCCGGATGAAAATCATTACATTATGCCAGGAATGTAGATGTTGCGCCCAGTTCTCCTTGAAAATTTTGCCGTTTATTACTCTAACCGGCCGATGCTTGTTATTTGCAATGAATTGTATTAATGTGTAAGGGCCACCTTTTTTTGCAAGGAAGCATATCTCCTTCTCTTCAGTCCCTGTGTTGCCTTCACAAACATTCTGTTCTGGTAAATGAGGTTCGGAAGTGGTGAGGCAACGGAATATACCTCTAAATCTTCGAGGACTGAGAAACGAGCTCCAATCCCCCAGCCCCTTTTTAACCACTACACTGGACTGGGACCTGGGAGCAAAACGGAAGCGTCCTTGTCCAGCGATTATTCCCAATTAGTTGGCGTGGATTCTAGCCAAACCCTTGGGAGCGCGCCTTTTAACTCCAGGGCATAATTTGCTATATATGGGATTCATCCCACCGAAGGAGTTGTGTGTCACATCCGCCCAGAAAGGCCAAAGGACAGGCATACCAAGAAGATCGCGGCTCGTTTGAACAGGAGGCAACGGTCGTGACGTGAGCACCACTCCATGCAAAATCACGTGAACACTTGGAAAGGGCCTTAGGGGCATAAACAAACAAAATATGGGTTCACGAAAGCGTTCTCTCTCTGCTCCAAAGAGCCTTTCCCTTCCTTGTATACACAGGGAGGTAAATCCCACTGCCCAGAAAAGGAATTTGCTTCCACGCGGGGAATGGTATGATTAGCAGCGGAGGACGGAGGAAGAAATCTCCGTTCCTCTGGTCCGAAGGCGCCTGCAAGGCCAAAGCCGTTAGCGGTCGGGCTGGGCAACGTCTTAAAAAGACCGTTCCTATCCCTGGAAAGAAAGAGGAAGGGAATGCGATAGGGTGCGATTGAATGTGTGTCCCAGTCGGCACGGTCGGCGGGCAGATCGGGTTGATGGTCACTGCGGAAGGCCTGTTACCGTCCGTGCGGCTGAGAGGAGGGAGCGAAAGCCTCCCTGGCAACGAAGCCTACCTGACTCAGCGGGTAGGCAACGCTCTGTCGTGGACAGGCAGGAGAACGGCTTCTGAAAGTGCTCTTTGCAAACCGGCCCCGCCTCCCAAGACCTTGGCAGACGCTTTAAATAAACCCCACCACTACCACCACCAAAAAAGCAAAACAACACCCAAAGCACACACTTGGGGGAGAGGGATGGGGGGAAGCGGGATCGTGGAGGAGTGACTTTGGAATTTAAGCCTAGACAGAGATCGCTGCTTTCCTCCTCCTCCTCCTCCTCCTCCTCCTCCTCCTCCTCCGCCCTCGCGCGTTCCCGCTGCCATTGGAAACGGCCAGCATTTCTCATTCTGCCTTTAATGCCTGCCCCGGTGTCCTTCCCAACCGACCGGGCGGTGCTGGGCGAGCGGGCCTTTTCTTTCTCGGCCGCCCCATTCTTCCAACCAGTCGCCCGCTCCTGCCGCCTTTCGCCAGGCTTCTGGAGGTAGGCGAGAAAGTCGAGCCAGCGTGGGACGTGACGGTGGGGAATTCCGCAGTCGCTCCCGGATCATCGTTTCCCTGAGAACATTCTCCTGGATCAGGAGGAACCCGCGATTCCCCCCTTTCCCTCTGATCTCACCTCACTTTCGACCAGTTGAATGCCAATTTTTTTTTCTGGTCGGCATGATTTGTGTGTTTTAGGGCATTGTCATACAAACTTCGGCTGTCAGTATAATAATAATTGTGGGTCAAGTGGAGTCCGCGGGGGTGGGGTGGGGGATAATTAACCTGGCACGATTCCAAGCCCTTCCAGAAACGTTGTTATTGGGAAGAAAAGGTGGGGTGGGGAGGGAGGGAGAAAGAGACAGAGAAAGAGGAAAACGGTACCCAGGGGCGACCGCCGCTCTGCCTTTTTAGTCTGGCGTCCGCCCTGGATTTGGAGATCCGGGCCAGCGGCTGAGGGATGCCGGCCACACACATCGCCACGTGTCTGCTTTGTTTCGCCGGTA
Source organism: Phrynocephalus versicolor (assembly GCA_023846285.1). Taxonomy (NCBI): domain Eukaryota; kingdom Metazoa; phylum Chordata; class Lepidosauria; order Squamata; family Agamidae; genus Phrynocephalus; species Phrynocephalus versicolor. Next base: position 47,496,593 of record JAHTLZ010000129.1, read on the forward strand.
GACGTTTCATAAAGCAGCAAAGTCGGGATCCTGGACGAGAAGCCGACGTCAGGCTTAAATAAATCCAAGCGTGTTTCCTGCGAAGGAAAAGACAGGGGCCGGCTTCCATCAAGGCGCTCTTTCTTGGCTCCCGGGGTTTCCTGAGAGGTAAATCGCTCAGAGATCAGAAGGAGAATGTGGCGGGGGTCCGTTTTGTCACGTGTGGATCGCGGTCGTCTTCGTCCTGGCACAAGCAGGGTGATCTAAGATGGATCCCTTCCGGAGCACTGGCAGGATCTGTGGGGCCAGACGAAGCGTCGGGGGCTGCTGCTGCTGCTGCGGAGCAGGAAGGATTCCTTTCGCCAAGCCAGGCGGCCGCGTGCAGGTAACAGGTGGCGGTCCAGAAGACCAGCGCCACCTTTAATCCCTGTCAGCACCTGGGCTCAGAAAGGAAGCCAAAACAGTCCGCGGTAAATCCCCGTAAAGTCTAGCCCGTTCTGGCTAAGCCTGGCCGAAAGGCAGGAGCGGAAGGAAGGGAAAGCCAGCTAGGCCAAATAGTCGGAAGGACGCTGGGTTGCTCGTAGGGATTAAGTAACCCGGGGCCCCTCCCGGTGCTTTAGACCCCAACTCCCGGGATCCCTGACGACGAGGGTGGCCTGAGAGTTTACTACGGGATTTGAAGGCCAAGCATCTGGGGTGGTGGGATCCGTTCCTTTCTCCCTGTTGGAAAGGGCCACCACTGCCGCCTTTAGACAGTAGGGCGGAAATAGCTTCGCTCACCGACACCTTGGTTGTCATGAAAGGCTCGCAAGCCCTAATTCCGCTGGATTTAGACTCTCGTGGAGCAAAAGGCCGACTTGCTTCGGTTCAGGAAACTGCTGGTTGCCACGGGTCTAAAGAAACCGACCGCCGCGCAGGGAAGCGCCTGACCAATAAAACGTGCTGCTCTTTAGGGGCTGTCACGTGACCCTTCCGTTGTAGGTACTTGGTTGATAGGAACTTTGTGCCCTACGTTTGAAATTTCCCGTGCCCCACAGGTTGTGGCTCAAGGGAAACAAACAAGGCAATGTCCTTATAGGGTGCCCTCGAAGGAAACTGAACTCAGCCAATGGATCCCTTTGGCTGGATCCTGCCTCGATGTCGTAAAAGAGGTTATTAAGCCAAGGCAGCCGGATCCCACCCAAGAATCCAATGGGATTCCCTGCCATTCCAATGTTCATAGAATTGAAGCCGAAGACAAGTTTTACTTCTGAGCAAAAGTAAAATAAAGTCCCACTGCATGGAAAACAAGGAGCTACTCCGGGAAGGTCAAACTGTAATGGACATCTGGATACAAGCAAATAGGAAGAAAATCTATTCATTTGAAATGTGGTGCAGGAGGAGATCTTTATATAGATACCTTGGGCTACCAGTGAGAAGAAAAACTGAGTCCCAGAGAGAATCTAACCTGAACTTTCCCTGCAGGCAAAAAATGACAAAACGGAGGCTTTCACATATTGGCCCATCATGAGAAGGCAAAATTCTCTGGAAAAGCCGACGACGCTGTCCTCCCTGGGAAAAGTTAAGGGCAGAAGGAAAAGAGGAAGTCCAAAATGGGAGATGGACTGACTCTCTAAAAGAAGCCACAGGTTTGATTTTTACAAAAGCTGATGTGGGCTGTGTTGAGGACAGGAGGATTTTAGAGTTCACTCACTCATAGGGGCGCCATAAATCGGAAGGCGATTTGATGGCTCCTGTCAACAGCAGCAACAACAACAAAATAAGAACCACCGGAGAATGTTGGCTTCCCAGCACTAAACAACTCTGATGCACTGAAAGTTATTTTCACGTTAGGTATTCAGCAACGGGAAACTATCCTTCTGATTTATTCAGGGCCAATACATGTGTGCCAGGCTTCGCACAGGAAAACAAAAAACAGACGAGAGAGGTGCCGAAAGAGGGTTTCCAGAGAAGAGGGTCCTTCTTCCTCACGATTGTCAGAGGTCGCCAAAGTAATGCAGGCTGGGAGACTCTGACAGCTGATATTCCAAAATTCAATGTTTCCGAGTTCTGGGTGTTTTCAACTCAGTGAGTAGCAGAGACGCTTTATCTTTTCTCGGACAGGTGACGCCATAATCCTCTCTAGCCCTTCCCTCAAGGGTGCCTTCCAGAAGTATCCTGCTGCTTGGGGACGCTGGGAACTGTAGTCCATATCGGGAAGGCACAAGGCTGTGAAAGGCAGGAATAGGAAGAGGGACGATAAATCTGTAAGCAATTATCGTTTTTAGTTGTTAGGAAACCACAAGCGCTACGGAAGCTCTGATTCGGGGAATTACAGACCAACTATACCGATTTGTTCATCTCAGCCTCGCTAGTGGAAAGAGAGACAACTCCGTCAATTGTAGAAAAGCCTTGATGGATTGATTGGATCGCTTGAGACAGAATAAAATTAAGCAAGGGCGCTGAACTCCCTACACAGGCTAACAAAAGCAACGATTTATCCAGCCACATCCAACAGTGCCAAAGCCTCCGAATAAAATAACTTCGTTTCGTTTCCGCCATTGCCTGGCCTGGAAGATCATCCAGCACCTTCCAGGATGTGCAGTTCGGAGCTCGCTAGCTGGTCCTGTCCGCTTGACTTTTAAGCACCTTCTCTTGCAGGTCAGGCTGATTGATTTCCATTGAACTTATTTCCAAGTCACAGCTCGGCCTGATTAGGTTCACTTGACAGCTCTAGCCAGGCCGTGCCCGATCGTATTTTAGTACAACAACCATCCCCTGACAATGTTTCTTTCTGCTGCCTCCCATCCTAAAATCAATAGGGGCTTGGGTGACGTTTGGTGACCAGGATAGAACATACATTTAGCAAGCAGTGGGCTCTAAATTGAATTCCCCTGTCTTTTAAATGGCTCATAGCTAGAACTTGAGGGATCCAAGGGACTAAAATAAAAGGCTGTCTTCCTTGTAAAACCAGACTCTCCGCTCAGCAGCCGCACTCTTAATATGACCGAGAAGGGCTATTCGCTGGGAATGGGGTTAATCTGCATGAACTGGTGGTTTAAGCGTCACATATAAACAACTTGGACACATATTTTAAATAAACCAGGTCTGTAAATATGCCTTTGGCCGGTAGGAAAGAAATTCAGATAATCGGGCGTCCCTAATCCATTTATCTATCCATTCTCAAGTAAAAGTAAGGAAACTTACTCCCAGTTGGAGGGTAGCTGGTATTCCAAGTCTCCAAGACCGATGGACTTGTGCAATGCAACGCACTTTGATTGGATCATCAACTCTCTGCTCCGTTCGTTCGTTCATTCATTCATTCATTCATTCATTCATTCATTCATTCATTTTAAAGTATCCCTTTGGGATTGTCCTTGGGTGGGTGGGGAGGGATTCTTCAAATCTCTAAGATCCAGCAGATGCTTCTTTGCTTCCTTTGCTAGGAGACAGTTTGCATCCCCCCCTCCTCTGCCCGCAACCAGAAAAAGAAACCATTGGATTTGAAATGAACATACAATTTCACCCTTCGCCTCCCGGTAAAAAGTGTGAGAAAGAGCCTGATGAATCGCCGCTCCTGCTGGTGGCGGCCTTGGTGCCGCTGTTGGTAAGGAACAGGTGCTTGCCGGTCTTGGGTGATCAAATCTCCATCCCTTTTCTGCTGAAAGGCCAAGCAGGGCCAAATGCAGCTGCAGCAGCCCTTTTTCTCCAAATGCTTAACCTCCCTTCTCCAAATGCCCTTCGGTTGGTGCGCTCCAGATCTTCTGCAGAACAAGTCCCATCATCCCCACCCCAACTGCTAGCTGTTGCTGCTGGTGGTGGTGGTGGTGGGAGATGGAAGAGGAGGTACCGTGATAATGACCCAGAGGTCTAAAATCCCAGTCACGGTTTACTTTAAAAAATTAGTAACCTTGCAAAAAGAATTGCTTTCATAACGAAGTACAGCAGCGCTCCACAAAACACCCGCAACATAACTTCCCCTGAAAGGCACGCGCCAATTCAAATAAAAACGGAGCAACCTCACCAGGCCCACGCTTTACAGGAAAATGTCCCATGGAAACTACCCGAAACAGCAACGCACCTGGGTTTATTTTATGGGAATTCGTTCGTGCAGGGGCCTTTCGCTTTCATTTGGGCACGGTGGGCTTGTGCCTCCTGTTTGATCTTGTTTGTCCTATTTGCTTTTTTTTTCTTCCAAAAAAAGGTTTTGCTGAACATGTTGGGCGATGGATAAATAAACGTGGAAAACTTCATACGCATAAAACAGGGAGCCCTCCCAAAATGTTCAGCAAAAACTCTTTAGATAGAGATATGTATAAGCTCTTGCTCTCGCTCGCTCTCTCTTAGATAATTAATAAAATACGATTTCCTTCTGTGCGTGAAAGCAAGTATCATTGAAATGGCGTAACGAAAATCATTCTACGGTCTCTCCCCGGAGACCCATATGATCCGCCTCTTCCACCCTCCACTCAGTGTGGGCCAGTCTTGGGATCGAGTTTCACGGAATTCGAGGGAAAAGAGGCATAATTGAATCACCGTCGGCGCAGGAGCAACTTGGTAATGGGCGGCGGGGGGGGGGAGGGGAATAGGGGGGCGGGACGTTCTTCCAGCCTGGTCTCCAAAGAGGCTTGTGTGTCCAGAACTGGCATTTGGTATTTGGAGCCGTTTTGCGTTTTAGACTGGAAAGGAAAGCGGCAACCCGAAATGCGTTGGCTTAAAGAGGTAGCCTGATTGGACTCAGTCGGTCTTGAGGGTCGGTGTGGCATTTAGTCACATCCGACTCATGATAAGCCTAAGAAGGTTTTCGAGAGAAGCAAGACATAGAAGGGGTCGTTTTATCAGTTCTGCCCTTGCAGGGAGCTTCCTCGGCCAAGCAGGGATTGGAACCCAGAACTTCTGTGTCTTAAGTCCGCGACTCTATCCACTGCACCACTCTGGTTAGCAGCAGAACTTACTTCTGGTTAAGCAAAAGTGGTTTCTGCCGCACAGGGAACACCCGAGCCAGCGCCGAACATTTTCTCCTCGCTTGGAGCCAAGTGCCACTGGGGCCGACTTACTCCGCCGAAAAGGATTCCGAATTGGGGGGGGGGGGGTTGAAGGTGCAAATATGAATAAGAGGGCCCTCCCCGGCTGTCACACATCTCCTCCCTTCAGTCCGACCTCGTCCTTTAGTAAAAGGGTTTTTTTTTTTGTTTGCTTTGGGAATGAATGCATGGAGGGAATCACCCTAAACCTGCAAAGGTGTTAAATATTTCAGAGAGTTTCTTCCCAGGTGGGCTCCCCGCTGCTGAGAACGAATGACTTCCTCGGAAAACTGATAGGAACATGGAAGTATATCAGAAGAGAAGGCGGTGGGGTTTGAGACGGCTGGCGAGCAAAAAAGCTCCCCTTCTCTACTTTTATTACGTAAAATAATAGTTTGGCCTCTGTGCCTAAGCGCAAGTGTCATTTTAAAAAAAATGCCCCAAAGCAGCTGCTGGAGGCTGTGATTCTCGACCACACGCAGCCCAGGGGCCAGATCGAATTCCCACCTTGTGTATTGCAGGACTCCCAGAGCTATACGGTCCGCTGTGCTTCTCCGGAAGGTCTTGACACGCTTGGGGGGAGAAAAAATCCCGGGTGGGTGGGTGACGGGTTTACTCGAAAACCATTGAAGGGAAGAGCATTTCTTTCTTTTGCACTAACCTTGATTTCGTTACCTGGGTCCGAAAATGTAGAGGAGGTGTATGTGGGAGAGAGAGAGAGAGAGAGAGAGAGAGATCGCACAGGCTATATTCGTTCAGAGGCCAAGTAATAGACAGACCCCCCCCTCCCCTTTGAGCGCCCATTTCATTCCTGCTTAAACTCTCATTCCAAGTTTTTCTATCTTCCACCCCACGTCCTTCTGGGACGGTGAAATACTGTACTCCCTTTCATTGCATTCCAAAGAAAACAAAATGAAAATAAAGAGTGGGGGTGGGAGGAAAAAAACGTGGTGGCACCTTAAAACTAACTTTTATAAAGGTTTCTGCGAACTTCCGAGGACATCTCTTTATTTATTTATTTATTTATTTATTTATTTATTTATTTATTTATTTCACCCATAAAACAGACCAGCCGGGCTACTCTCCTACAGTTCCACAGAAAGGCACCAATCCAAGGACCGCTTCTCCTCGCACCCTGGGCTGGGATAAAGTGGGGGGCGGGGGCGGGGGTCAGCCCGGGGCGCTCTTGCTGACCTCGACGGGCCTGGGCTGCGGAAGGCCGATTCCTTCGCTCCATCCCCACAGCCACGCACAGCGCCACGAAGCGTCGGCGTCGGGTGTGGGTCAAAGTGCTTGGGAGGGGACGGAGGGAGACCGACGAGCGCGGCCGAAGCTGCCCCAAGGCCACCTCCGCTGAGCAGATCCAGCAAAGCAACCAAGGCTGCTTGGGCTCCGTCGATGATCCGGTCCAGCTTTGCTTTCAAGAAGACACTTGCTGCCAACCAGAATTTCTGCCCCAGCGGAACGGCTGGAACAGGCTCGTGAGTAAACCCGCTGTCCTGAAACACCCGAGTCCATGGCACAGAGGGGCTAGAAAACGCCAGACCCGGTATTCCCAAAACCTCCACCAAAGGGCGAACCCTCCAAAACCCATGGCCTCCGCCTGTCAATGACATAAGAGAACATAAGATGGCATAAGACAACAGGGTCACTGTATAGGATAGGATTATACAGTACACTATATACTGCTGGGGAATGTTTTATTGGGAAGCAATGGTAAAAGAAACAGGCCCCACGTTCTCCCTCTCTAGTTTTCATTCCAAAATCCCCCAACAAGCATGGCCAGGCATGGCCGGAAAATTCTGGAAGCCTCCCTACCCTTTAAAAAAGGGATAAAAAAGGGGGAAAGGGCAGGAATGAACTTTCCCTGATTCTGTCAATTGCTGCATGTCAGCATCAGTTCCACTAAGAGGCCAGGGTGTCTTGAATGGATCAACACTTGGACCAGAGCATCTGCAGAGTTTATATACAACCAACATAAAGAGGGGTAGAGGGCTTTTGGTTTTTGTATTTCAGTAGTGTGGCAAGGGAAAATGTCTGCCCTCTTCTCCATCCAGCTGATATTAATATGAGTGCAGCTGTTTTCATAGGGCAGAGCAGTTCCAAAGTCTACCAAGAGAAATGAAAACCCTGCCTAATAGTTGCAGACACAAACCCTTTTTTACAAGAAAGATTGAAGTGAAATCACACAGATGGCCAATGTTTCATGTTTACATTTTTTTTTTAAAAAAAGGACAACAGAGCCTGGGTGTTGGCTTCTAGAAGGATATTAACCTCAGGTTAGAGAATGGTCGGAGCCTGCTGCAGGTGTTCTTGCCCACAAAAGGTCAAGATATAATTATGGTCGTCCTCCTCATCATCATGTGCCATCAAGTCAATTCCTGAGACTCAGAAATAGTTTACCATATCTAAACCACTGCACTATAAAGCCAGCTGGTCCGGATATAGCGCTTGCTTCAACGGTCACTGTATAGTTTTTAATCAAACATAAAACAAGTAGAACACATAAAGCAAACTTCTTTAAAAAGAAGAAAACCAAACAAACCTTAGTTTAATCTTCCCCCAGGTGACTTCAATATGGTCCTTAGAAATATATACCTCTAGATTAATTTTTACAAATTGTCAGAGGTAGGCCTTCCTTGCAGGGACTCTGTGATATTGCTAAAAGTTTCAAACCCCCCCATTAAAGAGGTCCTAACCATGGATTGCTACTTAAGGGTGAGACTAAAATCTATGGGATTCCTAAATACAAGCCGTAGATCTTCCCGGCTGAACACATGGGAAGTGTGTTCATAACTGTTGCCATATATTGAAGGATGAGGAACAGAAGCTGGGGTGGCGGGTGTGTGTGCGTGCTGTTCAGGAGATGAGAGTGGCAACCATATCCTAAAGGTTCAGCAGGCACCATTCCACCCCCACCCCCTTTGCCAACCAGTTGCAGATTGAAAGCAGGAGCCCTTTGCTGCCAAACGGACCCGGCTTCATGACGGCACCATGTGATAAAGTTTGGGCGTGGTGCCAATCTGAAGGAAGAAGACAATGCCTATGGCTTTCACTCTTCGACCTAGAACAAAGGACTGGGGAGCAGGAGCAGGGGACAGCTCCCCAACTGCCAAGAGACCGAGGGTTGTTGTTAGGTATTATGGTTTTTTTTTTTTTTAAGGCAGAATGAAGTGAAGGTGAGGAAAATCCCCATGGCTGTGCAGCCTCTCTGTGACTTTTATTTCCCTTGTGTCACTCACAGCATTCATTGTCTTTAAAAAAAAAACTGGGGGGGGGTGGAATCACAATTGTAGCAGTCACAGTGTACCGTGAGTCTTCCAAAATATTGATTACTTAAACATCCCAGGCACTGGTGGAATCATGGAAAAAATACAAATGTTCTCTTGGCTGGTTTACAACGATTAGGTGTTGTCTTTCACACAGGCATGTATTTAGGTATAAAGGACAAAATGGACTCAATCAGGAGGAGTATCTGTGCAGTCTCAGAGCAACCATCAGATGGAGCAAGAAGCAGCAGTTCCTACACTCAGTACCCAGAACCAACTGTGTTTCATCAGGCCTTTGTGAAGTTATGGTTTTGCTTTGTTTTGTTTTTAAACATAGTCTTGCTGTGATCGTGATTAAGGGCAAATAAAAAGGAAAACAGGTTGAAATCCTGTCCAGTCTGGTGGGATGTAAAGTTACATCAGTAGAAGTGTATTGGGTGTTACACCCAGCCCCCCTCCCCCAGCATTGCAGTGTTTGGCTGTGCAATCCATCATGACCGTTGGGTGGCACAGCGGTGGAAGTGCCTGATGAATACTACTTCTGCCCAGCCGTGCTTTTCGCTGCAGCTTTGTATTGTGCACATGGAGTTGCACAACAGGATTTCAGGAAAGGAATATTCAAAATATTGAGGAAGTGACAGCAAATAAATATATATACGGCCTGAATGACAACTGAAGGACCTTTCCCCAGTGGCTCAAACGCTGGTGAGTTCTGAAAAACTTTTGAGATTCTTTGGAGGTTCAGATGCTTCTACCTCTTCGATACTGAAATCCTGTTGTGCAACTCCATATATATATATATATATAAATAGGTATCAAGACTTCTGAATTCCAGATGCTGGAACAGTTGGTGAAAAAGGAGAATAAAAGCAAAAGCAAAAATATTCAGCTTATACTGTATACCGCCCCATAGAACTTCAAGCACTCTCTGAGTGGTTTACAATTTAATTATGCAGCCTACACATTGCCCCCCACCCAGCAGGCTGGGTACTCATTTTACTGACTTCAGAAAAATAGAAGGCTGAGTCAACCATGAGCCTGCTACCTTGGATTGAACCCCAGGTTGTGAGCGCAGTTTTAGCTGCAGTACAGCCGTTTAACCACTGTGCCAGGAAGTTCCGTAGTAGACATGGGCACGACTTGTCGAAATTGTCATTTCCGTTTTCGGTAACAAGAACGGTAACAATAATTAAGCCGTCAGAACTCGAACTCAAACCGACAAAAGAAAAATTTGGTCGGGTTTTTCGTTGTCGTTCATGGCATCACGGCGATCGTGCAATGCAAGCAGCACAGAAAAAGTTTTAAAAAGTAAAAAAACAATCCCCGACTCCCGGCCAAAAAAGCAAGCAAACAGATGCCTGCCTGAGGACACCTACCTGAGGGGTGGTTTCTGGGGGGGGTCCCTGGCCTTCCCCCCCTCTCCTGTCCTAGGCTGCTTGCACCAGGCTGGGGGGGGGTCATCCTTGTCGTCTGTCTCGCATGCCATGCGGTGGGGGGGATCCAAAATGGCGACCGCAATATTTATTTTTAAATCGTGGTCCAAAAACCCACCAAAGCACAACAGAAACATTTGAAAATTAGGTATTTTAAATGCCTGATTTTTTATAGTAGCAGCAGTGGGTTTTTTATAGCAGTAAAAGGTCGCACTGATTTTATTTTATTTTATTTTATTTTAATTTTTTAGACCTGCCCATGTGGACTGGGCATGGGATGGGACCATGCAAATTTTTGAACCATTCCACCAATGGCATGGCCAGGTTTTGACTGACACTTCTGGATGTCGCCCGCCTGCCGGCGCCGCCGCCCGCCCACTCGCCACCTGCAGCCACCAGCCACCCGCTCGCCCACCCGCGCCTCCCCCTGCCGCTGTCGCTGCCCGCCCATGGCCCCCTGCCACCGGCCGCCACCTAGGGCGCAAAAACACCTAGTGCCGGCCCTGATTGCAGGATGCCCCCATGCTCCCTGGGACGTCAAATTGCGCTAAATCGCGGCGGAAACAACAAACGACCAAATGACAAACGGAACGACAAATTTTTGAAAATTATCGCGACAAACGGAAACGACCCGAAACGGACCCGTCCCGACAAACGACAACTCGAAAAGTAATTTTTTCTGGTCGTGCCCATCTCTATTCCGTAGTAACATAATATGGCCATCTCTGCTAAGCACTGTTAACAAGTCTCTCCGAATCTACTGTACTCTAGGCAGTATTTCCGGTCTACCATGTCCACCAAATTGATGGCACTGTATAGCTTCCCAAGCCCAGATAATCAGCCAGGTTATTTCTGTTTCCCATGGAGCTTTTCCTGGAACCAGAAATGGACAAAAACCATCACGGACCTGAACAATGATAGGCTCAACAAAAGGGCATGAGGTGGGTCAGGTGTGCACTGTTATTCAAGGATAGACTGGGTTGGTGGGCCTGTGCAATGGTTGAACCTGTTTACTAGTTCTGATACAATGACTTTGGTGGGGGGGGGGAGGATTGGGTTGTGGCCATGCTTGAAAGCAAAACTAATTGCATGAACACTTCACAGACAACAGCCCAGCCATTGTGTACCAGCCAATACATTGTTTGCATGAGCAACCTGTCGCCAGGATGTCTATAGAATCAACAACTTGAAAGCACATTACAGTTGTTGTTATTCCCCACCTGAGTCTGCATCTCATCTCTTGTTGTTTCCATTTCCCCAACCACATATGCTATGGTCAAAAACATGCTCGTGTTTATGGTTATATTTTCCCTGATACAGTATTTACATCCAAGGGTATTGGCTACCCATTGTGCATGCAGAAGCCGCAAGGGTTTTGCTGGGGTGATTTCCAGCTTGCAAACCAGTTGCAGTGCAGGGCACCCACCTTGTAAGGCCATGAGAAGTTACATTTCCTAAGAGGATTCTGCCCAACCTGTGCCATAAATATTCCACTCTCATATGTCTGAGGACAGAGATTGCCAACCTGGGAAAGCTCACAAAGAAATAATTCTGTTAGTCTTCCACATGCAATGGCACTTTTGCTTTGTTATGTTTTTTTTGTGAATCATGCCTAACCAGGCCTTCTTTGAAAATCATTTAGGGGAATGGCTCCAGCCACAAGAATCAGGTACAATGCACCACTGTTACTCCCATGCATTGTGTACAATTCTGGTCCCCACATTTCCAAAAAGATATAGTGGAACTGGAAAAGGTGCAAAAGAGAGCGACTAAAATGATTACTGGGCTGGGGGACCTCCCTTATGAGGAAAGGCTAAAACATTTGGGGCTCTTCAGTCTGGAAAAAAAGGCGCCTGAGGGGGAATATGATTGAGACATACAAAATAATGCAGGGCATGAGTAAAGTGGATAGAGGGACATTCTTCTCCCTCACAAAATACCAGAACTAGGGGACATACCCTCAAATTGAGGGCTGGGATAGTGAGAACAGACAAGAGGAAAAAAATTTACCCAGCGTGTTGTTAGTCTGTGGAACTCCCTGTCACAGGAGGTGGTGATGGTGTCTGGCTTGGATGCCTTCAAAAAGGGATTGAACAGATTCCTGGAGAAAAAGTCCATCACAGGTTACAGACCATGATGGAGCTGTGTAATCTCCAGGCCTAAAACCAGGGTACTTCCAAGGGCCAGATGCAGGGGAGTGGTATCAGGAGACAGATATCTAGTTTCGTCCGCTCCCAGACACATGGTGGGGCCGCTGTGAGATACAGGAAGCTGGACTAGATGGGCCTTTGGCCTGATCCAGCATGGCTCTTCTTAGGTTCTTATGTTCACTGAAATGTTACAGCTATACAACCTCCTTGAATATTTTGTGTATGAATGTAAAGGATGGAGAGGCAAAAGGTGCTGAGTTATGCAAGTGTTGTAAAAACATGTAACACCAGCCAAGGTTGTTCAAAACACCCTCAATGGAAGAGTTGCAATTGCAGCACAGCACTCAGATGGTCAGCCCCAACTTTCACACAGTTTGGATAAATGTTCGAGATGTTATTTAACACTTATCCAAGTGGGACAAACACTAAGAAAAGGAAGAAGATGTTATTAACACTCAGGGCAGCTCCCTTGGCCATGGGTCAGAACATAGGTTAAGACTCCATTTGGAAATTGGTCACATAGAGAAAAATTCAGACTTAAAAATAATATCCCAAATCTAAGCTGTTCAAGCAGCCTAATGAAAAAAAAAATGGCTTTAAAAGTGTGGCATTGTGAATGATAGATCTGTTCTGCCTTTGAAATGTTTTCCCTTAAAAGCTCAAGGCTGAGACAAGGAAGAACACTGCAGAGAATTGAAGCCTCCAAAAACAGACACTCCATAAAAAGTGACAATGGAAGTCCTGAAGATGTCCATCAAAAGTTAAACACCTGGCAATCTGACCAAGCAAGTACATTGGTAACTGGGCCATGTTTTTCCCCATTACAGTGTACCTTTGTTTAACAAATGGTTTGTATAACATAAAATCTGTACAGCATAAAAAATTCCAGAGATAGGGGAAATTTGCTTAACAGAATTGCCTATGGGCCGAATCGGTACAACATAAAAATGGTCGTGATTAGGGATTACTCCATTTTCAATGCATTCCTATGGGAAATTTGTATAAAGGAAAATTTGTTTAACAGAATTTTATTTGGAACAAATGTAATTCCTTTATACAAGGTACCACTATATTTGTATTTTAAATTATAGTAATTTTGCTTATATTTGGATCTCTACATATAAATCAGCGCATCCAAATTTTATGCCTTATCTGTGGCCTTGGTTTCAGTGATATGCTTCTGACTTCCCCGTGAAAAATAGAGGAGCAGCCGATATACGGAAGGCAGGGAAGAGGGAGGCACCGCCTTGTCTTTTAACTCAGGCAGCAAAATGTCTTGGGCCAGCTCTGCCTAATAAGACCAAGGCTAATTAAATTCTTCGTGATCTAATTCAAACCTTCTTGCTCTTGTTTATACATCTGATGTTGTTTCTTTCTCTGTGCCTTTCTAGGCATCAAAAAAGGTGTTATTAAACCCGATTCCAAATTTATTGGCCGCGTTTTTACACTTTTTGGCTGCACTCCATCAGCCAATTTAAGAGGGAGCTTGCAAGCCACACAGCACTTCAATGGGCACACTTGTACTTAAGTTGGCGCAGGTCCATCCACTTCATCAGCTGAAATGAAAAGTACTACTGCTTAAATACCTGTTAACACCCAGTATCAAATTTTGCAGGTGGACAAATGAGAATGAATAATGATGATAACTCTTGGCTGTTGCTCTTGCGGCGGTTGTTATCAGGAGGACCTTGCTACAATCTTTCTCTACACTCCGGCAAAGGCCTGTGCAGAGCTGTTTGTTCACCTAGGTGGTACAGTGGAACATGGTGATCTCAACTCATAAATGGCCATGTGTCAAGCCAGCTTGCTCTTTGCCACTAAAAACATGTTAGCCAACTTGCACAAGGCCAATTATGATCTGGCACACCAGGCCTCTCCATACGGGCACACTAAAGTCTACAGTGTGGGAACTTCACCTACCACTAAAGAAAAATAGCCTTGTGAACATAAATCGGTTAAAATTATTACGATATATATCTTAAAATAAAATTAGAAAATCAGGCAATATTTTTCCAAATGTAAGCAATTAAATTCTGGCTGCTAAGTAAACATTCTTGATTTATTTTTTATTTTTGCCTCAAATATGTATGGCACAATGTAACTCACTCGAGGTCTTGGCAAAACTAGCTAGCAATTTATATACACTTCTTTGCAAGTCCATTATATGTAGATGCTTCAGGTTATTTGTCAGTGCATTAGCAAAACAGTCAGACATGCGATCATGAATTAGCCTTGGATTTAGCCTGTGGTCATATATGTTTTATTACAGAATATTCATTCTACCCTTCTGTCCACAGTGAGAGAGAGAGAAAATAAATTAACACGAGACAATTCTTGAACAGTAATTATTAAGCTCTAAAATAGAATTTGTTAATTCCAACTTTAAAATAGAATTTGTTAATTCAAGTTGTACACGTAGCAGGTATCCCTTAGCTGAGTACCCAGTTCTTCAAATTTTAGCAAAAATAGAGGCAAAGAAAGAGAAATAAAGCAAAATATTGCAACAATTCAAAGACTAGCAGATTTATATCAATGTGAATTTTGGGGATCAGAATCTACTTCTTCTAAAAAGTCTAAAAAGCCTATAAGCTGATAGGAGACTTAAGAAAATATATTTACTTGGCACTGAAACAAATTATTTTACAAATCATGGGCCTAGAAATCTGATAGTTCACAATCCCCAATTCTGCAACCCTAACCCTGACCCAATCTCAGCAATCTGTGGGTGTTTGATTTGCATATCCTAATCCAGTTTGTCAAATGAGAGAGTAAAGGAAATATAGGGAATAGGGGTGGAGGAAGATGAGACATCTCATCGTAGGAGAATGTGAATCTATCACAGGACCTTTTCTGTTAGGGAGGGGAAGACACATACTTTTGAAAAAGTTTTGCTCACCAAATAATGAAGATAAAAATTAAGCCCTCTAAGGAAAGGAAGCATTATTATAGGAAAAGGAGATAGATACCATCGCAGTAATTGGTCCACTGAATCAAAGGATGACATTTAATTTTATCAGTTAATGTGATTTAACCAATATTGCCATACTTGCAGTAATTTATGAAAGGTTGCCAATGCAATCCTACCCATATGTTACTATTCAGAGGTAACCCCAAATTTAAACAAGATTTGCTCTCAGAAAAATATTTCACAGTATGACACATTTCACCTGTTCATGTAGATTTGCAATCTCTGTAGATGCGGTCTGTCCCATGCTAGTTCTCTCTACATCTCCCATCACAACCAGCCAGCATGTAAGCTAGTGTAGGTGGAAGGGAACAAGATGGGGGAAGTGGGACAAAGTAGCTCTTGATGTCCAATCATAAATAAAGCTATTAGACTGAATTCTTTCGGTCTTGCCTATTTTAGTACAGTCTGCAAATGCTTCCCTTTACATGGAATGGAACTGTCAGTGTATCAGTTGCTTATTTGTGTGTGTGTGTGGGGGGGGGGAGATAACTATATTTGGTGTCCTGTCCAGAAATTGAAATATCTCTTACCTACAGATGCAAAATTTCCAGAAATTCTGAAGCTTGAAAAAAAAAACCTGGTTTTTCTTGAGGGGGGGTTTTTTTTTGGGGGGGGGGGCTGAATTTTTTGGAAAAAATGAAAAAATGCTATATTAGCACTCCACCCCCTTTTATAGCTTGAAAGTCATTTTGTTACTTTAGGAACAAAAATATGACTATGGACAATTTGACTGGGCATAACTTTATCAAAACTAGCATATTAAAATATAGTATATCCAAATAATTATTACAAACAGAATTAACTTTTTAAATAATATTTATTTGTAATTTAGCAAATCAAGCAACAATCTCCTGAACTGTTCACTAGTTTATGTGGAACAAAAAAAATCCTCTACAAAACAATGTTTGAAAAACCAGAATTAACAATTATTCATATTTCCTCTCTACAGTATTAAATAAAAATAAAATGAAAACCCCATTCTCATGAAAAGAATTGAAGTGGGGGGAAATGTTTAAAAGGGAGTGGTAGTGAACAGGACAGAACAGAACAAAAAATAATTACCCACCCACATGCAAAAACAAAAGTGAACCCATTTCCTTTTTCTTGTGACAATAGCAGCACCTCCTAAAGGACAAAATGCATCTTGTTCTTGCACTGGAGAGAGTTCAGTTTGTAACCTAGGACTTGCTTGTCTTCAGTGCACAGAAAATAGAATAATGATACTATGTATGCATATTTTTAGAAATGATTTGGAAAATATTAAAATACCTTGTCTTAAAATATTTTATTCATCGTGTTAAAATAAAATATTCCATAATCATTTTCTTTCTTTTTCTTTTTTTCAACTTTTCAGGAAAAAAAAACAACCAAAAGGTCTTCAGGAAATAAATGGGAAAATGTTTGCGTTCTATTTTTTAAAATATATTCCTTTGTTTCTTGTCATGTTATCCTGTGTTGCAAACCGCCCAGAGTAGCCCTTGTGCTAGATGGGCGGTATAATAAATAAAATAAATAATATTTCCCCCCCAAATTTATCTGTCCCCCCCCCCCGCAAGCCTTCACATCTCTACTCTTACCCACCCCTCTGCCCTGACCACTATAGTATAGTATTTGAGCAATAAGCGCGCCATCTAGGGGATACTGAGCTAACTGTTCGGGAAAACATTCATAAATTGGACTGAAATGCAACTGTAATATTTGCACTTCAAATGGGGGGTGGGGTGGGGGGATGAGTAACAATGCAGCAATTTCATTTGGATGGGCCTCTAGTCATCAAGGTGCTGGAGTCATTTTCATACTAAGCAGGGTTCATCCTCAAGTTGGATGGTCAAGGAGTGGGGAAAAGATAAAAGGCCTGCATACTAGGTCATTGTGACTCTCTTTGTAACCCAGCCACAGTATCACACTTCCAGCTTTATCCCTTAGAAGGGTTACGATGGTGCTACAACCATACTAGATCCATACCCTACATGGTTATTACCTTTGCTACATTGCCTCAGTACTGTTTGTATTTCTCTACACATAACAGGCTGCTGTTGGTTTCTTTCTTTCTTTCTTTCTTTCTTTCTTTCTTTCTGGTGGATGGATAATAACCAACGGCCTCCTCCTAGTGAGTTCACTAGTGAGCAGTTAGCAGCCCATTTTAGATTCAAAATAGAGGCCATCCGTTCTGATCTGCCCTCCAGTTGCGTTAGTCCACCCCCGGATATCTCTAGGACCTCACCCCCTCCCTCTCCCTCCATGGTTGAGTTCGGACCAGTGTCTCTAGCGGAGGCCTCTAGAACTATGGCTGGTTGCCGCCTGGCTGCTACCCCTTTCGACCCTTGCCCAGCTTGGCTGGTTAAATCTGCCGAGGGGAACATGCCCAAGTGGGTTTCGGCTATTGCCACGGCCTCCTTTAGGGAAGGTATTTTTCCTTCCCACCTCAAGGAGACCGTGGTGAAGCCCACTCTGAAAAAGCTGGGCCTGGCTCCGGACGATATTTCCAACTATCATCTGATTGCCATTGTTCCCTTCCTGGGCAAGGTTGTTGAGAGGGTGGCAGCCGTCCGGCTCCAGTCGTACCTGGAGGATAATCGTATCCTGGATCCCTTCCAGTCCAGGTTCAGGCCGCTTCGTGGGACCGAGACTGCCCTGGTCGCTCTGCAGGATGACCTCCTCAGGGAGGCCGACAGGGGGTGTTCCTCCCTGTTGGTGCTCCTTGATCTGTCAGCTGCCTTTGATACCGTCAACTACGGTAACCTGCTGGTCCAGCTTGCAGAGGCGGGAATTGGGGGCCTTGCTCTGTCTTGGCTCCGTTCCTTCCTTGGCGGCTGGACTCAGCGGGTTCAGCTGGGTGATGACTTGTCGGCTCCTTGGACTCTCCCTTATGGGGTGCCCCAGGGGTCGGCAATCTCACCCATGCTGTTCAATGTTTATATGAGGTCACTGGTGGAGGTCATCAGGAGCTTTGGAGTCTGCTGTCATCAGTATGCTGATGACACACAGCTCTATCTCTCCTTTTCGTCTTCTGCAGAGGAGGCAGTACACTCCCTCAATCTGTGCCTGGAGGCGGTCCTGGAATGGACCAGGAATAACCAGCTCAAGCTCAACCCGGAGAAGACGGAGGTTCTGTTCTTTGGGGCGTCCTCGTCTGGGTACAATGGCCCCCTCCCTAGGCTAGGGGGTGTTTCCCTCCAGCCTACAGACAGGGCCAGGAATCTAGGTGTGGTCCTGGACTCAGCCCTCTCCCTGGAGGCCCAGGTGATGGCTGTCTCCAGGGCCGCTTTTATCCATCTCTGCAGGATCGCCCAGATCCGCCTGTACCTCTACAAGTCCTCCCTGAGGACAGTAGTGCAGGCCCTGGTGATTTCGAGGATTGACTATTGCAATGCCCTCTATGTGGGGTTGCCCTTCACCCTCCTCCAGAGGCTCCAGCGGGTGCAGAATGCAGTGGGTGCAGAATGCGGTGGCCAGGCTGGTGGTGGGTGCTCGTAGATTTGAGCACATCACCCCAGTTCTGGCTCGCTTGCATTGGCTATCTGTTGTCCTCCGGATCAGGTTCAAGGTCCTGGTTTTGATTTTCAAAGCCCTCCATGGCTTGGGACCAGAGTACCTGGCAGAGCGTATCTCCCAGACATCAGCTGGGTCCAGACCCACGAGACTGGCGCAGGTGCGCTCACTGAGGGTGGCCATACCCAGAGAGGCGTGGAAATCGCATACGCGTGACCGCGCTTTTTCTATGGTGGAACCTACGATGTGGAACCATCTTCCCAGTGAGCTGCGCCTTGCAGTGGCCCTGCCAGCCTTCAGGAAAGCCCTGAAAACCCATCTATTCAGGGAGGCTTTTGGCGACCTTTTTAGTTAATTTCTTTCCTTTTTATTTCTTCTTTCTTCTTTGCCGCCATTGCCATCTGTTCTGGGAGGTTATGGTCCCCCTCCTGTTTTTATTGCCTTTTACTTATTTTTATCCTTGTTTCTTTTCTTGTTTTTATTTTTCACCACCCAGAGTTACTATAGGAAGATGTGGTGGTATACAAATGCAATAAATAAATAAATAAATAAATAAATAAATAAATAAATAAATAAAAACGGGATACAGTTATCTCAGGCTATAAACTTGGAGGAGTGTATAGCTACGAACACTCAAAGAAATAACAAGGAAGCCTTTAAGTACATTAAAAGGAAGAACCCAACTAGGAAGGCCATTGGACCATTAGATGATAATGAAAGACAAGGGGTTATTAAGGAGGAAACAGAGATTGCAGAGAGACTCAATGAATTCTTTGCTTCTGTATTCACTGAGGAAGACAGAGACCACATGCCCAAACAGAGCCTATCTTCATAGGGAGGAAAACTGAAGAATTAAGCCAGATAGACATTTATTTATTTATTTATTTATTTATTTATTTATTTATTTATTTATT
>JAHTLZ010000129.1:47515810-47537644 GCA_023846285.1 Phrynocephalus versicolor
ATTTATTTATTTATTTATTTATTTATTTATTTATTTATTTATTTATTTATATACCGCTCCATCTAGTTACACGGCTACTCTGGGTGGTTTACAAACTGAACAGAAATCAAAACCATAAACATTAAAATACAGTAGACTTTTGTATAACAAACAGCTTGTATAACATAAAATTTGTACAACATAAAACATTCTGGAGATAGGGGAAATTTGCTTAACATAATTGCCTATGGGGAGAATTCGTACAACATAAAAATGGGATCACTCCATTTTCAATGCATTCTTATGGGAATTTGTATAAAGGAAAATTTGCTTAACATAATTTCATTTGGAACAAATAAATTCCTTTATACAAGGTACCACTGTACAATATAATAGATAAGCACAAATAAATAAATAACAACAACCAGGGAGGATGTTCTTGCATGTTTTGTTAAACTAAATGCTAACAAATCACCAGAACCAGATGGCATCCATCCATGAGTTCGCAAGGAACTTAAAGATGAAGTTGCTGATGTCCTAGACTGCTGATGTCCTAGCCATCTCTCTCTCAAAAAAAAAAGTCCAGTTGCCATGACTCAACTTTCAGATATATTGGAGGATAATCCATTTTGCACAGGGGCTAATATAGGATTCTGCCCCTCATGTGTCTCTTGCTTTTAGGACTTACAGATGGCCAGCCCAGGCATGTATGTGAATTCTTGATTCTAACCAACATAGATGACTTGGTGGATGAAGTGACAGTAAGGAAAACTTTGGGGGAAAGTGATCACGTCATGCAGAAGCCCTTGATTTCAAAGGAAGCAAAAGCAGAGCATAACTGCACATGTCACTCCAGAAAGTCCATTTTAGTAAACTCACTTCAATAATAAATAAGGTCCCATGGCAGCAGATCCTAACAAGATGGACAGATGTTTCTTTAAAAGGAGATTCTAAAGGCAAAAAATGAGGAAGATGGGGAGGTGGAGCGAGCGAGCGAGAGACCAATGTGCCTTCACAAAAAGCTCAATGAGAGGTCAGATATAGGAAATGGAAGGAAAGCTAGGCCACAAAGGGAGAGTACAGGCAGCAAAGAATTGCAGGATTAGCATTAGGAAGGCAAAAGCCAAGAAGAAGCTGAGGTGAGCAAGAGATGCTAAAAGCAAAAGAGAGAGAGCGAGAGAGCGAGCGAGCATTATTTGGATATTTAGGAGTCTTGTGGCACACTGGTTAAATGCCTGTACTGCAGCTAAAACTGTGCTCGCTGCCTGGGGTTCAATCCCAGGTAGCAGTCTCATGGTGGACTCAGCCTTCCATCCTTCCGAGGTCGGTAAAATGAGTACCCAGCTTGCTGGGGGGTGGGGGGAATGTGTAGCCTGCATAATTGAACTATAAACCACCCAGAGAGTGCTTTAAGTGCTATGGGGCATACATAAGCAGAGTACTTTGCTTTGCATTTTACATACATAATAAAAGACAAAGAAAAGAAACAGTGCCTCAGTAAGGATGGGGAAATGATAACAGATGGCAAAGAAAAGGCAGACATGCTCAGTTCTTACTTAAGATCAGTTTTCCCCCAAAGGACAGTCTATAACCCTCCGGGCAAATGTGAAGTACAAGTAGAAGGGAAACAATTACATCTCGAGGTTGAGAAATAATCAAGGAATACCTTGTTACTTTGAACAAGTTCAAATTTCCAAGACCCAATGAACAGGATCCAAAGATATTGAAGGAATTGGTTGAGGAATTCTCAGAAGAACCATTGTCTATCATATCCTGAAATCATGGAAGAAGAGTGGGAAAACCTGTCCATGGACCACTCACTCTGTATGACTGCTGAATCTACTTGCCTTGGTACCACCACGTCAAAAGGCTCTAAGATGTAATTAACTGGAAAGCAAATCTTGCCAACTAGAGCGAGAGACCCAATTTGAAGTGGTGAAGGAGATGGATCAAATTCACCAAAGAACTCCATGAGCCAAAGACCGAGATGACTCACACAGTTGGAAACAAAGCCTATGTGTGAGTTCCTGGTTACCAAATGGATGTGTCCTGCAATCTGGGATGATTGAGAACCAGTTCTGACCCTCCTCTGTACAATATGAACAATATTTTAAGTATTGGTTCAGTGCTATTGCATCTGCCTCCAATCTCTTTTCTACATGTTCAAGTTGATTCTGATGTACATCAATCCCTATAGGGTTTTCTACACAGGAGTAATTTACCACTTCCCGCTTTGGGTGGCAGAGAAGCTAATCTTATTAGCTGAACACACTCTTCTACTCTGAAACTTCTCCAGTGAGGCAGAGTGGACGTCTGAATACCTGCCTCAGAAGCTCTACAGCCAGGCACTCTAACCCACTGAGCTATATATATATATAGTAGTCACACAAAGGAGGAGCAGGATTTGTTGTCAATCATCTCAGAGTGTAGGGCAGATAATATTTTTTTTTACATCACTGTTCTTTTAAGGTATATTATTATTATCCTGTATTGCTGCCGTCCAGTCTTCTATTTTCAATTGGTGTCATAAAATTATGTCTCCTACATACTTAGGAGAGATGTTGTTTAAAGATGCGTGGGCTGACGTAAGCATGATTAACTCTGCTCGTGTTCCGATTCCAAACGGAAAACCAGGGCTTCTTGCAGGGTCTCCAGATGGACACGCACTCTTTACCACATCAACCCACCGCAAGAGTCTCAAAGCCATTTCCTGGTGTTCCACTGACATAATTAATTTTCCCAAAGAAGTTCTCTGAATCTGTTGGTAATCAAATGGGTTTGCCACCAAAGAGGTTTCCGGCCACAAAAGAATTCTGGGACGATATCCCAGAATATCCCTTAGGATCAGAGAGAAGAAAGTGGAAGCAGCTTATACCACTATTGTCAGGCAGCTCCTCTTTTGCTTGCAGGACTGGCTACAAGGAAGTCTGCTTCAGACATCCATAGAGTGTGAAACAAAAACAAAAAATACAAAAAAAACCCCTGCAGATTGTAGCAACTATGGTAGAAGCAAGCACCGGCCACCCACAGATCAGTATGCAGAAAGACACTTTAATATTTGTCTTCCATCTGACCTTCACAATATCAGTCAGCATCATGCTGTGCATCATGGCATGGTTGTTGAATAACCACATGCATCCTCCAGAGCTGAAGTGGATGGGTGGCAGATACGTCAACAATTCTGGCAATTTGCCAGGCTAGGACTCAAGGAACCCACATCCATGTCTTGACAAACCAATGAAACTGGCAGAATGTTGATGTACACCATCATTTTCTCTTAGCCTGAACTACTTCACAAGAAGGATGAATGAAGTGAGAACAAGAGCCACTCTTACATGATGCTTTCGCCCTGCAAAAGAAAAGGCACCATATAAACATAACTCCTCAGTGTGTGTGTCGAGGGGGGGGGGATAATTTTCAATTGTAAAATGGAAAATGTCCTCTTTTTCCTTTGGTATCAGCTCAGTGTCCTCTTTATAAGGGAGAGACCATTTACCCTTTCCCCACTTTTCATTGAAATGTGTCTTTTTAGAACCCACGTTTAACCCCATCAAGACTGGATTCAACAAAAGGGATCTGTGTTGTATCCTTCACCAGATAAGTGTCCCTGGACTCCCTCCTGTGCCCTCTGGTCATCCTGTTGATGTACACATCCTCACTACAAAACACAAGTTACCAAGAAAAGATCAGAGCCAGAATGTTAATCCCAGCAGGATCATTTACATAAGCAATTAATATAACTAAATTGGAGGGGGGGGGAGGTTAAATCCGACTAATAGTTATAGGGACCACACATCCATTGAACCAAGGGAGGCAACCACAAGCTTCAGGAGGACAAATCTAGGCAGGAAAGTGCTTTGCTCTCAGGTATGTATTGCTAGGCTGCCACCTCGTGGTCGTGTACATGATGAAGCATTGAGGACTGACCAAGTTTAACTGTTTGACTGCGAACAGAAAAAAAGCAAGTCCAAATAGTTTATTAAAAACAAAACAAAACATGTTTTACCAATCTCTTTAAAAGCACAATGCGCTTAAGGGAAGGTAATTTCAAATTTAAAATATTACATTCTAGCATTTTTCTTGTAAAACTAAACGCCTCCTACAGCTTTGCAAACTTGTGGTGTAAAAGGTTATGGTTACTTGCTTGCTTGCTTGCTTACTTACTTACTTACTTACTTGATTTATATACTGTCCATCTGGCAGCAAAGGCCACTCTGGGAGGTTTACATCAGTGTAAGTTACAATAAAATAATCAAGACATGACAAACTCAAATAAAAATTAATTGTAGGACAGACAATATGAGAAGACCTAAGATTAGCTGTTACTTCTTTTGGTCCTGAAAGAAAAGACTAAACCCAAGGCTTTCATGGCCCAAAATGTAGGTGACGAGGAAAGCTTTGTGTAGTATTGTTAAAGGTGCCAGTGAAAGGGCAGTTGTGCTTTCACTTAATATTTGCACATTAGGATTCCCATTCTTTTTAGCACATTTGCAAAACTCTTCTGTACCCATGAACAGCCAGTTTCCAGATGAATGCACACCAACGTTAAGCTGCATTTTCAAAGGCTTGAAGCAGCCACTTTTTCTAATGGTTTCTAGTTTCCATGTTTTATTGGATAAGCCATCGTTTTATTGCTGCAGCTCTTGAAGTGGCTTCCACGCTGGCTCCATTTTCACATACTTTTTTTAAAATGTTGAAGATAATGATATGGTAATGTAAATAAAATGTGTATCTTTGCATCTTGCCTTTCATTCAATGATCTCAGGGCAGCATAGATGGCTCCTCCTTTCCCACTTTATACCAACCCTGGGAGATGCGTCAGGACAGTGGTTCTCAACCTGTGGGTCCCCAGATGTTCCTGGACTGCAACTCCCAGAAATCCTGGCCAGCTCAGCTAGTGATGAAGACTTCTGGGAACTGCAGTCCAGGAACATCTGGGGATCCACAAGTTGAGAACCACAGGATCAGGACCTAGGGACACAAAGTTAGGGAGTGGCTAGATTAGAAGAGGGAGAAAACCTAGTCTGGATCACTTTGGAATGGTGATCACTCCTTCCGTCTGCATGGAAATGGTTCCTGCACCTCCTGTAGTTGCAATATAGTTAACCACATGTTGGCATTACATCACTGTTGTTTTGGTCTCTTTTTTGTCACAAAGTAGCCCTCCCCTTCTTGTTCCCAACCTCCTGCCTTCTCTTGTGCAATAGTTGTCAGCAGGTTGGCAAACAGCCTCTTTCCATTTGCTTGCAAGGAGGAATTTTTATGCACACAAAGGGGTGCCTCATGTGTCTCCTTTCCCCCTTCTTTTTAAAATCAACTTTTCGGTAAGTGGCATAGCACTGCATTGCTTTATTGCTGAAGAACCCCCTAAGTGACCTTTTGGCTCTCTTCATTTTTGAAATACACTTTTTTCTTAAAAGCCAAAACAAGGAACACAAGTGCCAAAGTGCTATTGTGCTTCCTCATGAACAAGGTTGAGCAATGTCACTTTGGCAAAACTGGCAGGCAATACATGTGTATAAAGGCAAAACTGCAGAGCCAGGATTCAGCTTTATATTTTATAGTGCTTAAGTGATGCAGCATAATGATGGGGAGTTATTTTTTTAAAATAAAAAATAAATTAAAACCAACATGCCTTCTTTTTCTTCAAAATAGGACAGAGGATGCCATCACATTCACAGCAGATCACACTCACCTCTGCACATCAGCATTGGTACAAAGAAAGAACGCACACACAAACCCACACTGGAACAGTCCAGGTGACTGCACAGCAAGGAAACTGTGTTTGTTTGGGCCAATCCTTAATAGTTCCAAATAAACAGTAGGCTTCTACCTAAACCAATATTTGGCATATCAGTCCTATTAATGGACAATAGGGAAATCTGTAACAATAATGTAACATAGTCTGCATTTTTAGAGTGACCCCAACCTTTCCAGAGGTAGCCAACAAAGTGAGATAAAGTCCTGTGTCGGTGGCATCATAGTTTCATTGTACAGTGTGGACTAAATCATAAATCTTAATTCCTAGGCCTTCTCTTCACTTCATACAGCTAAACTACTATAGCAGTCATTCCCAAACTTATGTAATTCAGAAACCCAGGCAAATGTAGCTAGTGGCAAACGGTTGGGGATGTCTGGGTTACCTGACACAGGGAATCACTGCATGTTAATATTACATTATATGTTTATTCTTATATTTCTTTGCAGCATATGGTGGACTTGATCAAGTGTGATGGGGTTTATCTTTGACCTTCAGCAATTCCTCCCCTTGAGAGCCCATAAGTAGCGGAGACAGAAGATGTGAACAATTAGAACTTCCTTTATTAACAGTATGAACAATGATTTCTGAAGGTACAAACTGCTCAAACTCACACGGTAACTCAGTCTGTCTCCAAGCACGATTCTCCACATCTAACAGTACTCCCTGGTAGAGATAAACTCCAAATCGTTCCCAGTTGGTAGGTTTTTGTAAAGGTGTCCCATGCCCCAATGATAGTGTGCTGCAACATGGATGTCAAGCCCATTCTGCCACTGACTCTGACATCCCTAACTTCTCCATCTCTCCCTGATGCTCCTCCTTCCAAGGACCCTTGTTGCTGGGAAACACATAGCCTTTCCATTCTATCTGGTCCACAGGTTCTCTCATCTCTGCCTGAGTCCCAAATTCCTCCCCCATTGCCTTTTCTTCCCTTTTATCCTCTCCCTCCTCCTTTCAATCATCTTCTCCCTCCTCTGTTAATAAGAGACCTTCTACTATTGGCCCCTCTCTGCCCCTACACGTCTAATCCTTCACTTCATTGGCTCTCCCTCCTCTCCTTTCTTCAAGGCTCATCTCTTTCATCCCGGGCAAAAGGATGCATACATCACATTCTTCCCTCTTGACAGGAGGAGTAGACGGGCTCACTCTGGGTCAGTCATCCTCCCATCCATCTGACGTGACATCAACCAAGATGGCCAATAAAGATATGCTTTCTTTACATTGAATCTCACATAACTTATAATTTCCAAATAAAATATGCCACAAATTGATACACAGTGAATCGTGGTTGTGGATTAAGAAGAGAGATGACCTGCCAAATTCATAGTAAGCACAATAAAACAAATATTTAGCAGACCAGAGACATCTCCAGAGAATTTCTCCTTGGGACAGTACCATGATATGCTACTGCCATCTACTGTATATCAGAAGAAGATGCAGGCTAACAATTATCCATGGGCAGAGAGTCATACAGCCAGAACAGACACTTTCAAAGGCTTGAATACAAGAGAGAAAGCCCTTTCCCAGATGGAAAACCAAGGCACTTTTGACAGGGACAAACATTTTTGCCATTGGTGACATGCAACCAAACCTTCAGAAAGTTACTCTTTGGGACTATATTTCTTTGTGATCCTAAAGTAACTTCTCTAAACTCTAATTGCAACCAAGAAGACCAGCCTCAATTTCAATTTCACAAACAATCCCTTTTTTTTCCCAGAAACAAATAGTTTGGAATGTAATTTAATTACCTCTTCCTCAGATTTTTTTTTTAAAAAATGCATATCCAAATTCAAATGTCCTTTCATCTACCTAAAAATATGCCGCTAAACAGATTGCTTTTAGAACATCCAAAATGCCACAAAATGAATCAATACAAATCTGAGTTATGCATTCTTGCTCAAACTGGAAGCTGAAGAAAATAGGACTGGCTTACTGTACAAGAATTTGAAAACTGAATCACTGCTGAACCAATGTGACTTCTTATGCATCATCATATACTGTACTACAATTTTGGGGGAGGGGTTGCATTGTCTATTTTGCATTCCTGCACTTTGCATTTTTGCATTTTTATGCAAAAGAAACAGCTTATTATTTTTGCCCTGGATCTTTCAAAAGGTAAACTATATAGAATGTTAAGCTGTTTCGGCATTTATTCTGATCCACCTTAATTTAATAAACTTCAAATAGCATCTCATGGAACTTGGTGAAGAATCACTGATATTACACTGAGCAATGAAAAACTAGCCTTTCTCTCTCTCTCTCTCTCTCTCTCTCTCTCTCTCTCTCTCTCTCTCTCTCTTGTGTAACCCAATCAACAACACTTAATATACAACTGTCTAAACTAATCAGAAGGAAATTCTTCATAACTCACAAGAAGTGTAAGAATATAGCTGGGCGAGAGAGTTGTGACAACAATTATCTATGTGTCTTCAAATCAATTCTGACTTATGGGGACTCTTTCCAGGGTCCTCTAAGCACAGAGTATTCATGTGTTAACCATTCCCTTCTTCTGGGACACACTGGGACATGCAGCTTCCCCAAGATCAAATTGAGGGCTGGGAGAGTAAGAACAGACAATAGAAAATGTTTTTTCAACCAGTGTGTTGTTAGTCTGTGGAACTCCCTGCCACAGGATGTGGTGATGGCATCTGGCCTGGATGCCTTCAAAAGGGGATTGGAGGAAAATCCCATCACAGGTTACAAACCATGAGGGAGATGTGTAATCTCCGGGCTTAAAACCGAGGTACTTGAAGGACCAGATGCAGGGGAGTGGTATCAGGAGACAGATATCTAGTCTTGTGTGCTCCCAGAGGCATCTGGTGGGGCCACTGTGAGATACAGGAAGCTGGACTTGATGGGTCTTTGGCCTGATCCAACATGGCTCTTCTTATGTTCTTAAGGCTACACAAGTTGGCGCTTTTCCTGGGAATCACAGTGAGGGGATTGAACGCCCAGCCTTTGGATCTGGTTCAACTCACTATCGAGTCAGCCAACCTTCATAGTCACCCACTATCTGTCCTGCTTAGAAAACATCCAGACAGAATATCTTCACCCGCTCCCTCAAGCGTAGCAGCAGGCTGCTTCACAGCTCTAGGGACCAGAACTAATTAGCTTCTGCCTTGCTCCAATATTCTTCTGAAGCCAACACCATGCACAAAATGTGGGGTGCACAAAGGTGTAATTTTCCATGTCTCTGGTATATTCGCGGCAAACAATGGACCAGTGTGTGAAACGAGGGAAATAATGGGGGTAATGGTGCGGAACATGTAGCTGGCTCCAGTGCTACACACTTCATTGAGTGCAAAGTCAGAGCCAACTTCTGTGTAACCCTTTGTGACTTGGTTATGGAAGGGACAAATGGTAGAATGAATGAGATAATTTGAGTCCTACCTCTAGATGAGGGGTGCCCAAACTTTTTGTAAGGAGGGCCAGATTTGGTGGCTGAGAATGTGTCAGGGGCCGGTTGCAGCAGCCTGTGCGATGGCTGGCTGGCCAGCCTACCCAGCCCCACAAGCTTCCCGGTGGTGCTGTTGGTGGTGGCCTGCCCCCTCGCCTGCCCACCCAGCCCCACACGCTTCTGTTCACTGGCCCGCCCAGCCCCTCAAGCTTCCCAGCGGTGTCAGTGTGGGCAGAAGATTTTTTTAAAAAGCATGGGGCGAAGGGAGGGGCAGGCCAGCCAGCCGCGGGCCACTCAGAATGGCCTGATGGGCCGGATTTGGCCCACGGGCCGGACTTTGGGCAGGCCTGCTCTAGATCATAAAAGCACTTTTTAAGTAAGCCACACTGATTCAAACACAACCTTTTCCTTCACCTACTGGACCGTACGCGTTTAAGGACCATACTTTGTAAGAACAACTCTTGGGGGAGCCTGTTTCCTCCTCTTGCCACAGTCACACTGCCAGCTTATAGGGAGGAACCTTGGGGGCATGTGGTCCATTTGTCTTAAACACAACATATGGCCATTATAGTAGGTTGGCAGACATGGTAGTAGTAGAACATACACCGGACACCCCCCCCCCCAATCACACTGCACTTCAGATTGCACAGGTGTTAAATCTAGCCCCTCTCCTTTTTTAGTAGTAGGAAGAAATCAAAATTATTTTCCTTCTTCTCTCCTCAGTTTCAAACATGACCTCCAACCCAGCTTTCCAGTGATGGGCAATTTCTGGAACTTCTGCCATCCATATATTCTTCTAGCATGAGAGACTGTGAGATGGAGAGGAAGGAAGAGACAGTGGTGGGTCCGTCCGCGAGAAGCAGCCAGGGACAGATCAAAGAGAAAGACAGAGAAGATCAGAGAACAGAAGAAATCCATGGGAAATTGTTCTTTGAGAGTAAAAGCATGGAAGAAAATCAACAGGAAATGGATATTCAGGGAAAGGACAAACTAACTGTAATTCAGGAAGGATTTATGGCTGTAATAAAAGAGGCCATGACTTGGGAGATGATAAAGGGAGAATTAAAAGAGATAACCAAGGATATCAAGAATAAGGCTACACAAACTGAGATAGACATGGAGATAAAGAGACATGTTAAAGATGAAGGAATACAAATAGAAGAATGGAAATGTAGAGGGAGAAATGTGTGGGTGCAAGCTAACATCGAAGTGAAGAAAGATATTAAGACAATAGGAATACAGGCAGGACAAGTAGATGATAGATCTGTGGTAGGGAAAAGATGGCATGTAGGGATACAAGTAAAGATGGATAGAGAGAAGTTAGGTACAGACATAGCAGGGTTTTGTTCAAAGAGATAGGAGTGCAGGTCGGATGGCACGAGACCGGAGGGTGGGTTTGGAAAGGCGTTAGCAGGGAGCGCTCCCTGCAAATGGCTAGGGGAGTTACGTTGGTATCAGAAAAGGGAGTGCAGACAGGGGAAGAGAGGAAATCGAGGAGAGATGTGGGGCTTCCCCTCCCAACGCCAACGGGGCCTCCTTTTTATCCGTTAGGGATAATTAACCAGGCTAGGGGTTATCAAGGAACCCGACCCATTGTGAACCCTCCTGGATGGATCCCTGGGTGGGGTTGGAGCCCACCACATACAGTACCCCACAAGTAGAAGAAAAGTCAGTAAAGAAATATGTTTGTATTGATGATAATCCTGTTGATCCCAGTTTGGATACCCCCATATTAACCCCCATTTTTGAAACGCAAAGAAACGAAACACAAGCAAATGATTTTTGTAAGCTGTTCAATAAAAATTTATTAAGTTCGCAAGAAGCCAAGATGTATGCCTCAGATTCTTCCGCTGAACCATTGATCAATATATTTGAACCCTCACAGAGACACAAACATGGAAGTAAATGACAGTGATCTCTTCTCTACACTATGGAGGCTGAAGAGCCCATGTGTAATTTCAAGAAAGCATTGTGGGAGCCGTCACAAAATGTTTGCCTTGGAAAGGTGCCAGTTTGCTTTAGTGTACTTCTGTGTCAGGCTCAGACCCAATTTCTGTCTTGAGCTTTGGTTTCTGGGCAAGTGATGTCTCTTTTAATATCAATAATCTTTCATTGAAACAGGCCACCAGTCGTGAGTGTCTTATTCTAAGGAAATCCAGACTACTGAGATTAAAAGAGAACTAACTTGCCCAGAAATCTAAACCTAATACCAATGTGGGGTCTGGGTATCATAAAACAAAGTCCAAATGCACAGTATGATAAGACAAGCCAATGTGTTTTCCCTTAGTCACCTTTACTGGCAATTTCTCCCAAATAATAGGATGACCAGCCCCAAGCCATGCATAAGGTTCAAAAATCAGACAGACACACCTCCAGGAGAAATTGAGCAGTCCTCTTCTTTTCCTGATTTTCTTCTTTCTTCCAGACAGCTCAGAGAATCACAGTACACACCTCCCACATAGGGGTCAGAGGCATGGAAATGGATATGACAGCCATTGGATACCTGTGTCTCACTCTGAAGTTATGCTAGCTTCCTTTTTAAAGATAAGAACGCTTAGGATCGTGACTCTTGGCAACTACTAAGCTGAGCAGTGGCAGGTGCTCTTCTGCTTGCAACGGTTACAAGAATTTAGCAAATATCCTTTATAGCAGCTATGATGTCCCACTTTTTGGCTTGACTTGGTAACCCCTCCTTTGCTTCACCTCTGAAAAGAATTCGCTTTTACACTAGCAATAAATTCAAGAGTGACCCACATACTAAATTGTGTACCATGGACCTAAGTAGAACACATGTGAACTTTCTTTCTTTCTTTCTTTCTTTATTGTTGGGAGATGAAAGCTTACAAAAGCTGATGTGAAAAATTGCATTAGTCCACCTCCAGTACCATTTCTTAATTAAGTACATTTGGCTGACTTATTTAAAACAAGCAGTCAACATGGTTGGACTGGGCAAAAGGAGCTGCATTGGTGTCTACATTCCTCTGCTACCTTTCTTCAGACATAAG
This sequence comes from Phrynocephalus versicolor, assembly GCA_023846285.1. Classification (NCBI taxonomy): domain Eukaryota; kingdom Metazoa; phylum Chordata; class Lepidosauria; order Squamata; family Agamidae; genus Phrynocephalus; species Phrynocephalus versicolor. Next base: position 47,527,950 of record JAHTLZ010000129.1, read on the forward strand.
AACATAAGAACATAAGAAGAGCCTTGCTGGAACAGGCCACAGCCCATCCAGTCCAGCATTCTGTCTCACACAGAGGCTCACCATTTGCTTCAGGGTATTCCCAAGCAGATGTCTTCAAGATTCCCCGCAAATGGCATTGAGAGATATCCTGCTTATCTCTCCAACCCAGAGGTTGTCCTTAGGAATCCATAATGATATCCATTGATACCCTTGTTCTCCATGAACTTGTCCAATCCTTTCTTAAAGCTTTCAAGGCTGACAGCTGTCATCACTTCTTCTGGCAGGGAGTTCCACACACCAATGATCCTCTGGGTGAAAAAGTACTTTCTCTTACTTGTTTGAGATCTAGCACCCAAAGGTTTCATGGAGTGCTCCCTAGTTCTAGTGTTGTGCGATAGGGAAAATAGTTTTTCCTTATCTACTTTATCCATACCATGTATGATTTTATAAACTTATAAACTTTCATAAACTTCAATTAGGTCACCTCTTAGGTGCCATCATTCAAGAGTTCAGAGTCCATCCGTTAATAAATATAATTGGGTTTGGGTTTCTTTTCCCCCAGCATGCATCACTCTTAACTTACTAGTCTTGAAGCTCATTTGTCACTGGTTTGCCCATTCCCCCAGTGTCAAGAGATCCCTCTGGAGCTCCTTACAATCTCTCTCAGTTTTTACTACCCTGCCCTCTGGGTAGTGCTGCCCTCTGTTTCCTGTCCCTTAGCCAGTTGCTGATCCAGGACAAGACCTGTCCCTTGATTCCATGACTGGCAAGTTTATTCAAGAGCCTTTGGTGCAGGACCTTGTCAAAAGCCTTCTGAAAGTCCAGATAAACAATGTCAACTGGATCTCCTTTATCCACATGCTTGTTGACACTCTCAAAGAATTCTAACAGATTAGTGAGGCATGATTTGCCCTTGCAAAAGTCATGTTGGCTCTCCTTCAGAAGTGCCTTCTCTTCTATGTGCCTAATAATTTTATCTTTTAGGATGGTTTCCATCACTTTACCTGGGACACATGTCAAACTGACCAGTTGGTAATTTCCTGGATCACCTCTGGATCTTTTTTTGAAGATTGGTGTTTATATTCGCTAGCTTCCAGTCAGCAGGCACAATGCCTGATTTGAGGGAAAGATTATATATTTTGGTTAGAACATCAACAATTTCATCTTTAAGTTCCTTGAGAACTTGTGGATGGATGCTATCTGGTTCTGGTGATTTGTTAGCATTTAGTTTAACAAGACATGCAAGAACCCCCTCCCTGGTTATTTCTATCTGGCTTAACTCTTCCGTTTCCCTCCCTACGAAGATAGGCTCTGCTTTGGGCATGTGGTCTCTTCTTCAGTGAATACTGAAGCAAAGAATTCACTGATGTTTCTCTGCAATTTCTGTTTCCTCTTTAATAATCCCTTGCCTTCCATTATCATCTAATGGTCCAATGGCCTTCCTAGTTGGGTTCTCACTTCTAATGTACTTAAAGGATTCCTTGTTATTTCTTTGAGTGTTCTTAGCTACACACTCTTCCAAGTCTTGCTTTCTTTTCCTCATTGTTACCTTGCATTTGTTCTGCCAGAATTTATGTTCCAGCCTGTTGTCCTTGTTTGGACAAGCCTTCTGTCTTCTAAATGAGCTTTTCTTGCTTTTGATCACTTCCTGAACTGGTCCTGTAAGCCACATCCGGGTCCTCTTGGACCCGGCAGTGCCCTTTTTCCTTTTGGGTATGCATTCCAATTGGGCCTCTGTTATTGTTTTTGTGAACAGCCTCCAAGTCTCTTGGAGGCTTTGGACTCTCTCAATTTTCCCTTTCAGTTTCCTTTTACTAATTTCCTCATCTTTGAGAAATTTCCTTTTTGAACATTTAAGGTCTCTGTGTTAGATTTTATCAGTGATTGGCCGTCTATGATTAACTTGGAAGTAATTGTGTTGTGTGGTCACTTTTTCCTATTGGATCAGTCACATTAACATTTTGCACCAAATCCTGTGCATAACTAAGGATCAAGTCAAGGATTCATGTACCTCTAGTTGGGTCTTCAACCATCTGTTCCAGGGAACACTCATTTAGCATATCTATAGCTTTATCATGTGCTGAACAGTTCATCCACTCTATGTGAGGGTAATTAAAGTCCCCCATTATAATCAGGCTTCCTTTCTTGGATGCCTCCTTTACACTATTCTCCAACTGTCAGTTTCCCTCTGTAGCTTGGGTCAGAGGCTGATAACTTATGCCTACTGTTAGACCATCCTTTTGGCCTGTTACTCTTACCCACAGAGTTTCTAATGTTGACTCCAAATCACCTGGGTATTCCAATTCATACAATTTTCTCCCTTCTTTGATATACAAGGCTACACCACCTCCTGTTTGCCCCTTCCTGTCCTTCATGTACAGTTTATAGCCTGGGATAACTGTATCCCATTGGTTATCATCCATCCACCAGGTTTCAGTGATGCCAATAATAACAATATTTTTATCTATTGCTAAGTATTCTAACACCCCTATTTTGTTCTGGAGGCTTTGGGCATTTGCATACAAGCATTTATAGCTGATTTTTTGATGAGTCCAGTTGCATCATTAGACTGCCTCTTGCATCCTTCTGCTGGAGAGCTGGTGAGTAGCTCTGCTCAGTAATTATTGCATCCTCCTCACTACTCAAGGAGACACTTTCCCAAACCAGATGCTGCCCAGCTCCTTTCGGCTTTTCCCCAGTGGACATGCAGTGGACATGGAAAAGCAGAACCAAGCAGAACATAAAAATATGATAACATAAGGTCAGTTCACAAGTGAGAAGCAGTCACCACCTCCTGGGGTAATTGGTTCCAATGTCATACTGCACTAAGACGTTGTTCCTGACTTTCAACCAATATTTGGTTTCCAGTAATTTGGGCGCATTATTACATCTCTGCATTCTGGGATGAAGGAAAGCAGATCCTGTCACTCTTCTGTATGACGCTCTTTCAAGTACAGTGGACCCTTGTATAACAAACGGTTTGCATAACATAAAATCTGTACAACATAAAAATTCTGGAGACAGGGGAAATTTCCTTAACAGAATAGTCTATGGGGTGAATCTGTACAAAATAAAAATGGTCGTGATCAGGGATTACCCTGTTTTCAATGCATTCCTATGGGAAATTTGTATAAAGGAAAATTTGCTTAACATAATTTCATTTGGAACAAATTAATTCCTTTATACGAGGCCTAGATGCCCTAAGCATATCCAGTCTCGCCTGATTTCGGAAGCTAAGCAGGGTCGGCCCTGGCTAGTACTTGGATGGGAGACCACCAGGGAATACCAGGTGCTGTGGGCGCCTGGAGTAGGAAGTGGCAAGCCACTCCAGTATTCCTGCCAAGAAAACTCCATGGACATGGAGTCACGAAGAGTCGGTCATGACTGTAACGACACAACACACACAATTCTTTTATACAAGGTACCACTGTATTTGAAAACTCTTATCATATCTCCTGTCAGTCTTCTTTCCTCAAGGCTAAACATGCCCAATTCCTTCAGTCTTTCCTCATAAGGCTTGGTTTCTAGTCCTCTGATCATCCTTGTTGCCCTCCTCTGAACTTGTTCTAGTTTGCTGGCATTCTTCTTAAAGTGTGATGCCCAGAACTAGACAGTACTCTAGATGAAACCCAACTAGTGCTGAATAGAGGAGGATTAATACCTCATGGGATTTGGAGACTATAGTTCTGTTAACACTGCCTAAAATAAAATTGGCCTTTTTTGTAGCCACATAACACTGTTGACTCATGTTCAGTTTTTGATCTACAGCAATTCCAAAATATTTGTCACTCATATTATTGTTGAGCCAACTACCGTATCTCCCATCTTGTAACTGTGCGTTTGTTTTTCCAAAATGTAGGACTTTGCACCTATCCACATTAAATTTCATTTAATTATTTTCCAGTCCAGCACTCAAGTGTGTTGAGGTCTTTTTGAATTTTGTTCCTCTTTCCCCCCAAAAATAAGCATTTCACTCAATTCACAAATTTGATTACCATTCCCTGTACTCCTTCATCCAAGTTATTAATAAAGATGTTGAGGAGCACCAGGCCCAAGACTGAGCCATGTGATATTCCACTAATTATCTCCTCCTAGTTTGAGAAGGTGTCATTGATAAGCACTCTCTGAGTATGATTCTGTAACTAACTGTGTATCTATCTTTTATCCAGCCAACATTTAGTTAGCTTGCTAATCAAGATATCACGGGGCACTTTGTCAAAAGTGAAGTCTACATAATGTCCACATGCATCCTATATGGAAATAAGTTTGAAAGAGCTGGACAATCAATTCTTATGTATTTTGATGCCTTGCAAAACAAAAAAACAACCATACATGCATACTGACACCTGCCTACTGAAATCCACCTCTACCAAAAGTACACAAAGCAGCATCTTCAAAGGATATACATATGGGCAAAGATACAAATTAGTTGTTATTCTCCTATGCAGCAGCAGGGGCTGCATCTGAGCTGAGCTATCTCAACAACTATGGCTGAAATCCCTTTGCATAGCATAATAAACCACAGTAGACTATGCTCCGTGGAATTCAAGTGAATCAGCTCCTCCCTATGTTCCATTGATACAAACAGGCCTCCTCTGGTTGCCATCTACTAGGCTGAACAAGAGGATTTCAGCTTATGGCTTTTTAGCAAAGTCACAATACCTCCCATTATCTGCTCATTTAGCAACAGAAGAGAGAAAACGATAGACAAGTTCTGCAATCTATTTGTGATCTTGTGTTTTAAAGCAGTATAGCACTCCTTCCTTGTCTAGAAGTTACATTCAGAACATTAATTTCACCTAGCATGAAAGTAACAAGCAATAAACAATGCATGTCTGAAAGCAGTGGCATTTACAAGTATGGAACAGGTAACAAAGTATAGTAAAGTTGGTTGACAAAATTACATTTCAAAAGAAACATAAAGAGCAGGAACAATGGTGCTTTAGTGAGGTGATGAGTAGCTTTTTCCGTATCCTCTTATTATACCTATCAAAAGGCAAAGCAAAGTGTTCTGGTTATAAACTGCCCCATAGTGCTTCAAGCACTCTCTGAGCAGTTTACAGTTTAATTATGCAGGCTACGCATTGCCCCCTCCCCCCTCCAAGCTAGCTGAGTACTCATTTTACTGTCCTCAGAAGGATAGAAGGCTGAGTCATCCATGAGCCAGCTACCTGGGATTGAACCCCAGGTCGTGAGCACAGTTTTAGCTTCAGTATAGCTGTTTAACCACTGCATCACGAGGCTCCTTAAAAAGGTAAGTCCATTTAAAGGAATTTCTCGAAGCATGTACATGCAAAAATTCTAAAATATCTAAAACTACATAGATGTGGAAAAGTGATAAAAGATAAATCAGATCAATCTTGGAGGTGCATGGAAGACTGATAGGAATGGCATAAATGCTAACTAGTTCAGAATGCTGGTAGTTTCCAGGAGAGGCCATCTGGTTATCAAAAGACAGAGAAAAGACAAAGAAGGGGGCAGCCATAGGGAAGAGGGTCATTTTGAATCATCTGGAAGAGTTGTTAATTGGTCATAAACCACTGCTAACTTTGAGCGGGAAACAAGCTGTGGACCTGCAGAAAAGTTTGTCTTCTGGACTGTTTTGGTAGAAGCCCATGGGGATTAGCTGATGGATGCCATCTAGGTGAGAAAGGAAAAGTTTCAGAATGGTTAGGGTTCAGAGAAAATGGGGTCCATGTGCCTTGAGATCTTAGCCCACATGGTTGAGAATTGTGCTCTGTTTGAGCTCAGAAACCTTGCTATGTCTACCCTGATGTATTCTGAGCAAATCAAACAGGCTAGCTAGTTTTCTCATTTTATGCGTGGGTGTTTTGTTTTGTTTTTACCTTTTCTTATCACCATTGCATTTTGGACTTCTCTTGTTTATTGGAACTGGTGACTTATTCATCCAAAAAGGCACCCACCCACCCCCCATCTTTTTAGCTATCTGACTTGCTTTTCTCTGTTCTTAAATAAAAATACAATTCTCCCCATTGTTTGATTCTGGAAGTGTGTGTGCCTAAGGGCAGCAGTTAGTTAATTGGAGTGTCATTGCATCTGCTGAAATAGGGGTTTTGTGTTTTTAAGGGATTGAGGTTCACTCTGGAAGGAAGAAGCTTGCTAGGTGTTCTCATCCCAGGTCAGGGGCAGAAACCAACCATTTTGAGCTGGAGCTGGCTGGGTAGGAAAACCTTCTGATGGCTACAATTTGAATGTTACAAAGTGGTTCTCAACCTGTGGGTCCCCAGATGTTCTTGGATTGCAACTCCCAGAAGTCTCCACTGTACCTTCACGATAGTAAAAAGGATTTTACAAATATTATGCCATTCTCCTATCTATCCTCATGCATCCCCCCCCGCAAAGAAGTAACTGAAAGTAACATCAAAGTAATGAACAGCAAGTAACATGACTGATTCCCCCCCCCAACAGGGTGATGGCTAGCAACAATGGGTTACTTTTGTAACAAGTAAGAGAAATAACATTCTTCTGAAAGATAGTTTCTCAAGTTGTGGAATGTACGTTTCAAGAAATATATTGGGTTAGATCGCAGTTTGGTCATTCTTAGACAACCAGTGTAAATAATGACCGAACCTGGATCCAGATCATCAGGAGTATACAAAAGCACCATCACCAAAAGATAATAGTGTAAATTGGAAAGAGAAGAATTAAAGCACTTTGCAGAAACCACTTGTGCTGGGTTTGTCAATGCATAAAGGAGTAGAAGGAGAAAATCATGTTGAAGCACACAAGTCAGCTACAGAAAAACTCCCTAGTAACTAGATATTACTTGCACGGACAAAGACATTTTGTCCATATCATTAGAGCACCAAAGTCACAGATCACATCATTCGTGTTCAGACACTAGAAAATGTTACTTTTCTTCATCCCAAGCCACCATAGTCTCACTTCTGATCTAGCCATCCTATCCAGTATCCAAACTTTTCCATATGCCAAGCTCCCTATTGGTTTGGGACTCCAGAATCTCCCAATTGCCACTTGCTCCATTCCCCACATGAAGGCAAGCTCCCTGCTCTGTCAACCCCTTGGGCAATTTACTGCTGGTCATTCATTATTTGAAGGTTCTGAACAACAGAGCAGAGGAAGCTGCCTTACACTGGTCTGCATAGTGCCGTTAACTCTGGCACTTACTCACCATTTCATGCAGGGCTCTTCCCCTGACATCTCACTTCTCACCTGGAAATTGAATCTGGGACCTTTAAGTGCCACCACTAGGCATGTCTATTGGTGCCTGTCACCAATGTAAAATGATTCCACCCCCACCCCCGCTGCCCCAACAACCTTCCACACTGCCTGAAAGCCTTCCCAGCACAGTCTGAGACAGGTTTTGAGGGCATTGGGACGGGGTGTACGGCCCACTCCAGATTCCACTGACTGAAACATTTCCCTCCCATTGAGCCAATCCCACTTGGCCCAGGGTCCCAAGACCCCCAGCAATCCATAGTGGCAAAGTTTAACTAGAGAGTTACTTGTCCTAGGGTGGCCATGAGTATAGCGTATTCACCAGGCAGATAGAAAGAGAATCCTGAGCTACAGAGACATGCTGTTTAAACACACATTCCTACGAAGCCAGAAAATCCTGTGCTAAGTTTCTGTTGCTCTTACTATAACTAAGAAGTGGAAGGAAAGAAACATCCAGCATAATCAGGGAGGGAAGAGGTTTTTATGAATTTGCACCCTACCAATAGGATGGCTAGACAAATTCTCACTTCTCTTTGCATTTCACTCCACTGTTAGAAGTGCCTGATAGAAATTCCACTGAATGTAAGCCTCTTACTCATTTGGTAGGACAACATTTGCATTATTACAGGCGACTTATTTATTTTGTTATTTAGAACATTTCTAAACTGCCTTTCTCCCCAAAAGAATCCAAGGCAGCTTACAGACTGTCCATGATGACCATCTCTGCTATATCTCCATGGATCTAATAAGTAAGTGCCCATCCGAAATAGAAATGTGTCAGCAAGTTCGCTATTGGTTCTGCCGAGGTACGGAACTAAATCTTCCACCAGAATACAATTCGTTAAAAGAGGCTGAATTGCCTACTGTGGCTAAGTGAGGAAGGGCTAAGTGTTTCTAATCTGCCTGTCCGTCTTTGCAAACAATTACTACTGTTGCTAAAGCAGCCAAGCCTTATGCCACTAGTAAGGCACACGTAAACTTTCTCCCAGCGTCTAAATCCACCTTGGCCCTGCTAGGCTTATGTCTTTCATGACACTTTAATCCGACTCATTTGCTTGATTCATCCCAGGCCTAAACAAGCTTTTGAAATGGAGCTTAAAGGGCTAGTCACGATACATTAAGATAATCAAGACAGCACTCCTTACATTACTTTAAGGACCACCTCAAAGAGTTATCTTGTTCATCTTCTGGATAAAGAAACTTGACAACTTGACCCACGATGGGCTTCCTTTGGGGTTGTTTTCAAAGTTTAGGTGCATCCAGGAAGGGTCTTGGTCTTTGTGTCATTCCATCAATGTTGATCAGTTTCATTCCAGATCCATATGGCAAATGCTTCTTCTGAACACTCAGATTGCAAACCATTTGTTTGTTACTTAATTATTTAAGGGTAATATTCTATGTTCTGGTGTCAGATTCCTAGATTACATAAGCAAAACGATTTACACCTCGACTAGAAGAAATCCATAAATTAAGTAGAAATATGAGGGTTTCAGTGTTCTGTGGACATATGAAGCTGTGATATTTCTGGTTTGGTTGGTTGGTTTAAGAATTCCATCAAGTTCCTACCCCAAACCCAAAAAGTACTACCACTGATGGGTTTTGTGAGCTGTTAGAAAGAAATACTGCAGCACCACACATTGGGCTAAGCCAGAGAAGCCAAAACCTGACAGACAACTTCAAGTGCACAAAGAAGAAGCCAACAGAAAGTAACTTGAGAGACATAATGTAGTTCTTCAGACAACCTAAGTCTTGCTGGCTCCAGCCATACTTCAGTGGAAACCAAAGACTGGGGGACGGGGGGGGGGGGGCTTAAGAGTCTTTCTAGACAGTTCCCAGATCAGGAGATGAGATGGTGAGGAGACCGAAGAGGGCACTGTTAAGAACCATTTGTCCCTGCCCTGTCCCTTCATAAAAGGCATCTACCCTCATCTACCCTCAATGTTAGTAGAGGATATTCTTCTCTTACCAGTCCTGAACTGAGTCCACTTGGATTTCCCACAGGCAGTCTGGTGGAAAGGAATATTAACATCAGGTAAAAAGGTTATGAAGCACCCCACTCCAATATGAATTAGATTCCCAGCAAGATCCACACTGAATTTTCTTTTGCTGCTGAAATACAATGATCTTTCAAGGTTTTCCTTAGATTTCTCGGCTGACCTTTGGGTCAGATGGAGCAGTATATAAATCAAATAGATCAAATAAATAAACAGATAGATAGATAGATAGATAGATAGATAGATAGATAGATAGATAGATAGATAGATAGATAGATAGATAGATAGCAAAAATTTGAATTCATAAATAATAAGGGAAAGATCACACTTCCTCATCTTCCTGCATGCTTAAATGGATGCAATTTGCTGGTCAAATACTTATAAAGAAAAATGAGCACCTGCTTCCCTTCCAAACCACCACATTTTCCTCAGGACCCACCATACAGCCTTGGTGAATAATAATAATAATAATAATAATAATAATAATAATAATAATAATAA
>JAHTLZ010000129.1:47548001-47584573 GCA_023846285.1 Phrynocephalus versicolor
TCTCTCTCTCTCTCTCTCTCTCTCTCTCTCTCTCTCTCTCTCTCTCTGTCACACACACACACACACACACACACACACACACACACACACACACAAGCCCACCACGAGTTTTTAAAATTTAACATTTGGTTTTTTGAGATTTGCTTTGTTTCTATTTAATTTTATCAAAGAGGGCAGTTTCTTTGATCCAGCCGACTACACAAAAAAATCGGTCTCCTACCAGCAAAAACGTAGAGAATAGAAATGATCTGAAGGCTGATGGTTTGTTTCCCTCCCTCACCAAAAAATATCTATTATCTCAGAACGCAAAAAAAAGCGTGTATGGGAAGGGGGCTGTTTATTATTCAACCCCTTGGGAACGGAGGCTAGCTTCCTCCGTCTTCAGGTGTGCGCGATGGGAGTCGGATGGGATGCGGTTCTTCCAGATTGCAGTCAATTGGTACCTCTAGAAATAAGTACTGGTGGTGTCAAATGTGATCGAAAAGCTTGCCAGGATTATGTGTGCCTGTAGGAAAGTAGGTGAAGATGGAGTTTAATAGCGTTTCGACTTATCAAGGTGAGTCTGTCAGACTGTCACTTAAGGCTTCGTTTCTGGACCCACTTATCTTTAAGGCGCGGTTAAACGATGTTTTGAATGCTTCTTCCGAAACATCTCCAAGCCGGGCCGACGGATCTCCTCTTTCTCCCACCGCCAAGGCAGTCAAGCTGAGAGAGGAGGATTGGCCTAGGCGGGGTCACCCGGAGACTTCCATAACGCGGAGTGGGTCGCATTTCATTGCTGTCAAGTGGATGGGCGCCCTCCAGAAGTGGCGGGGAGCACCTACTAGAAATCCATCAATCAATCCTTTGGCTATATTAAAGCGCAACAATTTGGGGGGGGGGCGACCTTAAGCTCTAGTTGCTACAATCTTTCTCTATAAATGGCGCTTGTAATGTCCACCAGAACCCCCTAAATTACCTTTTTCCTAAGCACAGAATGAGTGCGAACTGCTGGAGCTATTTGTCCCCATTGCTTGGGGTCTGTAAACTCCGGGTCCCACATCTAGTTCGGTTGCTCAGGAATGACGAAAACCAGAAAGGGCCACGGGGTTGGGGCACCGCGTTCTTTCGGGGTTTGCTCCAAGGCGCACGAGTAGTCCGGGAAATGCCCCTTTCTTCGTCCCCCACATCACCCACGCGTCTCCCTCTCTCCCCTCCCCCACTGGGAACTGTTCAGGGGGACCCCCGACGAGATTCCTCCCTGGGGCAAGCGCCCAGTGGCGTAGGGGCTCCGGAGGTGAAGAAGGTCCGGACGGCACTTTACCAGAGCGGCCTCTCGGGTCACCGCCGCCGGAGCCCCCCTTCGGTGCAGCCGCTTGGGTGGCAGATGGGGTGCGTTGAAGGGCACCCTCGCTCCTCCTTCTCGGTTCCGAACGAAAAGCAAAACCCATTTCCATGAAAGTTTTCAAAAGAAAGAACTTCATTGATTCTTATTGTTTTTGTTGTTGTCGTTTTGCAGGTCTTTTGCAGGGCCCTGAGATTGATTTATTTATTTTAATGGAAGGGCGGTGGAACCGCTGATCCTGTCCCGGGCATGCAAAAGAAGAGAGAGATTAGAGTGGTTTCCACTTTTTGCCCAGAGGTTCACTTGCTGTGTCTAACACAGAGCTGGTCCTTTTCTCTCCTGCAGCTCAGCGAAGCGGTGATTCCATGCAGGGTTTATTTCATCCATATACTGTATTTAGGATTCCACCACCACCACCACCACCACATCCCTCCAGTTCCCAGAGCAGGGGCAAGGAACTCCCTTCCCCATTCAGGGGCATCGCCTAGGGATATTCTGCCTAGCCAACTGCTCAATATGGTTAAAGCTGAAGCTCAAAATGGATGGGACCAGAGCCAAAGTCCCACAGACAGATATACAGACACACAGATTACCACCCCCTTCTCTTTACTCTCTGCTTCTTTGTTAGAGAAAGGAAGAGAGAACCAAACTGGTCTCCAGCAGTGGGTCTCCCTTTTTAATTTTATTTTTCTTCTCCCCTCACAGCATCTGCACCGTTCCAGATGTTGAAAGTGACTGGTTCTCTGCTTTTCATTCCATCCCTCATTGCATCGTTCTGTCCCGTTCATTCCCCTTTGCCCATTCCCAACTCCCTTCCTTCCCTCTGCACCCTGAGGTTATGCAAGGGGAACACAAGATGGCCACTCCTGTTCTCACACATGCCACCTCTCTAGACTCTCTGCAGCCAAGCCAGAGTTTAGGAGTTCACTTCTCCACTGTGCCCCCCCTCCCCATGAGAACAAGCTACACAGTCCTAGGATGCCCCCTGAAGAAGGGACTGGTGCACCACTTCTGAGTTGTCTTTACCTGTAGATCATTGATGGTGGTGGTGGTGGTGGTGGTGGTGGTGGTGGTGGTGGTGGAAGGAGGCTGACAAATTGGAGCCAGTTCACAGGAGGGCAACAAGAATGATCAGGGGGCTGGAAACCAAGCCCTATGAGGAAAGACTGAAAGAACTGGGCATATTTTGCCTTGTGAGATGGAGACTGATGAGTGATAAAGAGAGCACTTTTCAAATACTTGAAAGGCTGCAGTAAAGAGGAGCAATCTGTTTTTGATCCACTCAGAGTGCACAACTTGTGACATTAGGCATAATTTACAGGAAGCCAGATTTTGATTGAAAATCAGGGGAAATGTCCTACCTGTTAGAGTAGTACAGCAATCGAACGAATGACCTCAAAAGGTGATGCACCTGCACTTTCTTTTGGTATTTCCGCACCTCTCCCTTTTCTTGGTAGATGGGGGATCAAATAGCTTTGGAAGGAAGTGACCAACATCTTGCTTGCTCCCTTGCACCTGTCCTTCTCCAGTAAAGGATATTGTTCATCAGTATGACTGAAGTTGCTCCATGTCCTCAGGATGCAACTTCTGAGAAGATTGAAATAGATTATGTCTGAGGCATGCAGATAGGCTGAAAAGCAGAACCAAGAGCATCCAGATCAAGGTGGCAGCAAGTGACTTCATGTATGAACTCAGGAGTGGGGAACTTGGGTCTCCAGATATTTTTGGATTCTAGTTTGTTCCATCTCTGGCTGTGGACATCTGAAGATTCCAAACAAATTGAAGCCCTCTTTGGCTTTGAATGCAAATACAAATGTTTGTTTTCACTCTGCATGTGGTGCCCTTTGCACGAGGGACGTTCAAAAACCCCTAACCCAGTTTCTAGTCACACACCTGCAAGAAGCAACTGTCTTTGAGGATACTGGGGTGGTGTAACCACAAATTCTTACCAAAATAAGATGGGGTTAAAAGAGAAAAGATTCCTTCCACCCTCACCTTCTGTTCTGCATATTAATGCCACCATACACCATCCTCTGGTTCTACAGCTGCCTCTATCTTTGCTCCAATCCGTGACAGGAAACTGCCTGTATAGTTGCAGATTTCTGAATCTCACTCTATGTGTGAATACAAATGCCCTGACTGGGAATTAATATTCCCTAAGTGGGTAAAATGTGCCCCTCCACTTGCCATGGTACTGCAGCTTCCCTGCATTCTTTTCCACTGTCTATGTTGACTAAGCTTTCTGGGAACAGTTCATTGATATCCAGAAAGCCAGACTCCATCTTTGATGTACAGAGTTACAGAACAGACAGGTCAGAGGGTATCACCTTGCAATCAAACAAACCTGTTTGCCTGCACACTCTAACCTTCAAGGGGCAAAAGTGGGTCTCTTTGTGTTGTTTCACAGATGTGGAAATGGAAACTCGAGGTTCTGCTCCATGGCAGTCAATTTCTCCCAGGTTCAACCCCTGGCACCCATCAATTACAGCGCAGAACGTTTAGGAGTGAAGCCTGGCAGAGATTCTGCCGGTTGATGTATCTGGATAAGTCCAAGGTCTGACTTGGTATAAGATAGCTTCCGGCCTGGCAATGTCAGGGAGAGGAACTCAAGTCTGTGATGATGGCCCTGGAGGGACGTCCATTTGCACAGGATCAACTGGTGCCTTCATACATTAGCCTGACTTACCAATGTCAGGGCCGAAGTTTTCTGGGCCATTAAGCCATTTGAAGACATCCTCCATGGTAATCTAGCACCCGCTTGTCTCCTTCCCCAAATAATTATCTTGACAGTAGCAATATCACTCATTAGTAACAAGAGGGTCTTTTCCTGCCCTCAAGGCCCCCCAAAATTGCTGTGTCAGGCTGCATTTCCTTCCCCGTCTCAAATGTTACGTTGTCAGCCTGGAGCTAGTATTTTTGAAGCGCCTACTGAAATTGTTCAATAATTTAGAAAGTAAACCTCACAAAGCCCACCTAGGCAAGGTGCCTCTGTCTCTCTGTTTCTCATTGTGGACAAAAAGGAATGATGTGGGGCAAATCATCTGCTGGGGGGGGGGAACCATTGGAGAACATTTGGATTTGTTTTACACAGAAGAAGAGGAACAGATCCCTTGTACTGCTGAAGGAGATGTGGCTTGTTTCACATTACAATTATTGCTCCATAAAACAGCTCCATGAAACATAAATCGAGTTGCCTAGATGTTTTTGACCACAACTCCCACAGTCCTTCATCATTCACAGTCTAAGCTCAGAATTCTGGGAGTTGTGGTCCTAAACATCTGGAGTGCCAAAGGTTCACCACCACTGCCCTGAGCACATCCGATCTCGCATGATTTCGGAAGCTAAGCAGGGTCGGCCCTGGTTAGTACTTGGATGGGAGACCACCAGGGAATACCAGGTGCTGTAGGCGCCTGGAGTAGGAACTGGCAAGCCATTCCAGTATTCCTGCCAAGAAAACTCCATGGACATGGGGTCACGAAGAGTCGGTCATGACTGTAACAACACAACACAAAACAGTGACTAGAAACAGAGGGGCCTACTCGCATTCATTTAAAATATGAGTTTCATTTCTTGGAGCTGTATCTTTGGAGGCTCTCATTCACTCCCAAAGCTCCCCAGTTTTGGAAGCTCTTATTCCCAATAAACAGATGGATAGTTAGAGTGGCCACCCGTGGTTGGCTGAATGGATTTATAATAACAACATAACAGGGAAAATCTATTAAAACTATTATAGCTCATTCACACTAAATATGTATACATAAGCTGGGAAGGCTATCCTTTAGAAGTGAGCTGATGGTTCACAAGTATTTAGAACTTCCAAAATAAATATTCAAATTTCAACATTCAGATTCTGAAACTAAAAAGTGGATCTCAAAATCTAGCATTCGTAGTTTGGAATGAAATTTTGGTATCAAATTATGACCTTTGTCTTTTGGATTGTTTAATGAAATTAATATTAATTAATATTAATTAATATAAAATTAATATAAAATTATAATATGTCTGGGTTTTACAGAGGATGTGCATACTCTTAGAGTGAAATCCATATCCAATTAAATAGAGTAAACACACGAAAATCAATAGGATGTAAATTAGCTGTGACCAACATCCCATCTATTTAAACTGGTCTCTGGAAGAAGAACTAATTCAGGATTTAGCTCATTATTTTGTAAATGTGTAGGACTATTTGCCTACTGCTGGGAAACTTGTCCATAGTAGGTTTGATTCTCTGCTTCTCACTCACTAGCAGTCCACATGTGATAACCATAGTGTAAGTAATAACTGCTGTGTATCAGTTAAAAACTCACTGCTTCTGCACATGGGGGGGAAATGTTGCAAAACAGCATATTCATTTAGGATAGAGGATAGGAATTGCTTAGCAAGTATACAAGCCTTAACCATGCATTCTCTTGGGTACACACCTTAACAAGGCAAGAGACTTTAAATGTGCCAAGGAAACTGAGACTAATATGATCTATGTTACAATTCTAGAGCCTTAGGAGGGTCAACCATGGCAAAATGGTCAGGCACGTGACAAAGATGCATTAATTCCTCTTAGGAAGTAACAGTTGTAGAAAGAAGACAATTAATAGTAACATTGGTAATGGGTGCCAAGAAATTCATAAAGGGCAGTAGTGGAAGGCGGCAGTGGCAGAAAATATTTTATGGCAGTGACATTCAAGTTAACACTTGTTAATACTACATGGAATAAGGCAGTGGTTGGCCATTTCAGAATATATATATACTGTATCTCTAAAGCAGTGGTGGTGAACCTTCGGCACTCCAGATATTTTGTACCGCAACTCCCAGAATTCCGATTCTAGATTGCCAATGACAAAGGACTGTGGGTTTTGCAGTCCAAAACACCTGGAGTGCCAAAGGTTCGCCACCACTGCTCTAAAGCCTAAAGATGACACAGACTCCAAAATAAAACAAGAGGCAGTGCTAGGAGATGAGACTCCCGCATCAAAAAGCACTTAATCAACTACGGGGGAAGAGCAAAAAATAAGGACGAATGATGCTATGACTCTGCCACTAAACCGAATTGCTCCCATTTGCCTTTGCAGTGAATTAATTGCAGCATGCATTGCACCTGAATCTGGGAGACTCGTAAACCGAGGAATTAAATTCTATGTAATCATGTATGGTAGACCATCTAAAAGTTATGAGGGATGGAAACTAACTTGTCCTTTTTTTCCCTCCCTCCCCTCACACAGACAGGAGCAAGGAAGTGCGGAGGGGTGGGGACGGAGGAACAGCAACGAACCCCCAAGATCTCTGGTCCGAATTTAAGGGACCAGCGGATCTTAGGGGTCGTGTAAAAGCGCCCATAGTCTCAATGCAATCGCACAAGGAGAGATATAAACACAAAGTTTATAAACACAAACTCTAGTTATAAACACAAACTCTGTATAGTCATGAATGGTTGTTGTTGTTGTGTCATTACAGTCATGACTGACTGTTTGTGACCCCGTGTCCATGGAGTTTTCTTGGCAAGCATACTGGAGTGGCTTGCCAGTTCCTACTAGATTCATATAAAAGACACATAATAGTCCATCATTCAGAGAAAGCACACCACAATGGAAAGCATTAAAATCAATTAAGTATACAGTTAAATACATAACCACAAATGAGAAATTATATGCCTTTACCCTTTTCCTAAAACCAGTGATAATGGAATCTGAGCTTAACTCTGAGGGGTATTCATTCCTCTGTTGGGACTCATATAAGAGAAAGCTGCCAGGACTCTCTGCAGCTGTTGGTGGCCTTTCC
This sequence comes from Phrynocephalus versicolor, assembly GCA_023846285.1. Classification (NCBI taxonomy): domain Eukaryota; kingdom Metazoa; phylum Chordata; class Lepidosauria; order Squamata; family Agamidae; genus Phrynocephalus; species Phrynocephalus versicolor. Next base: position 47,555,098 of record JAHTLZ010000129.1, read on the forward strand.
TGAAGCATCTTGAGAAAAAGTTTTAATCCGAAAGCAGCTATGGCTTTGAATGCAGGGAAATGTACATTTTGAGGGAGTTTCTGTATAAATGCGGAGTGGGGTATGTTTTTAGGGTATTCTTCTATACGGATGTTTTTTGAGCTGATGCAGCTCTTTCAGTTTCATTGTTCTCTCAATGCCGTTGTTCTGTATATGACAATGACAATAAAGTTTTATCTTATCGAATTTTATCTTAAAAAGTGGAGAGGTTCATAATGAGACAGATTGTGTTCTGCTTATATACCGCCCCATAGCACTTCAAGCACTCTCTGGACGGTTTACAATTTAATTATGCAGGCTACATATTGCTCCCCCGCCCCCAGCAAGCTGGGTACTTATTTTACTGACCTCGGAAGGATGGAAGGCTGAGTCAACCATGAGCCGGCTACCTGGGATTGAACCCCCAGGTCATGAGCACAGTTTTAGCTGCAGTACAGGCATTTAAACACTGCGCCAGGAGGCTCCTCAATGAGACAGGGAGCCCACCAGAGAGCCAGGCCTCAAGTCACTGAGGGCTTTAAAGAGTAAACAATAAACTATGTGCAACTTCCTGCATCAGGATTGTACGCCATGCACCGGTAGTAGCCTACCTAATTTAGGCTGCACCAAATGAGGATCCAAGACTCACTTCAAAGGTAACCTATGCAATAGTGAATGAATGGTGTCACTAAGAAATGAATGGCTCTTGCCAAGTCAGACTGATACAGGAAAGTTATAGCTGGCACACTTAGCAATTCTTGTTTACAGCACACCATGTCACCTGATAATGCAGTGACAGCACCAAGTCAAGGAGTCCTCTCAGTCTATGAACTTGACTTCTCAAGGGAAGTCTAAAAATGCCTGAATCTCAATTCCTAAATATAAGTTGGTTGGTGTAATTGTCAGCACTTCTGTTTCCTTACAGTTTTGCTCCAGTAAGTTGACAAGGCATTTGCAGATTCATCAACATGGCTAGCATCATTTCTCTGTGTGCTGGAAATCTAAAATACATGACTCACAATACATTATTGGCAGAAGCTATAATTATTTGAAGCCACTTCTGATGAAGGTGAAAGAAGAAAGTGCAAAAGCAGGATCACCATTTAAGACCAGAATCATGACTGCAGAGCATACATTTAACTTTTCACAGAGAAGAAATTGAAACTGTTGAAGTTTTCTACTTAGGGCCATCATCTGTCCAAATGGAGGCGGCAGCCAAGAAGTCAGTATCAGATTGAGACTTGGGAGGGCTTCTATAAAGGAGCTAGAAACAGTGTTTTGTAAGTAGAAGGATGTATTATTGCAGACCAAGGCCAAGCTCATCTATGCTGTGATATTCCCAACTATGAAGAAGAGATGTGGACCATGACAGTAAAAGAAGGTGTCAGGGGAAAACCCAGTTCGTTAATTATTTAGTATTGGATTGGTTTATGGATACTGTGGGGCTCCCAAAAGACAATTAAATAAATGCTAGATCAAGCCTGAAATGCCAGAAACTCAAACTGGATTCTGAAAAGGAAGGCTACTGGAGTGCATCAAAGAATTTTCAGAAGCAGATGAGACTAGGTGGGAGAAGACTGTTCCGAAAGAAATGGGTGTCTATTGCTGTAACTCAGGGATGGCCTCTCTAGGAGAGAATTCTTAGTCAGACATCAAATGAACCAACTGTATGCACCGTAAACCACAAGCCATATTTTTCCTCAGTCTAAAAATGCTCAAACACTGACTAAATAGTGAATAAGTCCTTAATTCTGAAACTCTGCTGCATATTCTACAGAAGGGTTTTTTTTTCTGTTTCAGGGGATTTTATTTTATTTTATTCATTTGTTACAGTGGCTTGTCAAGTTAAACACAATTATGGGTCTGACTCAGAAACAAATATGGGGAAGGCTCCTCTCTCTCTCTCTCTCTCTCTCTCTTTCTCTTTCTCTCTCTCTCTCTCTGAGCCACCAGTCCTAGAATCCCACAGCCAGCATTTCTCCCACTCCACCCACCCTAAACACAGGCATTTTCCATCTCTGCTCAGGAGAATCCAGACAGCAGACGTGGCTTTGAACATACTGTATTACCTGGGATGAATGACATGGCGAACAGGCATTCTGCACCAGCCTCAAGCTCAATTTCTTGTTTCCACAACAAACCAAGATATTAAGTCATTTTAAAGGACAGGTTGAGTTCTCGCCAGTTTTCCCCGTTAAATAAGGGTGGTCCTTTTCTGAAGGCTTTTCATGGATAGTCACAATTCTGATTTGAAAACTTAAAACAAAACAAAACGGAGAGAACTGTCAGGCAGCAGGGAGTGTTGTGTGGAAGTGCAACAACAGAAGTCAAGAATATCATCATCTCCTCAGAGAGCAAGTCCGCCTTAGCCATCTTTGCCTTGGACTGCGTGTGTCATTGACTGGATCGGTCATTCATTCATGATATGCCGTCTCCTCCAAAACAATGCCTTTGCTTAAACTTCCTCTTGCCAGCTGGAAAAGGATAAAGAGAGGGCACTAGATAAGACTGGCTGACCTTCAAGTCAGATGTTAACAGTTTTGGACAAGTGTGGGATTTTTACACCCCTATCTGCAGGAAAATCTGGCGTTTCGTGCCCTAACTGTGAACAGGTCATCCTTAAATCTCCTGAACAGCCTAGGTTAAAAAAGAAAAAGAAAAAAGAGGGGGTGGAAAAGAGAAAAAAGGAGAAGTGGGGGGGGAGGAGGAGGAGGAACCAGGGCCTGAGGGGAATTGTACTGGTTCTAATCCCTTCTGCCATTCTGCATATTCATGGAACATTGTCATAACACATCAGGCAGTTCAGTCGGACAAAAGATCTGTCGGCACCCCCCCTCCCCATTCCTCTGATGAGCCACTAGACAAATGCTGAGTAAACACTTGGAAACCATTCATTGGGCCATTCTCATACTGATGAGAAAGGCCTGGGTCTTTCTTGCAGACCCGGAGCTGCTCAACCTAATAAAGTACGGCCCATGGCCTGTGAAAAGAGTAGCCTACGAATGATGAAAACATGGATTAACTCATTGCACTCTCCTTGTAGCCAACAGGGCTTACGTTTGGAGTGCACTTGGTCTGACACGCAATTACCAAAAGGGGGGGGAGAAAAAAGAAAAAGAGGGAGTGAAAGAGACAAGAGAAAGAAACGAGCGGGGGAAAGGAGGGGTTGGATGGGTAGCAGTGGTGATGGCGGCAGCAGTGGCGCAAAAGAGACCGTGGAAGAGCATGGCAGTTATGCCTCGGATTTTGAACCTGGCCCCCATCTATCTAGCGGTAAATGTTGGGGGGGGGAATCCTCTCTGACATGAACCTGTGCATTTTCATCCTAGAAGCAGAGAGGACTTCTCACCAAATAACATATAACAAATGGTATTGCTGGTGAATTATACACTGCAAGGGTGCTAAGTGATGTTAGGTGATGTTTTGCCTTCACAGCGGTGGCTTAGGGTGGGCTAGGGTGATTCCTGCTTGAGAATGAGTCTGAGAAACAGACTTACCAAAATCATTGAGGATGTTCCTGGCAAAGGTTGGATCTCAGCTTAGAACTGCTCCCATCCAAGACAGTCTCCTCAAGGCTCCCAAGGTATTGGTCTTCATGTATTAATTCTATGATGCTCAGGGCACAGATTCAAAGTTCCAGTCAGATCAAAAAGTGGCCCAGCTTTGTAATACTCTAGTGAGTGAAACCTTGCCATATAGAGCCTACAGTTCTCTCTCTGTGTTAAAGGAAATCTAGCACGAAAAGAGGGAAATTTATTGCAGTGACATATTAAGGAAGAACCACCCTGATGAAGTAGATTTTTTCCCTTCCAACAAGCAAGCAAGCAGGCAATCAATCAAGCAAGCAAAAAATGAAGACAGCATGAGTTCAGTGCAAAACTTATTTCTGGCTAAACATATGCATGATTCCCAGGAAAAACATGGAGCCACGAGCAGTTCATGGGTGGATGTGCTACTGTTTTGCTCCTGCGGTGAAACCGGCACAGTAACGAACAGCAATCCTGTACAGGATTCTGATTCATAGTGGTGACACTTGACTGGCTAAGGGATAGTCTGGGAGTGCTAGCCCCCCAAAAACAGAATTTTGCAAGCAGTGGCTTCTAGTTAGCCTCTTACAGTACATGGCCTGTGTTCCCACTTCCAATGATGTGGCTAGGACAGAGAGCTACTTTGCTCATGTCCAATAGCTTTGCTAACAGCAATAAAAGTCAGTTGTTTTTACTGCACACTCCCTTGGCAGATCCAAAGCTGTTTCTGATATGCCACTTAATTGCAAATATACTTTTGCCCTGAAACATTCAGGGCATCTCTTCGAGAACCACAACTCCAAATGAATGCACTGTTCTTGTTTGCAAGTTCTTCTCAAAAGGAAGCCTCTAGGACACAAATGGTTTGCATTAGGGGTACAAAAATGGTGTTCCTTCCATGGTCCCCTCTTTTGTCGAACCTTTCCTTCACTCTTTGTTAAATTGCCAGGAAAAGGTTTCATCCAATAGCCTTGTGAAGGCTACTGTTGATAGCCAATTGTGTCCGAGAGGGGGGGGGGCAGAAATTCTGAGTCTGAAAAAGCATTCTGGACTGGTGGGAACCCACTGAAGAGTGGATTTCCTTTGTTTCCATTATTCTTTGTGGGCCTGTGAATGCCTGGTCCTCCATCTTGGTTTGTTCTGCCTGCCTGCCTACTTGGCTGCTTCTTCACACCAATCCTGGGTCCTTTGCTTGCTTGCTTTTTTCCTCTTGATTACTTGCCCTCCCCTACATTTTCATAGATAATTTTGCTGCTCTTCCTCCTTGTTATAATTTCCCCCACAAATTTCTTTGGATTACCCCTCACCCTTTTTGGCCCTTGCCTCTCTCAGAAAGGAATTTTTGATGCTGCCTGGACCACCTATTGGCCTTAAGGAACAACAGAAGGAAAAGCAAGGCAGAGAAAATTAAAGAAGTACTCTGAAACAACCCAAAGCAATAGAAATGCAAAAAAACAAAATCTTCACTGTGCATATATCTGCTCATCACACACCGTATGCATGTCTACTGAAAAGTAAATCCCATTGCATTCAATAGGGCTTACTCCCATGTAAGTGGACATTGGATTGCAGCCTCTGATTGCTTTGTCATTGATCAGAATGTCCATCCATATACAGTGGTACCTTGTATAAAGGAATTAATTCATTCCAAATGAAATTCTGTTAAGCAAATTTTCCTTTATACAAATTTCCTTTAGGAATGCATTGAAAATGGAGTAATTCCTAATTGCGACCATTTTTATGTCGTACGGATTCACCCCATAGGTGATTCTGTTAAGCAAATTTCCCCTATCTCCGGAATTTTTTATGTTGTACAGACTTTATGTTATACAAACCATTTGTTATACGAGGGTCCACGGTACAAATGCCTCTTCTGCAATCTAATCCAGATTAACAACACACATTTATAGGCTGGTTATTTATCTGTTTCAAACAATTTATAGACCACTTTCACATGGCATGTGGAAATTCCTGCTTCTGCTTCTGCATATCCTTCTCTTTCCGTGGGTTACACCCTGTGGAATGGAGCAGGCAGGTCCTTGAAAGGGGGCACCTTTGTTCAGATGCCAGCTTCCAGGTGCCTAAAGTAGCACCCCAAGAGAGGTAAAGTTGAGCTTAATTACTGATCAGGTTGGATTGATCAGATTGTCTTTAACATAATCTTGCCATTTTTTTTGCATTGCTGGTTTTAGATTAGGCTGTTGGGGCTTACTTAGGCGTAGCTGTCTAGAATTATATTGTCAAATCATTGCTTCCTGATTTGCTCTCATGCCACTGTCTTTGTTTCCTCATTTCTTACACTGTTTTCCTCCAGTGTACTCAAGGTGTACTCACATCAAGCCATTGTGGCAAATATGGCTGATGTGTGTGTGCCTGGCCCAAGTTAACCCATTGAGTTTCATGGCTGTGTAGGTTGCATTTGATGGAGTAATGTGCAGAAAAGTACAGGAGAGTCATATTGGAAGGGCAATGGACCCAACACAGTAAATATAAGAACTCAAATATCAATGAGTTAAACCTCCTGTTCTTTGCTTCCATATACTGTATAACGTCTTCCATCCTCCCAGGCCCAGCCCTCTAATCTGTGACAGATATTTTTTTGAAATTCAGCATCCAAGCACAAAAGAATGGTTTTCCTTCCCGAGCCTTCCAACAACTCCTGGAGTTTAGAGCCCATTCTGTGGAGAGGCTCTTAATGAGAGGAAGCCGTCCACTCTGCTCCTACAAAGCACTGAGGCTGAAGCTCTCGTTGCAGAGCCATTAGTAGCATTAGCAAGCCTTGTTGTTTGCTCAGGGGAAGCAGAGTTTTCTTAAATTCAATTGCCTGACTGTGAAGAAAATAACATCCAAGTGGAGGGAGTTGTGTTAAACACACACTCCGTATCCCTCTCCACCCCAAGGCTACCAACGTCTGAAACAATAATATTTATTTTCTTAAATAAATATCTAAATGGTGGGCTTCAAGCTTCCCCAAAGGTAATTCGGAGTCTGAAAAGGAAAGCTGGTGCTTAACTTGTTTCCTATCCTGGAACAAGAGTCACTACTGGTTTGCTATAAAAAGACACTTTACATTGAAGAAGAGCACATATTCTGGGAGCTGTCTGTCATGAAACATGAACCTTGAAACATGAAAGCAAGAGTGGATGGGGCAGAACAGATTAAGTGGTAGGTGGATGGGTCAATGGCGACAAAATGAGAGGTCCCCATCTACTCCTCAACTACTAGCAATCAAGGAAGTAAATTCTGAGCCTGTTTTGAATTAAAGGGTATGCAAAGACTGTATATTAAGGAACGATATATTAAATGAATAGTAGTTCAAGTAAATAAATAAAATAAATATACTAACAATACATTAAAATTAAAAATGTATCAATAAAAGATTAAAAGGCACTGTGATTCATCATTACCAGCAGCTTATAACTACAGAGCTGGAAGAAAACACTGCAATATCCAGCAGTTCTATAAAGGGAAAATAGGAACAAACTCATTCCACAGCTAAGGTCCTAGGGGTGGTTAGAATACATTATGGGGAGCCACTGTGGCTGCTAAGGACCACTCCAAACAGCTTCTTCTTAAACATGTACAGTGGATGCTCGTATATTAACAAATGATTTGTATAACATAAAATTTGTGTACAACATAAAAAAATTCCGGAGACAGGGGAAATTTGCCTATGGGGCGAATCTGCACAACATAAAAATGGTCACGATTAGGGATTACTCCGTTTCAACGCATTGCTATGGGAAATGTGTATAAAGGAAAATTTGCTTAACAGCATTTCATTTGGAACAATTAATTCCTTTATACAACGTACCACTGTAGTTGTATAAGGACAATCCTGATCTTGGAAGCTGCGAGCCACCATTACTTGCTTACTGGGAGAGATTGGCTCAGGGACAGATTAGTGCAGAAGGTCAAGGAGATGAGGTGTACAAGACAGTAATCCTGTCTTTGTGCATGAATGCTTAATGGCTGGATGAGGAGACGAGCGGAAAATGTTTTTAGAAAGCCAAGCTCTGTAAAATTGGTTAGTCTGTGCATAAGGGACAAATTGATTTATCCCTTTGAGTTGTCAGCTGAAACATGATATAATAGAAGGATTCTCTGAAGAGGAAAAAAAGTTGTTAGCAGCTTCATGTTATTGTTACTGTCACTGATAGCTGCATAACTGCTTCATCATGTTATTTTACTCTACAGCATTCTAGCACTCTTGATTTAAAATCTTTGTCCCACTGGGATTTATTTATTTATTCAATTTATATCCCACTCATCTGGCCCGAGGACCATTCTGGGCAGTGAACATGAAACAAGAATACAAGTTATAGAAACATCAACCAACAAAAATACATACAATATTATAGTATTCAAAATATACAAAATTAAATCAAAATTTAACCTAAAATAATAATGATCAAAGTCAACCAGATAAGAAATCAAAAGAAGAAACAAGAGAAACAATTCAGAGGCAGATAAGATGGACCACAATTAAGCTTCTTCATTGACTACATATTCAGTGAAGGCCAATCTATAAAGCCAGGTCTTAAGTTTGTGTTTAAATATTTGCAGGGTAAGAGCAGGCGGATTTCATAGATGATTCCAAAGTGAAGGGGCAACTACTGAACATTTTCATCACCTTTTGAGCCTCTCTTGGAGTGGGCATCCTCAAATGTCCTGCCTAGGATGAAGAAGTGATATGGAGATTACTTCTGGGGAAATGTCTGTCCTTAGATCGAGGTATTACAATAGGACTGAAGGTATTACAATAGGACTGATCCGATGAGACCCACAAGGACTGAGAACTTCATAGTGATTTCTTTTCATGGTGAGCTGTGTATTCCCTGGTTAATGTTCTATATAAAAAGGATATAATACAGGAAATGTGTGTTTGGCAGTCAGGGGTTGGTGGAAACAGCAAACCAGGGATATTTAAGTCTCCCCTTTCCAACAGGGTGTTATTTTTACAGCCTGAATTGTTCTGAGGCAGCCAAGCAGCTATTATCTTCCCTAGGCAAAGAGCAGCAGCAACCCATACTATGCTTGTGTGTGCTCTCCCAGCAAGACTAATTTGGCAGAGAAATTCAAGATCAAAAATATGACATAACAGCAAAGATTGGGATTGGCCCAACCATATACAGAATACGGCGGCCTTCTCAGATAGTACACTCCAGTCAACAATGATGACTGCCTCATCTCTGTTGTCTTTCCGGAAACAGGCAAAGACCTTTCTCTTCAGGCAAGCTTTCCCTGAATGATGGACTACCATTATGTGTCTTTTATATGAATCTATAGGTTCACATAGACTTTGCATTTACAACTACTTATAATCTTGTAGTTTTAATGAAATGTTATCTATTAATGCTGTAAGATGTCCCTCAATTCCTTGTTCTCAAATACTTGAACATGTCTTAATTGTACTGGACTGTATATTATCCCTCATTACTGTAAGCCACTTTGGGTTTTTTTCCAAGGAGAAAGGTGGGGTAAAAATACTCTAAAACAATATATATATATATATATTGTTATGTTTTTACTGCCAAGAATGAGGCGTGTTTATGAGATTTTTTACCCCCATGTGGCAAAATAAAGAAAATAAATAAATTTTATTTATTAATTTATTTTAGAGTATTTTACCCCGGCTTTCTCCTTGGAAAAGGACCCAAGGCAGCTTACAGTGATGAGGGATAATGTACAGTTCAATACAGTTAAGACATGTTCAAGTAATAAATAAATAAATAAATAAATAAATAAATAAATAAATAAATAAATAAATAAATAAACTGTGCTTCAGGCAGAAAAATGTGTGGGGCCCATTCCAGTTAAACATTTTCTCCCCCAGTGGCTATAAATCCATACTTAAGAAACTGTGATCTGACTGTGACAGGGGAGCTAGCCTACAATACCTAGGCCACTGCCATCTTTCTGTCTAGTTGTGAGAACCACATCAAGAGTGTGCTCTGATACGTCAGAGGCATTTTTCATAGTGGTTGTGAAGTCTGGAAGCATCCATGTCAACGGAGTCTTGGTACAGATGTTAAGACTAACACTATATGGTCTTCTACACAGAAAACCGAGAATACCCTTGCTAACTCAAGCAGAAATATGTTCCAAAATCTCTGCTGATACTTTGAGCTAATTTATTTAGAATCATCCTTTTTATTTACATACTTCATTCTGCCAGAGGTTTCCATTGGTCTATCACAGATGGAAGCCCATTGGAGTGTTATTCTCAAGGACTCATAACTGAGACCAAAGGGATGTTATTATCCTGCGACTCACGATGGTTTCTGATACCTCGGCAAACATTTGCAACGCGAGACTTAGTAGACATGGGCATGTCTGCCATCTTTCAGGTGGATCTTGGATAAACAAGGTCAGCTAATCTCACATGCTGAAGTTAAAAACTGTCAGTCAACCCAGGAGGTCTTGTTACAGGGTCAACTGCATTCTAAAGGTTTCCTAGGCTAAGTTTGACATGTCAGTCTTTTGACATGCAACAAAGTACCCTTGTCTCATGTCAGTGTCAGACATCTGACATTTGAGATCATTTGTCAGACAGCATAATATGTAATTAAGTTTTTTAAAACTTACGCAAAGTAAACAGAGGGGAAGTAATTTGTCTTCTACAATTTTCATTACGCAGTAAAACAAGAAGAGATGTTTTGATTATTTATTTTGCTCCATTAATGTATAATATGGTTTAATTATAAACAAATACTTTCAGTGCCATCCACAGAGTGTATGCCAAACTAAATCTTGTAGAGTGTAGGCATTTCAACAAGAAAAGCAAAACAAAAGCAAAAAAAAAATGTTTAAAGACTAAACGGATATATTTTAATATAAACTTTCATGGAACATTGCCTGGTCCTTCAGACAAATGAGTAAGCAGTATAAAGAGGCCACATGGCAAAACATTCAATAAGAGACAGTGGTGTGTCATTGTATTTCACACCTCATCATGATTTATGACTCCTGCTTGATATTCCGTTTTCTTTCTTTTTTTTCTTTCTTTTCTTTTTTGAAGCTCAGTTCTGTAAAGAGCAATACTGATTAAAGGAAAAAAGACGAACTACTACCCTTACAGCATGGGGTAATGTAAAGAATGACCCTTGAGTCTTGTGAAGTGGTACTTACCCCTGTTCTAGAAGATGCCACACCTACTACACTTGATACTTATGCAACTAAACCATGGTCATTTTCTCATTTGAATCAGCTATTGTTTTGTTGGCTGTTCTTTTAGCAATTTAACTTTATTTTTGCAGTGATTCTTGAGATTTGCTGTTAGTCACTCACAATAGGTATGCCAGAAATATTAGTAATTATTTATTAAAGGCAAAATAATCTACAAGTGATATCCTTCCACTGTTTAACAATTATCAGCCATAATATAAATCTAAATTGTGTGTGGGTTACAAATGTCATATCTCCAGCATCTGTCCTCCCCATTCAAACATGTACACCATCAACAGTACAGATGTTTGCAGTGTTTTAAATTGGCCGTCTTTGATGGTTACCGAGGCAGGGCATTTTATTTCCTGCTTATAACACATACAGTCTGATCCTTCATCCTCTAATTCTTGTAGATATTTGCTTTCCCTTTTTGAAAGTTTTGTTAATTTTATGCTTTGCATTTTATGATGTGTTTATCAGGATGAATCCAGCAAAGTTTTTACACCTTTTATTTTATAGATGTTGCATCTAGTGCTATATTTCTAACCATCAGGTGCAACCCTGATGGGTGAGCAACCTTAATACCTGTAAGGCTTTAGGTTCACCCCAATGGATACCTTGGCCATTACTGTTGTTGCATTCCTCCACTACAGCTGATGCATATAGATCGCCCTCTCCTTTGGAAATAGCAATTGATATGAAGACCTATGGAGAAAAAAAATGGTGACCTTTCCATAGGCAGGCTGAATACTTTCCATTCCTGTCAGAAAAGAGGATTTCATTTGTCTGCTTGTGTGTGTGTGTGTGTGTGTGTGTGTGTGTGTGTGTGTGTGTGTGTGTGCGCGCGCGCACGCGCACGCGCGCATGCACGGGCCTGTGCATCCACACACATGTGGCCCCAAACTCTAAGCCAATATCACATGTGGTTCCTCAGGGCAAATGTATCATGTGCCTATTATCTACTTGGGCAGATTCAGAGTTAGGAAAATTCATTTGTTAGGTTTACAGTGTCCAGAATCTCCCAGTCCGGATATTCACTGGCTATGTCAGCTGAGGGATCCTGGCAGCTATTATCCCCAAAGGTAACATTTCTAAGTTCTATGCAGATCAATGGAATGCTGCTCAACAACAAACTGCCTTCTATTAGTCCAGATCATTGGTCCATGTAGCCCATTGCTGCCAACTCTGGTGTCAGCAGATCTGCAGGATCTTTAGCGGTATTCTTTCCTAGCCCTACCTGGGGTTAGGGAAGATGTTTTCCATCGAAGTACTGAACAGAATGAATTCTGTTTAGCTTCTGAAATCCAGTATAGTTAGCTTGAGTTCATGGTGATACAAATGGGGGGGGGGACCCTAAGAATCATTTCCAAAATGCCATATCTCACTGTGCCATGAGTTCACTCTGGATCAATTGTAACACATGCCTGACATTTTAAACATCTGACACAGGGCATAGTTTGAACCAGGGTTGACTTTCACAGAACATTTTCAATGCCAGACACCAGAAGTGACACTAATGTGCACATCTGAGATTGCACAGCACAATGCTGGCCATAGCAGTTTCCCACCTACTATTTTAAACAAAAGCACCAGGTTTTTAATAGCTTTCCATTTGAATTCACCTCAATCGCCTGATTTATGCCCTGGATTCAAACTGAGTTAAAAAAAAAACCCTTCCAATTGATGTGTACCTATAATTTCTTTATTACATGGTATCTACAAAAATGATGGATCCCAAAAATGAGTGTAAGCAGGTCAGATTTAAGACAACTAGTTTCAGGGGTTTGCATGCTAGACAACTTTTAAGTTTTGCTTTAAAACACACCCTCTCTCACACACCTACCAGCCTGATAAATTTGTGGCCTAGATCTGAACTGTTTTGGGAATTTGGTTCACCCTCATTCTCTTCTCATCTGGATACCATACAAATCATTCTGGATCAATCTTCTCCCACAGGCCTCTTGCTGACTGCAGCTATTTCCATCTAAGGAGATAAACCTGGCCCCATGAATTACAGAAAGCTTGCTGTTTGTTTGTTTTATTCTTTTAACAGTCTAATAATGATATCACCTGTTCCTGCATTTACATTGTTCTGGGGACCATGGGGCCCTTCCTTTATTTTTTTCTGAACCATATTATTGATATATGATGTCTGGAGAGTAGCTTTCCATTCATGTTTCCAAAGCAATTCAGTGTAAAATTAGAGCATTTTTTTTGAAAACAGTTTAATATTCCATTAAAAATAATAGAAGCAGGTTTATAAAACACTCAGGTGCAGAAAATGTTTGAGGACACTTGCTCAAACACCAACAGAGAGAGAATCCAGTTTTGAACCAGTGACCATATTTCAAAGGGAAATAGGCATTTGGTTTCAAATTTACTCCATCTGTTAAAATAAGCAACATTGTTTGGCAAGATTGCTACAGGTAGGTGATCATGGAAACAGTATAAGAACAACCAGCCCAACATACACAAGGAAGATGACCTAATGCACCGTATCTCCCCACCCCTCCCCTTTTTTTTTATTAAGCAAAAGAGACGGCAAGTATTGAGGCAGACTTAAAAGATTCTGGGATGTGATGACAGGTATCATTCTGGAGAAGAAAGGAGTGAGGTGATGGGATTTAGGCCCAGACTAAATCTTCATGGCAGGTAAGTCTTTAGTATGTAAAGGTCAGAAGCACTGAGAAGCTCATTTTAGAGTAATAAAAAGCTTTTGACTTTATTAGGCTTTTACTGCATCATCCTTCTGCTCTGAAACAATATCAGAAGGCTTTGACTACTTCTTTGATGGAATTTGACTTGTAGAAACATGTGGCTCCATGTTGGGGTTGGAGAACCAGTTTTACACCAGGGCCACTCTTTAGTTCTGTAGCAGATAGATAGCTGGTGAGATAGCTCAGTGAGTGAGGGGTCTGGCTTCCGAGCCAGAGGTTGGGAGTTCAGTTCCCCCTGTGCATCCTAGAAGAGTCACACTGCGTAGCTTTAGGTGAGCTCCACAGCCCCAGAGCGCCCCCAGGAAAAGGGAACGGTAAGCCACTTCTGAGTATTAGGCAACTGGGAAACCCTGGAAAGAGTTACCACATAATGTGCATTTCCATCGGATCTCTTTTAAGGCAGCTTACAATAAAACACTAAAAATAAAGACCTAGATCAAATGTAATACAAAATACTTCTACAAGTTCGGGATGCTGCCATGAAGCTGAGGGGAGCTGTTCAAGGTCCATCCTGGCGCCAGCACCCCCTGGCAGCCACACTCAAACTGCTGGGAAGAGGAGCACAAGGAGTCTCCGTGGGAGTGCACCAGGCAGGGTGACTTGCACACTCTTAATAATATAGTGCCATGGGCAACTGCATCTCTGCCTCCCCCAATTCTATCCCACTGTGCAGAGCCTAAAATAATGAAGTTGAACAAAAATACACCCAAGTCCATATAAAGCAAAGCATTGGCGAGGTTTGATTGGGACTGGAAAGCTACAGGCTTTCATTTCCCCAGACCCTTGACGATATAGGACCATAGGTTGACCTTGGCTTTGTCACCCTCTTTTACCCCATAATACCCAAGAGGACCGTGGTCAGAACAGAGTGAGAGAAGAGCTATGTAAGCCACCTGGAGCTCATTTGGGGGGGGGGAGAGCTGAATGTAAATAAAACGAAGAGACAAATAAATGGCTCAACATGACACACCCTATTAAATCGCCTAGAAAACAAGTGTACCGTTCCACACACTTTTCCTGAGGGCTATGCACCAGATTCAGCTGAAGCCCAAATCACTAATTCAGTTGGCGTGATTTGGACTGATCTGTACAAGTTCCAAACTGAAGTCGAATGGCCAAATTTTATTTACGATTTTTAAGATGGTTCTTGCTTAATTATTTTTAAATATTTGTATCTTACTGTTTATGGCTTTCAAATATCTTTTCAATGATGATTGTAAGCCATATTGGGTCCTTTTAAGGAGAAAGGCGGGGTATAAATAAATAAATGTTGGCAAAAATAAAACACTGAAATTAATACATATTCCATATTGTGTTTACAATATTAGCAATTCTTCATTTGGAAGGTCAGATACTTAAGTGAAATGTGCCTTTTCAACTGTATGTTGAGGCATTTCTTTTATCAAGGTCACCTGTGCTGCATCACTTCAGCGAAGGCTGCCCTTTCATTAAGTTTTAACAAGTATGTCATCCAAATTGTAAACCATCAAATCATTCATTTTCATGCAAAGCTCATAAAGTTCTATATTCAGAAAGGTCTCTTCCATTCCCACCCCCAGGACCATGTATTGCTCCAGAAAGAAGTGAGGAAACCACATGGTTATTAACAAACGTGTTATTGTCTTCACAACAGCACTGACATTTTAGGCACAAGGACATCTCTTTAAATGGGAAAGCATTCCAGTATTCACAAAGCAATATTAAACAAAAATGAACCAGGTTTATTGGAATTAATTATGTTAGTGATTTCCTTTGTTAAAACTGATTGCTGGCTAATAATTCAGAGTGACAAGTAGTTGTTTCAAGAAGTAAGAGATGATGTTTGGAATTTATCCAGAATTCTTCAAGTATTAACTATCAGAGTTTGGATAAAGTGACTGGTATCTCTGATATACTTTTTGCTTTAATTTCTACACAGTTAGGGACTCTATCGACTCAACTGGTACATGCTTATTCCCTAATACAAAAACAGTATGCACTAGATTCAAACACGTATTTCACATTCTCTTTCCCTCTACCCAGCCATCCTTGTACATAATTTCTTATTTTAGCTGTGGTGTCTGACAACTAAAGGTTCACCAGAAAGAGAAAGTATATACTATTCCAATTTAAGTTGCAACATTAGATAGAGGTTGAATACTTAACCATCTCACCAGACATACTATACTTTGCCATCCTCTGATTGTGATTAGAGATGGGCACGAAACGGCCATTTTTTCGTTACCGTTCTCCGTTATTCATTCGGATACGTAATGGAACGACTAACGGAGAATGGTATAATTTAGGAATGAACAGAACAGAACCAGAACAAATGAGTTCAGTTATGTTCGTTTCGTTCCTCCCTGCTGGCGATGACAGCCCAGCTGTCATCACCAGCAGCAGGGGAGGACTGTGAGAGCCCCGTTCTCGCCTCCACAAGCGGTCTCCGCAGCGAGGGGGGAGACAGCCGGCTCAGTAAAACAACTGACTGTTGTACTGTACTTGCTCTTGAATGCTGCAACTCTTAACCTCAAACAGTATGATGATTTCCACAACATGCAATCCAAAGCTTCTAGGGTGGAACACCTTTAAGGCAGTAGGGGAAATTGCACCCTAACAAATAGTGCTCAAATACGGCCCTCCATGCAGCCAACATTGCCAATGATGGGGACTCATGGGAGCTGCAAGAAAGGGGTGTAACTTGGGTACTAGTCTTAATTGTGCAAATGTGCTCCTGGTCACAGCCATGGCCTGGGCATCCAAGCTCAAGGATGAATCCAAGAGCACCCTAAAGCTGTGTGCCTGAGTTTTCAATTGGAGGGTGACCCCATCCACTACATGTTGTTTGTCTTTTCAGAAACTGTAATGTGCTCTATGTAGGGCTACCAATGAAAAGTCTCAGGAAACTTCAATGGGTCCAAAATGCAGCAGCCAGACTGCTGACTGGGGCAGGGTACAGAGATCCCATTACACCCCTAATAAAACAGCTCCACTGGCTGCCAATCAGCTATCAAGCACAATTCAAGGTGCTGACCTTGACCTACAAAGCACTGTACGACCTGGATCCTAGCTACCTCAAAGATTGAATCCCACACTATGAACCAACTCGGGTGTTAAGGTCATCAGGAGAGGCCCTTCTCTCCATCCCACCACCCTCACAGGTACGTCTTGTGGGAACACATGAAAGGGCCTTCTCGACTGCTGCGCCAGACTCTGGAACTCTCTTCCACAAGACGCCAGGACTGCCTCATTTCTGTTGTCCTTCCAGAAACAGGCAAAGACCTTTCTCTTCAGGCAAGCTTTCCCTGAATGATGTACCAGCATTATGTGTCTTTCATATGAATCTATAGGTTCACATAGGGCGCTTTTACACGACCCCTAAGATCCGCTGGTCCCTTAAATTCGGACCAGCGATCTTAGGGGTTTGTCGCTCTTCGTGCGTCTCCACGCTGGCTGCTGGCTGCGTGAGGGAGGGAGGAAAAAA
Organism: Phrynocephalus versicolor; assembly: GCA_023846285.1. Taxonomy (NCBI): domain Eukaryota; kingdom Metazoa; phylum Chordata; class Lepidosauria; order Squamata; family Agamidae; genus Phrynocephalus; species Phrynocephalus versicolor. Next base: position 47,571,990 of record JAHTLZ010000129.1, read on the forward strand.
AAGGACAAAAGAAGAAAACCTTACCTCCCCGGTGCCCGTGAGCCGCCGGTGACTTCCTGGTTGCTCTTAAAGGGGCGGGAGGCAAAGAACAAAAACAAAAAGAAGCGAGGAGAGCCCAGCACATCCGCATTAAATATTTTTCACCATCAAACAGCAGGTACAAGAAAAGTGCAGTTGGGTCGCGCTTAGGTGGGCGGGGTCGCACTTAATTGTCTGCAAACTCCGGACCTGGTGGGGAAACATTTTTAAGGTCCGGAGCTTGCAGCCCTTTGCCGCGGAGCTTAGAGGTCGTGTATAAACGCCCATAGACTTTGTGTTTATAACTACTTATAACCTTGTAGCTTAATGTAATGTTGTCTAATAATGCTGCAAAATGGCCCTCAATTCCTTGTTCTCAATACTTGAACATGTCTTAATTGTATTGGACTGTATATTATCCTTCATTACTGTAAGCCACCTTGGGTCCTTTTCCAAGGAAAAAGGCGCAGTAAAAATAAATATATAAACATGGGCTTGCTACCAGGACTAGTTCTTCTGTACAAACCAAGCTTGCCACCTTGTGGCAAACCGGAGCAATTAAGAAAACCCGGGCTACCTTTGCTGTCTTGCCGCAGTGAGACTTTTCTTGGAGGAGCAGCTTCAAGTCAGAAATTCTTATTAGATCTGCAGTTAAGTAATACTCTTAGCACTGCAGAGCTGGAAAGGACCCTGTGGATTTTCGTGTCCAGCTCAACAAGGAGGAACAGTGGGGAATCAAACGCCCACCTTCTGGCTCTGAGCTTGTTAGCAATGCCAGAGGAAATGCAGCAGGGAGATGCTGCTCTTAACCAGTCGCTATTTCTATAGCATAACTAGGAAAGAGAATTCTGGCTGTTTACATTTATTCGTACTTTTAGCATCTTAATACTTACACCCGCACTGTGGCCCTTTTTAAAGGTTGGTGTTTGAAATCTATTTCAGCCAGTGTTGTTCTTTTGAGGTGTGTGCTGTGTCTTTACTTTCCCCATCTATTTCTATTTCCACAAGGAGCATGAAACCAAAGAAGCTGGTTGCTCAAAGAAATCACTCCTATGTTCTAGTGGTGTCTGACTCTAGGGGTGGTGCTCATCTCAGTATTCAAGCCAAAGAGCTAGTGTTGTGCAGGTCCATGGCCACATTGTTTTACCTTCCTGCATTTTATGGCAGTACCTGTTTATCTAGTTGCATTTACATGCTTTCAAATTGCTAGGTTGGCAGGAGATGGGGTTAACAGTGGGAGCTCACGCCACTGCATGGCACCCAGGATTCAAACTGCTGAGCTGCCAACTTTGTAACCAGCAGTTTTCAGTGCTCTAGATGTCCTAAGCACAGCCAATCTCACCTGATTTCAGAAGCTAAGCAGGGTTGCACATGGTTAGTAGTTGGACGGGTGACCACCAGGGAATACCAGGTGCTGTAGGCGCCTGGAGTGGGAACTGGCAAACCACTCCAGTATTCATGGCAAGAAAACTCCATGGACACGGGGTCATGAAGAGTCAGTCAGGACTGTAACTACACACACAAACGCATGTGTGCGCACGCATGCACACACACACACACACACACACACACACACACACACACACACACACACACACACACACACACACACAGAGAGAGCTAAAACCACAAGCTCAATCACTCTGAATTTTGACCAGATCTGTCACTCTGCAGGAGATATTAGTATTTGTTCAAATGTCATGTGTTTGTGTGACCAAACATGAGGAATGAGGGGAAAGTTATATCAATACAAATGCATTTCCCAATGTATGTCACTGATTCCATTTTCTGAAACTTGATTTGTATTCAGGATGTGGGTTAGGTTTGAACTGCTTCTGGCTGAATTAGGGCAATATCCTAATTGTTGAATCAGGAGCCCTTTGTAAAACTCAATTTTAACGCTTAAAAACCCTGAGTATGGTATTCTTCACTAAAATGATAAAGGTGGGTTCCATCTATCACTACTCCACCAGCAGAAAGTGTTTATCTGTAGAATGGGTGGGGTGGGGCAATTCCCACCCACAGCCCACCCTCGTCTACTCCCAATAGTTGGATGGGAAATGTCCAAGGAGGTCAGCAATCACTGTCAATCTTCAACTTGGGGAGACCTAGGCAGAGAACACGTCTCTGTCAGACCACTTTGTGTATATATTAAATATCTGGATGGCCATAGCCAAGTGGTTTAACCAAATGGAGGCTTGTTTTTCTCCCAATACAATGAAAGACATTGGTGTAAATAGATTTCAAAACATCATGACCATTTTCTATGAAACAGAAAACTGGCAAAAAGAATAACAAAATGGGATTATGTGATTCATAGGCAACAGGCTCATATCCTCATTTGGCAGAACCTGGATGACAGTCAACTGCCAACCAATATATGAGACAACATTTATTTTCTAACATTTTAGAAGGATTTTCACTTATTGCTTTTCTGTGGAATTATTCATTGGTCTACCAACATCTGAATGTATGGGGTGGAGGGGAGAAGAATTGGTCCTTAGGTTGGCTGCCTTACGCACCTTTAATTGGGTGAAAATTGTCTGATATATTTACTTTACAATAGATTGCATGCCACTAACTGTATCATGATGCTCCTGATATGAATAAAGCAAGAAAGAAATTTGAACCATTGGGTAAAAGCATTACATAAATATGAGATTGACAATCAGTAAGCTCTCCCAATTAGTCAGAAAGCACAACTGCAAATTCAACACTGGCAGCACATAATTTTTTTAATAGACACATATCTTTTTTGTTTCAGTTTCCAAGCAGCCAAAAACACAGTAAGAAAGCAGACATTTATCCCAGTTAATATCTGTACAATTGAAACTCTACTATTTTAATATATACACAAAGATCTTGTTCAACTGTTTTTACAAAATGATCTTGTCAATGTTTTGTTTTGTTAACACTTTCAGCAATTTGATGTTTAACAGCATCCAGCTGGGGACATTGAAAGAACTTCCCCCAAAAAATGCGGACTGAGAAAACGTTTGGGTATTCCAAGGACAATGACAAAACCATCAGCCACTCCACTTGAGAAGCAACACTTGACTGCTTCTCACACGAAGGAAGCAGCAGCACACAGACAGAATCAGTGAATCCCACATCTTGTTCTACCTACCTAATATCTTCAACCCACCTCAGGTGAGTAGGAGGCTTGTGCTGTCAACCACCCCAGACTCGATGAAGCCAGGATTTTTAAAAAAGTAATCTGAAAGTATCTGGACCAGCAATTCTTTTTCCTTTTTTAAAATTCGGGGGACTCCCCCGCAAAAAGGCCCAAGAACTGAACAATGCTGCAAAAAACACATTTTCTTTACCAATGTTTTTCATTTGCTCCCCCCCTCCCCTTTAAAATATCAGGGCATTTAGGGACCCAGCCTTGAAGGCTTCAAAAATGTCCCTGGGGAGCCCCACACAGCCTACAGCCCATCCTGTGCCTGCTATACAGAGAAGCTGGTGATCAATAAAAGCTAAAACCAAAACATACTATGTGCGGCATTTGCTATACAACGTGGGGGTTTTCAAATGTCTTTTCCAGCTGTTTATAAAAGCACTTTGTGTATCAATGGATTCTAACTCTAGATTCAGGTCTGAATTTTGTTCTAAATCCATTTTCTTCTTCTTAATATTGCAAATATTTGCTACAATTATTTTATATTTCTTTCCTGGGAGAGACAGATTCAAACTTATATAAAAAGGTCACTATTTTGCATTCATCACAGTTTGAATGAGGGGGAAATGAGGGGATATTTCTCAATAAACAAACAGCTAAAATCCGGAGTGTTGGGGATATCATAGACATTTAGAATTTGTGAGAATCTCAAAATAGTAGTTTGTGATCTAGACTTTTAGCAAAAATCAATTGCTGTGTCCCTCAAAGGGGAGGGAGGGAGACAGAATATTATGTAACAACTGATGGGGTGGGGTGGGGTGGGGGAAATCATCATTCAGAATATCTGAGCCTCTTCTCAGCAAGGAGTGGGGGACACCAGACAATACGTATGGGAAGGAGGCATGGCAGAAGAACACAGTGATATAAATCCGGCATGCTGCTGCAGCCTGGTAGTTCCTGTGGTAAAGGCAGCTTCTGTCAATGCCAAAGGGCCCACCCTGTGTAGTGTCTGAAAATTAATGTATCTTTCCATGTCATGGCTATACAAATGCCAGACAACGGACACTGCATCCCAATGGCTGTGGGCATGGCTGCACTTCCTGGGAAATGAACAGTAATGCCCATTAAGTTCAGCCAAACTAGAGCTCTTGTAACAACATGAAACAAGGGCTTTCGTCCAATAAGCTGGTCTTATTTTTCACACTTTTTCCTCAACGGGGAAGTCTAAAAAGACACAAACAGTTAGTCACCAACTTTAAATGTCCTTGTTCTCTTCAAGCAGATTGTTTTTATGACCAAACACTGATCAAGTCTGTGCCCTTCTCTATCTGCTGGCCTGGTTGGTTCTGGGCAGAACAAAACTGTGTTCAGGTGCAGATGAAAGATCTAATATTAAAACTGTGCTGGCTGGATAGCCCAGTGTGTTAGATATCTAGGTAAGCGGCTTGGAGTTCAACCCCCCACTGTGCCTCCTATGTGTAGAGCCAACCTGTGTGGCTTTGGGCAAGATGCACAATCCCAGGATGCCCCCAGAAGAAGGGAAGGGTAAACTACTCCTGAGAACTCTTGAACTGGAAAACCCTGGAAAGGGTTGCCATAAATCAGATTTGTCTTGAGAGCACATTTTTTCATTAATATTAAAACCACTATTATGCTGTAAGAAAGAGAACACAGATCTAATTTCAATAAGTGTTGCTTTCTTTTGCTAATGTCATTACTGTTGTCAGGCCACCAAGTGGGGGGAAGGCACAGAATAGTACAAAGTACAGATATAATTTTATCATTTTGGCCCACATGGGGCCTGAGGCACATGGCCTGCTTGCCTCCCCTCTCCCATTTATGGCCCTGACTGTGGTTGCCTCCAGCCTTTTCTTGACTGCGGATTCTGCTTTTCTATATTCTTGGGTTCCCCTTCTTCTGCGCATACATGAAAGATTACACCAAAGCTGTTAATGAAGCATCCATTAGGGGGGAATCTGTGACCTTGTCATGTAATCCCTTCCTATGTAAAGACAATGGAGCATGTAGTAGCTGTCCCCTCCATACATGAGCTTCTAAAGTGAAAACTGTAGAATGGAGGTGGTGCTAGACTTCCCTAACTTCTTCTTGTTGATTGTTGGTTTTTGTGGTGCCTCAGGGCATTTCAGATAAATCATATTGATAAACATTTTCCACAAAATTCATAAATAAAAAAATCTAGATGGGAATGGGTCTGTGAGTTTTTGCTCCTCCCTATCTGCAGATAGTTCTTCCTCCTGCATATCCCTAAATAGTAGATGCCAGTGCTTTCCCTTTCTCCTCCAAGGAATAGGAGTGAACACAATTACCAGCTCTGGCAAGTCCCCTTCAACAGTTTTCTTGGTATTGTTGGCCATTTTCAGAAACTTGGGAGGTGGAGTTGGATTTTCATGGAAAGCCATTGAATGCTTTAAAATGGATCTATCTCCATTTTGTTTTGGGTTTTTTTTTTGCCTTTGCTTGGAATTACTGAAGTGACAGTCGTGGTGAAAGAGGTGTTTCAGCCCTCGCTCTGTTCAATGTATGCATTTTTGCTGACTGATATATGGGAGGCATCAATTTTGGAGGCTTTAAAGCTGGAGGAGCGGGGGAAGGACAGGAAGGGGACTCTTCTTCCATTACAAATTTGGCAAGCTGTCTTTTCAGAAGGGAGCTTAATGTGCTGACTATCCCTACATCTCTTGCTGCTACCATCCTAATCCAGGATCAAAATTCAGACTTCTTGGCATGTCAAACTTAAATGTGGCAAAAGGTCTTCTGGTTCACGCCACTGCTCACCTACTTGCCTTGTCAATCCCTCTTATCACTGCTGATGCCATGAAGGCTGGTGAGCATGAGGCTCATTCTGTGGGACTCCATGGATTTGTGAATAATGTTTAGGCTGTGCTTCCCTGCTCCAAAAGGGATAAAGATGACAGCTCAATTCTGAGTCAGTCTTGCAGATACTAGCAAACTGAATGGCAAGCCTGGGCTATCCTAACTCCATTTTGCCACGGCTAAAGTCTAGTCCAATGAAGTAGAAAGCAGCAGAAAAGACGGGAGGGCAGAAGGGTTTTTTTCAATTGTAAAGGTGAAGATAACAAATGAAAAGGTAGAATCAAAGAGACAGGACTCAGATACAATATACATAAAAGCAAGAGCAGGAACTAGGCTGCTGCTCCTAGAGCAACCGAAGCCCTCTGTTAAAAAAACTGGTTTGACTACAAAGTTACTGGGAGGAACATCCATAGGAAGAATGTCCTCTTGTATTCTAAGATAACATTATCTCCCTGAGAATAAAATACTGAAATCAATTTCTCCTACAAGATTATCCATATGTGTGTGTTGTGTCATTATAGTCGTGACCGACTCTTTGTGACTCCATGTCCATGGAGTTTTCTTGGCAGGAATACTGGAGTGGCTTGCCAGTTCCTACTCCAGGCGCCTACAGCGCCCGGTATTCCTTGAAGGTCTCCCATCCAAGTACTAACCAGGGCTGACCCTGCTTAGCTTCTGAAATCAGTCGAGATCAGAATTATCCATATATTCCAAAAGAAAAACTTACCAATTATACCCTTTGCAAAATCTGCATAAGTTCTCAATAATCTTATTTTTATGTTGTGAGCAGGTCAACAGGGGCATCCAGGTAGGGTCTGTCTTTGCATTGTACTGGCTTTGCCAGGAGTCCTATCAGGTCTATGTGGTGGGCACAGACTGGATCCCCTCCCCTGGACACTATCTAGGAATGAAGACCACAGCTGAGGCAGGAAGAAGGGAAAGCAAAGAATGGTGGGAATAGAAGCAAGGCAGGAAGGAGCCCATTGAGGAAGCCTCCTACCCGAAGAGGACAGAAGGAAGTGGGAGAAGAAGTTGGGGGCATTTGGAGGATGGGACAAGGAGGAGAGTGATGCAGAAGACTAGGTGGCTAAGCAAGGAAGTTAGGAGTATGGTGCAGAGGCATCAGCTGTTTTCATGACTCCAAGACATCATCCTCCATAGGCTGACTGGATCCCAGACTACCTTAAGGGTCTCAGATTTGAGGAGCCTAAGTATCCCTCAAAGAGTGAACTGAAGCTGCAGGACACCAGACAGGCACTGAAGTACTTTACCCTGAATCAGCACTGCTGCCTGTGCAAGGAATGGCAGTTCCAACAGCTGCATCCACTGGTGCAGGACAAAAGAGACGGAAGGCTGAGAGTATATAGACCGTAACACTGCTGAGCTTCAAACATTAGCTGATTTTCCATTCCTACACAGGGGGAGAAACACTCTAAGTATTTCACAATAAATGTTTTGTTTGATGTTTGGATTTGGATCCTGAGAATTCTTTTAAGAAAAGAAATATTCTGTTACGTAAATAAACAAAGGTGCCTTTCGTGATACCCATATCCCTCCTGGACAAAACATACCTTCTTCACACTTGTACAAAAGATCTCACTGTAGGTAGCACAGATTGTGAACTTCCGAACCAACCAAATGAATTAGCACAAAGTTTCCTTGGTTAAAAGCCTATTACAGCCCCTTAATTATATTTTGTATTTTAACTGAAAGACAAAATTAAAGCACTAAATGCTATTATGAGTGAAATACATAAACAGGAAAAGTAATTCTTACTTGTAAACAATCAGTTTAAATGGCAGTTGTAACGAACAAAAAAAGTCTTATTGAGCCATCTTGTTCTGTATGTCTTAACAAGCATTGACTCTTTGATTTCCCAGGTTTCCTCCTGTAGGCTCTTAAGGCAAAAAGCAATTAACCACAGATATGTTTAAGTAAGTAATCCCCACATATTCCTCTATATTTTCAAACTGTATAAAGGTAGAACCTAATTATCCATTTATTTAGCAAACATCTGTGCCACCAGCACTGTATTAAATTAATTAATAAAGATCTAGCATGTTTAATTAAAAAATAAAATCAATTTTACATTGGTTCTCTAACCATATTAAAAGTATGACTGAGTCAAACTGTCCTTCAAGTTACACAGTTTTAAAGGGGGAAAGAATCATAAGAGTACTGCATTCCCCTCTATCCTATCTCAAACAACTACACCATGACTAGAATAAATAAGCAATTTTGTTACAAAACTTCTCACAAAGTAATTTCATCATGCAGCTAGAAATATGTGATAAAATAGTGATGTAATAAGAGCTGCCTTAAAATATGTGATTTCAGTCTTCTACCCACTGAGTCCCACAAATACTCAATGCCCAAATTAATTTTTAATACATAAATACCTACAACTAAATGACACCTATATAATCTGAACCCTCAGTCCGTAAAACACTAGTTTTGATCTAAGCAGAGTGAAGCATACTGAGAGCCCACTATCACAGGAACTTAAATCAAACCTCACTAACTTTTTATCCTAATTTAACTGAGAGCTACATACAACTAGGATAGTTTAGATATTATCTATTTTTTTCTAAACTGCAATCCTTGTGATTTTCAAATACTGTTGCTCTCTATTTCTTTTGAGAAAAGACTCACAGTCCTTACACGTGGAAAACTTCCACTCTATATGCTGAATAGTGGCTTTTTCGGATGGCTCAACCATGTGTTAGCTGAGGAAGGTATTCAAATGTAAAATCAATGGGATATTTTTTAAAAAATTGGGGTCACTTTATTATTAATAAACAAATAAGCAAAATCAAGAAACTGAGCTCTATCTAAAGCAATGTTTTCTGGAACGGCCTCTTGTTCAGAACAGTACATAATATTATCTTTCCCGAAAAGTTGGAACCCCCCCCCCACACACACACAATTCTCTGTATTTGGTCCAAAACCAAAAATAGGGTAAAGGAAAAAAAAGGGCCCATGTAGTCATATATACAATTTTAACATGTAGGATAGCTTTTGGCAGTAATGAAAAAAGAAGAGAGTCAGATACTTTCTAGAAACCGCTATATTAAGCACTTGATTACTAGTTTTGTTTTGCCGTTTGGGTTTTCTCTACCTTCACGTCAGTTTCACTGTACCTTCATTACAAGCCATTTTAAGTCCTATTTTAAACCATGTTTTCAGATAATCAACAATTCTAAAACCGTTTTTTAACAAGGAAGTATTTGTAAAAGCAGAAATTATCACCATTACAAAATGGACAATAGTAGCTCTCTTAAAGCAAGATTCAAGCATGTTTCAAACAGTGTTCAAGTAGAAATCTAGCCTTCTTTATCAAAGATGTCCACAACTTTGCCAAAAACCTGAAAAAGAAAAGACATTAAGGGATAGCATTTTTGTGTTAAAGCCAACAAACACATAGTACGTGTGCTATAAAATGAGAAATATTCAGAGACTTGACTCAGGAAAGTTTGTTTCATCTAAGAGTCCATGAGGTCTATTCAGGGCACATGTCTTCTAGCAGTCAGAGATAGACTGGCACTGCCTAAGTCAACTAAAGGTGATGAAAGAAATAACATTTTGATTGCAATAAAAAGGCCAAACTGGAAGCAATCCTACCATTTTCAAATCAGGAACAGAACTAGTTGTGGATGGAATGCTGATGTTATTTTAACATATGTGGTTTTAATGTTTTAAATGGTTTTAAAGCATTTAATTGCTTTATATTGTGCTCCAATATAACTGCTTTATGTTTGTACTCCACCATGAGATATCAGGATAGAGGGTCCTTATAAGAAGAAAGGTGGAGTAAAAAAAATTAAATTTAAATAAATAGAGAGAGAGGAATGGAGATAGATAGAGAGAATACAGATGTCCTAAATAATTTTTTTTAAAAAAACTTCTATCGCTCAACCTCAGGTTATGTCTCCATCTACTTGCTTGTCTCCTTGGCAATTTGTTGGCGATATCACTTTGAGACTTTCCCTGTTATTCGTAATAAATAATCTGTAAATGGAGTAGATGACTTTGTGGGGCTCCTGTAGAACCTAGGAATGTGTGGCATTTGCCACTACAGCCACCAGAAACTGGCAGCAACAATGACAGCTCCACTCTCTACAAAAGGATGCTACAGCCTCCTTTGGAACCACAGGGGCCTCCCCAGCAGTAAAGCCAATCACTCTCTCCCTTTCTCAAAGAGGCCACATTTTGCTGCCCTGATTTATAGTGAGGATTGCAAAAAGCTGTGGCCTCAATCCCGAACTATAATTCTTGAAGTGCAAGTACAAACCTATCCCCCCCCCTCAGGTACCATGCCATTCTTTGTTAGATGTACCAGCAGTATCTGCCACCTTCTCCATACGTCCCTGCTTGAAAAGGCCTCTTACATGGTACCTGCATATTACATGCTTTGCTTCAGTTCTGACATCTCCTAATTTGACAAAGAAAGCCACAACTACTACCAACATTTATTTCTGTTAAAGCAGATTATAAATCATCAGTACAAATATATATCTTACATTTGCTTGTAAGGCCAGGTTTTAAGAGTAAAATTAAAAATGAGATGGAGCTCATGGTTTATCAGAGGAAGGACAGGGAACAGCGGCAGTCTAGCCACAAGCTTTCACACAGAACAATGGGGGGGGGGGAGCTGTTTAAAAAATCTGAAATCTATTCAATGCACATAAAATGGGTTTGTAAATAGACCTGATTGTAGATTTGATTACATTTGTCACAGTATTGTTAAAATAGATTTAAGACAAAAAAATCTGTAGTGGTATATGAAAGGACCTATGCATACGCTAATATCTAGGTTGATCTTTTTTTTTTAATAAAGAAAGACTTTACCAATTGTTTTCAAACCAAGACAATACTGCTTGTAAACTACTCTACAGTGATTCCTTTTATTGGTCATGATGCATGATTGCTGCAGTATGCTAATTACAATGAACATACAAGAAGAAACTAAGAACTCTGCTCCCCTCCCTACTCCCCTCTTACTGACCGTCAGAATCAGTGATAAATCAATCTTATGTACAATTTTACATCCAACCCCCTTTTATAACTTTGGCAAGATTACTTACAACTCAGTCAGCTTTTAATATCTAGAACTATTTAAAATAATCTAAAATGCATAAAAATAAAGATTGTGGCTTTATTTTATATATAATAAATCATTGTATTACTCAAAATGGAAGCTCATCCTTTCCCATGGGCAATATATGCTGGGCAGCTCTCGCATTTTTTCCCTTCGGCCCATTTGCTACTGTGCCACGATCCCCATTACGCTCCCAGTAAGTAAAGGTGTTCTGACTCACTATCAAGACAATCCTTTTTTAATACTAGACATAGAATTAACAAAAACTTTCTTCACATTCAGAGAAGGAGCAATTGCAATTGAAATAATCAAAGAGGCTCCGGAAGTTTATGTGTTGGTTACAAAACCAACTTTCATTGCAACTTACATCATCCACCGATTTGGAGGCATCCACTTTTCTAACCTTGCCCATTTTCTCGTAGAGGTCTATAATGGGCTTGGTAGACTCTAGGTATGTATGAAGTCTACAGAAAATAAAGAGAAATGTCATGTAATTGAAAAAGGAGCAGAAAGCCAAACAGTAAAATTATGCACATAGAAAGTACCTTTTCTCCAAACTCTCTCTGTTGTCATCACTTCTGCCACTGCTTTTCCCTCTTTCAAGACAGCGGTTAATGCAGACCTCCAAACAAAGAGAAAATGATTGTCAAAATATGAAACTGAAAGCTGAAAGCTGTAGATAAACATTTTAAAAAGCACGTTGACTGTTTTTCATTCTACAGAAATAGTGCTGTATGTTGAATGCAGTACACATATAATCTACCTAACAGAACACCTTTGAAATAAAGAATGCAGGCTTTATTTAAAAGCATTTAAAATAGGAACTGAATGTTTCAAACAGCAGGGGTCTGCAGTGCATGCCATAATAATCTATTCTATAGCCATTACCATGCCAGGTCTGTCACCAAGCCCTCAACTCCCGCAACCCTGGAAAGAGGCCAGAGATGCAGGATGCATCATCAAGAGAAGGATCTACAGCATCTGCAGGAGGAGTCCGCCTCAGCCCAAAGCCAGGGGCAGAAATTTAATACGCCGAGAACAAGGTTCCCTCTAACATGTGACTGTGCATACCCCTAGACCCCTCCACGCAGGGCTTTTCCATCCCTGCACATCCGCCACAACTGTTTTTGTTCCAGTCATTACAAAACCCTCGTAGGGGAGGGGGTAGGAGTACACGGGCCACCAAGCCTCACACAGAAGGTTCCAAATTTAGAAGATAAATTGGCTTAAAAATAATGCATTATTATTATTATTATTATTATTATTAACCACACAGCTAACTACGCTGGATTTTGTAATACAAATCACTAGTCGAACGCTTCCCAAGCGTTTAGGACTATGTGGTGTATCTGCGAATTATGCGAGCAGATTCTAGTAAGGTGGCTTTCTGGAGCTGACTGATGGTGACTTTGTCAACTCCAATTTCTTCTAAATACTTGCTTAGCTCTTTAGACACTGCACCCAGCGTGCCGATTACCACTGGGACCACCTGTACCAGTTTATGCCAGAGTA
>JAHTLZ010000129.1:47584583-47636330 GCA_023846285.1 Phrynocephalus versicolor
TACTACTACTACTACTACTACTACTACTACTACTACTACTACTACTAAAAATATCCATGACAGTCCTTCACACAGTACACAGGAAAGTTGAAAACCTATTTATATTGTGTTTACCTCATTATCACAATCAAAAAAGAGAACAAAAGACACATCTGCTTTTCCATCCATCGTTTTGTTCCATCCTTGCAGATTGTCTTCATTTCTGGGAAATCCATCAATTAAGAATTTATTCTTCTGTGCATTGGCTGCCATTGTTTCATCCATAGCCTAAGAGTTCATAGAAAATTCAGATTAAAACACAGTCTACATAAATAAGGATATGCTCAATATAATATTCTCCCAATAAAGTCAATAATTAGAAAAATTTTAGATGATCCGTCAGTATGAAATGTTAGAAGTAGAGATGGGTACAAGATGAAAAACAAAACACATTGTTGTAGTTTCGTTAGGTAACGAATTACTCACAGATCCCAGCCTTGTTTCAGTACCAAAGTGGCAGGGGTACCTTCCTCAAGCAATTGTAGGAAACCCCTGATTTGCACGCCAGCTACAGAGATCAAAGCAACCAAGAAGAAGGACTAGGTGGCGATGACAGCAAACACTGATCTTCACTCCGTACTGACAGCTGACTTTGAGAGGTCCGACCTTTTGACAGGTCCGACCTGTCAAAGTCAGCTATAGTACGGAGCAGAGAGCAGTGCTCATAAGTAGAGGTACCAGTGTATGTATACACTTAATAAAATACTGAGGTTTGGGGGGGTTTATGCCAGAATTTTGATGCTCATAACAAGAAAGTATTTCATTAAAAAATAATCCATCCATCTTTCATCTTGCCAGTTTTGTTATTGTATCTTCTCGTCTATGAGATGCTCCCACATATAAGGCACCCCCACCCCACATTTCCAGCCCAAAATTACAGTTTTGCAACTGTGTGGTTCTCTCCTTGGCTTATTTCCATGTATAAGGCGACCCTCAACTTTTAGTCTAACAATAATTAGACAAAAATATAGTTGTATACACAGAAAAATACTGTAGTTACTGATAAATAACAAACAACATCTAATTAATCTGTACTGATATACTGTTGCATCTTCACATAGGAAAGTGATAACAAAAGCAGCAATTGTTTTAATCTTACCCTCTTTAGCAAGCTGATTGTTATTTCAACAGGTACTATCTTCCCTTCTTTAATATAATTTTCAATAAGCTCTCCATATTGAGAGCCCGGTCTTTTTCTCTCATCTCGAAGAAGGTCACCTGCAGAGAGGTGAGTGTAACCATATTTCTAGAGGGGAAAAGGCACATTTAATATGGTTAAGCTTAACAGTATGTACAGACTTGTAAAGTCCATTTCATTTTCACTGCATAAGAATAGGCTAACAATAAAAGCCAAAATGGAAAAGACAGATAACCTTGGAGTATTTAGCTTTGGGGTCTGCCTTATCAGCAGGGTTACAATCTATGGCCAAAATCCAGTTGTTATTGCCAAGTACAGTAGCCAACTCAATCAAAGGGTACTTGGTAATTCAATGTCTATTAAACATAAAAGGCCAACATTCCACTGCAAAGTGATAAGGCAAACATGGAAGCATTTTTTTGCCTTTTGCTGCCCATCTGTTGTGTGGCTAGGCCTGCAGAAGAGCATGCAACCAATTGTACAACCTGGACAACACAGAATATCTGTGTGGGCAAGAACATAAATACCCGTTCTTTTATTCAAGAGGGACCTGAACATAACAAATGCAAGAAAGTTTGAGTGTCTATGCCGAGTGAAAGGGGCGGCATATTACTACTAGAGATTTCATGAGAGCTATGGCGATATTCATGTTTTTACCTTCCAAACATAAAAATGCAGTAAATGCATAGAAATAAAAAATTCTTAGATTATAATTAGCATGTAAAATATAATACAGTATGTAACACAGTTCAATATAATATCCCTATGCTTCGAAATAATTGGTTCGTGAATGTTGCATTTAGATAAGTCTGCAATTCAAATGGCCCCATACAAGCTAAAAACTAAGTCAATGAGACTTTATCTGAAAACTCACACATTGGAAACTGAACATTTAGTTTTCAACATTTCATGTTGACAAGTTGGGGTCCTTCAGGGGAAAAAGCCATCCAGTCATCATCAAATTTCGTAAAGCTTTATTTGAAAGTGTTGCCTTTTTAAACAGATTATAAGAAATCCAAATATTTCATCTGACCCAAAGCTCAGATTGCCAAGTCCTTCCCACTCAGGGTCGTCACTGCTGCAAGATGGGGAATATAGCCACATTGCTGAACTGCTTTGTCTTTATTAATGTAAACAACAACACAAGTTCTTCCTCCACATTTACATTACATTCATTATATTGGTGAGCATTTCCACAATAACACATCTTAGTGAATGTGCACTTTGTACCACACCCATGGTATAAGACATTAGTAAGTATATGGCATCTGAGTCATTCTTTATTTCTTAGCTAGAGAACTCCCAAAGCAGTTTTCTAAAGGTCAAATGGCGCTAGAAAGCCTGCATTTTTAAAGTTAACATTACAAACACAGAGCCCACAAAGAAATCCCTGTCCCTCTTAAGAGAAGGCCTGACTAGATCAATCTTTGATCCCTTCCAATAACTTTTTTGTCAGAGAAAAGATTCTGTCTCAAAACCACAAATATGCATATATACAGTAATTCTGAAGTTGGACTTGCTGATAGAGCTTCCTCTGGAAGTCTAAAGAGACTGGGAGCATAGTAAAATTACATATTGGAACCAGTTTCAAGCCCAGCAGGCCATCTCCCAAAGAACACTGAAATATGTAACTTTGGATAGAAGCTGAAAGCTTTTATAATCAGTTCCAACCCTTGCCGGCAATGTGGTTTATTTGTTGGAAGTCATCAAGTCTCAACAGTTTTCAAATTGCTTACAAGTAGCATAAACATGTTCTAGGTTAAATCACGGCACTGTGCAAATAATACAACTGAAGAAACTCAGTTGAAACTGAATCTCTTTAACTGTTGCTGATAGAAGCACAGTCAGTAGAGGCAACCAGCAAACACAATTGGTACCAGTCCAGTGGCTTTACACTCCAGGATACATTTTGTAACCTATCTGATTACAGTACACAATGAAGTGTCTCCTCCCATAATAACCTGCCTGACACTCATCAAAGCTTATACTCCAGGTGCCTCTACCATCCCAGTTTCTGCAGATTACTAGTGGGTCATAGGTGGCAGGTCTTTTTTCTATGGTGGAGGCACCTGCTTGCCTGCAGAGTGCCTTTCCCTGAGCATGACCTGGGTCATCTGGTTGAAAAAAAAAAACACACACACACACCCTGCAAAATTAAGACTTATTTCCAAACGCCTTTGGCGACTATTTATTTGTTTGCTGCTGCTTGTGTAATTGTTGCTTTAACATCGGAAGCTGACAGTGCTTCTCCGTGCGTCTCCGCACTCCGGAGTGCCAACTCCATTTCAGAAGGTTCAATAAGGGCCCAATTCAGAAGCGAGACCAAGAAGCGAGACCAAGGAACACTACAACGCCCACCATCCATTGCGCGCGGCCGAACACGCTCCCAGAGCTCCTAAGGAGCCTCGGCTCGCAACCCCGGAGGTGGTGGTGGGGGGGAGAGAAAACGAGGCTTGGCGGCCCGGAGGCGAGATGCTCTTACCGCCACGATGCGGGCGCACTGCGTCCCTTTGCCGGCCCCGGGCCCGCCCAGAACGAACACCACCACCGGCTTCATGAGGAGCAGCAGGCGGGAAGGAAAGGGGGAAGCGGTGCCGAGCCCAACAAGAGTCCGGAGGCTGACACGAGCCGCGGGAGCCAAGCAGCAGCAGCGGCACAACATGCGCCGCCGGGAAAAGCGAGGCAAAGGGGACGCCGGGCTCTCAATCCCCGCCGCCGTCGCCGCCGCCACCTCCCTGCTCCGGCTGAGGTGGCTGCTGCTGAAGTGGCAGCAGGAAGGGAAAGCGCTTCCGGGTCCCGCCCGCCCGGACCCTCCCCCCCGCCCCGGGGGGGGGGGACCAACCGCGCGGCGCGATGGCGCGGGAGAGGCGCCGGGGGGCGGGGCCAGCAGAGAGGGGGCGGGCCCGGTTTAAAAAGAGCGAGTGAGGGAGGGATGGGGTTGGGTTCAGAGAGCGGAAGAAGCCCGTGGGAGCAAAGAGAGGCGCTTCCAAGAATCGCTGGAAATCACTTTGTCACGGAAACACAGTTGTTAGGGTGGGTGACACCTCGTCTTGGACCACCGGAGAATCAAACTTTTGTTTCGGGGAAAATATACAGCGGTACCTTGTATAAAGGAATTAATTCGTTCCAAATGAAATTCTGTTAAGCAAATTTTCCTTTATACAAATTTCACATAGAAATGCATTGAAAACAGAGTAATCCCTAACTGCGACCATTTTTATGTTGTACAGATTCACCCCATAGGCCAGTGTTGGCGAACCTATGGCACCGGTGCCAAAGGTGGCACTCGGAGCCCTTTCTGTGGGCACCCGACATCGCCCCTTCACAGCCACCTGTGTGTATGTGTGTGTGCTGTGCCATTACAGTCATGACTGACTCTTCCTGACCCCATGTCCATGGAGTTTTCTTGGCAGGAATAGTGGAGTGGTTTGCCAGCTCCTACTCCAGACGCCTACAGCACCTGGTATTCCCTGGTGGTCTCCCATCCAAGTACTGTACTAACCAGGGCTGGCCCTGCTTAGCTTCCAAAATCAAGTGAGATGGTTAGGGCATCTAGGCAACTCACAGCCACCTGTATTAAGGTTAAATTGCTGTATTGGCACTTTGTGAAAAAATAGTGGTTTTTGAATCACACTTTGGGCACTCAGTCTGTAAAAGGTTCAACATCACTGCCATAGGTAATTCTGTTAAGCAAATATCCCCTATCTCTTGAATTTTTTATGTTGTACAGATTTTATGTTATACAAACCGTTTGTTATACGAGGGTCCACTGTATTCCACTTCTTCAGGCTTAGCACCAAACAAAAAAAACTGCAGGCAAGAGTCCAAAAATCGGTGGCACATGTCTGTGAGAATGGATGTCAGCCCTCTGAAGCTGCTTTTTCAAGCTTCTTTGTGCACTGGTTTGGTTCTCTTAGGACCGAAAAGTTGTCGATTACTCTGTGATTGCCCCCCCCCCATACACATTCACGTTGCTTGCATTGAAACTACAGTTTCTTTTTGGCTCTATGGTATGGGGAGCAATACAAAGACATTGCAGCCTCCGGTACAAGTTAATAAAATTCATTGTCATCATGCACTATCGAGTCAATTCTGACGTACTCTGTGGTAGCCCTTTTAGGGCTTACAAGGTAGAGAATATCTGGAAGTTGAGTCATGGCAACTGGACTTCTTTTCCTTGAGAGGTAGAAATGTTTCGCTGCTCAACCAAACAGCTTCATCAGTCTGAATACAGCTAGTGCAAGTCCTCCAGGTAGAGAATACAATACTGTATTCAGAAGTGGTTTGCCATTTTCTCCTTCTGGGGGCATCCTGGGACACTGCAGCTTGTCTAATACTACACAGGCTGGGTCTACTCACAGGAGGCACAGTGGGAAATCAAACTCCCAACCTCTATCTAAATCACTTCACAAGTTAGGATTATACAGTAATTTGGTTCAATCACCAGCTAGAAATAGCAATTGTGCCAAATTACTGTATATTCAAAATCATGTTTTTATCTGGTGAGCGTAGAAATATGTTTCTTCAGTTTATAGTCACATCTGGATGATGTGAAGATTCATGATGTTGGCTCCGAGAGTCCACATTGTCTTGTAGGTGGTGGTGTATGTGGTCATTTATGGTATATTTCATAAGATAATTTTAAACAGTACATTATTGCAGGTTTTTGGTCTGCATATAACAGACATTTACTAATCACACATAAATTTAGAAATGTCTCTACTGCAATATTGGGAGTGATATATTTTTATTTCACATAAAAAAACTAATATGTTAGGAATACAGGCCTGCATCTCATTGTAGTGGTTTCTTTCCAAGTGCTTGACAGCAGAGACCTGTTGCACTATTTGGCTTTGCTGGAGAAATATCAAAAGATATCCCCTTCAAAGGTCCATGGGATGACGGCTACACACTTTTGGTAACAACAATCACTTATTTTCCAAATAAACCTCAATGAATTTGATGGTATTTACTTCCAAATAAACCCCAATCTACACAAAACAGACTGCCCTGGAAATAGAATGTGGAAGGTATTTTTACAACATAAACCACAAACTGCTGCTTCTGTTGCCTCCAAATGACATTTTTCTTCTAGTTACTCTCACCCTAGAGGTTGGACATCATTATGGTTACTTTGGCTGCCAAAGCTTTGAAAAACAATGTAAACTAGTTTCCAACTATCTTTCATTAATACAGTCCCCTTCTCATATGTTGTTTATCATGCATGACCAGCTGCAACTCCACACACAATTTGCTATGGTTCTGATGATGTAAACAAAATAATGCAGGTTTCTGTATTTAATGTGTCCATGATGCCAAAACAGAAAAAAAAAATATTTATCTGCCTCTGTGGAATTCCATGCTTTGGGTGATCTGATGATCTACACAATACTACAAGCTTATTCTTAAAGGAGCTGCAAAAGCACACCTTTTGCCATAACAGGTTTAAGCTGGAATCACATACCACTTACCTAGGAGAAAACGCTGTTACTCAGTGGGGCTTGCTTCTGAATAGGCGTGTACTGTATAACGTTGCTCTAATACATCACTAAGCCTGCGGAGGACGACCCCCTTGAACTTAGCTTTCAAGTTAATGTATTGATTCCTGAACAAACATACAGGTCAATCCCAACTTATTTACTTAGAGAAGTTTGCTCGGACAAACGCCTAAGCGTCCAGTGGTCACCATGGCAACAAAGCTATCCCGTCTGTTCTGTGCAATCGCCTGCCAGCTTCTGCGCCTGCGCCGTAACTCCCACCCCTGCGACCGTTTAAAACCGAGCTGTGGTTTTGTTTTTGGAAATCCCTCCTCCAGGAGGCCCGCGCGCACGGATTCCGCCGGCGTGCCATTAAGAGCTGTATGATTGGTTAGAGGGAAGAACGGCGCTGTTGATTGACGCAGCATGCCCTCTTAAAATACGGCGCTGGAGGTGGAGCAAATGCTCGCTTCGTGTTTTGATTGGTTGTCTGGACGTAGACGCTGAGAGAGAGGGTTTATTGGTTGAGCGTGGCGCCATTGGAGCCGCCAGAACAGGGCGTGTGAGGAGTCTGTTCATCTGGGTGCCGCCGCCGCCCCCCCTCACCTCTCCGGCCCGTTGACCGCTGCTTGCCTGGCACATGGAGAGAGGCCCGTGAAAGGGAGACGCCAGGTAAATGGAGAGTGGCTTCATTCTCCCCGGACGCTGTTCGTAATGAGTGGACCAACCGCTTATCTTCCAGCTTCCTTCGGTTCCTCTGGGTTGAATGCAGCGGGCTCTCTTTTTATTTACAGTGGTACCTTGTATAAAGGAATTAATTCGTTCCAAATGAAATTATGTTAAGCAAATTTTCCTTTATACAAATTCCCATAGGAATGCATTGAAAGCAGAGTAATCCCATTTTTATGTTGTACGGATTTTCCCCATAGGCGATTATGTTAAGCAAATTTCCCCTATCTCCAGAATTTTATGTTGTACAAATTTTATGTTATACAAGCTGTTTGTTATACAAGGGTCCACTGTATTTCTGTTCTTTTTCTCTTATTACCGTGCCTTGGACGGGCACTTTGTATTGATTTTGGGGTCTCTGTCTCCTCATGCGAGGACAGAGATGTAAAATTTTTGTAAACTATGTGGGGGGGAGGTCCCTGTATTTTTTCTCATTTTGTCTCCCCCCCTCTGTTGCTTTAAAATTTCCAGAAATTTTGCACCTCAGTATGATGGCTTAGATTAGGGGTATGCCTTGGAGGGAAGCACTGTCCTGGTGCTTATGGGGGGGGGGGTGCCTTTCCCCTCTCTGTCATCCTGTCCTCGAGGTATATAATAGCAGCAAAGGCAGAGAAAACCAGCTCCAAATAAACATTTTACGGGGAAGCTCACATTGGTTTTGGGAACCTCCAAAGGCATGGTTACCTTTCCTCACTAGGGGGAATTCCCAGGTGAGAGATCTGTAGAGATAATAAAATCAGTACTGTTGTACTGTAATCATTTCCCCATAGCTATTAGAAACTTTTGTTCTCAGTTCCCAGGGTAAACATGTCATTGTTTTAATATCTGTTACTTGTCAGCAACAGATGCATTTGTTGACTAAAAGGTGTTTTATCTTAAAGATCAGAGCTTTTAGTTTTTACCTGCCCAGCAACACCGTTCTTAAATGCTGCACAATAAACTTGTACTAAAAAGGTATAGGTCTGTGACTCCTGTTGTGCAAATTGCATTAAAGATGAGTACAAAGGAAGATGAACTGGAAACACCTTGAATTAAATGACCAGAAGGAACTCTTGTGATCTGGACTGGCTTGTAATTGGGGACTTTATTGTGGGCAGAGTTGGGTTCACTAACAGGCATATTTGCAGGATTATTTCTCTGTAAGTTTGACTGTAAAAAGCACTCATTTTTAAAAATATATTAGTTGTAGTTGTTTAATGAGAGCTATCATTGTAGATACTATGAACTTGGCTATCTGGTAGTTGAGTCATGGCAACGGGACTTCTTTTCCTTGAGAGATAGAAACTCACCTGAATGTCTGAGAATCTTCACAGAATTATGAACTTGGCTATAACCATGTCTGTCACAAAGATTATTTTTTCCTTTCAATGCAGATGTGAAATTAACATGCTGGTCTGAACATTTGCAAGAAAGGTTAGAACCCAGTAGCGGTACAGTAATTTAATGTCGGGGAAAGATGCATTTGATATGTTTGATGCTTTTAAATACTCCAAGAACAGTCCTGTTAATATTCAACGTGTACCACCATTTGGCAGGAACTCCTCAGCCCAAGCAGAGGCTGCCTCTGTCAGTATTCATTCCTCCATGCATGCATGTGTGAGAGATACAGTGAATTGTGGCTCCCATGATACAACATGATGCTTTTCTAAAGGTTTAAAGAAATGTCATGGGAATGATATAGAAGTGAGAGGATTAGTTCACCTTCTGCCAGTTTGAGAGGTCACAGTCTCTTAATTTGGCCTGGGGAGTTTCTTCCAAATTATAGGACCAATAGTTCTTTGGATTAAAAAATCCCATCCCTATTAATGATTTCTGGAGCCCACCTTTGATATTACTTAAAATAAATTTTGTGATATAGATAAATAGTATGCAGCTGTTCAGTTTTCTGGAAAATCAGAATTGGTTGCACATAATATCTACATAGCACTTTAATGACATGCTAAAATATCAGATAATTTTCTGTGTTGTTTAAACTCGTATTTCTGATACTCTTACTGTTTTAAATTTTCTTCCAGGGCACAGTGTTCAGATTTTATACTTTCAGTGCCATGAATCTGATTTCCCCTATGCCTCAGAACCAACGGTAATATTGTAGATAGCTTATTTTATACTAATGTGGATATACTGAATAGTGCATTCACATAAAAAGTTAACAGTGTCTGTGTTCTACTGAAATCAACATTTCATGCATACTTAAGTCTGTTCTGGTGTTGATTTGCAAGCACAGACATGTTGCTTTGCCATTTTATTAAAGGGTGCTTATATTATTATTATTATACTGTTGATGTGTTATTATTAAAGGAAAGCTGAACAGATGTATGAACAGGGGATTTTTAAAAGTTCATTTTCTCTTCCAAATGTTGATTAGGGTCAGCAGCCAAATGAATAGTATTAATTTGCCACGTGTCATCTTGCTTGCTAGTACAGTTGTTTATTTCATTGAGAATGTTCCATTGATCTCTGGATATTTTGTTTAAGTGAATAACCATAGGCAGTGTGATTGGAAAATAAATTAATGGGTATATTTAAGGCACAATTATACAAAAAGTAGTAATATTAATTTCACACTCATGCTAGGATAATGTTAGATGTAAAATGCACTGACAGGTAGGCTGTCTTTTGTACATGGTTGTAATTAGGTTTGACATGTTTGCTTACATTACAGTTTGGTGTAGTTTTAAAGCACATTTTCTCTTTCCCCTTCTGCTGTATTTCAAAGTGGTATGAAAGCAGCAGTACCCATAGCAAGGACTCTAGCACACTGCATTTATTAGGTTTGCAAAATAGACAAATGCAACAAAACATCGTTTATACGATTTCATTTATGTAGATATGATAATATGTGTTCACAGAGCATGCAACCGGCCTCACAACTAATACTTCTATTTCAAAACTTAGCAAGAAGTGTTGTAAGTGAGGAAATTTCATTTCCAAAAATGAAAAGCTTGTAGCAGTGACATATATTCAAAAAAGAATATGAAGATACGGAGGCAGTTTCTGTGAAACATACATGCTATCTGCCTTTTACATCTTAAAGGGCTATTTCATCATTTTGAGAGAATTTGATACATGTACAGACTTACATCAAAAGTAGTAAACTGATGACTTTTTTCAGACCTGTTCTGGGAAAGATGGTGCCCTTCAGTTTTCCTCCATCAAAATTTGCACTTTGGAATCCAGCTCCTATTGGAGAAAGCACTGTGTCTCATTTGAGTTGTTACAGGTATGGCATCTTATATTTAAGTTAAAAGGATATGGCCTTGCTTTCTAATGACCTCTATCCCACCCATACTTTTTTACTCAACTCCCAGTGGCAGACTTAATGATTGTTCCCTCTAATTCTAAGTCCCTCACATGTGTGACTCCCTCGCCCACACAAGGTTTGCAACCAGAACAAAAGGGGCTGGAAATGCTTGCTGTGGGTGTGCGGAGGAGGAGGAATGCTGCACAGAGGGTAGCGCAGGCTGTGCAGCCTCACAATTCAGAGGGACCCTTAAACTTAACAATTCAATCCAAAAAGACACTGTGGATTATGAATTACAGTTAATATTTGGAAAGGTGTATCTGAGGAAACAACTCTTGCTTTCTGTATTCTGACAAGTGCTAAATTTCCTCCCATTCATTGGGTAAGAATGATTGCATGAAATGTTGTACCTCTTCCCTCGGTCAGTATCTTAGATTCACCTTACAAGCCTCAATTTTGTGACGATTATAGGACTATTACTTGAACTAAGAAAATAGTTGAAATTAATTTTTATTTACTATTTATTTCAAACTCCCAAGAGCTTTAAAAATATTTCCCTGCCCTTTTTCCTTCCTGTCATTGCTTTCTTGTCTTCTATTTCTGACGTAGTTTTCTTGTGTTAATGATCTATTATTGGTATAGTAGAAAGTTCTAACACAGTTATCCTAGATATAGTTGATTTTTCTTATTGATAATCTAATTAATTCTCTCTTCAGAAACCCTAAATTAATTATGACCGAGAAAACCCTGCGGCTCGCTCATCGTCATGCTAAGCAAAGTCGAAGACAGTCTTTTACCTGTTTCCTACTTGGAACTCTTGCCATAGATGAAGGTAATTTAAGTGAGGCTACTTTCCAACCAATCAATTTACAATATGATTATCACTAATCCCATTTCTGCCAAAAATGGCAATGACAGTCCTGTAAATAACGCCAAAGGATATTGAACATAGGTAATTGCCTTTCTTTTACTTTAACTTCTACCCCACATAAACACAAGGGACATCTGTTCTCGAAAAGAAAAAAACATGATCTCTTTGATAAGGGGGAAAAATTCTTTTTGTGTAGGACTAGACTCATTAAACAATGTCTCTCCAGATGCAGATAAGTAGGACTGCTCTAACAGAAATTAAGTAACTGCGAGTAGAACTGTTCTGCCAATCTGCAATCATTCTTAAAGTGTTAGGGTATGTCTACTCCTCCATCATGCGCAGGCGCTGCTCAAACTATTCCCCTAGGAAACACATTGTAAGATCTCTAGCTGTAAATCAGTTGGATTACTCCTACTAGGAGTGGAGAGTTCGAAAAACACTTTCAACCCATTTACACTGCATTGCCCACAGAGGTAAAAAGCAAAAATAAAAATGAGAAAGTGGCAGAATTGTGAGGTAGAGCTGCAGCATCAGTAAATAACATCTGTAATTAAAATGCGGGCAACATGCAGATCTCTCATCCGCTTCCTATATGGTGGCTACAGACACTGTATAATATTGAATTTAGGAAGAATTTAGGAAGGAACGATATTTGCTGAGGAAAATTTGCCTCAATGACCTGTCGAACTGAACATTTTCCCCCTTCAGTTGAGCAGTAATATGAAGAACGTAGACTGATGGCCAAATCACAGTTGAGATTGC
The DNA here is from genome assembly GCA_023846285.1 of Phrynocephalus versicolor. NCBI lineage: Eukaryota > Metazoa > Chordata > Lepidosauria > Squamata > Agamidae > Phrynocephalus > Phrynocephalus versicolor. Next base: position 47,596,844 of record JAHTLZ010000129.1, read on the forward strand.
ATGCCCATTTTCTGAACTGTGCATTTAATATTTGTATGGTATTTTGAGTATCTCTGCACTTGTTTTTCACTAGGAGGCCATTGGTCCATCTACCCAGGTGTTGTCTACTGCAGTGTTTTAGGTGGAGAAATCAGGGATCGAACTAGCAACATGTTGCATACAACTGTGTTAATGATCTGTCATGTGCCTATAAATAACTGCTACTTTCTTATAGCAACATTTATTGGCGGCAGGTATGGGAAGAGTGTAGCATCCCAAAGGGTGGGATGTAGTTCCTATCAGCCCTAGCCAGGATAGCACACATTGGGGGATGCTGGGAGTTGAAATTTGACAGCATCTATTCTTGCAGCCCATGTTTTGCTCACAAGGAAAATGCTTAGTTTTGGGCCAGCAAGTCTATTACAGTATCTGCAATTATTTATTTGGGGTTAGCAAACCCAGAATTGATATAGCATGTAGTTTAATTGTTCTAACTTATTCGGTACAGGTGATGAAGGTGTTGTGATTACAATAGACCGTTTTGATCCGGGTCGTGAAGTAACTGGTGGATTGGGGAAAATACCCTCAGCACCTCTTCCTGGAGATTTTTTAATTCCATGTACAGTTAGTGCTTGGGGACCCTCATCAGGGGATGTCATAGTGCACAGCTCTGAGGATTTCAGCTTGGCTTTTAAGGTAAGATGGCTGAGATCATTCTGCTTTTTCTACAGTGGTTTCTTACCAGGGAGCTTGAAGCATTTGCTGTCTGCAAAGAGGCGCATCATATTCTCTAATTTTTATACTGACCACGTACTTGGAAGTGACTGTTCTTCACTGTCCTTCTGATCAGTCATATTCTGCCTGTTTCACCTCCCTCTGTTTTCAACTTGCTGTCCTGTGTCACATTCTTTCTTGGTCAAAGGAGGGACAAGAAGATGTATGTTATCATAGGTGCTGCAGCAAGCGTTCTTTGCAGCTGAGACCCTTTGCTTGGAAATAGAGAAGTTTAGTCTAAAAATAATGTCATTGTGGCATTTCCTCTCAACAGTGAAGAAACTCTGCTTATGTTATGTGTCTGAGGCTAACTGTGACACATTTTCTGCTGTAGATATTGCAACAGAATCTGAGCAGCCAAGATTCTTTGGATCCTTCCAAACTGCTAACGTTGAGAGTTCACATCTCTTCAACAGAGAATATGGACAACCTACACTTTGATTTTCACTGGGCAGCTGTTACAGTGGCCAATGTTTTAAAATGCACTCCTGTGAAGTCTGTTCCAATCATTCCTACAGCTCTTGCTAGGAACCTAAGCAGCCACATGAATATTACACAAGTTCAGGGATGCTGCAAGTGTGGGTAAGCTAAGGTTCATGACAGTTTGTATTTGAGAATGTTCAAGTATCCATTGATTCATATTGCCTATGAGTCAAATATATCAATGTATTATTTCTGAGGAGGCTTGGAAAGTACCTTCTACCTTCTTGAAATTATCCAGTCCTAAATGTTTGCACAATTAAGTATTAAAAATGATGTGGTGACATAGACAGAAGTTTACACTAAAGGGTGGTATAAAAATACAGTGGTACTTTGTATAAAGGAATTAATTCGTTCCAAATGAAATTATGTTAAGCAAATGTTCCTTTATACAAATTTCCCATAGGAATGCATTGAAAACAGAGTATTCCCTAATTGCGACCATTTTTATGTTGTACGGATTTGCCCCATAGACAATTCTGTTAAGCAAATTTCCCCTATCTCAGGAATTTTTTATCTTGTACAGATTTTATGTTATACAAGTCATTTGTTATACAAGGGTCCACTGTATAAATAAATAAATTGTCATGGCTGCTTTCATCAGCTTCAACTGAGCTATTTTTGGACATTTCTTTATCTGTGTGTATGTTATGTTTATATTCCTTTCTTCAAATGAACTCAAGATGATATACATAGCTTTTCTACTTATTTTATTTTCGGAATAGTTCTATAAAGTAAGTTAAACCAAGTGATTGGCCCAGGATTACCAAATGCATTATTGTGGCATACTGGGGACCAAAACATGGCTCTTAAATTTTTGGCACAATATCCCAATGAGTTCAGTACATTGGGTATCAATATGTACAACAGCACCTGTCTCTAGCAATGTTCTATGATAGTGATTATATACATTTCAGATAGCATTATGAGCCCTGCAGGGCTAATGTGCACTTGAAAGCTGCTGGAAATGCTTCTGTATCCTGAGAATGTGAGGATGTGCTGTGGCATGCAAAAAGACCTATCATCTGAATTGCCCCTGTACTTCGAGGAGTTTCCATGTACTTTTTCACGTTCTTGGATGTAGCTGATATGGAAATACTCTGTGATAGAGCCAATCTACTTCATAAACAGTTTTCTGTATGGAGTCCCCTCCATACAGAAACGTTCCCAATTCAATTTGTAATCAGTGCTTAACACTGTTTAATTGCCTTGGCTTTGAAAAGAAAGCTGATTGAGGCTGACTGAATCATTTTGTCAGTGCTTAACTCAAAAACTGCATTTTTTGTTTCCGATTTGGTGTTGGATATCATTTTTTTTAATGATAGATATGTAGAAAGCATGGCTCCCAGTCTTTGCATAATGTTTTAAGAAATATTCAGGAGTTCTTAAATTAATGTGTTTTAATATAGGTGCAAAATTCCTAAACATAACACATGTTTTACATTATTCCATGTCTTTTGTGCTTGTGTCTTGATTGCTGTCAGTGAGACCTGACATGCCGATAGGTATTTTAGCATACTTAATCTAGCTATCTGTTGATTTAAAAGGCAAGCCCTCAAGAAGTTTATTATTTGTCTGAACAGAAAAATTGTTTTGTTTTTTGCAGATACCTTACAATGGACCAGACTAGAAAGCTACTTCTAGTTTTGGAATCTGACCCCAAAGCTTGCACTTTGCCATTGGTTGGCATGTAAGTATTTAGATTTGTGATTGTTTCATTTTATTTTGCCCCATTAGTGCAACTTTAAAAATCCCACAGTCCTCAAAACAGTATCTATTTGTTTTTGCTTTGTTTTAAATTTACATTACAGGCAAATATAATATGTCAGTTTCTTTGCAGTATATGTTCAGACTACCATAATTATACACTTATTTCAGTAAAATGTTTTGAATTACATAATGCTATAGTTGCTGTGGAACTAGTGCCTACTCTGAAAACTCAAGTATATTTGTTTTCTCTTTTAGTTGGTTGAGTGGAATATCTCATATCTATAGTCCGCAAGTCTGGGCCTTCTGTCTGCGCTACTTATTCTGCTCTTTAATTCAAAAGAGGTAAATACTTTAAAAAGTTCATTTTCATTTATAAGCAGTGAGGCATGTTTCTTGCTGTTTAGTTGTCATCATTCTATTTATCGGGACATACTTGTGATGCTTTTCTGTTCTAGTTTTTAAATTTCCAAGCTGCCATACATAATGATAAAGGAAGAAGGACCTTATGTTGAAAAGTTCATTGCCAGCTTTTGGGAAAGTGATTCATCCCTCCCATTGGAGACTCTTTCTGTCCACAGCAAGGCTCCTTTCTTTTCCCCTCACTGGTACTTGAAATTCTGCTCTGCAAGTTGTACCAACCAGTGAAACAAATAATGTGGGTATATCAGGGCGATCCACCACATCTAGCATTTATTGACAGGATTCTGCCACTAACCTCAAGATACAGGACCCTGGCTAAGGATTAAAATTGAACAGCACAGTAAAATGCGGCAGATAAGCAGTTGAAGTCCAGTTAGATGAATAAAATACTTAAACCATCTAGGCAGGAGTATTGGAGTAATCAAGTTAGACAATGTTAAACTCTCATCCAGGAGACATCGTGAAAGCTTCCTCAGAAAAAGTCCTCTTATATATTCTAATCAGAACTAAACAAAAATAAGTTCCCGTGGAAGATGTCCATTTTTCCAGTAGCCTGAACCAGGTACTTTAAAATTGATCATTAGCACTTCAATCAAGAAAGTCAAATACAAGTCACTGTAGTGGTAAAAGCAGTGGGGTTGCTCACTTAATAAAGTAAATTGGTTAGTTTACCTGGGTAGATCTTGGTTTAAAAACTCTTACTAAATTCAATTTTGTATATTAACATTGTAATGATTAGGTTTCTATGCGGGAGGGGTCATAAACAGATGCCTCTGTCATATGGAGTAGCTGACCGTGCCTAACCAGTCCATCATGCTGCCTGGTGAATGTCATTTGTAACTATTGTTTAATTATTTTTCTTTTTAGGGTACTTTCAGAATCAGGCAGCTTCCTTATAGTTCTTTATTCTCTGAAACATAACAGTCCAGAGTTCTATGAATGCCTTCCTTGTGGAAGAAGTACTGAATTAGGTTTCCAGTTGCTTACAAGCAAAGAAGCTTTACATCTGTTCAAAGTAAGTTGCTTGATTTCCAAGCTGATGATGTTTGAAAAATGGCTCTAACATGGCAGTGGCAGTGCCATAATTATTAGTATGAATAGGCTTATGGAATTAGGTTACATAGAAGCACATGATTCTAGGATGTTTTTGTTTATAGCTCTCTATGTAAAATACCTTAGTGACTGCACTCTGTTTGTAACTGGATCTACTTCCAAGAATAACAATTTTTGAAAATTCTGAAGCTGGTTTGTGGGCCATTATGATATAGTGATTAGAGTACTAGACAAAGACTGGGAAGATCAGATTCTCTGCTCAGTCATGAAATTCATTGGCTGGGGATCATGGGCCAAGTATGTACCTTATCCTAATCTTACAAGGAAAAAAACAAGTGGCATGGATCAGGGGAACTTGTATGCCATCCTAAGCTTGCACATATTCCAGGAGAATGGGATAAAAAAGTAGTAATTAAATGGAAACATTTGGCTGCTTTTACATTTGACCAAAACATGTACATGCAGTGATCATATCTTAGAGCAGCTAAATGTTATTTATATGTATTCTGCATAGATTGACTCTTCCTGATCTTCCTAAGATAAGTAAAAGAAATGTCTGCAGTTTATGAGGATTAAATAAAGGCGGTTTGCATTTCTGTTTTTTTGAAGAAGGATTCTGAATCAGCCTAGTGGTGATTCCAGCTCTCATTTATTTTTAATACCGTCTAACTTGGGAGGTAGTCTCTGTAATTGCTGTGCATTGCACATACAAAATTTCTTCTTGTCATTAAGAAATAGCGGTGCTACTTGAGTTTTATTTGGAGTGACTGATGTGTTTGTTGCTGGGTCTAGAGTGGCAGATAACTTTATATAACCTATTGAATTAGCTCAGTGAATTAAGTATCGGATGTTGGAGGCAGAGGCTGAGAGCTCAATGCTCTGCTATGCATCTGGAAGAACCAGCCTGTGTGGCCTTGGTCAAGTTGCACAGCCCCAGAAAATTCCTCAGAAGAAGGGAATGGTAACCCACTTAAATATCCCTGCAAAGAATGTCACCATAAGGCAGATTTGACTTGATGGCACACAGTTGTTATTTTTAAAATTGAACTTAGGTTCTCTGTGCGTATTTATTTCATTTTAGAATGTGGAGCCATCTGATAAACATCCTATCCAGTTTGAATTAAGTTCAGAAAATAAAAATGCAGAATTGGAGCTCTTCAGCAAAACTTTGAAGAATGTTTCCACTATCAGGTGAGCACTTTTTCAAATCTTGTACATATACTTATTGTTTCTCAGCCACGTCCTCATTCCGCCACCCCATCCGTTAAATTTGTAATAATTGCTATGCCAGGTAGGAGTTTCTTCCTAACTTTTAGTAACATGCTTAGTGTGTTCAATCTCCACAGAGAACATAATTGGGAGTAAATAGTACAATTTCTGATTTTGTCTGCAACATTCTTATTAGTGTTTGGTGTCAATGAATATATTGATTTGCTGTTTCTTCCTAAAAGAGTTAAATGTATAATCATACAACATAATTCATCTTTATTCAAGCATCTGTTCTGTCAAAGATTGCAGTAGGAAAAATGTTTTTCCCTTTTGATTAGTGAAACTGCAGTAAATCCTTAATAAAAACCACATATAGAGTTGTTACTGTTAGTTCTACTGGAAAGATACCATAAGGACTTTATTTGCAATCTCTCATTTGTTTGCAAACAACTGCAGTACAGAACCCTATTTTATCTGCAGAATATATAGGCTACTTTTGTAACATTGATTAAAATGTATGTTTTCATAAAAAATAATAATTCCCACATGTATTGTTAAATGGGTTATTCCCTGTAGATATTAGATTTATGTGTAGTTTGTGAGCGCTTCAAATGTAGTAGGAGTACTATAAAGCTCATTATAGTGAATTATTCATTTTGTAAGCAATGCAAATTGTGAAATCCCTTTTTTAGCCTGTCTCAAGGTTCCTCACCGAGTAAATTGTCAATCAGTGATCAGGACTCAGGTGTTGAAGATGATGTATCCCCAAGACCATTTCCCTCTCCTCACCCTGTGACTCATCAGGTAACTTCTAAACTTCTCATTTGTTTATTTTTTGGGGGGTGGGGGGGATTATCAGCTCTACTCTACTTTCAGATAGTCGGCACACCCAAGGTTTAGCATTCAGTATCAGACTAGTGTTATGTCATAATCTTGCCGCTAGGTTGTACTATAGTACTTTAACCCTATGTTACTATAAATATATATCTCTGTGTAATTTTTTAAAAGAAACTTTCCAAGAGACTATATTCACATCTTTGCACATGTGGACGAGCTAAACTAGCTGAACCATAGCCCAATTACTTGACATAGTAATTTATTAGGAATGTTCTTGTAGCATGTAATCACAAAAGGAAAGGAAGACAAATAATGGCTGAACTATATAGATATGCTTATTAAGAACTCAAATGACTGGTAATTGAGATGGTATTGATTAGCTTTGTCTTTAGCTGTTCTGTTTAATTGGTTAAATAGAGAAACAGTGACAATCTGCAAGTAGACATCCAGGTTATATTGGATGTGGACAGTAGCTGTGCTTTTAGTATATGTTACAGTAAGGTATTTCAACCCTGAGGATATTCTGAAAATATTTTCACTCTCTTAACATTCTCTCCTTGTGTATTTTCTTACATCCGTGTTTAAGGTTATGTCGGCCTGTCACACAGATCTTTTACTGTAGTACTCGAGAAGGTATCATACTCAACTGTGTAGATCTATGTTTGTTTGAGGAATTGATTGTGGGCTTGCATAATGTCATTTCTCTTTCTATTGTTTTGTAGTTTTAATATAAGCTACTAGATAAAAGTTGCAGAAGTAGAATGGAAAAACTGTTTAAATTGTTCTGGTTTTCAGATCACTGAGATCCAGCCTTTGGTTCCTGAATTGTCAATTGTATTTGATGGCACCTCTACAGAATCTGTACCAATATCCAAACATACCATGATAATAGATAAAAAAGGTCAACCTTCACTTGGATATCAACCTACTAAGGAGGTGTGTCCTGCAAAGCATCAGAGTTCTGACTATGGGAAGCAACTCTTTGGTGGGTGTACCAAAGAGCCTTCTCCAAGGCAGCTCCAAGGCCATTCAAAACAGAGAATTCCACTATTAAAGCCTTGTAAAGGAGGCCATTCTTCAGTGCAACAACAGTCTGGTGCAGTTGGTTCTCAAGCAAAAAGAAGCTCTGGATCCAATTCATCATCTTCTCTTTCACCACCTTGTACTGGTTCTTCTCCCAATACACCATCAGATCAATTTGGAACACTTTCTGAGAAATACTTGTCAAACAGTGATGCTGGGCAGAAGAAAGAGTTGTCAAATACTGGACCAGGTCCTAAGCAATCTCCTGTTCCTTTCCAGTCTCCCTGGCACAGCCATTCATTGTCACCTCCACATATGAAAAAGCCATTGGATGTTCGAGTTCCAGTTCAGGGTCTACCATGTTGCCCTGCTTGTGTTTGTAGCTGTCAGTTACATGGTCATATGCAATACAGTCCTATAAATCCTTGGCAAGGAACGTGTCCAAGTCATACACCTGAAATCCAGTCTGGTAGCACCGAAGAGAGCACACAGCTGGTGTTCCATCAAAATATAGGAAGTACAAATACTGGCTGCCAGCCAGTATGTGCCTCAAGTAGCCCTATAAACCCAGTCCATCATGAAATCATGCGGAACTGTTCTAAAGATAACATGCCAGGTTCAGTAGCAATTTCTTCTGCAGATCATGGCGCTTCACAACCTCTTGCAGTTTGTTCAACTTGCATTCATACTTCTGAACCAAAAATGAGATCCAGTAATGAAATGATGGAATTGTCTTCAGATGTTTACAGAATTCTTTCTGAACAAGATAGGCAGATCAAACTGCTGCAAGCTCAGGTGTGTTGACTTCTATGATTTTGTACTAAAGTCTGTTTAGCTTTATTTCTGAAGTATCAGTATCCTTATTTATGGTCAGTGTGAGATAATTAGACCAGAAATTGATCCTCTAAAAGTACTTATTGTTGGGGCAACTGGAAAGTTGAATGAGATGGATTAATAGTGCAGTACAGTACATGCTTTTAAACAGTTTCATATAGGAAGTGCCTTTGATTTCAGAACACTGCAATTTTACTGGTCAGTTATAGGAGTCATTAATTTGGAATTAAGATGAATGCAGATTGGAAGCCAATTAGAATCTTATTAATAGGATATTAATATTTCCTGTTTATGCATTCTTGCATTTAGATTTCTGCTTAACGGACTCTGAAAAGATGCTAAGGTGCACAGTCTGGATATTCCTTTAAAAGAGATAAAAGACAAATTATAATTTGCCACAATCTTAGTGGTGATTTATGGAAATTCACATAATTCATCAGAGCAAATCGCTGCTAATTCACATGCCCAGTTGTGCAACAGGCACACACCTAGTAATGTGACTGGCACCTCACTAGTTAGTTACAGTTTACCGTTTTGAGTTATGCAGTTTAATTTGTAGGTACATAAATCACCAATAGAATTGTGACTAGTAAATGAAAGCTGTATATCGTACCATTTTGTTCTTCCTCTTCTTTTATAATCTTGGTTGTACAAAATAATACTGATTTTATGTGGTTACAGATCCAACGGCTTTTAGAAGCACAAACTGTTCAGACCTCTTCTAACAAGGCTATAGGAAACAGTAGCTTACAGTCTCAGAAGCAGTTGGAATTTGTTGCCATGGAGACCCACTCCTCCCCAGTGTTACACATGAAGAAAAGTGTCAGCATTGCAGTGAGCACAGGTAAAGGGCTTTCCAGTACATTATCTTGAGGTAACATTGAGAGTTCATTGGTGAGCAATTTGGTTTATATGTTCACAATTTCCTGTGCTGTCTTCCACTTGACCAGCAGAACATTTTACTCTCAAAATCTGGGTTTGTGTGTGTAGTGAACACTGATCTGAGGCAGATTTCATGCTGCATTACCACAGTAGCTTTGAAGACTGAACTATAATTGTATAAAAAACATTTTGTTGAATAATTAATTATATTGAATGAGTTTGCTTGTGGGCATAAGGTAAATTTGGAAATACTGAATCACTTTTTAAAGTGATATTATTTGAAAGAACTTACTTGAAGATGCTACAAAGACATCTGTACTTGGATCCAACAGTATTTCAGCATATGATTTTTATGACTCCTGATATTAGTTGCAATTATTGGTCATGTGTTTGATTAGCTGGACTGATCATTGTGTGAGGCTGCCAGTCAGTTACTTAAAAATGATAGTTATCTGGCACCTTTTAGGACTAACATATTTATTGTGGTGGGTTTTTTGTAGACATACAGTCTCCTTTTACAGAAAAAGGAGTGATATGCATGAGAAACATAAGAGTACCATAATACTAATGTTGTCACCTATGACCTACGTAATAAATGTTATCTATGCAGCAGCAGTTAGTAGTTGCAGTAGTTGATATCAAGGCTTACCTGCATGAAAATGGTGGATGCCTTTTACAGGAAGAGTTCATGAGAGGTGTTGATGCCACCACCCTGGCTAAATCACTTTTGCTCTCCCTTGTTTCAGGTGCTAGCTTATATCTGAATACTCCTTTGGAAAGGAACAAAGATGATGTTGAAATTTCCAATGAAGATATTAATATTTCTTTAAACACTGAGAAGGACAGAAGTCAAACAAGCATTGCCTCTTCATTAAAAGTAGTTGACATACCCAGTTTTGTAGACAGTGTCCATGTTGCTGAAGAAGGACTTAGCCAGCCCTCTGCTGGACTCAGGTAATTTGTTTACTGAGCATTTTTTGTGGTGTCCTTTGAGACACAGACACCCCTTTTATGTCAGGTGAAGTCCATCTTGCTTTACAGGACTTAAGCTATTAACAAGGAAACATATTTCATCCCTGATGGCTAGTCTTCAGATTTTTTTATGAAACCTCAACTGGATTTGCAAGGTAGCTCACAGGTTTTCCAGTTTCCTTTTCTTGAGATACAGTATTTCTACTCTAGAATACAGCCAAGCAATACGCTACCTAGTTGCATTAAAAATATGTGTCTACTCTTTCAAAGAGTGGAAACGAAAACAAGTTTCTAATCCAACCAACTCTTGACCGCAAACAATGTTGTCTTTGAAGTAGTGTTTTCAAACATTTGTCTTGGAGACAAATGAATTCAGATAAGTGCTAGATGTGTACTTAAATATGGGGCTTTACAAAAATATGTGTAACTAAATGGTTGGGGTTTTACAAAGGATGGTTTTGTTTTCATTAAGGGAAAGTCTTTCTTAGTAAGGGTATAGAATTAAAGTGGAATAAGTACTTGGATAAATACAAGTAGAGCAGGTATAAACATTCTTTCAGCATGCAGAGTCTTTTGATTTGTAATTATTTGGTATTGTAATTATTCCAGATTCTGCCAATAGTTCCTGATCAGCATTCTTGGTTTCTGTTATAGAAGCTGCAACATGACTAGTTTTAATGTTGAGTGTTTCTTATCTTGACTGTAAATATTAACAGAACATGTATGACATTTGCATTGAATGTTACTGGTAACATGAACAAAAAATATCTCTAGAAAGCATGCTGTGGATAATTCATCCTGAAGAATTAAAAGAAACAACAAACCTGACTTGAGACATAAGCTTTTTATTGTTCATCCCAAAGGCAAATATCACTGATAATTTCATTTTCATTATTCATTTTTCTGTTTCTCACAGTGGACCAGGAGCCACAGGGACGGCTCAGACATCATTAATGAGTGAAAGTGTTAGTATGTGCTTACCAACCAGACCATCAGGAGAAATAGACAATGATCTCATGTCAGTTAATCAGCAAAAAGATGAGAATATTCTCTCTCTTTTACCAAATGTTCAACCAGGTGATGAGAAGTTTTACCAGGATATATTGGTAAGTTTTCATAGCTGTCTTTCCTGTTTAACATTATTATTTTGACCCAGGCCTCTTTCAAGCTTGGTGTAGCCAATGTCATGTTTCCAATTTTAAAAAAGAAAGGTTTGTTCAGTGAAAAGTGTGCATTGCCCCTTGAGTCACTCTGTTTCCTTGAAAACAGTAGTGTCCATTTTTTCCTGATATTTTTGATAATATATTACATAGTTGAGGTCTTACATGATGCAGTCTTCTAATTAAAATAGTGGATGGCGCAACAATAAATAACTTAGGTTTGCTCGTATTGCCTAAAAGGAGTTTGAGTTATTAAGACATTTAAGTGATCTGAACAGATTATTGTCCCTCACAGGTATATTTGTAGAAATAAATACAAATGTGTGAAGTGCTGATGTGATTTCCTTTGCTGTTACTGATTTAAATGACACCAAGCCATTGTCCTAAGAAGTTAATGTTTTCAGATTTTCTCCTACTTCAAAGAAAATTAACTGGACTTCAAAATGTTGTGCTAAGTTTTAAAATCAATTATAGCAAGTCTTCAAAAAGTACATATTGCATGTGGTTGCTGCCTCAGTAGATTAGAGTATAACGTGTATGATTTGAGGGTCTGAACGAATTACTTGTACGTTTACCTTAAATACATTGATAGCGTGTCATGGGGTAGCGTATCTTCTGGCTGTAATTAGCATTTTCTGTATCTTTTTTTTCTTTTGGGCCAGGGCCAAGTCAATCATTTCTTGAAAGAACCTTCTGGAGAAAGCAATTCTTCAGCAAAAGACCTGATTAATAATGAATGTCCCACATCTGCAGAAACAAGCAAATCCAAAAGTAACTTGGCAACAAATGCGGTTTTAAGCAACAAAGATAGTGTGTTGCAGGCAACCTTGAAACAACTGAAACAGCTTGGAGTGAATTTTGACTCTCCTCACAAGATGAATGGTACCCACAAAGTAGAGAGTGCCAGGTTAGTAGAGGAAATTTCTTTTGCTCTGATAAAGTCAATAAAAAGAAAAAATGTCTGGACGATGGCAGCTTGTAGACAGCCTGATCTCTTTAAGGGGCTACAATCTGTTGTCATGCATAGAGTATAATGAAGAATACATATGACAAATGCAGAGCTACCCTTGGCTAATTTCTGATGCTTTTTATACAATATTAGTTTTAATCTATCCTTGACTGTATTCCAGGTATAACTTCCCTATCAATCCTTATTGGAAAGATTATACTGAGAAAAGTTTAGCTTGGATCAAACCATATATTCATTAAAAAATCTGCTTGTTCTTCATAAAGTGAGATCAAACGACTACACTACTTTTAATGATAACAGTTGATACTGGTATATTCATACTCAAAATCAAAGAAAGTCTAGCAAGTAGTTCTGTCCAGTAGATCATGCTGTCCTTGGAGCTTATTATGTTGGAGAAGAACAATGAGGAATAAAAATGCATCATACATTTATATATTAAGTCCTGGTAAAATGGATTCCAGATTCCATGAAATAAACATGCACAGACCAGACAATTTGTCTGCACACATACCCTTGATAAAAATTGGTGGTTCTTAAAAATTGCCACGCAAAGAATTAGTTCATTTAGTTTATTAGACAGACATAGAAACTCAGAGTTACAGGTAATATACAGTAAGAATAAAGCAAGCAAGTATTACATACAAAGCAAAGGTGTTAGTGGGGGTTCCAGCACAGCCTGAATTGGTCCATAGCACAGACCAAAACCCAGCTGATCTGAACCTCCTCATAGTGGTCTCTTATGCTTTTTATACCTTTTTCGTGACCACAACTTACGCATGTTGTACGTGTAGTTTTCAATGCTTTCTCAGATCATACCCGGTTAGTTATCAGAACTTTAGAATGACCTGACCCTATTTTCCTAGTTCAAAGTTGGTTCCTTATTCCTGGCTAACCGCCATATGTTACTCTCAGTAAATTGACACCTCCGCACTATAAGATAGTGCCAACAGTCTCAGAGGATGTGTCATCGTGACCATAGTCTTGTCTCCTACTTCTTAGCTTGGCTTATTCTAGCTAACCACAAAATATTTGCTGTTTTTCATAGACTGGCACCCACACACTTTATCTTTTTTTGTGGTTATGCCAATCCCTTAGTTGTGTCAATAAGACCTTCAGAGAGATGTATCTGACACCCACAGTCGGGTTTAACACTTCAGTATTGTTTATAATAATTTTTTTACTTTTCTCATGTTTATAAATCCTTATCACCCTCACAATAGGATTGAAGAAATTGTGTGAATACACTCTTTGCAGTAGGTTTTTTAAAGGCTCTGTGCTCATCCCATCGTGCTCATGTGTTAGTACCTTGGAATGATTTGGTGGCAATGCAGACACCAAAGCCACTAACACCAACCTGTTTCTTATGGAGCATATTGGAAATATTTTGCAGTCAAAGTGTTCTTCAAGCCTTTTGTTTATATTAAATCATTTGTTTACATTTTCTTCAAGTTTTATAACATCTTGCTTTTTCTTCTCTTTTAGTATAATGGCCTGTATTAATCCTGAAGCAGTCATTCCAGGACTGAACTACATCTCTTTTGCCAATGTTGGCGTGAGTGGTTTAACTCCGAATGGAGTTGATCTTAGTATGGAGGCAAATGCTATTGCTCTCAAGTACTTAAGTGAAAGTCAATTGTCACAGCTTTCTCTGAGTCATTCAACCCAAAAGAATTCCATGGCTTCATCAGTGCAGACTCTCCTGCAAAATAATACAGATAAAACTTTGGTGGGTTTTGGTCTAATTTCTCCAAGTAATATGTCTTTTGCAACCAAGAAATACATGAGGAAGTATGGGCTCTTACAAAGCTGTGATGGCAGTGAGGAGGAGGAGGAGGAAGAGCAGCAGGCTGATGATCACAAGGCAAAAGAGAAATTCAAACCTGTCTTGCGCCTGGATTTCAACCCTGTTTTAGAGGGCTTTGCCTGCTGGAAAGATCCATCTGAAAGAACTAGTGAGAGACCAGCTTTTAACGCAATAAATCATAGCACTGAACAATCTAACAGTCAACTCTCAAGTTCAGAGGGCAACGTATTGAGAAATATTACAAATACCGTCCTTCCACTCAGAATCCTGCATCAAACAAATGAAAGTTCAGTTCCATTTCTGAAAGACTTAAAATCAAAAATGAAACTTCTACCTGGAAAAGCAGAGTTTACACAACATCCTGCCAAAGAAAATCTGAATATTCAGATTGTATCTGAAACTCCACAGACACCCATTAGGGATCATTTAAACCAAGCAGACAACATGAATTCAGTGGGTACTTTTCTCGATGTACAGCATCTCCGACAGTTACCAAAGTTATTCTGATCTATGTATTCTATTGGCAATCAACATGTTACTGGATTTTCTAAGACTAGTAGGAGCCAGTTTTCCTTTGGTTGAACAGAACTGAAACTAACTCCTGGCTAAGAATCTTTTCTAAATATGTCCTGGCAATAAACTAAACAAGTGAGGCGGCCCAAATTCATGTTAGCAGATCTCGTTGCCCAATGCCGTGATTTAGTTGTGTGTGTGTGTGCGTGTGCATCCATGCAAAGAAAGGTATTTATTAGTTGTGGCATATTTTAGGTATCATACTCCAAAGATGAATGAGTATATAATCTGATCTTAATGTGTCATGTATACTTTCTAACAGATGTTGACTTGTGAGTATAGGAAATGAGTGTGTGGTGACTCTGCCTTAAAGCAGAGAGTGAATTTAAGGCTTTTTTACTCCATTTACTTTTTTTACTCCATTTAAAGCAGTAATCTTTTTCATTTCATCTGAGCGTTAAAGTAGTGGACTTCACTGTACAGGCCTAGTTCTTAAGAATTTGAAATAAAAAATTTTATGACTTAAGTATGTCCAATGTGGTGATCATTGAACAAAACAACATCAGAAAATACTATCCTTATCTTAGTCCATAATTTTTTGAACTACTTAACATTTGAGCCATGTTTGTTGAGAAGAAATATCAGCTTTATTCTGTTAACCCATGGGATAGTAATATATTTTTCTGTCACTGTCCAATAAGTTCATTGCCGAGAACAAGTGGTGTTGCTTCATTGTATGGATTTTGAGGACTGGAAGCAATAGTGAATTGTTTGCATCTGTTTGAATTATCAGTTGGTCTTTAATTGCTCTGAACTTCATCTATCTGCTTTTCAAAAGGGGTGGATATAAGGTTTGCACAGAGATATGTGTGCATTGTTCCTCATCAAAGTATCTCCACCTCACATGACAAGAACTGGGTTTCTATCACATTTTCTGTGTATGCTGATTGATTCAGGTTTTATGATGGCACCAGAATGGTCTTTATTCAGCTTTTCCAAAGAGGACATAGGGTTCCATGGGAAGTACTCCTAGGCCTACAGAGAATTTGACCAAGAGGCCTTGTGAGACATTCAGTGGTAATACCACATTTATGCCACTAGATGCTCCTAAGGTACAGTAGTGGAAACATTCACAGGCAATGCAGTGAGCAAGCCAATCTTGTGTGTCTGGAAATACCTAGTTCCTTCACTCTTAATATCTTTTAAGAATGCTGAATAGCTGCCTAAAGGAAAACAGACTGGTAGTCACCATCCCATAAGGATTAAATCTAGAGTAATTTTTGTATATATGGTGGCTGAAATCTGTCGGTAAGTTGGAACTAAATTACCCATACAACTCACTTGATTTTGCAAATCCCCATTAATTTAATGATCCTGTTCTAGTTATGTCTTACTAGTGCATTTCTGCCAATGAGCAGTGCCAGTATCAAGTATCTGGAAGGTAGAGTAGAGAGACTTTCTCACATGCCTTCATACAAATTGATACACAAGTGACCAAATTCCCAGGGTAGAACTGTCTGATAATTGAGGGCTAAACTGAGAAATACATTATCTCATACTACACAGCTTCAGTGCTATACTTATCAGGGAGCATGTCTAATAGGGCTTATTGCTAGGTCCATATATAATTTAGCAGGTATTGAATATATTGGGAAGGTGTGTTGTATTCCTTTTTTTGGAATCCAGCTTGAATATTGGACATTTCTCAATCGGTATAAGGTAAAAAGCCTTTGTTGCAACGCCTTGAGCATCACTTTGCTTACATGAGAAATTAGATCAATGATCCTATATTTACAGCACTCTTTTGAACCTCCTCTCGGGCATTATAAGCCCCATTCCTGGTCATTATTGGGCATTGGAATATATATTGAATGTTGTGAATCTGTGGGCCATTGATTTACTAGCTTAGTGTGCATTTAAGAAAGGACTAATTCAACTGTAGTGTGTGACCAATAAAGAGTGGGACTCCCCATACTAAGACTGCATCTGAGGGAAATCTGCAGACAAAGGTAATGTTAGATGCTGCAAGGTAATATTGCTATTTGGGTTGTATGACCTAAAAACAATTTTGAAGCTCATAGAAATAGCATGTTCTAAGCAGTACGTGCAAGCTGGATGCTGAAGAAAGCTGACAGGAAAAGTCATTTTGAAGGAGAGCTTTACTATGAACCACCAGAAAGGCAAATAAGTGGGTGTTATATCAATTGAGGGCTTTTTTGTACTGGATGGTATGTCAGATGAGGACCCAGGAGACCTTAGTTCATATCCCAAACTGGCCATGGAAACTCACTGGAGGTAGATATGTGAGTGGGTATACCTGACATTTCATGCACCTCATCAGAAACCTCCTTAGGGTTGTCCCAGGTCAGAAGCAACTTGTCACAAAATATAAAAATAAAATCAGGACAATTTCAGCTGGAAGCTAAAAGGGTTACACTGATGCTATGCTAGTAATTACTGTGAGGTATATCATGAGAAGGAAAAAATCACAAAATGGTAATAATGCTGGGAAACTGGCAGCAGGAAGATGGAGAATGAGGTGGGTTGACTTAGGGCCATGGCCTTGAATTTTCAAGACCTAATCAGAAGTGTTAAGGAGGTCACTATCGATTTAATGGCACATGAGAAATTAGTTCCTTGACACCTGAAAAGCCCCTTATATTTTCTGGGTCTCCTACTAGAATACTGTCGATCTTCTGCATTTGGAAAATGGACAGCAACATTTCTGTGTTGGAGAAAATTCAGTATAACTCTTGAGAAGGTGGGATATCCTCCCCCTTTTTCCTCCCAGTTGCAAGTGGGTTTTCTGTTCTGGATTATCTGTCCTGGTTTCTCTTCCAGACTCTCTGTGACAACGGTAGGCCTCACTTCTATCAGGAATGTAGGCCAGGTCTTATAGGAGGACTGTAGGATGGTGCCATCAGATCTGAAGCCCTTCTCTAGGGAATTGCTTTCACTGAAGTTAATTAAGAGGTACTTAAGGAATGGCTAAGGCAAGTTTGGCATGTCACTAATCAGAATTGGTGTATTATTTCCTCCATGGTGGTGGCCCCAATGTAGACCGATCAGGGTTTGTTCCTTTTCTGTAAGGATGGCACTGGCGTCCAAACCCATTAGTCAGCGAGTTCAGGGTAACGTGCCAACGAACAGAATCCCAGATTTGTCCCTGCATCTAGACAAGAAGGTCGAGGCACTCTGCACATGCTCTGAACAATAAAGTATGGGATTAAACGAGCGACTGGCCTCTGGCTGAAATCTTCGAATTACCCCCCACACACACACACACACACCACCCCCAGCGTCAAGCAAGGACATTCCCGGTGCTTAATTTGGCAACCCTCCCCCCTGGCGCAGCCGGCTCGTCCTTTCCTGCTTCCTGCCTCGGCTTGGCTAAAGGAAGCGGCGCTCGTGTTTCCTGGAGGCGCCCCTAAAGCACGGGCCGGGCGGGCAGTCGTGACCACTTGTGCGCTTATTTTTCCCGCTTTCCCAGCAGCAGCAGAAGTAGAAGCAGAAGCAGCAGAAGCAGTGTCGTGACACGCTCGTGGGGGAAGGACACGCACGCGTGTCATCTTCCTCAGATCTTGAGCCGCTTAGAAACCACCGGTTCTTTAGACTGGAGCCTAATCAAATGATCTGTTTGTATCTGACCCGATCACGAAGCAGTCCTCATGTTTTTCCTTGGTGCCAGTTTGATCCTTTGGTTTCCTCTTCCGATAGGCTTTGCTCTTTCTTCTTCCTTTTGCGTGCTGGTGTCTTTCCTTTGGGCATCCAGTTGCGAAATGAATGGCTCTGTTGGAAGCTAGGAAGAGCGGTTTCCATTTGCAGTCGTAGCAAATTTAACTTTGAATGTCTTCCCGATCCAAAACACATTGGTAGTTGAAAGAAATCCCCATTAACCTCAACGGCTGGCAAGAAATTATTTCAAGTTCACGATGGAGGATCCCTTCCCTCCAGGGAGTGCTTATCATCTTAAAGCTCTGGAGAGTGTCAGTGTGTGATTCTAGAGCAAATCTAGGCACCTCTGCAAAACAGGAGCTTTCTGAAGGTTCGGGGGCTGGGTATCATCTGGAACAAAGGCATTCCCAAACTCTTGCTCTCCCCAGTTAGCGTGAAGGAACTGGGACGGAAAACTGTTCTGGAGACACTTTAGTTTTAGGACTTTGCCATACCTGTTTAAAACCATTTTAATAATAATAATAATAATAATAATAATAATAATAATAATAATAATAATAATAATAATAATAATAATAATAATAATAATAATAATAATAATGTCTGTGAAGATTCTCAGCCATCCAAGTGAGGTTTTCTGGAAGATGAGTCATGGGAAGTGGACTTAAGTTTCCTGAAAAATCGAAACGTTTCACTACTTATCCGAGCAGCTTCCTCAGTCTTAAGAAGGTTAGTGGCTAGTCCTCCAATTTATAGTTCACCCTATTTTCACATCATCCTGGCCAAAGTAGGCTCCTTAGGTGGACAATGGCCTTGGGGTGCGAAAGTCCCACCTATGCAACCCTTCCCATTAAGTATGGGTAGTTAGCTATGGCCTTGCTGATGGAGGATCCCCCTATTGAAAGAAAAAGGAAGAACCATCGAAGCATTGTCGACTCAATCCCTAAACTGACGTAAAAAAGCAATTTTGCTGAAGCGAAGCAGGTCAACGCGGCTCCGAGTCTCTCTCCAGCTTTGGGATTGGATGCGAGTCAAGCGGTACTGGGATTTTAATTCGGGTGCGTTGTCTCTCTAGCGTTACTCCTCCACTTTTGAGCTAGGAAGGCTGACAGATCAGTGATCCATTGGAAGGTAAAAGAAGAGAGTGTGGTGCAGTCTGCTTTTGACATGGTTAAGTTTCAAATCACCCGGAATAAGATCAGGAAAGCGAATGAAAATCGGGGAGAGCAGGTCGGATGGAGCAAGAAGGGCTTGGTGGGGGGGGGGGGAGTCGTCCAGCCGGTACCATTCCGCCTTTTCCGACCCCAGCTGGCTCTGCAACCTCACCCACAGGGGCAGACTATACCTCAGTACGTGGTGTGGGTGTTAAAAATTGTCTCCTTGAGACTCCTCTTCCTTGGTTTAGTTTGAATCGTGAGGTAGAGGCACCCTGTGTAGATTCGCGGCATAACGTGTTTTTTTTGGGGGGGGGGGATATGGCCTGGGGAGGGGGCAATCCTTCCACCGCTGGGCTTCCCCGTCGTGCCCCACTAGCAGGGTCTTGGAATGGTCGTTCGAGCCATCTGCAAGGCACCCGGGCGGGGAAACCCTGAGGAAGGAGCGAGGGATAACCCCCCCACCCACCCACCCAAGGCACCCACACGTTCTCGAGACCATCTTGTGCCAGACAGGGCTCTTCCGAGGCTACCGCCCGTCAGTGGGGGGTGGGGGTGGGGATGATATATAGAAGGACCCGTCCGTGCTACCCTGAGTTCCCTCGAAGAGAACGGGCGGGATACCCGTGAGGCAAGTACCCTGAGCGGATGCCCCCGGAGGCCTTTTGCTCGTTTGCATTCAATTGGCAGCATCTCCCTGGAGGGATGCTGTCAACTCCCGAGGGCTTCCGTCCGGCACTGGTGGCGACCAGGCCAAGAGGCTAAGATGGACCCCAAAGTCGCAGCTTGAGGGGGGGGTAGTTGTGATGGGATGTTGTCTTCTGTGCATCTACACGGCCTGCTTGGATTCACTCAAGAGGCCAGCAGCCCAGGTTGATGTTGACGAATTCGCAACATAATCGTTCCTTTTGGTAGGCTTCTGTTGTTTTTTCTTTTTTTCTGTTCTCTCCCTTTTTGTTTCGTTCTCAATATCTGCACTAGCTCCAGACGCTTCTATTTTTGGAAAAACGTGCGGAACGCAGGCCAGCCTTAAAAACAGTTTGAATAGAAGAATTTTTAGATGGTCCTAAATAATGTCAAGAGAGCTGCCTAGATGCCCTGAGCACATCCGATCTCTCTTGATTTCGGAAGCTAAGCAGGGTCGGCCCTGGTTAGTACTTGGATGGGCGACCACCAGGGAATACCAGGTGCTGTAGGCACCTGGAGTAGGAACTGGCAAACCACTCCAGTATTCCTGCCGAGAAAACTCCATGGACATGGAGTCAGGTAGAGTCGGTCACTACTGTAAGGACACACACACAAATAATGTCAAAATTGCCAGACCCGCAGGGAATTGGTATCAGGAGACAGGTATCTAGTTGTCTCCTGGGCTCCCAGAGGCCTCTGGTGGAGACACTGTGAAATATAGGAAACTGGACTGGAGGGACACTTGGCCTGATCTAGGAGGGCTCTTCTTATGTGCTTAATGTCAAAGCGGAAGGCGCCGGCAGGGTCCCTCCATAGCCGCCATGATCTACTAGTCGGAGCTTTCCCCACCCTCTCGCCGGACACCTCTGAATTCTATGCTGTAGCAGCTCCAGAGAACCAGAAAAAAGGCAGCAATGCGCCCGGCATGCCCTGGAACGATCTCAGTGTGGGCGCCTTCTCAGGGGCTTCCACGGAACAGTATATGCACCCCCCCCGCCACCAAATTAGGCCAACGCGTTTTCTCCTAACTGCTGCAAAGTAATTGCTTCCCTCCTGATTCCACGCAGATCACAATCTAGACCTCTTCCTGGACCCTCTCCCTCCCTGAACGCGGCGGTCCCCTATGATTTTAGAAGCTAAGCCAAGGGAAGGCTTGGGTAGCAGCTGGATGGGGTGGGGGGGGACGGGGACAAAAACGACCTGGGCAAGCCCGGTTCGTATTTAGGTGGGAAATCACCAGGAATCTCCAGATAAGTCTGGGGTGGGTAGTGGGGAGTTGGAATCCCGCCTGGTCCCGGGAGAGCATCTGCTAGTTAGAGCTGATAAGAACACGGGGCTAGAGACACCAACGGCCTGCCTGTAAGACTACAGTCGAGTTTTTGGAAAGCATAGGGCAGGCAGGGAGGGTGGAACCCGGTAGGAAGTCCCAGGTAGAACTGGGGCCCCTGAATCAGTGGGGGTTGGGTGAAGCAGTTCCTCCACAGTTGATTCAATGGGCCTACTCGAGGTCCGGCTTCTGGGCGGATTGCAATAGTTGTTTATGGGCACTTTCCCTTCTAAATAATCGTCTTTTCCAAATGGACAGAATGAACTGCGCGGGTAGCCCCTATCGGCTCGCGTTCCGAAAAGAGAGGCGAAGCTGACCCCGCGTGGGTTTTGGTGTTGGGTTGTTATTTTGCGCCCCGCACCGGCATCCCAGCTGCCCCCTGCATTTGCTCTGATGCTTCCCCGACCGAGACCCCCCCACACACACATCCTCTGTTGCCCCCCCGCCTTTGCTCTGTCCTTGACCTTGCGCCTTCTTGCCTCTTCCCCGCTGTTTATTCATCGCTCAAACACGCCTTCATCGAGTCCATCGTGACTTTGTTAAAAGAAAAAACAAAAAAACAAAAAACAAAAAACAAAAACAAAAACCCACCCGGTATTTCCCGGGAATAATAATAATAATAATAATAATAATAATAATAATAATAATAATAATAATAATAATAATAATAATAATAATAATAATAATAAATTTTAAAAGTCGATAATTTGTAGCCAGGTAAGCTTTAACGATTCCCAAAATAACTCCGGCCGACACCACTCCATGTTTCCTTATGTGGCTCAGCTTCGCTCCAGGGCAGATCAGATTAAAGGCATGTATCTCACCCGTGTATGCCTACGATGAGTAATGTTTCCATGGGAGGTGGAGGTTTCTAAATATCCATTTTGTTTACTAAATCATACCAGGCAGGTCGCTCGCCTAAAATTGTTTAATGTGAACACACACGCTTCTCTCTTCGTCCCAATTTCGATCCGTTTTATTTTGGCTCATTAAATCTAATTAAGAGCCTAGTAGGTGTTCCATATTTCAAGGGAGGGGGGAGGGACTCGGCGGAGGCGAGGAAAGGATAATAACCTTCAAGAAAGCTAAAATAAACGTTCGTTATTCAAATGTGGGCAGTCCTGGTGAATATTTTATTCCCTCCACCGTCACCCCCTCCTTTCGCTGTGTCTTTTTAAAGCGCGTCTGAGCGGGCAAAACACACACACACGTCTAAAAAAGCTATAAGGCATGCATTCCAAAGTTTCTCTCTCTCTCTCTCTCTCTCTCCCTCTCTCCCTCCCTCCCCCCTCTCTCTGCCTATCCCTGCAATAATTTTCCGCTTTCCTTCGATAAAATTGCCAAATAATAATGAATCATTTCATAAATAATGGGTTTAGGGGCTTATCAGGGCAGGCGGGCCACGGCGAGCGCCTTATCTCTCTTGGCCACATTGCTCCTGTGTTCCGCTCTCCATACTAAATAGGAAACTGGACGTGATGTGGGAATGAGATCCGGGCTCTGTGAAGCCACCCAGCACCTTTTTTCCCTTTTTACAGTAAAAGCGAGACAGTTTTTTTTTTTAAAAAAGGAGGGGGGAGGGAGAATTCTCTCTCTCTCTCTCTCTCTCTCTCTCTCTCTCTCTCTCTCTCACACACACACACACACACACACACACACACACACACACACACACACACACACACGCACGCACGCGCACACACACCCATGCGCCATGAATAGGTCACAAAATGGCTCCAGTCATTTTTACCAATGAAAAGCAAATGGTGAGTAAAGAGAGAGGAGTTTTTGCCTGCTCGATCCCACCCACCCCGTCTGCCGCCCAGCCCCACCCCCCATTTTCTGACTCCTTTCTCTCGTTCTGATACCGGATGTTATTATATCGTATAAATTATAAAGGGGAACCGCGTTAAAATCGCAGCTATATGGTAACCGCGTGCCTCCCGAAATGTAGGATTTCTTTCTTTCTTTCTTTCTTTCTTTCTTTCTTTCTTTCTTTCTTTCTTTCTTTCTTTCTTTCTTTCTTTCTTTCTTTCTTTCTTGATGCGTGCCTTTGTTTCGTTCACACCCTCTCCCCTCCCCCCCAAAAAAGGAGCAGGGTGCATACATTGTCTCACAAAACTAAAAATCAGGGCGAGGCGGGTGGGTATATACACCAAATTATATGCAATTTGTGTGTGCATTTGGTTGCTCGTTTGCCACGGACCCGGCTTTCAGATGGGAAACGCGGCTGACATTCCACATCGTGTACGATTAACAAGAGGCAAGGAAGCGGGGAGGCGATCCGTCGGTGGAGCCGTTCTTAGAACGCTTTGTATCCGGATCTGGGTTTGCTGTAAGGGAGATCTTACGGGTGGCGCTGGGAGCCTTCCGCGAGAGCTCAGCGGACAAGCAGCGGCTGCCGAAACAAATTGGACGCGGGAGAAATGTGATCCTGTTAAATCTTATATTTAGGTTATTACAACCCTAAACCTGTTTACCGAGGAGAAATTCCTCTTGGTTGAGGGAGGCAGGCGGCGCTAGACTTGTCTCGGATTCCAGTGTGGAGGCTTCCAGATAGGAAAACAAAAGCACTCGGGAACCGGACTTTTCCGAACTGCTAGCAAAGACCGGCGAGCAAAAACATAAAGATAAATAAATAAATAAAATAAAATAAAAATTGGGCGGATTCACACGTTCCTCTTTCAGCGCCCGTCGGGATTGTTTTCTCATCTCCTTTCTCTAAATTAATTCGGTTTGCCGGGTCAGGAGTGAAATGGGGTTTTGAACTGAGAGCGGCGGGGTATTATCGGGAGAGGATCCCGGACACCCAGATGAGGAAAGGCGAAGTTGAAAGCGGCCACCATCTCTCTCTGGCGCCGGTCCAGAGCCGTTCCTCTCCCAGCGGTTTTTTCAGAGGCAAAGAAGGGCAGGTGGCTGCCACGAACAGCAGGAACGCCTTTCGGCTGAGGGCGGTCGGAGGGCGAAGACGACCCGCTTCCCCTTAGGTACATACATACATGGGGAATTAGAAACGCGTCCGGGAGACACAAAAGCAAGGGGGGGGGGAGAAGCCGATCCCGAATTCCAAATATCGGTTTTATTGCTGTGAGTTTAGTCTGTCTCTCCTCCACCGCCAGGCCATCTCCGGTTCTATTTTATTATGCATTTTGATTCCTCAAATTGAGCTTTTGTTTCCCTTGAAGAGTCAGACTATCTCTTCAGTTGGAGGTTCTGTGCGCAGCTGGAACACAGAAATAGACCAGGAAGCCTTTACTTTCAAGTTGGAAGACAAATCAGTACTTATAATGAAACGTTTCCCCCCCATATATTTATGCATAGTTTTTTTTTTCTTTAATATGTTTAGGTCCGGCAAGCCTTCTAATATTTAGATGATTTATTTTGTTTTTTGTAAAGAAAGATAAATAAGGTATTCAAAATTAGGAAACTTCATGTCTCTCTTATGGAGTACAGCAGCTAATTAATTTTTGTATCAACTGTTCACATCAGAAGAATTATATAAAGACGGTATCTCTGTCTCCCTAGGTGTTCGGTGGTCTTATGAATTAAAAGAGAAAGAAGAGGATAATTGGGACGCATAGAGAAGGTAGGTCTCAGGCCTGGATCTGGACTCACACACGTGCCCTTGATTGCAGTGGGTCTGCTCTCTGTGCGGCTAAATCCGGGCTCAGTCCACAGTCCAGAGTCCTGGTGATGAATCTGAACCACGCGCGGGTGCTTTTTGTCAGATTATCGGCCTCAAAAGGTCATCTAGATCAGTATTCCTTCCCAGTGGCCAGCCAGAGGCTGAGAATGTCTCCTATTATTTTACACCTATCTACAAATAAATACTGGGCAGTATTTCTTTCCTTCCTGAATATACAATACTACTGTTAAAATTTTAAATGGCATTTTATGCCGCAGTGATTATGTTTTAATAACATAATTGCTGGTCTTCTTAAACTATCTTTTTAAAAAAGCCTTTAAATCCAAGGGAGGCAAGGGAGCAATTTTGTCTTACTAGCCCGTCCGATTTTCAGAGATATAGTGCCTCTGAACATGGAGGTTCCACAGCCCATCTCCTTGCACGTGGTTGACCTGGCCGTCCCCTAATGTTGTGACGGCACTCCTTCTTACACCCTATGTGTAAACTGCACAGACCTATATTCCGGGTGCCTTTGCAAGCGGCCCGGGCCGAAGGCGGTGGCGCTCCTCAAAAGATCCATTTCTTGTTTCACTTGTAGACTCCATTGTCTCCAGGATTGTGGGTTCGGTCGTAAAATAAAGGCCCCTCCTCCTTGTTTGCCCTTCTCTCCGGCCACGGTCAATACAGCCAGAAGGAAGCGTCGCGCTCAGAAAACCGATGTATTCTGTTTGATCCGCACCGGGACCCAGAATCAAACCAAAATCGAAGCAGGCAGCCCTGAAATGGTGAGAGTGGGTTTAAAAGACACGAGGGCAACGCCTTCAAATCTGGAGGTTTTCCCCAATCCCGAAATGGCGGGCGTGACAGAAGGCAGGGAGGGCGAAGCCTCCTCGCCCGGCGACCCCTCTCTGATTGGTGAGATAAGTTTATATGTGGGGGGATTATAACTCCCCCCATCCCACTCCCCAGCTCTTGACGACGTCAGGTTGGGGGACGGGCGGCGGGAGGGGGCACGCCCTCCCACCCCTGCCAGCAACTTCCCCTCTCCCCAGTGCTGGAGCCCAGTGCTGCTTTCCCTGGAGGAGCGACAGGGCTCCCCCAGACACAATAAAAACAAGCCGGCTATTTCCATACTCCGGCAACTCAAGACTGACTTGGCGTCTCCCGCCTGCCTACTTGAAAGCCGACTTCATCATCACAATCAGGCAGACTCCAGAGAGAAAGATATGCTTAGGAGGGGGGGGGGGCTTTATTGGGGAGCTGTGGTTTCCGGGGTTTTAAGACCTCTGACGTCAGAGAGGGATCGTTTTGTCTCATTTACGGTTCTCCCTGATACGCACAAAAATCAGAAGAAAAAAACAAAAGAAAACAAAAGACCGAAAACGTGTGGCACCTCAAAAAGCAAAAAGTTCTGCTTATATACCGCCCAATACCACTTCAGGTAGTCTCTAGGCGGTTTACAGTTTTAATTACAGTAATACAAGCTACACATTGCCCCCCCTACCCACCCCAGCAAGCTGGGTACTCATTTTACCGAACTTGGAAGGATGGAAGGCTGAGTCAAACATGAGCAGGCTACCTGGGATTGAACCGGGTAGACTAACGTTCATATTTTAATGGTTCGTGGGCACGTCCACTTCTTCAGACACACAGTAGCAGAGTGAGGTGTATATATACACCTCATTCTGCTGCTATATGTCTGAAGAAGTGGACTGTGCCCAGGAATCGTTACATTAAAATCCGAACGTTAGTCTTTAAGATGCCACATGTTTTCTGTCTTTTGCTTTATTTTGTTTTTCTTTGATTTTTGACTGCAATTCTTGAAAAGACTAACACGGCTACCCTCTCCGAAACCTCATACACACGCAGACCCAACATTTTAAAATTGTTTTCTGGTGTTTCGCTATCTACTTCCCCTCTCTGTTCTCTCTTGGCCTGGGCCCTCCCCACCCTCATTCCTTTTTGTTTTGTTTTGTTTTGTTTAGATATTACGGATTTCCACCACCGTCGCCCCCACGTGTGGTTTTGGGGGCCCCGCAAGAAGCCACGCCGGCCCGAACTAAAGCCCCTTCGGCCTCGGGAGGTCTTTCCGGCGGGGTCTTCTACAGGTGGGAGGAGAGGAGGCAACCTTGACCGGGAGAGGCGAGTGGCTGCTGCTGAAATCTGACAGTTGCGGAGGACACCCCTACTAAGCGCGCGCAAGACGCCAGAAAGTCCTGTTAAAAGGGGGGAGGGGGAGGGGGTGGCAGCGTCGTAAGTGGCTGCCATGGGTGGGGGGGATGGTCCTTCCCCCCCCCTCGAATTGGCCAGAGACGGAGCCGTCGCCTAGTCGGCGTTTCTTGCTCTCTGGGCGCCCCACCCAGGCCGAGGCTGCCCTGCAAAAAGATGTGGTCTTTGGGAGAGGAGAGGAATTAAGATGGAACCCCCTCTTGGTCCAAACCGAGAGTCCCAAAGGAAGGGTCCCTCCCCATCCCACCTAAATATTCCCCTACTTAAATACTCGCTCCCCCCCCCCCCCATGATTTCCACATCGCCTTCAATTGAAGGGAACGGGAAAAGGCCTCAAAAAGCAACACTTCTGCGGTTGTCAGGCACCCGACGAGGCCGCTGGAGAACCCTATTCCAGTAGGCTGAAGTGGATTTCAAAAGCCAAAAGAACTGGAGCATCCAACGGAACCAACTAGTCAGAAGAGACAAAGTCTCAGGATGCTAAACAAAAAGGTGCTTTATTAAAATAAAAGCCCAACGCGTTTCTGCTTGGGAAGCCTTCTTCAGGGGCTATGTTAAACAACACAGAGAGGTCACTTACAGTCTTGATTGAAACAACGTTCCGCAGGAACATAGCCCCCGAGGAAGGCTTCCCAAGCCGAAACGCGTTGGGCTTTTGTTTTAATAAAGCACTTTTTTTTTTTTTTTTAGCATCCTGAGACTTTGTCTCTTCTGACTCTCTGAAGTTAATTTCAAGCCCGGGAGGTTGCTTTGGGCCTAACTTCGGGAGAGATTTGGAGCAGGGCCGCTACATAGATCTCAGGGAGTAATCACAGCTTTGAGAGAGCGACCCTTTTCTGGGAGTCCCAAGCGAGCCAAAGCGGCCAGGGAGCAGCCCCTTATTCTTTTGTTCTCCGTTCAGACGATTCGCGGGTCCCAAGGGCGACGGGGCCCAAACCCCCCCCCATCTCTCTGGACAGGCCTAAGATTCTCTCAGGACTCGAGGTCTGTCTCCTTGCCCTTGGAATCCGTGGGCGTCTCTTCCAAGCGTGTGGAGGCGGCTCTTCGCGTCTCCCCAGGCAGCTATTCTCAGGTTGCAAAGAGGAGGCTCCCCTTGAGTAAAACTTGGAACCAGTGTCAAGGATGGCGACGTTTGCGCATTACACCTGCCTGCCTCTGAGAAACTCCAAAGGGCATTTTAGCGCCCCCGGCTTAGGTCTGACGAAGGGGCCTTGTTCAGGAAAGCTCACATTAAAA
The DNA here is from genome assembly GCA_023846285.1 of Phrynocephalus versicolor. NCBI lineage: Eukaryota > Metazoa > Chordata > Lepidosauria > Squamata > Agamidae > Phrynocephalus > Phrynocephalus versicolor. Next base: position 47,625,397 of record JAHTLZ010000129.1, read on the forward strand.
ACAACAACCCAAAAACGTCTGTGAAGATTCTCAGTCATCCAGGTGCGTTTATCTGGGAGTTGAGTCATGGCTACTGGACAGCTGTTTGGATGAACAGCGAAACGTTTCTATCTCTCAAAAAAGAAGTCCAGTAGCCATGACTCAACTCCCAGAACAACCCAAAAATCTAATTAGTTAGCCTTTTGGGTGTTTTTTCTTTTAAAAAAGCTTTTTAATTTTTATATCTTTTTTTTTTGTCCATTAGTTCTCCGAGGGAGCCAAGCGACATGGAGAGGCGGTTGGCAATGGTGGGGCGTGGCGGGCGTCCTCCCCCTCGCCTGCCCCACATCCAGACTCGAAGCGGCTGATCTTCCAGGCTCTTTGGGAGCGTCTCCTGGGTCGGAAATCTACAGCGTGTGTGCCCCCCTCCCTTCGGTCCCAAGGCCAGGGCGTCCCTCAGGAGAATCCCCTCGCCTTCGGACAGAGAAGGTGGCCGGTCCTGGGCGGGGAAGGTCGCCCGCTTCCGTTCATCAGCCTCCAGTCCGAGTCTCCATTTTGCGGCACGGCGGAGCGGGCGCTGCTGCCTGGATTTATACCTGAGGCGTGAAATTAACTCCCCGCAGCTGAGCCGAGAAAGCCGAACGGAAAAATAATTGGGTTGCACTTAAGCGATTTAAAATATGGGCTTCTTTCGGCCTCATCGCCAATCAACCCCCAGCATAAATTGCTTCTCAACGCCCTTTTTTTTAAACCGAAGCTCGCCTGTGCCTGCTTTCAGAGAATCCCCGCCTGACACGGCCTGTTAAGTCTGCACATCTTAAACGTGTTTCTAACGAGAAAATAAATCGCATTCAGCAGCTCGGTGGGCCTTGCTGAAGGAACCCGCCACGGGCAGATCTCCTACGCTAAGCGGCCCGCACTCGGAAGGGAGCAACGACGCCCAATGAAGCGCGTTTCGGAGGGCAGCCTCGGAAAGGCCAGCGGCCGATGACTGAAGGCGAAAGGCGCCCAGGCTGGAGGAACGGGCTTTGGGATTAGACGACAGAAGACAATTGCCCGCAGGTTGGCATTTCTGAGTGCGTGTGTGTGTGTGTGTGTGTGTGTGTGTGTGTGTGTGTGTAAAATCCCTAGTCTGAGCCTCCAAAAGACCTCTAAAGTCCAGCCTGGTCTGCATAAATAATGCGTCTCAGCACAACACAGTGCCTTTGAAAACAAAACCAACATATACAGTACCCGGTGGGTATTTCCTTCTGTCATCCAGGCGCCCGCGCAAAATGTACCTCTGGAGGTAGTCTGAGGATCACCGTTGCGTTGCGCTGAAGGCCCAGTCCGGAGGAAGCCTTTGGTTTTAAGCCCCCCCCCTTTTTTTGGTCCCACTAGTTTCAAAACCCCGTCCCGAGCCCAACACAAGCGGATGCCCGATTAAACACGAGAGAGGGGGAAAGTCCGAGGCCAAGTGTTCTGCTTGCGGATCGCTCCGGACGCGGAGGACCTTTGGAGACTATGGGGCTGAGGCACCCCTGGGGGAGGCGAAAGGCGCTGCAGCCCAGCCCCCCTCGCCTTTTCTCTGCCAAGCCAATCCGCCAAGGGAGGCCCGCTCCGGGAAATCATTCATAAGGGTCCCTTGGGATCCACGAGAGGGTGTCCCGCCTCCTTCTCCTCCAACAGGGGAACAGGCCACACGCAAACCGCCAAAGCCCACCGCTCAAAAACTCCCGTTTCCTACTTTAGGCGAGGCTGAAGGGCCGCTGGCAGACGGGGGCCTGCCTGGCCTCTTCCAGTAGAGCCTCGGCCTCCGTGGCTTTAGGGGACGCGGCTGGCGCCTCAGTGGCACCTTGTGCTAAACTGAGGATGGATGGAGGGATGGATTTTCAGCTCTGGGGAGCAGAGGCAGGGCCGAGGCGGGACTTCCAGGAAACGTCGGGGCGGATCTCTGGCGGAGCTCCGCCGGCCACCACCGTTTCTGCCCCCCACCTGCCCCACCTCCTTCCTTCCCCATAGAAAGCCCGGCGGTTTCGCCCCTTGCGCGCTGGCCGCCTCCTCGGGTTCGCCCAGGGGGCCCAATGGCCACCGACGCCGTCAGCAGACCTTCTAGCCCCGTCGACGGGTGGGGAGCCGAGGCAAACGCTGTTCTCCGGGTCCTCCGCCAACACTCGGCGGCACAGGGGCCAAGGGGCAACGTCAGAAAGCCTCGCCTTCCCTTTCCCTGGGGCTCTTTCACCCCCCCAATCCCTTTCTATTGTAACTTTCCCTTTATTCTCCCCTCTGCCTTCCTCACCTCCTCCGCTTAGTTTTCCTTCATTCCTTCTCTTCTTCCCTTCCCTTTTTCTCTTCTCCGCCCCCTCCCCCCCGCACGCTTTCACTGGCTTTCCTTGGGGTTTCCCTCCCTCCCTCTCCTATTCCCGCCGCCTTCCCTTTCCTCGCTCTTTCCTCTTCCCGTTCCCTCGGCGCGCGCTCTCTTTCTTTTCCTCCCACAATTTTCTCGCTCCCCCCTTCTTTCTCTTCGCTCCCCCTCCCGCCAGATCTCCCTCCTTCCCGCCTCTCCCGCCCCCCCCCCCGCCCCAGGGCTCCCGTTGCCGCGGCCGGGCTTGGCGTGCCCCTCCTTGACCGCCCTCCTTCCTCTCCGTCTTTCTCCCCAGGATGCTGATGGAGAGGTCCCCGAGTGACCCGCGGCGGGACCCTGCCCCAGCGCCGGGAGCCGGAGCCGCAGCCGAGGGCGTGGGCGTGGGCGAGCCGGACCTGGGCTTGGGCTCCGGCAGCACCACCACCACCGCCGCCGCCACCACTACTGGCAGCAGCAGCAGCAGGAGCAGCGGCGGCAGGGGAGGCGATCGGCGGAGGGGGATGGCCCTCCTGGGGGAGCCCGTGTTGCTCAATGGGGTTGCCAAGGAGACGGGCCGGCCTCCCCCCTCCCCCGGCCCAGGCCCCCCCGCCGCGCCGGTGCCCGTGATCGAACTGGTACGCGGAGGGCGCCCTATAAAAGCCAGGGACCTGCCGCCCGCGGCCATCCAGAGTCAGCGAGAACGCGACGGCGGCGGCGGCGACCACCACTACCACAGAGCTCAGCAGCAGCAGCAGCAGCAGCAGCAGGATCGCGCCGAGCCGGTGGCCGCCCTCGCCCTCGCCACTGGCACCAGCGGCGGCACGCCCCCCGCCGGCGGCACCGGCATCCCCACCAGCACCAGCACCAGCACCAGCACCGGCGGCGGCGGCGGCAGCGATCCCCGCATGGTGCAGCTCAGCCCCACGGCCGCGCCCGCCCTCCCGCTCCAGCCGCCCCCCGGCACAGCCATGCTCTACGGCCTCGGGCCCCAGCTCAGCGCCGCCAGCAGGTCCGTTCCGCCGCCGGTTGGCCACTAGGACCCCCCCCCCCGGGCGGCTCTTGCCTCCTCCTCGGGCCCTCGCCTCCCGCGGGACTGGTTCTGCCTCCGCTCCCCATCTACGCGCGCGCGGTCTTCTTCTACGGGGCGAGGAGGGGGTGGGTGTTTAGTGGCACCTTTCTTGTGCGTCGCCGGCGCTTTCTGCTTCTCCACACCTTTCTGGGATCTTTGGCTTGCTTTTCGTCCGCTTTCGTTTTATTCTGTTGCTTTTCTTCCTTCCTTGCCTTTCTTCTCGACCTTTTTTCCTTCTTTTCCTTGTCCTACCCCTGGGTGACTTCCCTTTCGGTTTTCTTTGTCCTGAAAATAACTAGACATATTTTCTTTCTTTCTTTCTTTCTTTCTTTCTTTCTTTCTTTCTTTCTTTCTTTCTTTCTTTCTTTCTTTCTTTCTTTCTTTCAAATTCGGTTATGCATTCAAGTTGGGTACAACTACCCAGATTTCACCCGATGGGCCTTCCTTCCTTTCACTGTGTCTATGGGAATGTCAGAAAAGGATTGTTCTCCTCCCCCCTAAAAAAACCTAACAGCAGCAAAGGAATATTTAAAAGTCTCAACAATAACCTTACTTTTTTTGATTTTGTATAAAATGCATTTTGCGAAATGTGGCATTTATGGAACTGTATTTTAAAATGTCACCCATTTTGGAAGGCAAGCTGTGAGCATAGTTGCAAAACTGAATAAAACACAGAAATGTTACCAATACAGTAGTAGGTATAGTAATAGGGAATAGCAGAACAATTAATCAATATAATGTATTGCTTTCTAGATATTCTCTATCCTTTCCTCTCTGCTTCCCTAATTTTTCCAATAATCCAGGTGAAACTGATGAAATAGATAAGAACAGAAATAACATGTTTTGTCTCAGAGCTTATACAGGGTATTTAATATATATTGTTCCCATTGTGTTCTTACCTTTATTTGTATACTATACTGTATATATTTTTAACTGCCTGCAGAAATGCAATGCAGTTTGGAGGATGAGCTAATGCTCTGTAAATGAACAGCCACACTGCCTTTTTTCCAGGTTAGCAGATGCTTTGACCACAATTTCTTGGTGCCAAATACTTTAAGCTGGGTAAGCACCCCATGGGCTTTTATATAAATCCATAAAAGTGCTGCAAATTGTCCCTTAATTCTTTTAGAAACACCCAAACAGTGCTAAAGGCAGGCAAGTAATACATGTGAATCCTAAAGCTGTTTCTTTCAAAGAAGAGTGGATTTCAGTGGAATTTATATCCAAATTAATTCGCTTAGAAGTGCAGCCTTAGGTCTCTTTTTGCCTGCACGTGCAGATGTGGCAGGCATTGATAATGTGGATTGCACACACGGCGAGTGTTTCAGCACATATTGCCCAGGCAGAATGTTCACCTGTGCAGCCAGATAGACCCCCCCCCAGGCGAACCGGCAACTCAAGGGCACACCCTAACCTCTTCTCTTTGGCGGTGGTGAAGGTATGCTGAGCTGGTCTCTGTGGGCTTTCTCTCACTTGGTGTTTTCCTGCCTCTCATTTTGCAGTGGTTTCTTTGGAGAGCCCGACAACTTCTCAATGTACAACAACAACCGAGTGAAGAGAAGACCATCCCCCTATGAAGTAGAGCTCTCTGATGGTGAGATATCCCCCCCCCCCAATATGATGTCTATGGAGCATCAAGAACTGTAGATGCTACCTGTGGTCATTTAAAGAGAACAAGCTTCTGGTATTGTTTTGGCCTGACTTTCATCAACTGTGTCCTGTAACAAAACTCATGAAAAATAACACTTGTTTGTCTTTAAGGTTCCAGAATTCTTCTATTTTTTTCTTGTGTGTGTGTGTGTGGGGGGCAAATGTGGTTACTCCCTTGGGAATGAAATGTACTGCTGTTTCCAAGAAAGGAAACCCTTTGAGCAGATTGTGGTCTACCAGTTGGAACTGCAACAAAATGTTGCAGTGTGGATTGTTTAGAAGATCAACCTTGCTGTCTTCTAGGACACTCAGTCCTTTCATGCATTTATAGTAGCCCTCTGTGGCTACTATAAATGCTTCGTCTTGACTGAACTGATCTGAGGGCCTTAAAAATCCCTTTAGATTTTGTGTCTAGATGGTGCTTTCTATTTATTCCTCTTCCACAAATCTCAAGGCTACTCCAGGCCTCTCTGTTGCCTGTGAGTGCAGCCCGTTTATCAACATCAAGATCCACATTCGGAAAATGATTTCCCTTTTAGTAGGTGGGATGATTCAGATGATAAAATAGCCGTGGTGACTGCGACAAAGAGGAATTCTGACAGAGAGAGAAGGAAATATTTGCTTAATATTTTGAAACTGTTCCTGTGCTGATGTTGAAAATTTTATTATTGTAGTACACAATGAACTTGCAGGTGACACATTAAAAACAAACAAATAAAACCAGGAGCACTTGCATGACAACCAAGGTATAGGGTGGAGCGACACACAGTCTGTAGTCCTCCACTTGTGGGTCTCTAGTTCTCTTTTTATATTGAAATCTGCTTCCAAAATGGAGGATGAAGCAGCCTTAGTTTCTTCTTCCCATTCACCTCCAGTCCTGTCATTCATCTTTCCCTCTCATGAGATAATGAGTAGATCTCCAGCATTGTGCAGAGCAGATGCAGGAGGAGATGGGGTGGTAGTGAAGGAGAAAGTGATCCGTGTCCCTCTGGGGATTCTGGGACTTCTCTGGAAGCTGTCCTAGAGAACTCAAGTGTAGACAAGGGTATATGGCTGGTGCATCTCAGTTTGGGAGATGGAAAAGCTACGGGCACCTTGGGCACCTCGCCTCTGAATTTCATGATGGATTTAAAGGTGAAAGGGGTTGGTGATGGTGCAGATCTCTAGGTGGCAGGCAGTCTGGCAGCTGTACCTGGAACTCACCAACAGTGTACTCCAGTATTTTTTCTCAAGTGACAACAAAACTCCATGACAGAGACTTATAACTCACTCATTTTCGGTATACTATGATTTTGCTAATTGATGGGGAGTGCTGAGGAGAGGTGGCATTGGGAGTCAAAGGCAAACCTTATACTTATACAAGTGTCAGGGCTGTTACTTACCTATACAGGCTTGCTGTTGTAATTTAGTGCAAGAAAATCTGTTCAAGAAAAGAGGAAGAGGATGCCAAAGACATTCCATGTTGCCTGGGAGATCTGTTGCTGCTGCTTTTAGTTTTGCTGATCTCCAGCCCACTGGGATGGAGTTGAGTGTGGAAAAGATTTGAACTGGATTGGATTCTGGGGGGGGGGGGATCTGATCCACAGAGAGCAATGGGTCAAAATGAATCCATACACACACACATGGATACTTGCATTGAAAGATGTGGGATGGCTCGAAGGCTTCTATGAAAAGAGAGGGAGACTTGCTTACACATTAATTGTTTGAGGCACTTGGCATATATGCGACTGGTGAGCTGTGTTTAGCTAGGTTTGCATATAATAGGAGAACTTAACTTCAGACCCCCCCAAAGGAGCAGCTGCCTGGACTTGATACAAATCAGACCTGTTTGATGGTGGCCCAGTATGATGGACATTTTTTTCCGGAGTGCAATGCTTCTTTCCCTTGTTGCTTCAGGCAGGTAGAAAAATGCACAGGGTTTAATGATCCCCTTCTTCGAGTCAGCTCTAATGCATGATAGATGGGCTGCCCTTGGCTTGGTAACTCACAGGTTGTGTTGTCTGGAGTCAACAGAAGCCAACCCTAGGAATGATTAGGTGGCTGCCATCACCCTTCCTCATTTGTTCTTGAACTGCTGTGGAGAAATGGAGCTATTGGAAGCATAGTAGCTTAATTAATGTAGAAAAATTAATTGGCTGAAGGTGGTACTGATGTCAGTACTGTTTCACAGCATGAGGTTGCCACTTAAAGAAGAGGGTCAGAATTGGTTGTGTATTTTAAAGCAATAGAAACAGTTGGCAGTTGTGTGTATGTTCCTGACATTCTTCCATACAAGCTAAATAGCAATGTTTTTTTTAAGGAACCAGATTAAATTTAAAAATAAAAATGAAACAACAGCAGAAAGCAGTGAAAGCCAAAATTGCATTGGGAAAACTGTATGAGGGGTCGCTTAGGACAGGGGTGGGCAGCTGTTAGCCCTCCAGATGTTTTGGGGCCACAACTGCCAAAGTCCTTTGTCATTGGCAATCTAGGCTCAGGATTCTGGGAGTTGTGGTCCAAAACATCTGGAGGGCCAACAGCTGCCCACCCGTGACTTAGCAGATTCACCCTTTTTGGCTGCTGTCTGATATGCTACCAGTGTTAAAATGGAAAGGGGCAACAGGTGGATGCCAATCTAGTTATCTTTGCTTGTGCACCTGCCTATGTGTGCTCCACAAGATCAACAGGATTCTAGCCCCTGTATCTGACATCTGCATTTCTAAGAGCACTGTTCAGATTTCTTCTATTGGCTTTGTGATATAACTTGGCAAGGGTGTGTTGTGGGCGGACTAATCCTAAATGGAGGAAGCCCCCAAATTAAGATTGGTCCTTGCATGGTCATCTCTAACAGTTTAGCAGTAAGCCCGTGTCTTCCAAGGAATTTACAGTTCATGTTGTAGTGCAGCTAGGGTGATACTTGAGCAGCCTATGTTAAGAAGGGCATGAGAGGTGAGGAAAGGTGATGTGCCTCTTTGAATATCTGGGCAAATGTCACTGCAACTGATGGCGGCTCCCTGGGACATGTTGTCTGAGTTTTTGTGGATGGATTTCTTGCCTCGCTTGTTAATGGAAGCCAAGCCTTTCAGGTATTAGTACATTTGTTTGACCAAAGAACAGACAGCTTTTCAGATGAAACCAGGACCTAACTGTTGTCTTTCAGACCAGGTCCTCTCAAGCTAAAAGGCCCATGTGCACCCTGTAACGGGGGCCCTCCTCTGCAGGGTTGAGTGTTGCATTCATTCCAGTGCCAAGGTCAAGACTCCATGTTCTCTGTGGACAGCTGTCTCCTGGCCTAGTGGGAATGGGAAATAGGGCTGGCCCAAGATCCCTTGCTACCTGAGATGAGGGACAAGAAGATGCATTTCCCCCAACTGTTTGTGCACAGGCTAGGTGAACTAGCACTTGAATCTCCGCCATCCTTGAGGGTGTTAGATTAACTCAGTGTGGTCAAAGGCACACAAGCAGAGCACTGTCTTCCATCAGACATCACCCCTGTTTCATATTTCTCAGCATCTGCTAGCCCTGATGGGCTGAGCAGCAGAGCTCCATATGCGCCATTCAGCTCCTGCAGGGAAGCCCTGGATTAACGCCAGTGGCTACTGCTCTTTTCTTTTCAGTGCCTCTGAGAACCTACTGCCTGAAGCCAGCACTGCAGTGACCATTTTGGCAAAGGGTGGGGCCAGCCCTGCCAAGAGGAGGCTGGAAATTGAGACTGTACTTCTATGTTGGCACAAAGGAGCTCTGCTAGCAGGGAGAGCCAATGTTCCCCCTAGAGACCACCACTCATACCTGTGGAAAGCTGAGCAAGCTTCACATCAAGCAGTGAGTCTGCCAGTTGTGCCTGTTTTGTAGGGCAAGAAAGGTGCATGGTTGAGAATCCCCAGGACTCTGGGGGGTCCTAGGATTCCACCACCCCCTGCCTGCCTACAGCCCTAGATCGTTAGTGGTGGTAGTAGTAGGAATAAATCAATAAATATGCCCAAGGACTAGGTGAGACAGAATAAGGACAGACCACTCCCCCAATGTCCTGCCTTTGTCGGCATGATTTGGCAGAGTATTGTAACTGGTGTGTGTGTGTGTGTGTGTGTGTGTGTGTGTGTGTGTGTGTGTACTCCATCACTTTGCATGTCTCACCCTCACTTCACCTCCCCCACTTGTACTGTATACATCTGGTATGCAATAAAAGTCTCAAGTCTTCAGGATTCTAATACATGTTACAACGTCTGGCGTCTTGTTTCTGAAAATATGAGGTCCTTTGGTAACCCAGATTTGTCTCTAGCCTTAAGGTTAATTCAGTGTTCTTGTTATATGTGCCATTTAGTTAAGCTTAGGTAACTTGTTAGCCTAGAAATATAGAAGTGATAATAATACTGTTCAAAATTGCAGGGGTTTTCAGAGAAGATGGAGGAATTCAGCAAAGCAGAACATTTAAAAAGGCTACATAAGCATCCCTTAGGTTTTATAAAGCATAACAATTGCATACATACAGCCAAAGATCTAGAAGCTGAGTCATGACAACTAGACTTCTTTTCTTGAGAGACTGAAATATTTTGCTACTCTTCCAAGCAGCTTCATCAGCCTGAGGAAAGTTAGTGGCGAGTCTCCATTTTATAGTCCTTCATTTCACAATTCTCTGGTCTGAATAGGCTCATAAGTTGGACAATGGCTTGAATAGGCTCGTTAGGTGGGCAGTAGCATGAATAAGCTTATTAGGTGGCCAATGGCCTAAGCATGGAAGTCCCACTTATGTAACCTTTCCCAACACCCATTAAGTATTGGTTGTTAGCTATGTCCTTGCGGGTGGAGGTGTGAAGTGCTTCTGATTTGTCTGGGGATTGATGAAAGGGCCACTAGATAAGTAGCAGACAGGTTGTGTCTGAGTCCCCCTAGAGATGGGCACAAAACATCAAAATGGTGTTTTGTTTTAATTTTCTTTTTTTAATTTGATCAGGTGTAGCATGGGCCAATAGGCACTTTTAAAAAAACCCTCATGCCAACCAGCTGGCGTGCAGGGCCAGCTGGTCAGCACGTATTTTCAGTGCTTGTCAAAATAAATAATAAATGAAAATGAAACAGAACAGAACAAAACTTTCCATTTTTAAAAAGGGCACTTTGTTTTTCATTTCATTCTGTAATGATTTGAAAAAAAATGAAACAAAAAAATTTCTTGCCCATCTCTTAAGTCCCCCGCCTCTCTTGAGAGAGAGGTTTTTCAATACACAAATGAATGGCTTCCCTGACCCCTCTTTCAAACCACCTACCTGCCCTGTCTAATATGTGTATATCCTCTTGAACGAGTGTCCTTTCAGAGAGGACTTGCCTCAGACTGATGCAGTTGCTTGGATCAGTAGCGAAACATTTTGATCTCTCATGGGAAAGAAGTCCAGTTTCCATGACTCATCTTCCAGATAAACTCACCTGGATGACTGAGAATCTTCACAAACATACAGCTAAAGAGTTTATTAGAATTTGAGCTTGCAGGGTCAGCGCACAAGGAAAATGATACAAATTCCCACCCCCACCTTGTCTTCTCTGGCCCCTTTGAACATGGGCACAATCTTTAGAGTAGCTGCATAGATGGGGACCTGATTTTTCTCAGAGACGACATGTTCTTGTGAGCTGCAAAGTTACAGCTGAGCACAATCTTTTAGGGTGGCTTGGTTTTAAATGGGAACTCAAGACTCTTTTGATTTATAAAAAGACCTGTGTCTGCCATAGGACTAGTTTGCTGACATCTATCAATGCAAATGACAGCATTTTGGGGTTCTCCTTTGGGGCCATGGCTGGCCACAGGGACTGCATCCAAGCAATCAGATTGGGTGATTTCAGAAGGACACACAAGGGCAAAATATCAGATCTAAAAGATAAAACATCTGGTTGACATGGAGGTTATGATATGTTTCAGTTTACCTAAAGAAGGCTATGAATTGGTTT
>JAHTLZ010000129.1:47636340-47656439 GCA_023846285.1 Phrynocephalus versicolor
TAGGTGGACAATGGCCTAAAGTGAGTGAAAGTCCCACCTTTAACCTTCCCAACACCCATTAAGAATGGGTTGTTAGCTATGCCCTTGCTGGTGGAGGTATGAAGGCTTTTTCCTTTGTCTGGGGATTGTTGAAATCACTGCCTAATAAGTAGCAGATAGACTGTGCCTGAGCCACCCACCTCTGCCAGCATTTTTAACTACAGTAGTTCTGTGAGGGGATATGCAAGTGTAGTGAATTGCTGGTTTATCTCATGAATATTAAATGCCATTTTTTAAAACCAATAGGATGGTTTGTGGGTGGAGCCAGAGAGAGAGAGAGAGAGAGAGAGAGAGAGAGAGAGAGTAATTGTTTGTGCCTTGTGCCTGGAAGGGTGTGAGGATACTGTTGAATGTTCCTGTAACATCTAAATAGATAGATAGATAGAGACGTAGTATTAATTAGACAGAATACTGTTTGACTATATCTTTATATATATAAATATATAAAAACAAGTCAACTAAATGCAAAGTAATTTTAAATGCAGTTTAGTTTGGTGCCTTGCTGTGGGGTCGAATTTGCACTGAATGGTCAAGTAAGACTTTAGGAAAAGCATACATAAGCATTTTTAAATATTTCTATAAGGGGATATGCATGGCTATTCAGACTGCCCGTTATTAGCATCAGCATGACAAAATGTTAGACCATTAGTCCTCCTCCTTCCCTCAATTCACAGATCTAATTGCTCCTTAACACATTGTTAAGTCCTCTCCAAATGAAAGGATCCTGGCAGTGCTAATTACAGATACTGCATTATGCGACAATGCCTTCTTTTTCTTCTTTGGTGAGAAGGCCATGGTAGGAAAACAAAGGACGTTTACAACTGATCAGAGCTAGGGAAAGTTACCTTTTGGAAAACACTTCCCAGCATCCCGCCCCCCACCCCACCCCAGCCATAATGTCCAGTCCTGAGAGGTTCTACATGGTTAGAGGGTGTGCTCCAGGTTCAAAAGTCTCTTATCTGATGCTTCGAGTGATGCACCCAGGCTTGTAGAAAACAGAGCCTGCCTCCCAATTTGTTTGATTCACATTTAAAATACCTGAATAACATTTAAAATGGTGACTCATCGTCATCAGCCAGTACCTCCAGGAAAGGATTCAGCAAGAGCGGAGGTGGGGATGGGGGTGGGAGGTTGCATTTAGTTAAGGGCTCCCCAGAAGTGTAGATCCACCATTGGCATTTCTCATGCATCTGGATCAGAGACCTCCAGATCTCACTGCAGATGCCTATGTGAACCCTAAGAGATCCTAAATATGTAGTCATCCATGCACCCCATTTATTCTTTGAAACATGTTGATCAAAGAGTGCTTGTTCCATATGAAAACAAATAATAGCAATTAAGTGAGCTGCCTGCAGAATTTGCCTGCATTTTCATAATTGATGCAGTCTATGGGTAAATGTTGCTTACTGAAAACAAAGGAGTTTTAAAAATGCTTCTGCTTTCTGTTTTAACGTATGGTGATTCTTGCTCTTATGCACAGGGTGGAACTGGTCGCCTGGGTTGGCATCGGGAAGGAAATTTCCCCCACGGCACATTGGCAGAGACGGAGGCTTTTTCACCTTCCTCTGGAGCATTGAGCAGGATCATCTGTTAGGATCAGGTGGGCGTATCCCACACGATCAACTTCCTGCCTTGTTTTTCTTTAGGGTGGGCTAGCGAGTGTGGGAAAGGGTGGCAGAGCTCAGGCTCTTGATTCTCTGGTGAGTTCAGTGCAGTCCCTAGAACAGTGGTTCTCAGCATGTGGGATGGACTGCAACTCCCAGAAGCCTCCACCACTCACTGTGCTGGAAGGGGTTCCTGGGAGTTGCAGTTCAGGAACATCTGGGGACCCACAGGTTGAGAACCACTGCCTTAGAACCTCCATGGGCATGTCTCAGCTCCTCTAAACCTCTTTACAAAATTGGTAGAAATGGATTGGGAGTCTCAGCCTGGCTCAGAGCTGGTGGAAAGGCTTCCCGCTTGCAACAAACTAGTGCCTTGTGTCACATGTGCTGGTGGTTACCAACAGAAGAAGGTTGGTTACGTTCTAGAGTTTGCAAAGCATGGAATTGCTGTTTTGTTCCAACCTTGGACCTCAGGGCAGGGGTAGGAGAAATCTGACACCAAATACAAATACAGTGGTACCTTGTATAAAGGAATTAATTTGTTCCAAATGAAATTATGTTAAGCAAATTTTCCTTTATACAAATTCCCATAGGAATGCATTGAAAATGGAGTAATCCCATTTTTATGTTGTACGAATTTTCCCCATAGGCGATTATGTTAAGCAAATTTCCCCTATCTCCAGAATTTTTTATGTTGTACAAATTTTATGTTATACAAGCTGTATGTTATACAAGGGTCCACTGTACTCACTGGGTGCATATTACAATTAGGCAAAAAAGAAAGCACATCTTCTTTGAATTCTATAAAAGTGCAAATGTGGAAGCAGCTGTGGTGTCATTGAGAGGTCCCCGTATTGCCTGCCTGCCACGTGAGCGTGCAGTCAACCAGACCTTTCCCCATTGTTGCAACAGTTTCTGTCTCCGCAGTTATACCCAAGCAGTAAATTGGATGGGATCCTGGCCTTACTATTGTAGTTATGTTGAGTGTTCTCTAAATTCTCTTAAGCATTTTTATTTATTTTTGTATAAGACTTTTAAGGTTGGCCACAATGGTTGCTCTGATATTCAAGATATGAGACTGAAAGGGCAGGGATTTTTCAAAAGACATTGTAGTGCTCTTTAAGACTGAGATGTATTATGAACTGGAGACTTCCAGTTTGTGCCCTTAACCATTATAATTCACTAGCTTTTAAAGGACAACAGGAAAGCCTTTAAGGGACAAGGGTACAGTCTCTAGTGCAGGCATGTCCAAACTTCGGCCCTCAAGATGTTTTGGACCACAACTCCCACAGTCCTTTGCCATTGGCAGTGTAAGCTTAGAATTCTGGGAGTTGTGGTCTAAAACATCAGGAAGGCTGAAGTTTGGACATACCTGCTCTAGTGTATCACTCTCTCTGTTGACCTATACTGTATTAGAGATTTGACTGAAGGCAGTATTTGGGGTATATAATTGCTTTTAACCGCAAACAAATCATAGATGTAGAGTTCACAATTAAAAGCAAACAGAAACCATGAAATTCACTTGTTTATACTGGTTGGAATCTTACTGGTGTTTAAGGAAAGCTTATATAATATGCTGTAGCTCATTGTAGCTTGTTGACAAGATGTCAGAGCACATTTCACTTGCACAATCATGCCTGTGAGCAGGCTCACAGCTAAGATGTGTTTGGGAACTCTTGTCAATTAGTTATGGCAAGCTGTGCAAACTGTGTGTAAATACCAACAGGATTCTGGCCATTACTGCATAATGGTTATAGAAGATAAAGATTCACATATTATAACGGGCATAAAGATATTTGTGCCAGTTTTGTCTCATCTACCCTGTAGTACTCAACATAAACTTCTGCAACACAGAGGTACACAAACACATGAGAAAGATGAGGAATGAGCCACCCCAATTTAAATCCAAATTCTATATAAAACATAAACATGGGCAAATACTGCATTCCAGTTCTGCAGATATTTTCACGGCAGCTTCCAAAACACCAGCCTAAAAGGATGACTGGTAAAACCATTGATTTGAAGGGACATTTGACCCCTTCTCTTGGCTCAGGATCTCTGAGTATTTTTTGGGGAACATTACATTGCATCCTTGGAGATGTTTGAAGATCTACCTGTCTGGGAAGAGAATAGATAGCTCTCTGAAGTCCTAGAAAGGATTAGATCTAGGGATGTAGGAGCATCGTTCAGTTCACCCAAGACAATTTTCCTGGAGTGTTGCCTTCATTGTACAGTAGTTTCTTCTGCCTCACTGAACATCTGCACTTAGGGTTCAGATGACAATATGAAATTATATGGGGTAAAATGCATTGAAAGAGGAGATGAGGAGCAAACTTTGAGAGATGCCTTGCATGTGTGGAAGAGCCCTTCTGACCTCCTGAGGCACTTTCAGATCTAATTCAGTATATTCAAGTTTGAAATGAAAGCTTTAAGTGGTCTAGCAGTAAAGATATACTGGTGAAGTGCAGACAATGAAACCCCTTTGGATACAATGGCTATAAGTTCCACATATAGCCATTGTAAATTGCTTTGGATATGGGTAAGATTGATTGGTTTAAAATAACATGTGGACAAAGCTTTAATGGTGTCCATATGATGAACAGTTATTTTTCATGAATCCCATGTCGATATTCCTTCCTCCCCGAGACCTTTGGATTGCAAATGGGTCAAGTTGCATTGTAGGCAGTTCTGATGGAATAGTGATAGGGAAAGTCCTAGGAAACTGGAGCTAATTGTAGTAACCTTGCATTTTATGGGAATAAAGAAATGGGCTTGGTATCTCCCATAGATGGCCTTTATTTGCATCAGGGGAGCTCACTTAATATATGTGCTGCTGCTGAGCCACATTTTAAAAAAACCCAGCAGTGGCACTGATGTAATGTGTTGTGTATAAACACACGCACGGTTTCTTGCTGCTTTTAACTGTGTACGTCTTGTTCTCTTCAGGTCCTCATACAAAGGTTGTCCGTCGGATATTTACCAATAGTCGCGAGCGGTGGAGGCAGCAGAATGTCAACGGGGCTTTTGCAGAGCTTCGCAAGCTCATTCCCACTCACCCACCCGACAAGAAGCTCAGCAAAAATGAAATTTTGCGCCTGGCTATGAAATATATCAATTTCTTGGCCAAGCTACTCAATGACCAGGAAGAAGAAGGGAATCAGAGGGGGAAAGTCAACAAAGATGCTGGCATAGTGCAAGAAAACCTTCTGCAGGACATGTTGTCCCCAAATTCAAGCTGTGGAAGCTCATTAGATGGAGCTGGAAGCCCAGACAGTTTCACAGAGGAGAATGAGACACTAGATCCCAAGCACACAAGAGCTCTCCACCATTCTCTTCTTCCTATTGAAAGCAATGCACAGCGATGATGAACCTACAAGAAGGCATAGACATGCCCGCGAGATAACCTGGCATTTGGAGTTGATGCATGTCATTCCCCTCCTCCTCGTCCCCTAAAGGAAGAAATGGGCGCTACTCGAGTTTTCTGTTCAACCTGGACAGGTGGAAAGGGACAAAGGTGAACAGCAGAGTCAAAAAGAATAATTGGATTAAATCAAACACATCATCATTTCTTTGGCCATTGATGAAGCATATGCCTGGAAAGATTGTTTTGCTATTGGTATGGTTATTATTATTATTTTTTGGCAAAGTTTTAACACTGAGGGGCTGCAATGTACAGGCTGCTCTTGTTTCCTGGGCAGAAGGTTACAAAAGATTGAACTTGTTCTGCCTGTGTGCAGCTCGCCCATTCACCTGCATCATGTTGCCCTGCTTCTCTTCTAGCACCCACGCCCAAGCCTCTTCCATCATGTGTGCCCACTCCTGGCAAATGGAAGCCCTTAAAAATCCTGTATGCTGTGCGACTGTTGCTCTCCAGATTACTTTGAGGGAATTTATGCAATCTGTCCTCTGCCTTTTCTTAAGAGCTTTGCCTTTTTTTTTTTTAAGGAAGAGAAGAAATCATAACTCCTTGTGAAGGAATGGTTGACTTCATGTGGTGGGTTTGTTTGTTTGTTTCTTATATACATCCAGCCAAGGTTTCAATCATTTGAGGTCTTCTCTCTCTCTCTGATGTGGATTTCTTTTTATTTAATTCCAACGTACAGTATCTGCTGAATTAAAAAGGTACAGCACAGGGATGTGTTTCCCAGCTTCTGACATCTCATCACAGTGATGTTTTCTTCTGACCTGGGTGAGCAACACTATTTTCTTGGACTTGTAGAGGGGGGGCGCGGGGGGGGGTTCCTGAAACTACAGTGATGAGAAATTGTGTGTGTGTGTGTGGATATCTATTTATATATAAAACCAGTACAAACAATGTTTCAGTAATGCACTTTGACTTGTTCAGAGTTACATTTGTAAATGTCACGAGCAGAGCTCAGATAAGTTACCTTTCTGGACTAAAACACCCAGGATGTCTAACTGGGTGAGTGCTAGGAGTTGTAGTCCAAAAAGGCAGTGTTACCAAGCTCTGGACCTCGGCCTCAACTCACAAGGAAATTCTCCTGCACAAGATCCATCAACATGAATTAGGAGTTGTGAAACAGCATGTCTGTGTTCATGGCAGCTGCTGCTGGTTAGCCAAGCTGGGTCCTTGCTAAGTCCCTGAGGCGAACAAGTCACCTGTGTGGTGGCAAGCATGCTCATCATGATCTTTGCAGAAGAAGCTCCTTCAGGACTATGCTCCTGGGTGCTGTTATCAGTTGCTCTATGGATTAAGAGCTCCTTTGCCTTTCATTGTGCAACTTAAACTTTTGATGATATATTTTCTATAACATGGTCCCTCCACTTTGTTCCCCCTTGGCCATTTGCCTTCTGGCAGCCATGGGATGTGGTCCATTAGGGCAAGTGGGGCCTTGCCTCTCCACATGGGGGCTAGAAAGGGTGGTAGAGGCCACCTTTTCTTCAAGCATAGCCACATAGGCCTACCTAACCAACATAGCAGATTATTTTTCAGTTCATTTGAATGTTAAAGCATCATTTCAGTGGAATGTAAGGAAACAAAGTCCAAATTTGCAGTTGACCTTGATGTATCTTCCATGGGAGAAAGACCACTCAGTTCTAATAGGGACCAACCACAGACCTGTTCAAGCTCAGAACACTTGATTCAACAAGTCATAAGCTGCCTTGGTTCCTTTTAAAGGAGAAAGATGGGATAAAAATACACAATTAAAATATAACTAACTAAAGAAACAATTATAATGTTGTTCTTCACAAGCCGATTTATTCCTCGCTGCCTCACCTAAAGCATTATTGAATACCTGGAACCATGTCAGGATTAGTCTGCGCTCATTAAAGAGTTATAGTAGTGCATGGAGGCTGCAGAATCACAACATGCTTGCAATTCTCAGGGCCACTTTAGATTAGACATTATATTTTCTGGGATGTGCACCTGAAAAATTTAAAGTGTACATATATCAAAACATAAAATATGAATGTGCAAATATGTGTACCATTCAAGTATAAATATGGGGAAGGAAACCCAAATGACTGATAACAATGCAGTAATAGGTGCTACACAAATCCACACAATTGGATAGGTTTCATTAATCAAAGTATACTTCATCAGGAATGCCCTAATGTGTTACTATTTGTGCAGAGAATTTGGAGCCCCCAAAGTACATGGAAGATGGTGCACAAGGTTTGAATCTGTGTTTACACATCCATCCTCTGAGGTCTGCAGAAGATTTTTCACATCTAAGGCATGGTTCTGAATATTTTGCGTGCATCCAGAGTGGATGGTAAAGTGGAAGATGTACAAAAGCGTGGCAATCTTTTTCTTCCTTGGTGTGGTAGCGGTAGCTTAGGTATCCAAGCATTTTGGTAAATGGTATTGGCTTGGTGCCACTTTATAGTCCTAATTAGAGCAGACCGACAAAATCAACGCAAACATTTAGTCAACATTTATGCAAGGTCTTCTTTTCCTAGATGGAGAGCTAAATGGGTTGTTGTCGTTTCCTTTGTTCTTTTGTCCCAATGAAAACTATCACATATTCATGCCCATATGTCAAAAAAGACTTTTAAAAAAATGAAGAGTTAATAATATTTTAAATATTAGTGCATGAGAAATGCAATGCAGCAGAAGGCTTGCAAGCGTAAATTTTTTTTTAAAAGTCAGTTGCCAGTTTTATATATATTTATATCAGTGATGCTGGACTGAAAGTTCTATCTTCCACCTTCACTAGTTACACTGGCAAAGAATGACAGACACTTCAGTCTTAACAACAAATGTCAGAGTTCCTAATGAGTGCCAAGATAGGTTACTGGTTTCCTCTTGAGGTACCACTTTGCCCCAGAACTTTGAAAAGTTCCTTTCTTTGGACTAAATGCTGGCGAGAGTTTTCTGGTAGCTGTAGTCAGCCAATAAGCAAGCAAAGAGCTTTTCCAAGTGGTGTGTTCCTGGGTCTGGTTGATGAGCTTTGAATTATATCAATGGAAAAACAGCACAAGTGTTCTTGTGGCACCTTAGAGACAAATAAGTTTTATTTGGCATCAGTATTTGCAGACTGCAGCTCACTGCATCAGGTGCATAGGCGTTCATAATAATTTATGCAAAATAAAATGTGTTCGTCTTTCAATTCCTTTCCTGTTTTAACTGCATGGATACCCCCTGGAAAATTTAACAAGGCGCAAACAGATCCTACAAGCCTCACTTGTGCCAGTGCTTGTCCAAACTTCCCTTGGGCAGCCAATGTCTTTTCAAAAAACAACAACCATACATTGTAAGGGCTAACTGTTAGATGCATTTAATTTATTGAGTCATCAGTGCCATATGGGGGATCCAATATGGAGTCGCATCATAAAGCGGGAGAGGGATAAAAATTTCTACATCTACCACATTAAAGAAAACAGATGGCCAGATGCAAAAGAGCTGCTGCCTGTAGAATAATTTCGTGGAAAAGGGCATTTCATCAAGTGCAGAAACAAGGAGCAGGAGTTAGGTCTGTCTATCTTTTTTAAAATATGGGCAACTTAAAGATACTGCTTTCAAAATGCACCGTCTGCAAGCCATCCTCATTCATAAACATGCGTTTAGGCATCTTTTCTAACCTGACTGGAGAAAGTACCAAACATGAACATGTCCACGAAACGTTACATTAAAATATGAAAGGTAGTCTTTAAGGTGCCACATGTTTTGCGTCTTTTGTATTGTTTTGTTTTTCTTTGATTTTTGCCTGCAGTTCTTGAAAAGACTAACACGGCTACCCTTTCTGAATCATCTACCAGACATTATCTATCATCAACTAAGGATCTTAGCTGCCTGTTTTTATTCCATCTTCCTCATCAAGTATTTCTCCTAGAAACCAAGTGTGGGATCACAAGTGATAACATTCTGCCTAGAGTTTAACAGCCTGCTCTCTTATTTTTCTAATATAGCCATCCCACAATAAACCGTACAAATATATTATTTTCACTAATGAAAATAGAGTGGTGCCAATACTTTCCAGTGATTTCCTGAATAAAAATAGACTGCTTTTGTTCAAGGCATTGAATGAACTACTGGATACTTAAGTGGCTGAGATATCTGGTTGCAGAGCCAGGAGATGGGGTTTGATTTCCCCACTGACAGGCGCTGGGCTTCACGATCCATCCCTTTCAGCTTCGCTGGTCTAAGGTCTGATATTAACTCATATCCATCCTTGATAGCAGCAGCCAAGTTGTGCCCCTTGGCTTCTGACTCTGAGCACCCCTTGCCATTCACTGTGCTGGCTAAGGCCAATTGGACTTGCTGTCCAGTGATGTCTGGAAGGCATCTGCCCTCCTTTGCTCTACCCAACTATACAATCTCTCATGTGGTGTATGTCAATGCTGTTGTGGGGAAGAATTGATAGACTGATCTTATAATCCCACGCTCCATGTAATGTCTTCTCTTTTGAGGGAGGTGGTACAACATTTGGTTATTTTGTGCTTATTTAAAATTTAACTTTGCATCCCAGATCAGTGGTCCCCATTTTGTAAACCCTCCCATGTGTTGTATTACAGATCTCATCACCCCTGGCCAACATGGCTGACACATTTGGAAGCACCAGGTTGGGGAAGACAGTTCAAGAAGGGAAAATCAGAAGGGGGGGGGACACCTAATCTCCTGATTCTCATTAAGGCTGGTTGATATAAACAGCAAACGTCTTCCATTTGTTTGGTGGTACTGGCTGAAAGCAGTCACTCTCGGGGGAAATGTGAAGAAAAGCTGTTCAAGAATTTAATATTAAGTTGTCCTGGTAGTGCAGCTAGAACATATTTAGATTCTGTACTTAATGGTCTAGTGGTAATTGCTTTTGAGGATGCTGTATGAGGCATCTCCCTGATCATTAGGACCACATTAGGATCACTAGGACACGGGGCAATGGTTTCAAACAACAGGAAAAGATATTCCATTTGAACATTAGGAAGAACTTCATGATGGTTAGAGCTGTTCGGCAGTGGAATATGCTGCCACAGAGGGTGGTGGCATCTCCTTTGGAGGTTTTTAAGCAGAGGCTGGATGGCTATATGTTGGAAGTCCTGTGATGGGGGTTCGTGCATGGCAGGGGGTTGGACTGGATGGCCCTTGAGATCTTTTCCAACTCTTTGATTCTATGATTCTATGATTCATTATGCTGAACAGGGCCATGGACACTTCTTCCCCCAGCTAATATTCTTCTACTACAACAAAGGGTGGTTTCCGGTTAAAAATGTAGACGGTGGTGGTGGTGGTGGTGGTGGTGGGAGAGACCTCAGAGTCCAAAAATAATTGAAAGTGTAGCCCACATCAAAAGTGTTACCTATGAATGTTGTGAAGTGTGTGTCTGTGGGGGGGGGGGCTGTGGGGGAGAGTTCCCAGAGAGTGCCAGGCAGCCCAGAACTTGCAGGGACTGGGGGAGACATAATTATCCCCAGGAATCTCAGCTGGCACAGTCAATAGCTGCAGATCCTGGATTTGTAATTATTCTAAAAGAAAATGCAAGTGCTGCCTATTTGGATAGACACTGCAATAGGCCTCGTGTACGTCCCTTGGTCTCCCCCTGCAGTTTGTTCCATGTCATGCATTGTGGCCGGGTTATCGGTGTAATGGTGGTTGAGGGAGGTGGCCTGGGTGTACGTGTGCATGATCTCTAAGGATCAATATGTCTTGGAAGATGGGGAGAATAAATTTTATAATTTTGACAGTTCTACATGCCCCTCAATATGCACCCACTTTTAATCCATATAGTGAAAAAAATGGTACAACTCATATCCTTTTCCAGAACCACAGTCTCTTTGTAGTCTCCCAGTCCAAGTATCTCTGGGTTCTGTTAATGTGTACTTAAAACTGTGATTTGGATGGTACATCTTTACTTTCCTAGTCCTCCCTTCTTGCTTGCTCTGTGTCTCGGTGGATAGAACACCCTCAACAAATGTTAAGTTCTGCAGAAGCGGCATTTTTGTTCAGTGTTGTACTGTGTGATGGATGATTATTTTAGGGGGGGGGGTCCTTTTTCTGCATTTTACAGCAGAAGTCAAGTAACCAGAACTGGTACCTTTTTATTATTCTGATCTTTGTAAAGCCCACAAGGTGATGTTCTATTTAGAAAACACATTTGTTGTAATGTGTATGTACATATAAATAAATATATAATGACTATATTGAGGATATTTCTAAATAAAGGTTTACAAATCAACGTGGTCTCTTCTCATGCCTTCTCTCGCCAAATTTGACTGTACTTTCCACGTAAACTGGATTCACCCAAGAAGAAAAAGCTACATCTGCCAAGGAGGTGAAACACATCAATTGTTTGTTTCTGATGCAGTGACCCCCCCCCCCCCGCCTATCGTGGGGGTTAGGGACCCAACCCGACCCACGATAATTGAAAATCTGTGATAGACAGATGCAGATGTAGGCCAGGCCGGGCCTGGGGGTGGCTAACAGGGGGCTCTTGTACTTACCCCCAGCCTGGTGCTGCCCCGAACGGGCCTGCAAGGCCTTCCCATGGCTTCTGGAGGCACCAAAAGGGCCTCCTTGCGAACTGGAAAGGCCTTAGAAAGGCCCTCAGAGGCCTCAGAAATGATTTTCGGTGACCTGAAAGTCACTTTTGGTTCGCAGGGAGGCCCTTTTGTGGCCTCCAGAAGGCCCAGGTTGGCCCTTGCATGCCCATTCGGGGCAGCCCCAGGCCTGGGGTAAGCATGGGAGTCCTGAAACAGGCCTTTGCCCCTTACCCCAGGGGGACTTTTTTCATATACTGTGGTCCCGTGATATAGCGGGACCTCAATATATGAGCCACGAAAGGGTGGGGGACCACTGTATTTATATCCAAGCTTTCTTCCAGTGAACTCAGTGTGGGATGCATGGTTTTTGTCCACTTCATGTCATCCTCACAGCAAGTCTTTGAGGGAGGGAGAAGCCGGAAGCACATGACTGGCTCAGTGCCAGACAATGTGTTTCAATGATAATGGGAGGTCTGAACCCACATTTTTTGACTCCTAGATGAATACTGTGGATATCCAGTGTGGTATAGAGGGTAGAGTAATGGAACAGAACTCAGGAGACCTCAACCTTAATCCCCGTTTGGCCACAGAAACCCACTGGGGGAGTGGAGCTGGTAAAACTACTCCTTAAATATTAAATATTTAAGCCCTGTTAGAATCATTAGAAGTCGGTTTTAACTTAACAGTATATAACAAAATGTAATTTGAATACCGTAACTAGTTTACTACCCTGGCTTTCTTAAGCATAGTGGTAGAGATATCAAAGCCTTCAGTTTGATTTGAGAGACTCTCGAGGCTTAACCCAAGATATTTTGCTGTATAAGAAGAAAATGCATATTCATTTTCCTCACACAGAAGCCAAGTGTACTGGCCTGGCCAGGAAAGCCTCTTCAATACTAACAGCTGGCTGGTGGTTCTCACCATGCAGCTTAGTTTAGCGACTAAAGGCAAGCTCCTCGCTTGCTCTCTGTGTATATGAACAATAGGGGGAGGAACTTAAAAATAACAACCCCTG
Source organism: Phrynocephalus versicolor (assembly GCA_023846285.1). Classification (NCBI taxonomy): domain Eukaryota; kingdom Metazoa; phylum Chordata; class Lepidosauria; order Squamata; family Agamidae; genus Phrynocephalus; species Phrynocephalus versicolor. Next base: position 47,648,938 of record JAHTLZ010000129.1, read on the forward strand.
GGGCAGTTGGTTGGGTTGACCCCATAGGTCCTAGAACAGTCACAAACAACCTTTTCAAGGGCACAGCCACAAACACAATATGAAAGAAATATAGGGTGAATGAGTATTGTGTAAGTTGCATGGCACACTTTATAAAGTGGTGTGTGAACAATTGTTTCCAGTCTGTGGCCCTTTAAAATGTGCCAGGGCCCCTCAGAAGACCACATCCCCCCCACCCCCCGTTGAGACAAATCCTTGCTCTTAAGAATCTTTTCTAGTTCCTACACAAATACTCGTTACATCCTGCCTGCGCTGCTTGGATGAATCATCTGATGCAAGTAGGGACATCAGTTGGCACATGATCCTACCCATGATTCAAGTATGTTATTGGGCCTTTGGTTGTAAAATAAAATTGATTGATTGATTGATTCAGGTACAATGACGCTTCATCTTTGGCAGGCATGTCCTTTCCAAAGGCATCCTTTGGAAAGGACACATCTGACCCACTGCTCCACTCTTAACCTAACATGAACTGTTTGCCCTTAAAAGTCAATGTAGCCAAATGGCTGTATTATGCCTTGTGCGCCATGAGCCCCATGGCGCAGTGGTGAAATGCCTGTACTGCAGCTAAAACGGTGCTTATGACCTGGGGTTCAAATCCAGGGAGCAGGCTCATGGTTGACTCCGCCTTCCATCCTTCCGAGGTTGGTAAAATGAGTACCCAGCTTGCTGGGGGGGAGGCAATGTGTAGCCTGCCTACTGTAATTAACTGTAAAACTGCCCAGAGACTCCTTGAAGTGGTATGGGGTGGTATATAAGCAGAACACTTTGCTTTGAAGCAATGCAATCCCAGGAATGAAAAAGGAGTCTTTCTGTGCCCCTCATAGTCAGCCACATAGTGCTGTCAGAACTACAATCAGGCTCAGGGGACCCGTTATGTTGTGCAGCCTTGTATGCCCTTTGTTAGGCATGAGGCACTATAATGTTGTATCTGTGTTTAGATCTTTGTTGTATTTAAAATACTGTACATTTGTAAGTGTCATTCATCAAGCTATAGACAGAAGTCTCAGTCTCTTAAATAATGGCTCCAAGCATACATTCAACACGCCGAACTCAAAGGGACTCAGTTCTGGTCTCTAGACATATGCAAGGTCATTGCATGGAAAATTTCTGACTGTCCAAATGGATTTTCTGACTTGATGAGCCAAGTTTGGAGCATAATGGTTTCAATTTGGATCACTTATTGAAAGTGAAGCATGAAGGACAGATTCCTGTTTCATCATATTGGCCGGAGTCCTCTTGTTCAGTTATGCCCATGGAATACAAAATGTATAACTCACACTGGCTTCTTGCAAGCAATTAATACCACCTCACTTGGCTTTTTAGGCATGTTCCTACCCACCCAGCCCTCATAGTTCAGGCAGAGAAGCTTTAGTTAACTGTAAGAAATTGCTGTGATGTATGTTTCTTGCTTTCCACAATAGGATTTTGGTCATTTACACTGATGTTGCTTAGTTGGCCTACCTTTCCTTAGCAAACTGCTGCAAATTAAGAAGTCAGCACACACATTTGCTTTCACAAGAGCCAACTTCTTAACTTGCAACAATTTACCACTTAAATTTAAATCAACAGTTACATTGGTTGGTGGATCCTGACACACCACTTAGGGTGTGATGAGTATATTTCCCAATGAGATATCTCCCCTAGCCTGATACTCTCCATATGTTTTGAAGTTCAACTGCCGAAATTCACCCTCCACTATATGGCTATGCTGGTTGGGCATAATGGGAATTGCAATCCAACAGATCTGGAAGGTAGCAGGTGGTGGTAGTAGTAATAGAGGTGATGGTGAGGTTAAATCTGAGCATGACAAGCTTGCTGCGAGTTGTTCTTTTCTGCCCAAGGTGGTCAAATTAATGTGTGACTGAGATCAGTTCACACAATTATTAAGGATTTATATGGATTATCTAGACCAGAACAATCTATAGTCCTCCAACTATTTTTTTTTTTGCCTACATCTCCCAGCACCAATAGTCCACATAGCCAATAGTTATGAGTAATGGGAGATGCACTCCAGCAATACTGTATGTGGAGGGCAAGAGGTTAGTACAGTGTTGGCGAACCTATGGCACAGGTGCCAAAGGTGGCACTCAGAGCCCTTTCTGTGGGCACCCAACATCACCCCTTCACCACTGCCTGTATTCAGTTTAAATTGCTGTTTTGGCACTTTGTGAACAATTAGTGGGTTTTGAATCGCAGTTTGGGCACTCGGTCTCTAAAATATTCGCCATCACTGGGTTAGTATAGTACAGGAGGTGGATTGTTGGACTAGAATACAGGAGAGTTCAAATCCCTGTCTGGCTGTGAAATTCACTGGGTGACTTTGGGCCAGTCATTCTCTTTCAGCTTAATCTACTTAGCATGGTTGTGGTTAGGATAAAATGATGTGTGAAAGAGTCCCACATTCTGATGTGAGTGTATTGGAGCAATGGTAAGATAACAAGCTACTCGGCTGTCATTTCCACCCATTTCAGTCTGACTTGGAACCAGATTTCATGATTCCCCCATAAAGGCAAAGAACCCAGGAGAACAAGATAAGTGATTTCTACTTCTGAAAAGCTAATTTTGTGTCCCGTTCATCCTGGGCTCAACCTGGAATCATACCTTTTGCACTTTAAAACTGAGAGCACATGGAGAAGAAATGGTATTGACCAGCACTCATATTAGCAAAGATAATGAGTAGGTGAGGTAGAGAAAAGGCTGAAGCCCAACGTGAGGCTACTTCAAGATCTAGGGAAGCCAGGTCTCACTGCAGAAAGGCTGTCCTCCTTCAACTGTGTTAACATGTGGATTTTTCTCTCCCTTCTCCTTGACTGATTTTATTTATTTATTTATTTATTTATATACTGCTCCATCTAGCTACATGGCTACTCTGGGCAGTTTACAAGCTGAACATAAATCAAACCATAAGCAGTAAAATACAATATAACAAATAAACACAAGTATATAAATAAAAACACTACAACTAGTAAATAATATCTAGGGTTTTCAAGTGAAATGTCTCTATCTAGATCAAATTGCCCTTCCTTTCTGAATTAGGTGTGGCAAAAATAATCTATTCTTGGTTTTTCTGACCTGGAGATTAAAGAAATGAAGCATTTTTTAAAAGCAAAGAGGAAAACCTCCCTCCTTCCCTCCCTCCTTCTTTCCTTCCTAAAACACGTAATATTGCCCTGATACAAAACAGAAAGACTAAGGATACTCTTGACAGTGTCACTTTCCCTTATCTGTTTCATTAATTTTACATTCTATATCAACATCTATTCAATTAAATGTCCTGGCTTTAGTCATTGCCAATCAAAACGCTGGGCAGCACTTCATCTCTTGCTCATTAGTATACAGAAAACGCAATGGGAACAAACTGGTGAGAGCTTTCCGAATGTCCTTAACACATCCCTCTTGCCATATGGTGGAGAGAAACCTGCCAGTTATCTCCCTTGTTTTGCTTTTTTTCTCACAGCGGGACAAAAGCGGTAGGCAGACCAGCAGCCTCTGGGGAGCAGAGAGGAGGCAGAATCTAGACTATGAAGGAAAGGCCATTTTAAATTATTAGTGAAGGAAGATGTTCAAGGTCTGTCTTCTGTTTATCAGCAGAGCTCAGCTCTCAGAAAGCTCCTGAACAGGACGGGATTCTCCTCACTAAGCATTAAAAACAACCAAAACAAATACCCCTAAGATCTGGTTTCCTTTGTAGTTTCTGACCTGTTCTGCTACATAAACTCTCTATCATAATTGGTACATCTGCATCTCCAAACCTGCAAGGTAAGATTCACACAAAAAGCAGAGGCAACCCCATGACCACTGTTCACGTCTTATAAATAATGAGTCTCTCTCTCTCTCTCTCTCTCTCTCACACACACACACACACACACACACACACACACACACACACACACACCTTAAAACCAGGTCAGCATGTTTGCCAAACATTCCAGTGAAGAAAACAAAAGAGTGAAATCAGCTCCTATCTCCAATTTGGTCTATTTATTAAAGAACCAACATGAAATTAGAAGTTTCAGAGAAGGCAGCCATGTTAGTCTTTTCAAAAATTTCATCTGGTATGAAATGTATATCCCATCTCATATTTTATTTCACACCTCATTTTGCTGCTGTATGTCTGAAGAAGTGCACATGTGCACAAAACGTTACATTAAAATATGAAAGTTAGTCTTTTCACGGTTGTGTCTTTTGTTTTATTTTGTTTTGTTTTTCTTTGATTTTTGCCTGAAAAAACATGAAATTAGTTAACTAATCTGTGCTCAAAAGAGTAACCCAGCATGATGTAATTGAATGCTAGCCCTTGGCCAGTCAGATGAAGCCAAAATAAACCCTTGGGTGCCAGATGGCTCCTAGTGGGGAAGTTTAGGCTGACCACAAGTTCTTGGAAGTCATAGGGATGCTTCCTGTGTCTGCCTTGTCAACTTAAAGTTGAGATGTATGGCAGTGTCGAAGGAGAAAAGTCAGCCAGGAATAAAGGTTCTATCTGAGTAGCAGTGTTTTGCTATGTTCTTTGTTAACCAACATGTCCTTGCTGGGTGGTAAATAAGAGAGGCACCCCCACCCCTGGCCTCTACATGATGTACCTAACACTGCAGTCTTGAGCCCTTATCTGCCTTGGGAGAGCAGTATGGTTGGAACTAGAGATGGGCACGGAACGAACATTTTTTCGTTTCCGTTATTCATCAGTCATTCCGTTACGTAACGGAATGACAAACGAAAATTGTGATGAAAATGCAACGAAATGAAGAGAACCACGAAAATTGTGGTTGTTACGTTTCGTTTCCGTTAATGGCGACACACAATGAAATGAGCTGTTTTAAATGTTAAAAAACGCCCTGGACATCCGTAAAAACGCAGCGATAATGTGATAATTATTTGAAATTATTACCTACCAGGGGGTTGAGGTCCTTAAAACATTTGTTTTTGTCTTCTCCCATCGCAATGTATTTTTCTTTTCCCTTTAAAATGGATGTTGCCACCAGCCACAAAATGGAGGCAAGCCATGTGATGGGATCATGTTCAACCAATAGCATGCCCAGGTTGCAGACTGGGTGGGCAGGTCTGGCAGCCACAGAGGGCATAAAAAGCTCTGGCAGCCCCCGTCCTCCTTGCAGTCTCTGGTGGGAGTTAGGGTGGGATTGCTGTCTCTGCGACTCTAGCTTCAGCCCTGCAGCCTCCCTGTGTGCATGTGTGCTGCCTACCTCTCAGTGAGTACCCTCCCTTGCCCCGCAGTGCAGTCATTCTGCGGCTGCCTTGCACCCTGGGCAACGCCCGCCGCTGCCTTTGCAGCCTCCCTGCGTACCAAGTCTATACTTTGTCTCTGCCAGCATCCATTTTTTTTAGTGTTTTCCCTCTGGTCTGGGGTGTTGGGGGATGCCTGCGCACGGAAATGCTTTAAAAATCGCGCAAAAAGCGGGTAGAAATGACAAACAAAAAAACGAAAAACGGTAACAAATTTTTTCCAAAAATTCGTGACAAATGGAAACGAACCGAAACAGACCTCTCAACGACAAACGAAAAACCGAAACACCATTTTTTGTTTCGTGCCCATCTCTAGTTGGAACAAAGTAGTTTCTCATCCCAAGCACACCCTTGATTGAGGGTCACACAGCCATAAAGCCTAGGGTCTGACCAGTGTGAAAAACTGTGCTGACTCTCATATTTGCACAATGAATTCCAAAGTTTGTATATATTTTCCCCCTGCCTTGTGTTATTTAAGCAAGGTAAAATAGATACCAGAGCCTTATGAGCCTGGAAAAGTGGCCATCCTACAGAGCACAGGATTGAGTCACAGAGTCCATGTTATCCACCGCACTCATCTCTGTTCTATCTCCATCTACAACACATGGCTCAGTCTGTTCTGTTCTTCACCTCTCCACACACCTTTCTCTTAAATATATTCTTTCATGTGCCAGCTTTAGCAAAAAGATCAAGCTTTCCAGATCCCCAAATGTAACCAACAGAATGTGGACACCAATCCTCACCCTCACTTTCGACAAATCTCCTAACACTTTGAACTTGGAGGAGACCTCTGACATTGCACTGTCTCGTTCTTTTGCAGGGCAGTCTGCTGTTGGAGGTTGGTGAGATCCTGGAAGAGCTGACATTTCCACAGCTCCCCAGGGTTGCCTACTGTTAGTCCACACAGGGCTTCAATTATCAGCGTGTTTAACACGGCAGGGGAGTCTCTGTAAAGGGACAGGCATGCTATTTCCCAATGGAAAAGGGGAGAGAGTGAGCAGCTAGCCTATGATTTTCTAATTAGTAAATCTATTCAGCCCTGGAGGCTTACACTTCCCTGCATTCTCAGGCTACCCTGCTTGCTTGTTTGCAGCTTCACTTGAGACCCTCACTAAATCTCACGCCCCTCCTTGCTTCCATTAATTGTTGCTTCTCACACTCTCGGGACTGAACATGAACCTGGCTCCCCAACAATGAAAACCTCCTTTGTTTCACATAGGTAATGGTTCCCTTAGCAGAACGGTGTCCTTATCAAGCACACGGATACTTGGAGTCCTTGGCACTACTGCGAAACCTAGCCCTGCGTTCTGACTGGATCCATCTTGCCAGGAGCTCCATGAAGGCATCAGTGCACACACAGCTTCCGCGTAGCTTCCTTCACTGTCCCAGCAGCTGCTCACTTGGCCCTTGGCCAGCAGCAAAATGACTAGCAAAGCAGTCCTCTCTTCCCTGCGATTCCTTTCCTTTCTCCCATTTCCCCTTCCTTCCTTCTTTTTCCTCAAAGAAAGAAAATGAAGAAAATGAAGTCAGTCAGCCTGATTGCAGTGGTGCTTTCACTTGGGAAGGCAGGCCAAACCCCACGCCAGTGTCATGGTAATATACCACTATGCAGATGCAGGGTGGTAAATGAAGAGTTTTCTTAACAGACTCCAAAAGAGAAAAGGAAATCTGTTGATCAGATCATACTGGGGTTTGGAGTGCACTTGTAAGGAAGCAATGGAGATGGTTGGATGGAATCTGGAGGTGATGAGATGCTTGCCACTTGTTTCTGAGGGGTTGTCCCACCCACCCCTCTTCATTTTGGAAGCCACTTGGATGCAATACTTCCACAATCAGTTCTGAGGAATGTCCACAAAGCTTCTCAGTCATCCTGGTGAGCTTATCTGGAAGTTAAGCCATGGTAACCGGACTTCTTTTCTTGAGAGATCAAAATGCTACATTACTCATCCAAGTCGCTTCACCAGTCTGAGGAAAGTTGATGTGAGGTCTCCAATTTATAGTTCACCTTGGTTTCATGCCACCCTGGTCTGAATAGTTACTTAGCGAGTGTTAGGAAGGGCTGCATAGGTAGGATGTTGACACACCCCAGGCCATTGTACCCACATCTAATGAGCCTATTCAAGCCACTGTCCACATAACAAGCCTATTCAGACCAGGGCAGGATGTTTTGGAGATTTTATTTATTTATTTATTTATTTATTTATTTATTTATTTATTTATTT
>JAHTLZ010000129.1:47656449-47692695 GCA_023846285.1 Phrynocephalus versicolor
TTTATTTATTTATTTATTTATTTATTTATTTATTTATTTATTTATTTATTTTAGAATTTTTTCCCCGCCTTTCTCCTTGGAAAAAGGATCCAAGGCGGCTTACAGAATGAGGGATAATATACAGTCCAGTACAATTAAGACATGTTCAAGTACCGAGAACAAGGAATTGACGGACATCTTACAGCATTAATAGACAACATGACATTAAAGCCTCAAGAGAACGTGAGCAGTTAAAGGGGAGTAAAGTTCCATGTAAAGTTATGAGTGATGGAAACTAACATTGAAAACATAGTGTCAATGTAAACCCATAAGGTTATAAGTTGTTATAAACACAAAGCCTATGTGATCCTGTAGATTCATATAAAAGACACATAATAGGTAGGCCATCATTCAGGGAAAGCTTGCCTGAAGAGAAAGGTCTTTGCCTGTTTCTGGAAAGACAACAGAGATGAGGCAGTCCTGGCCTCTATTGGTAGGGAGTTCCAGAGTCTGGGCGCAGCAGCTGAGAAGGTGCTTTCATGGGTTCCCACAAGATGTACCTGTGAGGGTGGCGGGATGGAGAGAAGGGCTTATCCTGATGACCTTAACACCCAAGTCGGTTCATACTATGAGATTCGATCTTTGAGGTAGCAGGGGCCTTTTTGGCAGCTGCCCCCAGGCTATGGAATGCCCCCTGCCCATTGAAATCTGCCTGGCGCCGATGTTGATGACATTTCAAAGCCAGACAAAAACCTTCCTGTTTCCAAAGTTTTTTAATGGACATAACATAGATTGTGGGTCCTGATGGCAGGCCGTACCGTTCTTTGTAGGTCAAGGTCAGCATGTTGAATTGTGCCCGATAGCTGATTGGTTCATGGGTTCACCGTAGGTTGTAACTAATTAGATGGCACAACAACAAAAGTGGTAAAACCATGATCTTAGTAAAATAAGATTATAATGTCCCAGTATCATGGAGCTCCATTGACATCTGTTCTGTCTCATCATTCATCCATCTATTTAACATTTAGCTGCCTTGGGTCCTTTCAGGGAGAAAGGTGAGGTAGAAATATTTAAAATAAAAAAATTGTCAAGATGACTTTATGGGAAGTTTGCAGTCCCCCTAAAGTACAGGGTCCACAGCTTGGGAGTGATCCTTGACCCTGGTCTAACTCTGGAAGCCCAGGTGGACTCGGTGGCCAGGGGTGCCTTTCTCCAGCTGCGGAAAATATACCAGCTGCAGCCCTACCTGGATAAGTGCAGCCTCATGACAGTTACGCATGCACTGGTAACATCCCGTGTTGATTACTGCAATGTGCTTTACGTGGGGCAGCCTTCGATGATGGTCTGGTGATTGCAACTGGTTCAGAATCACGTGGCGCAGCTGGTGAGTGGTGGGGCTGCCAGGGACCGTATCATGCCAATTCTGTATAAACTTGGTTACCAGTTGTTGCCCGAACCCAATTCAAAGTGCTTGTTTTGACATATAAAGCCCTAAATGGCTTAGGACCTAGATACCTGAAGGACTGCCTCCTTCCATATGAACCTACCCGGCAATTAAGATCTAGCCGGGCTGGGGGGTGGGGGCTCCTGAAAGAGCCATCCCTCAAGGAGGTGAAAGGGATGGCTTGTAGGAATAGGGCCTTTTCGGCGGCTGCCCCCAGGCTATGAAACACCCCCCCCAATGAAATCTGCCTGGCGCCGATGTTGATGACTAGAGATGGGCACGACTTAGCGGTATTTCCGTTTCCGTTTCCGTTACTCGTTTCCGTTACTCTACGGAAACGGAAACGGGAATTACTCCGCCAGACTTCGAGCTCGAACCGACGAACGAACAATTTGGTCTGATTTGTCGTGCTCGTTACTTGCATCGCGCGATCGCGCGCGATGCCAAGCGGCACAGAAAAAAAAAGTTTTTAAAAGTTAAAAAGCCCGGTTCCCGGCCAAAAAGCAGGCGGAAAAATGCCTGCCGTGCCTCAGGGCACCTACCAGAGGGGTGGTTTCTGGAGGTCCCCGCCCGGCCTCCCCCCCTCCTCCGTCCTGGGATGCTCTGGTGTGGTGGTGGGACTCGCCCGCCGCAAAAAGCCCAGTCTCGCCGCCGGCCGCCAAAGCGCAACCAAGCGGCACGGGCGGCACAGGAAAAAACTTTTTTAAACTCTCCCCCGGGTCTCCCCCCCACCCATTCCCGGGCCAAAAAGCAGGCGGAAAATGCCCGCTTGACTAAGGGCAGTAGGGCACTCACTCAGTCAGTAGGGCACCTACCGGAGGGGGGGTTTCTGGTCTGGAGGGGGGTGTCCCGGCTTCCCCCGTCCTGGGCAGCCGGACTCGAGTCGCCTCGTCGCCATGCCATGCGGTGCGGGCGGGGGATCGAAAATGGGGCGGCGAATGCAATATTGTTTTTGAAATCGTGGTCCAAAAACACACAAGCACAACAGAAACACGTGGAAATGTATGAAGTACTGCCAGATTTTTCACAGTAGCGCAGTGTTTTTTTTCTTGCAAGTTTGCAACAAAATGTCTCTCCTCTCCTCCTGTGTCCTCCATTGATTTTATTTTATTTTATTTTATTTTACACCTGCGCAGTGTGCAATGATGGGCTGGCCCAGTGGCCTGGCCAGCCATGTGGGAGGGGACGACCATGCAAATTTTTGGAGCCATCTCACCAATCGCATGGCCACTTGGCCACGGAGACTTCTGGGATGTGCCAAAAAGCCCCCTAAAACTTGCCCTAGCCCCCTAACCCGCTAACCCTAATCCTTGACTCCTTACCCATATGTCACAGACTGTCTTCTTAGTGGGTCAGAGAGGCACCCAGAGGTGCAACCCAATAGCCCACCATAACCTTACCCGTCATTAGCCTAACCCTAGCCCTAACCCTAATCCACCTTAGCCCATAGCCAGATCGACTTGCATTGCACTACACACGCAAGTACGATTCCCTTCTGTGGGATGTGATGGCAGGTGCGACCCACTCGGATCAGGTGCTTGAGCAGGTGCAGTGGCACCGCCTGGCCTGGCGACACGCAGGTCTCGCTCTGCCTGCAAATTGCATGCATAACCATATGGTTGTGCATGCCATTTTGCAGCAGCAGCAGGTGAGGATGGGAGACCCCCATGTTGAGGGGTCTCTTGGAGCCTGCTGCTGCTGTCCCTTCCTTTATAGCGGGCCAGCGGAGGCACCCACCCCACAGAGGTGCCTCCAGGAGCCCGCTACCCCCCCAAAACCAGTATAACGATAACGAAAAAAACGAAAAACGAAACGACTAATTTTTTCCGATTTTTCGCGAAAACGGAAACGAAACGACTCGGACCCTAGCCGAAAAAGAAAACGAAAACGAAGTTTTTTTCCTGAGTCGTGCCCATCTCTATTGATGACATTTTGACGCCAGACAAAAACCTTCCTGTTTCCGAAGTTTTTTAACTGACATAACATAGATTGTGGGTCCTGATGGCAATTTTAGTGTTTTGTATTTAAATGTATTTATTGTTTTTAAGTGTTCTTTGACATTCTAATGTTTTAATTGTTTTAACTGTTCATTTTTAATTGTAGACCGCCCAGAGACTTTTGGGTAGTGGGTGGCATAAAAGTTGTATAAATAAATAAAGACATAATAAATATACAGATCCTTTTCTTTCTTGCCTTATAAAAGTTGTCAGATGGGGGAGCTGTCTGAGCAGGTAAAATATATACTGTTCATGCCTGTACAGTATATATTGTGTACTCCCATAGGATTTGCTCTGTTCCACCAGTTACTGGTTTAATATCCACACCAGGATGATTCAAGTGTAGCCTGGGACTGTGTGAAGATCTCCTGGAACTTATATATAGTGCAGGAGACGAGTTTCAGCCCATAGGAACCTCCAGGGAATGCAGCAGCTCTGAAAATTAGGCAAAGTCTCCAAAATTAAAAGTGCATGCTGGTGGAACTCAATTTACAGTTTCATTTTTGCAGGTTTGGATTTCATGAAGGGTTGGTAGCCTTTTTATTGGAAAGCTACTACTGCTAAAAACTTGCTGGAGCAGAACATGACATTTGGTGCATTTTTAAAAAAGGGTCATATTTTCTCTCTCCCCCCCCCCCATTTTGACAGTTGCCTATTTTGCTGCAAGTGAGGCACCTGTGGAGAGCAGCACAGTGCTATAAAGTGATGTGTTGTGAATTCTGAGATAGCAACCCCTTCTGTGATTTATTTCCATCATTATTCAAAGAAGCTCTCAATATTTATGATTGGTATTGTCAGTGGCCTCAATGGAAGGCGGGGGGGGGGGGGCAGAAGCTCCATTCAGATAGAACAGAAGTGCTCAGTGACCCACAGGGTAGATGGAAGAAGCTCTTCCCCATGTGCTTATTCATCAGGGATCAGGGGGAAAAATAGAATTGATTTGATGCTCTTTCTTCAACACATTCTGGCAATGGATTTTCCCTAAATTTTTGAGTGGATGGGAATAACTATTGTGGCAAAACCAACAAGGTAAATGTTGGCATCCTAAAAACTAGCACAGATTCTGGGAATAGAAGCTCCCAGATGCCTCCTATGAAGTGAGCTACCCTCTACAAAAAGTCTAAGCACTTCTGATCTCGCCTGATTTCCGAAGCTAAGCAGGGTCGGCCCTGGTTAGTACTTGGATGGGAGACCACCAGGGAATACCAGGTGCTGTAGGTGCCTGGAGTAGGAACTGGCAAAGCACTCCAGTATTCCTGCCAAGAAAACTCCATGGACATGGGGCCACGAAGAGTCGGTCATGACTGTAACGACGCAACACAAACACAAGATACCACAAAGCTGTTTGTTGACCTACTGCTCCACCATATTTGTGCAGCTTTTCTGCTCTACCACAGGGTGACACCACTGAACAACAACAAAATAAAAAAACTAAACCCCTTCGTTTTCTTCAATTTGATGCACAGACAGAGTCCTGCATGACAAACCTACTGTACAGTATTTCAGTTTGACAAAAGTAAATGTGTGTGTGTGAAAATGCAGGGTAACATCGAAGACTTTTTGGCTCAACAGATATGGCCAGTTATGAAATGGGTTCATGCCTGCTTTCAGAACTGTAAGGAAAAAACAACAACAAAATCCTTTGATTTGTGTGTTGTTAGGACAGACACTGGATTCCCATTGTGGTGTAGTGGACAAAGTGACAGACTAGGACTCTGGAGAATAAGGTTCCAATCTTCACATGGCTATGGAAGCTGGGAGTGGAAATGGTACTACCACTCCACAAACATCTCACTTACCTTGAAAGCCCTATTAGGATCACTGCAAGTCAGTTCAGACTTGACTGGACACCACACCTAGCAGTTCGAAAGCATGTACATTCAAGTAGATAAATAGGTAACACCATAAAAAGCGGGAAGTTAAAACAGTGTTTCCTTGCAGCCATGCTGGCCACATGGCCATGGACTTGCACAACACTGGTTCTTTGGCTTGAATATGGAGATGGTATTGGACACAACTAGCATGTATGCGTGAGAGGGACCTTTACCTTTTCAAGTCATTTCAGACTTGAATGGACACCACACAGGAGCGACCCGCGTGGATACTCATTGAAGAGACACCCAATAAAATGAGTACGGTATGCATGAGGCAAGGAGCCATTTCGGCACTGGAAGCCTTCTGCTATGTGCTGTTCATAATATCTATCTCAGATGCTGTAAAACAGGAGAGTGAGGGCGCTGTTGCCTTTGCGTCAGGCTTAGAGGAACCCCATGAGCACCTGGCTGGCTACTGTGTCATGAGAATCCCGAAGGAGGTAGGCGTTTAATCTGATCCAGCAGGGCACTTCTCACCACTCAAAGGCCCATTAAGTAAAGGGATAAGAAAGAAAGGCATGGAGGCTACACACTATGCCAGTTTGGCTAGTTGCTTGATCCCTTTGAGTGGCTGTCTCTCTGTGCGCCCTGCAGTCTGCACATTATAAATGTGTACTTTCAGGCATCAGCACCCTTTGTTAATTCCACTAAATTGCTAATACTGTAATTGCAGCAGTGGCCAGTCAGCGTTGATCACCTCCAGTAGAAACATCAACAAAGTAATAATTTTCCTACTGCTTCGCATGGCTGTGTTAAACCTCCTTAATTATTGTTTATCCCCAATTCAAATAAATAAGAGACAGCTTTTATTCATTTGAAGTGGGAGGAGAAAAATTAATAGGTTTGAGTGCAGATGTGGCTGCAAAGAAATATGTTTCATCCAAATGATGAGAGCAGCATTTGCAGTGGAAAGAATAATGTTCCAAAAGGTGATATGGGGCAAGGGAAAATGGGAGGTTAATTGAAGCCCTTGATATCAAGTATTTTTGTTGTTTTCACCAGAAAAATAGAAGTTGAGTTGGAATGATAAAGCCAGATTTTCTCCAAAGAGATGGCTAATTCTGGATGGTCTCCCCCATATTTCTCTTTTATTTTCAAAGTGCCAGTAATGGGCCAAAATCTATCTCAAGGCTAGAATGGTTAATTAACAATTCTGGCACCTGGGACAAGCAGCACAAATTGTGACCCCAAATCAACTTTGTAATTCATGATGTGAAAATGGTGCAAGAAGAAAATACACCACTGAACACCTTCCAGCACATGCGTGTGTGCATGCACCTGCACACTCACAGACAGTCTCTCATATATACTATATATAATATGCAAAATAATTGTGGCTGCCTAGATGCCCTAAGCACAACCAATCTCTCCTGATTTTGGAAGCTAAGCAGGGCCAGGCCTGGTTAATACTTGGATGGGTGACCACCAGGGAATACCAGGTGCTTGTAGGTGCCTGGAGTAGGAACTGGCAAACCACTCCAGTATTGCTGCCAAGACAACTCCATGGACATGGGGTCACAAAGAGTCAGTCACGACTGTAACGACTAGGGATGGGCACAAAATGAAAAATGAAATGCTGTTTTGTCATTTTTTTACGTAATGAAATGAAATGATGAAGCAGCATTTTGTTATAGAAGAAATGAAACAGTCTTTTTTCATTAAAACAAACCATTTTGTTCCCTCTGTAAAAAGGCTCACCGCCATGGGTAAAAAAAAAAAAGAAGCACCAACCAGACCTGTGGGCCAGCTGGTCGGCGCTAGAGTACAAAAAAAAAAAACCAACAAAAAGCGCTGACCCAGTCTGCAGGCCAGCTGGTTGGCGTTAGGGTAAAAATAAACAAACAAACAAAAGCATTGACCCAGCCCACGGGGCAGCTGGTTGGCACTAGGGTAAAAAAAAAAGTGCTGACTGGCCTCCCCACAGGCCAGCTGGTCGGTGGGAGGAAAAAAAATGACCACGGCCACAACAGTGTAAAAAATAAATAAATAAGAATAAACATAAAATGAAACAAACAAAATATAAAACACTTTTTAAAATATTAATTTTGTAATAAACAAAACGAAATGGGGAAATAAATGAAAAATGAAACAAAACACCATTCTGACATTTTGTGCCCATCCCTCTAGTAATGACACAACACACACACACAAACGTGTGTGAGAGTGTGTATATACTTAGGACTTTTATACCACCCATACTAGAAATCCTCAAATAGAAAGCTAGAAATCCTCAGTACCATAAAGAGAAGAAATTTGCAATATTTTACACATAATGCACAATGAAAAATACCATCTTCTGCAGGTTATCCTTCGAGGAAAAATAGATGGGAAGCATGGCTCAGGGCATAGAAGAACATTCTGGCTTAAGAACTTAAGCCAATGTTCCGCAGTGAACACAGCTGCTCTATTTAGAATATCTTTAGATAGAAACCAGTTCAGGCTATTGATCACCAGCATTCTATGAGGACATGGCACTTGAAGAAGAGACCACCCATTTAGCAAATAGCTACTTTGGGCAGTGTGCATAAGCCAATGAATACAATGGCGTAATGAAGAATAGTGTAACATAAAATTAAAACATAAGACAAACTAACATCTAATGAGAAAGAGAAAACAAAAAACTCATTTAAACCAAGAATACAGTAAAACTAACAACATAGTAAAATAACAACAGGGATGAACAGATGTTAGATGCAGAGGTAGATTTAGGTGTAATAATGAAAAGATGCACATTGTGGAGGGTCAAGATGGAAAATCACAAAGCAGATAATGATGCTAGAAAGAAATATGTGTTTTTTTGCCTTCCGCTTTTCTCTTTCAGAGCCCCAGAAATCTAAGTGGGGAATTTTAGGTGATTGCTCAGATTGGAAACTTTCGAATTCAAATAATCTCCTCAAAAGAAAGAGCTGCCTCTAGCTTTCATGTGAATTGTAATGGTTATAATAATACTTGACACTTGAAATGTGGTTGCTGAACATTTCTTGGATCAAGATGGTAGCCAATGCAGAAAGGCTGAGGTAAATTAATAAAGACAAAGAAATCATGATGAATCACATAAACTGCAGAAAGCTAGAATGCTTTCATATTGTTATAAGAAACAAACACTACAAATTGTGAAAACAAGACAGACATACTGTGCCAGCACAGCTACTGGTGAAAGCTTCTGGAAACAGCAGTTCAAGAACACCTGGGTTACCCAAGGTTGGAAATCACATGTGTACCATAACACTAAAGGGAAAAGAAGTGCAAGAAGGAGAAGACCTCTGGGGAACAAGACAGAATAATTTGGATATATAGGAAACAATTGTTAAGATCTGTTGTATCTGTCAGAACTGTTCTAATAATGTCCACCTGTGGCAGGAGAGGAACAAGAATAATAATTCTACTTGGGGTAGGGGATGGGTGTTGTACCACAGTGCTCAGGGAAAATATTGCTGACCAAACACACCAGAGTCTCCAGGCTCCATCAGTTGGACATTTGTCCTGCTCTTTGGAGCACTGCAAGGATGGGTTAGTTTGCTCTTTTTTTTTTCAGCAACCAGACAATGGAATTGCTAGAGTGCACCAATTCATCTCCTGCCAGGGGGCCCTCCATACACCTTTCCAAGCCTTTGCCAGGAGCTTCTATTATTTTTTGGGGGGGTACACATCATTTCACTCTAATTTGTTCCCAGCATGAGTGACTGGTGGGAATGGGTAAAGATGTGCGCCTTAAACGGTCAAGGCTCCTTCTGCTGTCAATTTTTAGTGTCATGAATTGACTTAATGAGTGAGTCACTTCAGGATATTGGCAAGCTGAACATTTCCCCTGCTTCTTGGCAGAGGGGCAAGGGAATGGAAGTTATTCTTTTTTTTTACTCTGCTAGGTCATCACTCGTGCACTACTTAGACTGAATTTTAAAATATTGTTTTCTTTGCCTCCTCTGAAGTCTGCTTGAGTAATTGCCCGTAGCTGAAATCACTGCTTTGGCTGTGGGCAGTTTCTCAGTCAGCACTTCTAACAAGGGAAACAAATTTATTTATTTATTTAAAAAAACAAACAAACAAGCACTCACACTCACCTGTTATTATATTAATGGCAGCTGAAGAATGGAACCAATTGTCTCAAAATGGTGCTGGCTATTTCTTCTCATCCCCTTTAGCCACTTAAGCCATTAAGGGACGGAGCTGTGTGTATATTACATGTCCTGTCCCCATTAAATTAGAATACAGTAGAACCCCCATATCCACTGATTCATTATCCACTGATTCGGTTATCCATGGTTTGCAGGAAAAAAAAATTCAGCAGTCGCAAAGCAAGCTACTGTCACAAACAGCAGCTGTAAAGCAAACTGCTCTCATAAAACAGCACTGTAAAGCAAGCTACTTTCACAAACACCAGCAAGAAAGCAAGCTACTGTCTCAAAACTGCAGCCAGAAAGCAAGCTACTGTCATGAAAGGGCAGTTTTGTGGGAGGTTTGGTTGTTCTCTCTTATCCACGGATTTCATTATCCACGGGTAGCCCTGGAACCAATCCTCAGCGGATACTGGGGTCCTACTGTATCTTAGATCTGCAGAGCTGGAAGGGACCTCTTTAATCACTGAGTCCAGCACTTGGCAGGAAGGTGCAGTGGGGAGGCGAACTTCCAGCCTCTGGTTCTGCGGCCAAATACCTATAACACTGAGGTAAATTTAGCTTATTTTTCTCCTGTTGTTTCACCAGCATTAAAGTAAAATGCAATTGTCATTCCAGTGAAACAGGGCATCATCTGGTTCTTTCCCTCAGGCAGCAAAATATCATGGGCTGGCCTTGACACACAACCACCAGCCCAAACTACGTGAGAGAGGCTATCCACAGTTCTTGGGGGGAGGGAGCCATGGCAGGCAAACAAGTCTACCACCTCATTTTCATACAAGTCATTTCAAAATAACTTTTCCAAAAGGGCAATGATCCTACTAGTTCCCAGTCTTGTCACTGTGGACGACGGCAGGATTAAGTACAGCAAACTAATCTACAAGCACATTAGAATGTGCAAAAACAATAATCCTGCAAAGGAAACACATTATCTGGCCTTGTTACTTCACAAAGTAATTTGAATTAATTTTTCCCTGGAGTGGTTAGGGACCACTGCTGCCTGCCCTTGTCTTTTCTCTTTGGCTAATGAAGCTTTACCAGTGACTGTTAGTGAATTTCTATTAAGACCTCATTTTAGAGGTTATTACGGGGCAAAACAATTCCTGCTCCTGGGAAAGATGCCTATGAATTTGTAATTGTAAGTCCATGTCTGGCAGGGATTAGCATTTGAAAGGAAGAGAATTTGTGTGTGAACCTAGTTGGGTATGGGAAGATAATTTCTCTTAGCTGAAGAAAAGCAGTGTAATATTTGATTATAGTTTGTGCATTTAATTTTCCCCTGTTCAGGCCTCTTCGGGATAGTTATTTTCACAAAATATTGTTCTCTCTACTTATGTAACTTCAGTGACATGCATATTAAAGTCTGCAATGAAATAACAGACTTTTGACCTTTATTTTAGCCCCCTAAATTACATTCATAGCAGTATTCTGAATGTTGTGTGTGTATGTGTGTGTGTGTGTGTGTGTGTGTGTGTGAGTGAGTGAGAGAGAGAGAGAGAGAGAGAGAGATGCAAACTGGACTGGTAGTTGAACTCTGCCTTCAAGAAAATGTAACTCTTGGGATTAGACATGGGCACGACCAGAAAAATGACGTTTCGAGTTTTCGTTTGTCGGAACGGGTCCATTTCGGGTCATTTCCGTTTGTCGTGAAATTTTTCAAAAATTTGTCATTTCGTCATTTCGTTTGTCGTTTGTCGTTTCCACCGCGATTTAGCGCGATTTGACTTCCCAGAGCATAGGAGCGTCTCACAATCAGGGCCGGCGCTAGGTGTTTTTACACCCTAGGCGGTGTGCGGTGTGGGGGGCGGTCGGCAGGGGGGAGGTGCGGTCGGTCGGCGGTGGCGGGGGGCCATGGGTGGGCAGCGACAGCGGCAGGGGGAGGTGCGGGTGGGCGAGTGGGTGGGTGGCGGCGCGGGCTGCAGGCAGGTGGCGGCGCAGGTGGGCAGGCAAGTGGGCAGTTAGGATATCACTTAGGACAGAGGTTCTGTTCTTGGCTTGCACCCCAAATGTGTGTGTGTGTGCAAGCAAATTGAAGTTGGGAAAATAGAAAATAAATGGTAGTATATAATATATTTTTAAAATAAATCCACACCTCCCACTCCCAGTCGAACCTCCCCCTTTATCCAATATCAGAAAAAAATCATCACAAACTGCCAGAGAAGAAATAAAGAATAAACTGCTATTCCCTTCAGCAGACAAAGCTGCAGGGAATCAAAGAAATTATTTTCTAAATTCAATTCCCTCCCTGCCTGCCTAACTTAAATCCTAAAGTCTCCAGCCTCCCTCCTCAGTCTCGATCGGATCACACCAGCACCAGCAGCCAGCCCTCCTCCCTCAACCACATCCATACACCCGACTGCGGTTTTATGCCCTCCGAGACATCCAGAAGTGTTAGTCAAAAACCTGGTGATGCCATTGGTGGAATGGTTCAAAAAAATTGCATGGTCCCATCCCATGCCCAGCCCAAATGGGCAGGTGTAAAAAAATAAAAAATAAAATAAAATAAAATCAATACAACGTTTTATTGCTATGAAAAAACCCACTGCTCCTACTATTAAAATTCAGTCATTTAAAATAAATAAATTTCACATGTTTCGGTGGTGATTTGGTGTGTTTTTTGACCATGATTTCAAAAGAAAAATTGCGGTCGCCATTTTGGATCCCCCCCACCGCATGGCATGGCGAGACGACGATGATGAACCCCCCCAGCCTGGTGCAAGCAGCCCAGGACAGGAGAAGAGGGGGGGAAGGCCGGAGACCCCCCAGAAACCACCCCTCTGGTAGGTGGCAAAGCCTCAGGCAGGCATATTTTCACCTGCTTTTTTGACCGGGAGTCGGTTTTTTTAAAAAAAACTTTTAAATTTTTTTTCTGTGCTTCGCATTGCGCGATCGCTGTGATGCCACAAACGAAAACGAAAAACCCGACCAAATTTTTCTTTTTTCGATTCGAGTTCGAGTTCTGACGGCTTAATTATCGTTACCGTTTCCGTTATGTAACGAAAACGAAAAATGGAAACAAAAACGAAAATTTCACCAAGTCGTGCCCTTGTCTACTTGGGATAAAGGGGAGCCTCTCCAGGTAAGTGAACACATGTACCCCCTCAGCATTTCCTGCTTGAAGCTGCCACTGCCTCAATTTTGCCCCATAATAATGCCAACACTGGGGGAAGGAAACAGAAAAGTATTTACCAAAGGGTCAAACTTCAGGATCCTATTTTATGTTTAACTTACTGTTAAAGGATACAGAAACGCATAGGGCAGCTTTGTAAGGGTGCTACTACCACATCTGAAACACTTTTTTTAAAGTTTGTCATCTCTGATTTGGAACATAGTTTAACAAGAGACCCTGCAGGTTCTAACTAGGATAATGTTTGTTCTTTTAAAATTTCTCTTTTCCCAATTATGACCTGCCTGATGAAAAATCCTGGAGGACTTAGAGCCTTGCCTATTTATGTTATCTGAATGACTCAATACCAGTATTCTACTAAGTCTTGTTTGAGTCTTTTTGCACACAAACCATACAGCTGTATTTCTTTTCTGCTTTGGTCTAGTAAATATTGGAGAATTTTGGTTATTCCTTTCCATTGGTCAAGTATGAGTTGAAATCAAGAACAATAACAACACAGAAACATGGAGGAATCAGCTCAGTCCCATCAGTCCTCCTTGGTCTTTGCAAGAATATAAATTAGCACTTTATATGATAAAATCTCCAGGAAAAATTAAGGTAGAAAAATATAGCTTTATTTACAAGCTACTGTCTATAGTAGGGGACCCTCAAACTTTTAAAACAGGGGGTTGATCCACTGTCCCTCAGAGACTGTTGGGGACCAGACTATAGTTTGAAAAGAATATGAACAAATTCCTATGCACACTGCAGATATTTTTCAGCCTCCAGAGAGGCGGGCTGTTGGATTTGTCTCCTGTTATTCGGGCGCGGGGGGGGGGGCAGAGATATGGAAATGCACAGATCTGGCACTTAGAGGCAAGGTTCGTCTAAGATCGGGATTTGAGAGAGAAAAATCCTGACTCCACAGGAATGAGATGCTAATGCAAGAGAGGCACTAGTTAAATAGAAACTGGAAGTGTACCTGAGTTCCTCCACAAAGAAAAAGGAAGTGATGGGTCAACACAAGAGCCACAGAGGCACCCCTCTATATTTTCATAGGTCTAGGCACCATGGCGTGCCATCACTTTCTCTGGACAAAGCTTTTCCTGGGTGGTATCCACGGAAGAGTATAGCATGCTCACCTGGCAGCCCAGGAGCAGCACCTGCACAGGATCCGCCAGGGCTGCTCTGTAGATCCTCACCATGGGGGTGGGGGGTACACGTGCACCCAGAAGAGGGGAGATGGGTACAGAAGTTCCAGGTCAGATAGATGCATGTGGGAATGCACACACAAAACAATAAAAGTGGTTTTGGGGAGGGGGCAAGTGGGGGGTTCTACAATGGCCAGTGGGCCAGATTCAGGACCC
Source organism: Phrynocephalus versicolor (assembly GCA_023846285.1). Classification (NCBI taxonomy): domain Eukaryota; kingdom Metazoa; phylum Chordata; class Lepidosauria; order Squamata; family Agamidae; genus Phrynocephalus; species Phrynocephalus versicolor. The sequence continues at coordinate 47,670,332 of JAHTLZ010000129.1, forward strand.
TGGAGGGGCAAATCCAGTCTGCAGGCCATACCAACTCTGGTCTACACAGACTACACAGCTGTTTGTGTATATGCGTGTGTGCTATTTTGTTATTATTGTTGTTGTTGTTGCTGCTGTTGTTCAGTTTTAAATAAATTAATGTTCTGGATTAGGAAGCAAGAGTATTCAGCGCATGTTTCATCAACACTGTAAAACCCAAGAAAGCCTCCACCAACACTTTTCCTTAGCAGCCATGTCAGCTCCAAATCAGAGTGAATGGGCATCATTTCTCAGCTCTCAGAAATATAAGACAGATAATGCTAGATTTTCCACATTACTCTGGCAGCGAAGGCTGGATATTCAGCACCTGTACAGTGGATAGTATTTAATCAAGGAGGGTCTTATGAGCCCAGTTTAATGATACCAATTTTGATTCCCGCCCCCCTCCTGCCTCATTTATCAAAGGCATCCTCAAATGCAGGTTCTGAAAGGGGAAAAGGCTAATTGCAGATGGTAACCTCTGCTGCCCAGCAGACACCAAAGAGGAGGAATAATTGACAATTTTATTGTCCCTAATCTTCACCCCACATCAAATCAGCAGTGAGATGGGAACATATTTCCGACTGCAAGCTGCATTTGCTGATAAGTTGCAAGGCTGATAGCCCTGGAAGTCACATGAAAGCGATAATCTGTCACGGGAGCCTAGCCATGGGAACATTTTCTGACCTTCCTCCACTATCTAAGGTGACCCCAGATAGGATAGGTGACCTCCCTTTAATTGTAATGAAATGCTTGCTAAGGGTTTCCCCCTGCCACTCCCATGGCCTTTCTGCTCCTAAAAACTGGTGGTAGATTTGCCAAAAAGGCACTACATGCTGTCTTATAGAGAAAACAGTTTAACTACAGGCTGCCTTTTGGGGAAGCTATAATTTATCTTCTGCTGATTTTCTTAAACCTGAATTTTGGCTGGTTTCTCAGCCAAAAGCAGAATCTGACCCTATATTAGGCTGGGCGTACAACCTGAATAGCACTGTTACCTAAACATGCCTAGTTCTTTCAAGTACAGTATTCCTCAAGATACTTCATTTTTATATTCCATTGTTCCCAAAACTCTTACGTTCTACCACACTCTGCTTTGTTGTGGCCTTGTCTCTGGATTTAATATTTGGGCTCTATGGATCTGACTTTGGGTGCCATTACACGGCAGGAAAATTGTGAATGGATCTGCTGTGAAGTCACACCCAGGAAGCCAGGTTTCTCAGAGTTTTGCTTTAGCCGGCCACACAGGAGTCAACATATAGGGAAGGAAATCAGCCTTATTTGTAGCTTCAACCTTCTCCCTGCTACATCAGTGCCTGGGTCTTGTTTTTTCATTCTTCTCTTAACCATTTCCCTTCTCTGCCCTTTAAAGTCTTGCTGTCCTAAGGCTAGGACAGCTAGGTGACCAAAAAGGAAAAGGAAAAGTTACAGATCAGCAGAGAGAGAGAGAGAGAGAGAGAGAGAGAGAGAGAGGAGGAGGAGGAGGAGGAAGAGGAAGAGTAAGAGGAAGAGGAAGAGGAAGAAGAAGGTTAGAGTTAGGGTTAGATTTGACCTATCTTAAAACATCCTCATCCTCCTCTCTCTGCTGATTTCGTGTCCACCCCCACCACCTTTGATTGCCTGGGTACCCTAGCAAACTTTTAAAAGGAAGGAAGGAAGGAAGGAAGGAAGGAAGGAAGGAAGGAAGGAAGGAAGGAAGGAAGGAAGGAAGGAAGGTGAAAGCAGATCCTGGCACTAGTTTCCGGGAAGAAAGGATTCAGATAGCTGAAATGGAAGGTGAGTCAAAAGTAAAACTCTCTATCCAGGAATATTCAGCTGTCTCAAAGGAAGAAGAGTGACCATTGGAATGCCCTGCCCAATAAAGGCCAAGACCTCTCCTGGACACTCCGGTGACTGAAGTGTGCAGAGGGCTCAGACTGAAATCATCAGTCTCCTTATAGCCAGCCAATTAGTACAGCTTTAGTGTGAAGTGAAATACTTGCATTGTCATTGCTAGCTAGGATTTGCATTCAACAATTTTGCCTTCTTTCTTGCTCATACAGCTCCATGTTCTCAACATTGCAGTAATAGGAGTGAGGAGGCTGTCACTCTACATAAATGGCTGCATTCATCTTGTGTGGGCGTGAGTGAGTAGCTCAAAATCAGAGCACTTAGAGTCTGTCTGTCTTCCACCCCTTTTCTGTTGCTGTGATGATATTACAGTAGTACCATTGCCTGCCAGCCTTTGTACAATTGCCAGAAGGGCATCAGTGGGCAGAAGTGTCACCTTCCTGTGCATCCCTCCGTGTTTAAGCTTCACTGTGCCTGAAATAGTTTGTGCTGCATAGCCTCCCACCCCCAAGTCCTAGACCTTCTGCACTTCCCTATTGTTGAGGCTTTTTTCCACATGAAGATCCAGGAATGCACAAATAGTGTCCTAGATCCGGACATTTATTGGGGGTCAGAAGGGTGGGTGGTGGTGGTGGGTGCAGAAAAGCAGGAGTCTGTGACTTCCCCTCCCCAACTTGGGCACAGACTGGGTCAAGCAGGCAATGCTTGCCCCAAATGATCTGCTGCCTTGCTGTGAGGATGAAATTAAAACGATAAGCACTGGATAGGTTGCTTGCTTCAATGTGAGCAATCAACCTGCTTTTGTTTTGCTTGTTGGGTGTGACAGCATAACTTCAGAAAGGGAGATGTCTGCAGTATTTTGTGCCAATTGTACACAGTGTGGAGGAAAGACAGTGCTCTCTCTCTCTCTCTCTCTCTCTCTCTCTCTCTCTCTCTCTCTCTCTCTCTCTCTCTCTCTTTCTTTCTCTCTCTCTTATGGTGGACATAGGGTTTGAAAATCCTGGACAGGTTAGCTTAACTATAGACAAACCTTTGGTGAAAATCTCTCTCTCTCTCTCTCTCTCTCTCTCTCTTTCTGATATCCATAATCTTGCTGTGAGGACTTAATGACACAAGAGATGTAAACTATCAGACCTGTTTCTGGCTATCTCAATAATTCTCCATCCATTCATTTTTAAACAGATAATGGAGCGTGGCTTTCTCCAGTTTTGTTGAAATGGTCAGTAAAATTGGAGGGTGGGATCTTGAACCCCTTCACTTGCTACATCATTTCCTAAGTGTTTTTTTTGCAAAGCAACTGTGAGAAATGGGTATATGTTGGGAGGGGGAAGCTACAGGGTAGCTCTTCAGCATCCCACCTTCCCCGTGGTTCTGACACAGGCTCCAATTGTGGCATTTTAAATGGGAGACTGAACAAATGATCTCTCCTAGCACCCCGTCTCTGTTTAGAATCTGGAATGCCTCACCAACAGGATTTGTGTGTGTGTCTGCGTGCTGAAGATCTGCTCACGATTTTCTTTTAACATGTCTCATGTTATGATAAAGGATTTCCCACAAAGATGAAAGGAATATCACTTATGTTGTTGTCTTCCCGTTCCCATGCTGATCCTAGCCACTTAACACAGATCTGCGAAGTAGGTGGCTGGATGCATGAAAACACTCTATGATGGTCTGTTTATCTAGTCACAGTTTTGAATTGGCGTCAGAACAGCTATAATTAGATGTGATCAAGCCTCACCACAAGCAGCGTGACTTAAATTAGTCACAACAAACTTGTTGGGTCAGTTTGTGGTGCTAGCAGTCCTATACAACAGTCCTATCCATGTTCATTGGGGTTTTCGTTCGGGTAAGGCAGTACAGTATGACAGTTTTTCATGATAACCCAGCATATGCAACTAACTAATGTAGAGTAATAACTCCTAGAGTGTCATTCTTTGGCATCCTTCAGTCTCAAAAGATTATGGTATCATGCCTGGAGTAGAGATCCTAAAAACAACACTAATATAGGCCAATTCGGGAATGGCAATCTCTACCGCACTGGGGCAGATGTATTTTGTTTCTTGCCCAGTCCTCGAGTTTTGTTGTTTCTGTGTCTGCCTCTTTTCCTCTGCCTGTTGGACAAATGCCTCTTCAAATTTATGTAGACCATGCTGTATCTTTTGCCTCCAGACAGTGCGACTGGAGGCCAGGGTTTCCCATCTGTTGAGGTCCATTCCCAAGGCCTTCCGGTCCCTCTTACAGATATCCTTATACCACAGCTGTGGTCTCCCTCTGGGGCGCTTTCCGTGCACTAGTTCACCATATAGAAGATCTTTTGGGATCCGGCCATCATCCATTCTCACAACGTGTCCAAGCCAGTGTAGGCGTCGCTGTTTCAATAAAGTATACATGCTAGAGATTCCAGCGTGTTTCAGGACTATGCTATTTGGAACTTTGTCCTGCCAGGTAATGTTGAGTATTCGCCTAAGACAGTGCATATCGAAGGCATTCAGCTTTCTTTCATGGCAGGCATGGAGGGTCCAAGACTCACTGCAATACAAAAGTGTGCTCGGTACACAAGCTAGAGTGTACAGAGAGATTTATTAATAGGTAGGTAGCACAGGAGTGCCTTGGTGAAAAATAACTTCAGCTTGAACCATCCTGAGAAACCATGATGACCCAGTTTGGAGCCTCCTTTGATTATATGTTAATCCCCCCACCCCATAACAACAACACTTTTAAGGTGCTGGAAACATAGCCATTACATATGCTTGACAAGCATAGATGTACAATGTACATCATTACCACTTCTGTCATCCCTTTCCTCCTCTTCCTCCCCCAGTATCTTTTCAAACAGTAGACAATCAAGTTTCACAAGGTGGCATGTCACATATTCTTAATAGTTGCATATTCAGGTATCCAGAGACATTGGTGCAATTTCCATGCCTTTTATATATTTTGTCATTTGAAAAGGCTCAGCTACCGGACAAACTTTATCTTTATTTTTTTTTTAAAGTGGCTGGATGGGAGGGATAAAAGAAGTCATAAAATAACAAATTGTATGTTAATGTTCATGTGTGCTATCTTACAAGTATCATTATAAATATGAACGTAAATACTATAATTTATACTGAAATTATACATTTTGTCCTTATGGGGGGAAAGTATGTCATGACAAGGTAACCCATGTGCCTGCTTAGTCTGCTTACGTGGTGCTAAGAGAGTAGTGCTTACAGTAATGGGGTGGTCTGTCCATCTGTCTGTCTGTCTGAATGAATGAATGAATGAATGAATGAATGTACCTGTTGGCAACTTCAGGGCCACAGCATCCCTTCCTAAAGTCCTTTAGCCAGTACTGTATCTTCTTCATCAAATATGGAGCTGAAGAGCAATTTGTATAAGCATGGCCTCCACTGTGGCAGGCTCTCCATTTTGTGTCTCCTTTCACAAAAGTGGTTAGATCAGGCACATGATAAGAGGTCTGCCAGAGTAGGGGAAGATCTTACACATTTGCTCTTCTGCTCTGCCTTTGCCACATAGGATAGTGGCATTTGCCTTTAACCCGGAGGGAAACACACCCTTCAAATATAGGATGCTGTGAGGGTTCATCTTTTGACCTGATGCTATATGACTGTTTACTCAATTAAGGAGCCTCAGAAGGTAAAAAAACAGAACTTGTCATTTATTATTTCTCTCTCTTCTCTTAATTCGTTAACAGGATTGGAAACATGGGTACCAGCCCCAGCAGGGGCTAGGAAAGGGTTGTTAGGGTTTTCTTTCAACAAATTGAAAAATAAACTGCTAATCAATATTGTCCGCTCCTGACACAAACTCGGACGAAACCACGGGTTCCAGTTCGGGTAACTTCTCTCCAGTGTCCATGATACCGCCTCTCTTTAGGGGTTCGCTCCATGGCTCTTACTTGGCCCCTTCACCCCACATCCTGGGTTCTTTAAGCCGACCCACTCCACGTGATTAGTTGATTTCAAACTCCTATCCGTGGACTTAAACCTTCTGCTCGGAATCTGTCACACTGGGTCTTAAAAGCCTTTTCTCTCTCTAACTGCACCTGAACTTCTCTTTCCTTCTTTGATTGCAGATGTTTTTTCCTCCCTATATTCATGGGCTTACTGTTCACCCCAATAAGAACAGCCTAACGGACGTTGCCTTTTCTTATAACTCTCCGCCTCTCTGTCTGGCATCATCATCTTCTCCCAGTTGCTGGTGTCTGGATCCTCCATCCACACCCTTTGCCGACCTGGCAGGAGGAATGTGAGGGTTCTCCCTTTTATACCTGGTACTTCCTACCGTTAGATCCTCCTTTGAATTCCCCCCCCTCCACCACGCCCCATACTCTCATTTTTTCTAACTGAGGCAAGACCCTCTCCACCCACCCTTCACAGGCTTGAATGTCTGTTTTAACCCATTCCTCCACGTGGGTCAGGTTTCCTTTTGATATCCTCAGTCTCTTCAGGGGGGAAGGGCAGATGGCACTCCCTCCTGCTTGGGCTTCTGTAGCAGCGGCTCTACAGATGCCTTCAAATGAATGGTCCTCTATACATTAGGGTCCATGCCCACCTAAAAAGAGGAGCTATTCATCCATGCCTAGTAGAGAAACAAACAACTGAAGAGTGGAACAGAGTCTTTTAAGACTCTGAATTGTAGTAGGAAGTGTTTCATTTCTCAAAGGCATATCTTGTGATGGAAAGAAATTTGAAATTATACATTTGACAAAGGAGTGAGATATAATCTTAGAAGATACTATTTTCTGAAATTGTAGCTGCTCACTACTTCCCTTTTGCAAACAGAAAGATTAAATCATATGTTTTATGGGGGCCCTTTCTTCTCACTCTGTATAACTTTATTGAAATGTCTTTAAGATATCATCCATTATTTAGGAAAAGGGAGACTTCTCAGCTGCAACAGTTTTCATGTGCAGAGGATTCTAGGCTCTACACTGGTAGTCTGAAGAAGTGGACGTGTCCACGATACGTTACATTAAAATATGAAAGTTAGTCTTTAAGGCAGGCATGTCCAAACTTCGGCCGTCCAGATGTTTTGGATCACTGCTCCCACAGTCCTTTGTCATTGGGAATCTAAGCTTAGAATTCTGAGAGTTGTGGTCCAAAACATCAGGAGGGCCGAAGTTTGGACATGCCTGCTTTAAGGTGTCACATGTTTTGTGTCTTTTGTTTTGTTTTTCTTTGATTTTTGACTGGTAGAACAGAAACCATCCTTCCATGCACTTCTACAAACAAAAGGGGTACATAAGACCCAAGATAGCTCCTGGGTACTCCTTGAAGACACTTGAATCAAGGGATCTCCTTTTGAAGCAATCTTGAGATAATTTTGAAAGGCACAAAATGTGACAAAAGTATTCCCAGAAACAGCTTTTGTTCCACATTAAAGGATTTACCTTCAGCTCAATTTAAGAACACAGGGCGGTGAATTAGCTAACAGGGATTCAAGTTAAGGACCCATTAAGTAAGCAACCATCAATAACCAAGCAATCCAACATTGACTGCTGCATAGAAGAGGATGAAACAGAGCAATAAAACACCATCTGTTACCAAACAGAGAGTCAATTGCAAGTCATTAGGGAGAGGAAAAATCCCTATCCCAACAAAACAGAAATGAGGAATTTCTAGCAAGCCATACATTCATAATACGCACTACGTAGTAAAAGTGAGGCTTACTAGAAAATTACATTATTAAATGAACCATACATGGGAGAGGAAGAGTATGTAGGCTATCTAGCTTAGCTTCCTCTTGATGATGATATGGAGGCATTGCCTCACACTACTGCCCATGCTCTGCCTGAAGAAGACTCTAGTTAAAGATAATGCAGGGGTACAGTCTCATGAGAGAGTACTGTACTGTACATATATGGTCCAATGGACACTGACCCTTGGCCAGAAGTACGAAGCCATCATTCACCCACTTAACTTTATTGGTGCATCAATGGCCAACTAAGGCAAAGAAAGCACCAAAGCTGTAATCATAGGCAAATTTATCAATAATTAATTATTTCCCACTAAATGCCATTATGCTCAAACAGATAGGTGCAAGATTATAAAGGGGTGGAGAAAGTGCAGCATGTAGGCTACATGTATCCCTCTAGAATCCAAATACCTTTCTGCCACTAAATTTGATTTTTACAAAACCTGTCCTGTAATTCCCCTTCTGCCCTGTAGGGGCAGTTTTGCTATGTCTGGGAGACTATCTGCACTAGAGATGGGCACGAATAAAAAAATGGCATTTTGTTTGTCGTTTGTCGTTTGGAGGGTCCGTTTCGGTTTGTTTCCATTTTTTGCGAATTTTTGCAACAAATTCATTTTTGTTTTCATTCGTTTTGTTACCATTTCATTACCATTTATTTCATTTTTTGTAATTTTTTAGGATTTTAAGCAATTTACTCATATTGCAGTAACGGAAACGAAACGCATGACAAAATTTCCAGTGTTTCTGTTAATTTCGTTTCATTTTAGAGACAAAATTCATTTGTCGTTTCATTACATAACGAAACGAAAAAATGAAAACAGAAAGAAAAAATTGTTCATTTTGTGCCCATCTCTAATCTGCACCACTGAGCCCCACCCCACCCCATTTTCTTAAAAAAAAAAACTAGTAAAGGTTATAAGGAAAGTTTCTTATTTTTAAAAAAAAGTTTTGTACCTTGAGTAGATTAATTGTCTTTGGAAATATGTTTGTGAAGATTCTCAGTCATCCAGGTGAAGATCATCTGGAAGTTGAGTTATGGCAACTGGACTTCTTTTCTTGTCGGATCAAAACATTTTGCTACTCATCCAAGTAGCTTATTCAGTCTGAAGCAAAATATTTTGCTCCCTTAAGAAAAGAAGTCCAATTGCCACGACTCACCTCCTGAACATCTTTGGAAATCTCCATCAAGTTGGCCAGTGCTTTTAAGAATCTGAGTGCCTTCCTTATTCATCGAGGGCTGTTTCTTTCATGACATATTTGGATGGCTGCAATTGCCTGGGTATCATGAAACACAGAGAATTATGATTCTGTACTGCTGCTGTTCTGTGATGCCTTATTAAGCAAAGTGCAGGTGTTCCTGATGTATGGGTGAAATCAATTCACTAATTTTAAATTTTATTTTTGCGTGTATTAGCCTGAAGGAACAAATGTGGTTCTAAGAAAAGGAATACTTTGCCATGGCTTAAAATGGGGTAAGACATCCCTCCTTTTAAAAAAAACTAATTTAGGAAAAAATACATTTCATAGTTTGATAAGTAAACAAAGCATTGCATTATTCAGTAATAAAAAACATATGTATTTATATGTATTGAACAACTTGGGCCATGCCCCTTCTCAAGCCCTAGCCAGTCTAAAAGCTGTTGTCAGCTCTGCTGAATTTACCCACCCCTGCAGTGAGCTCTTGCCAAAATATTTTCTTGTGAACAGAGCGGTACTGAAATGTTGTTTGAAGTTAAGTAGAAGTCAATTTTACCGCAAGCTAATTTTGGCACTAAAACAAAATAATGAAATGGTGGTGGGGGGGGAGAGGACTTATTTTGTCCATGCATTTAGATCACAAATAATAAATATTCAGGTGAAAAAAAAAACATTTTAATGTAACCAGGGTGTTGCAAATTAGACTTTGGAAATTCCTGCTGTTTTTAATTGCATCTAATAAAAGGCAAAATGTTTGTCCTTGCAGGCTTTAGTCACTCCTATGGACGAATTTTAACAAGGGATGTGAATCCCTTAAAGAACCTGAGCTTTAATTTCTTTAACATCTACAGTGTCTCAGACAAGCACTGAACCATATATTAAATGAGTACAGTGCATCAGAGACATTATTTGCTGTTTCCAAGACGGAGAGCCCTAATACACTGGCAGAGGAGGTGTACATATCTCTGTGAAAATGCCTCGCCCACAAGGACTTTGTTGTTGTTATAAGCCATCAAGTTGCCTCCATCAGCAGCCACCGGAATGTCCTGTCTTCAACTGACCTGCTCAGCTTTTGTAAACTCCACCCTATAGTTCCTGTAGAGAGGACCGGTCCATCTTGTATTTAGTCTTCCTTTCTCCCCTACTGCTTTCTGCATTTCCCTAAGTCTAAGGACTAAAACCAAACAAACCTACATTAACAAAACTGGTTTCCTTAATGCTCCTTTTTAGAGCCTGATGTGTGTGTGTGTGTGTGTGTGTGTGTGTGTGTGTGTGTGTGTGTGTGTGTGTGTGTGTGTGTGTGTGTGTGTGTGTGTGTGTCCACCTGTCCACCTGGAGGGGGAACCTGCCTCCTCACTGCAAGTCAAATCTAGATGTTTATTTCAATATTTTAAAAGCCAGTAAATTTTATCTGCATGCTTTGCATTTGATCTAGCAGCTAGTTCATTCTACTGACTTCTAGGATCCCTTGCAGGTATTCCTTCCAGTGGCTTTGATGCTGCTCCTGATTCCTCTGCACAAAATACTTTTCAAAGGATCTCCTCTTTTGAAACAATCAACCAACCTGATGTATAACTGGAACTTAGAGAAGGGGCAGAACGCTGCTACTACTTAGGCTCCAAATGGTGTACCCTGCTAACCATCCAGGGCAGATGCCCTGTGTTAGAGCATTGCTTTACATAGAGAACATCCCATTATCAATCCCTGCCTGTCCCATCCAGCCAGCCAGAGCAGGGAATGTGAAGGACTTCTGTGGTTGGGGCTGCCATATGCCAGTAGTCCAAGTCTTGGTACCCTGTTTTGTATACCCTGCAAAAAAAAATTATGCAGCTTCTTTTGCATAATATTTAAATTTTCATATTATTAAGCATGTTAATTGCTGTCTTATTTTCCTCCTCGAGTATTGTAGTCTTGGCATCACAGTAAGCTGCCAATAATTTATATTCCCTTTCCCTTTTTTCTCCTCCTCCTCGTCCTCCTCCTCTTCTTTTGCTTATGCCAATTTGCTCTTTCCTCAGGGTGGTACCTCACTAAGCTCCCAAATAAGCTCCCAGAAGGTCTATGGAAGATTAAAGAAAACGTGATGTTTCCGGAAGGCCATATTGTCACAGACTCAGAGATTATTGAGCTGGAAGGGACCCCGAGGGTCATTGAGGGCAACACCCACCGGCAAACCACATTCAGACCTTGGAAAAGTTCCGTTTCTGGAGTCTAACTCCTCCAGGCAGCATTCTTTGCTAGGGCTTCCTTGTTTCCTATGGACTGTTTGAAGGCATCTCTGCCAACCCATTTCCACTGTTTGCAGACCAGCTCAGCCTAAGCAGTCACACCACTTCAACCTTTATTTAGAGTCTTTACCCAATTTCTGCAACATCCTCTCAATGGATGGCCTCGATGTCTGAAAGGGATGTCAGAGGCTACCCCTCTTTGTGAAGGCAATCCGGTCACTGAACACAGGCAAACCAACTTTGATTCAGCAGAGGAGTGTATTGTACCCCCAGAGGGCAAGATAATGCACGAGCACATAACTAAATTCGACCTGCAAGAATAGGCAATACCTATATTGTCCACTAATATATATACAATGGTACCTTGTATAAAGGAATTAATTCATTCCAAATGAAATTATGTTAAGCAAATTTTCTTTTATATAAATTTCCCATAGGAATGCATTGAAAACAGAGTAATCCCTAATCACGACCATTTTTATATTGTATGGATTCGCCTCACAGATGATTCTGTTAAGCAAATTCACCTATCTCTGGAATTTTTTATGTTGTACAGATTTTATGTTATACAAACCATTTGTTATACGAGGGTCCATTGTATTTTTTTAAATATGTAAGCTTTTATGGGTAAATCTCACTTCTTTAAAGCAAGTGTCAAAATTCCCAATGCTCATGGCAAGATGAATTTTGACAAGATGTTACTCTTAGAGGTTGGCAGGATGGATTTTGCCATTCATGTCTTTTTTAGATAAGAATCTGGAAAGAAGCAGGAAGCAGGATTTAGCTTTGACACCTACTACTTCTTTGAGGTTGCTTGTCTGGTGTGTGGACTTCATGCTCACTGGAAGAATTCTAAAAGGGCCCATTTGTTTTGCTGTGAACAGAATTCTTAGTAAGTGGGAAGTGGAACCTAGATTGCCTGCATCCCTCACCTGATCAAGCTCACAATTAGAGATGGGCACGAAACGAGCAATTTTTCGTTTTCATTTTCGTTTTTTGTTTCGTTACATTACGAAACGAAAAACGAATTTTGACTCCAAAATGAAACGAAATGACCCGAAACACGAAAAATTTTCTCGACCGCTTCGTTTTCATTACAGCAAATACATTGAATTTTGCTAAATGGTAATGAAACAACAATTTTTTGTTTTCATTTTCGGTTTTTCATTTGGGTAGTGGGCGGCATATAAGTTGTAAAAATAAATAAAATAAAAATAAAATAAATAAATTTCGTTACGTAACGAAACGAAAACGATTTTTTTTTGCAAAAAAACTCACGAAAACGGAAACGAACCAAAACGGACCCCTAAACGACCAAACGACAAACGAAATACCATTTTTTTGAGTCGTGCCCATCTCTCCTCACAATCCAAATGCACCCCAGCAGTTCGCTTTAATCCGCCACGGGATTGATATTCAAGAACTTTTTCACATATCCCCTTTGAAGCCAGAGTATGGCCCTTTCTCAGCCTAGGTAGAACGTATGGATTCTGTTGCCCAACAACATTCTAAAGTCCACAAGCTACCCACCTTTGCTTTACAAAGGGACAGAGATCACTGTCCTGCAGTGGACAAGATTCCACAGGTACACTAGTCACATTCTATGGAAACAAATGCACCCACATTGGTCTCTGAAGACCAAACTAAACCCTACGGGCAGGCAACACCTTCACTGGGAGCATGTTTGGCTCTACAAGAAATGTAAAGGCTCCTGTGTTTTCCAGAACCCTTCATCAAGACAAACAGTAATGAGTGAGGAGGGTGGAGTAAGAAATAAAAAAGTCTGATCATTTGGCCAGATATTGCTGTGGCCTGAGTCGGTGGTTAGTTTTGTTACTCAGTGTTAGTTCAGGAACTGTCCTCTCAGTTAGGGAACATGTTCTAATACCTAACTTAAATCTATTTTCTTGTGGCTTAAGCCTTTTAAGCTGATCACCTCCTGTTCCGTGCTTAGAGCAAGAAACAAAGCTTTCTGTCTTATTTTTTGGCAGCCCTTTAAAAATATTTGAATACTCTTATCACATGCCTCTTTTCATCTCTCTCTTTTCTCCATCATCTGCACAACACACCTGGTTGTGTTTTAACTTTTCCTCATTGATCATTGAAGGCTGCTATCATCTGATCAGCCCCACACCACAAAATGCCTAAAAGAGAGGTTTGAAAGCAAGAGAAGGGCAATAGCTTTATGAACAAGTGCATGTAGCAAGTGGATTCTGCCTTACAGCAATACTTTTCAGAGTGTTTTCCAGGTACAGAGTAGTTTATGTTCCCTTCTTCTTGTTAGGTGTGTGCCCACAGACTGTATAACCCAGTGATGGCAATTGGCAAACCTTTTAGAGACCGATTGCCCAGACTGCAACTCAAAAACCAATAGTTATTCACAACATGCCAATACAGCAATTTGACTGTGGCTGTGAAGAGGCGATGTCGGGTGCCCACAGAAAGGGCTCCGAGTGCCACCTTTGACACCTGTGCCATGGGTTTGGCAACACTGGTATAACCTGCACAAAGACACAAAATGGCACAAAGAAATGAAGAAGAGCTGCCCAGATCTGTCTGGATATTCAGATGTGTACACATATGCACACACAAGCACACTGTGTGTCAAGGATCAAGGGAGAAAAAGATACCCTTGGCTACAGTGAAGATAAAATTCTGATTAGAGATGGGCAAGAACCGCTGAACCAGTGGTTCGTGGTGGTTCGTTTTTTGGCCAAATGTATTCATCATCTCTTCCCCGCCCTGCCTCCTCTGGCTGGTGCCCACTCAGAGGCAGCACAAAGAGGAGCCGGGGCAGAGGAGTTTGGGTGCTGCCTCTGAGTGGGTTCCTCGCTGGAGGAGGCAGGGCTGGGAAGCACTGAACACCTGTTCAGTTTAAAAACGAACCAGCACGAACCATCTGTCATCGTGGGCTCTATTAACTACAACTGATGGGAGCTGTCGTTCAATGCCCTGCACATTCCCAGCTCTTGTTTATATTGACTGTATGCCTGATTCCAGTCTTGCTCTTTTGTGTTTGCCAACTCTTCCAGCTTTATAGCAACTTCAGATTTGATCCCACATTCATTCTACCCACGCCAAAATAATTAAGACATGCTGGACAAGATCCTTCGAAGGCTTTTCTCTGTTTGCCGCTAAGGATTATAAGGTGCTCTGCAAACTTTTTCCTTCCCTGGATTCTTCTCTTTGTGTCTCCCCTTCCAGGTTTAACCAAGAAGAATTTTTCCCTAAAACAATTTCTCTGGCAGCCATTGAGCACCCCACCCCACCCCACCCCCATCGAATCTTCAGTGTGAGACCTTTCATTGTCCTCCTTAAGAGATTTATTTGGGTTTGTTCTTTCTCCTTTCCTTCTGCATTGTGTCCTGAAGCCCTTGAGGTGGTGTTTAGTTTCAGTTCCTGAGTCTCCGTCAAATAAATAATCCTCTTTCCTTGTTTTTTTCTGGCTTCTTTCCAAGCTGTTAATAAGGTGCCAGAAGCCAAACCACAGTTTTGCAAACTGCCTAACAACCCCTTTTTTGTTTTTGTTTTTTTGCAGGAACAAAGAGGAAGCAGGTAAAGTAATTCTTGTCTCTACCTAAGTTGCCGAAATGTGCAGGAACAGTTTGATTTGCATAGCTGTCTGTGAGTGGCAACCCTCTAATTTATTGGTTTGATAATCTACCAGGCTCATTGCTGGGAGGGAAGTCCTGAAATAGACCTTGGATCCTCAGATGTCATCTCCTGCCTTACTGTTTTCAGGAGAGGAAGAAGAAATTCACTCTTCTGCTTATAAGAAAGACTTCAGGGTACAAACCCTCTGACCTCCATGGCTGCTTTTTTGGCTGTAACCTTTTGCCTCTTGGTCGCTTTGGAACCTGTGAACTGCCAAAGAGGTAAAACACTTTCTCTAGCTTCTTTGGTTGATTCTTGATTTTTCTTCTAGCAGGATCCGTGGACTTATATACCAGCTGATTTTTTTTTAGAACTACTGTAGTTTTGTTTGAATAAATTGCATTTGCTTTAAGTTATGAAGCCTACATCTGAATAGCATATTTTAATGGGTTCATATACTATTACTTTTTGGTTTGTTCAAGTAATTTTGATTTCATGAAACTAACTTTATCAAATGCTTTATCAAATGCTAGCAATGATTATTTGGAATTTGGATTAAATGTATGGGGATGGTGCAATACATCTTTATACTCTTGGTTTTTTTAAAGGGATTTTTATAATTTGTTTCAGAAATTGATGGAATGTGGAGATTTAATTGCCTTTTTTACAGGGTTAAAACCCAATATGTTTGGATAAAAGGGTACACGGAGACTTGAAGAAGTACAACCTTTGCAGGGAGGGATCCAAAAGAAGACAATCCTTCTATTTTTTAACAGCCATAGTGAAAATGATGTACAACATAGAGTTGATCCTGCTTATGTGACCTCCATGATTTTATAACAATTCAATGCTTTGTTTTGTTTTTGTGAAAAGGCTCAAATTTGAACTGTGGGTGAAGTAATTTAAGCTTCTTTGTGGATCTGAGAGATAATTCATATGAAAATAGTATTCCTAGGCAAGAAACCTTCAAATTTCAGAAAGACAAGTAGAAGAACAAGGTAATTACTGTACTATGAATTAAAACTAGACTGAAACTTTTCTGTTTTCTGGTGATTTGACTCCCACCATTGGATGTTTGTATGTCACCTAGCATCTGCCCCAGAATTAGGCTGTAAATCAGCCTGCTCACATCAGGTGCAATTTCAATTTCCACTCCAGTCAGCTTTAACACATGGAGGGGCACACTACTTTGTTCTTAGCCTCAGACAGCAAAAACATATTTATTTATTTATTTATTTATTTATTTATTTATTTATTTATTTATATAGCACTTCATCTCACCCAAGGTTCACTCTGAGTGGGTTACAAACGTTAAACATAAATAATGTAATATACAATATAGAATAAACATAATAAACAATGATTAAATCAAAGAATAATAGAACAGTAACAATAAGTAAAAAACCCGCAAGAAAAAAACAAGACAGAGGCAGATTAAGAGTATTGAGGGACTTGATCAGCCAGCAGCAATAATCAGGGAAAGGCGATCTTGCCCTTTAAAGGCCTGGAGAGGGGGGGGGGGACAATCTCTGAAGGTAGCTGGTTCCATAAGTGGGATGCCATCACCAAAGAAGCCTGGTTCCTACCAACAGTTTTCCTGGCTTACTTTGGGATCAGCAATGTCAGATGACATGCCTGGGAAGAACGGGTGTTAGGGTAGCACTCGGTGGTAGTTGTTCTGACAGATAACGAGTTCCTAAGCCATTTAGGGCTTTGTATGTCAACATTAGAATCTTGAAATCAATGTGAAAGCAGATTGACAGCCAGGGCAGTGCAGCCAGCATTGGGGTAATAGGCTGGTATCTTTTTGTACCTGTTACTTGTCTGGCAGCTGTGTTCTGCACGAGCTGGAGCCTCTTCATTAACCTCCTGCCTTTCCTCCAAGGATTTGGGGCATAGTGGCTCAGTGGCCTAGAGCACTGAAAACTGTCGGCTACAAAGTCAGTACCTCAGCAGTACGAATCCTGGGTGCCATGCAGTGGAGTGAGCTCCCGCTGTTAACCCCAGCTCCTGCCAACCTAGCAGTTTGAAAGCATGTAAATGCAAGTAGATAAATAGGTACCGCTGTAAAAAATCAGGAAGATATAACAGTGTTTCCTTGCAGCCATGCTGGCCACATGGCCAAGGACTTTCACAACACTGGCTCTTTGGCTTGAATAGGGAGATGAGCACCTTTATCTTTACCTTTCCTCCAATGAGCTCAAAGTGGTCTACATGGATCTCCTCTGTGCCACTTAATCCTCACATAAATATTATGGGGTTAATCCAGTTGACAATGAGTGAAGTCACCCAATGAGGAGATACCCAGGAGGTCTATACAGTACTGTAGTTTGTTATTTGGGCGTTTTGTGTGCCATTTGATTTGAATCAAAATACAGCATCAACACATGTTTTGACTTGTAGCAATTAGCCCTCCTTTTTTTTTAAGAACTTTCCTATTCCTTTTTGGCATAGCATTAGGGCTATTGGGCACAATTTGAAGCACTCCTATTATCCTATTTTGTAGCCCCTGCAGATGGTTAGTTTGCACTCAGAGCTGAGGGCAGTTTTATTTGGTGTGACAACACTGTGGCATATTTGGTGGGTTGTGGCATTGAAAGGGATGACAGAGAAACTCCCCTCCTCTATTTTCATCTACTCTACAATTTAAAAAAATTAAAAATATATTTCCATATTGATGCAGCATTATTCTAAGATAAATTGGTGGTATTGTGTGTATTATGCTAGGCAAATGCTTTGCTGCTGCAATGCGTGACTTCCTTTATTTAACCCAAAAAAGAGAGGAGGAGCTGTGGCTTGCTGAATAGCAGCTGTGGGAACAGGCATGGAAGAGGTGGAAGGGGAGAGTCATTAAACCAGTAGTGGCCAAACTTTGGCACTGCAGATGTTTTGGACCACAACTCCCAGAATTCCAAGCCTGTATTGCCAATAACAAAGGACTATGGGAGTTGTGGTCCAAAACATCTGGAGTGCCAAAGTTTGGCCGTCACTGCATTAAACAGAAAGGGGACAAATTTGAGTGATCCAAAGTCCTGTCTGGACCCTTCTCATGGGAGAAGAAATGTTGATCAGTGTGAATGGCAGAATCGCTCACATGGGTCTCACTAAAGATAGGAACCATTTAAACACAAACTAGGCCACGCCAGCTTCCTCTGTCTGGACATGCCCTGAGTTTTTGAGATGTTTTGGACTGTATATTGTCCTTCATTATTGTAAGCCACCTTGGGTCCTTTTCCAAGGCAAAAGGTGGGGTAAAAATATTCAAAACAAACAAACAAACAAACAAACAAACAAATTTGTGGTCACATCCAAGGCTTAGAGTTGAGATGCTCTGAAAACAATATAGTTAGTTATGTATGCAAATCAGGAACTGCTTTAAAGGGAAGAAGCAGCACAGCACAAACTGAGATAATGCAGCCAGTAGTGCCTACAGCAGTGCTGCATAATGATTTTCTGAATACATCACATTCCTCCTGGCAATAATGAAGGGGTTTCCAAATGATGTAGGCATCTATGAAGAACAATTATTCCACCAGCAAGAAGTAGTGCAGTGAAAAGCAACTAGTGAACACAGTCACGTTGCAATGTCTGTAGAGGCTGGGACGAGATGCAACATGTTCCCACGTCCCTGGCTATGTGATTGAGCACTGAACTGGAAATGCAAGAAACTTAAATATTACAACATAGCTTACTGGATTATCAGGGCCAACATGGGTGGTTCAATCCTGCTGGGAAAAAAAGAAGAAGAATATGGAAAGGTTATTGAGGAGAAACTTGTGCAGAGTCCCATCAGCCCAGATTTTCTCTGATTTACAAGAATAAGAAGTTTGAAAGAAACATAAAATAATATGTTTGTATTATTATTTTAATAATAATAAAATAAAATACAGTGGTACCTTGTATAACAGACAGCTTGTATAACATAAAATTTGTACAACATAAAAAATTCTGGAGATAGGGGAAATTTGCTTAACATAATTGCCTATGGGGAAAATCCGTACAACATAAAAATGGGATTACTCTGCTTTCAATGCATTCCTATGGGAATTTGTATAAAGGAAAATTTGCTTAACATAATTTCATTTGGAACGAATTAATTCCTTTATACAAGGTACCACTGTAATGCAGTTTTGTTGGAGGAGCAGCTGAGGTTGCAGGTTTCAACCCTTGAAAGTCACGTTCACTTGTTTGCTGTTGCTGCTTAAGTGCCATTATGTCACCTCCATTTTCTGGCGTGCCTGTGAATGCCCAGTCTCCAAAATGTCCCCCGGTCCTCAATTGCCATGCTCACAACTCTTGCGAACCCAACCCTGTGGCTCCCTTTAGGGAATCAGTCCCTCTCTTATTTGGTTTTCTTCTTTTCCCTCTGCCTCCCACTTTTCCTCCAACACAGTTGTCTTTTCCAGAGAATCTTGCCTTCTGGTGATGTGTCCGGAGTAAGGAAGCCTCAGGTTTCACATTTTTTACCTCCAGAGATAGTTCAGGCTTGGTTTGATTTAGGAGCCACGTACTCATCTTTCTGGGAGTCCAAAGTGTCCATAAAGCCTCTTCCCCCTACCCTCCATCCTGGCCAGTTTGTAATGCATGCACCATAGCGGTCAGGAGGCAGTAGTTTATCCTTGTCTCAATACTTCTATGGCAAGTTGCAAACAGAGGAGAGAGGGAATAAGAACACAAAATAAAAAGAGAGGTTTGGCTATTAGTTCATCAGAACATGGGAAAGTTACTGTTTAAGACTACAGTTCTCAAAATCCCCCATCCAGCATAGCTACTTCTTTTCAGCATTCCAGGCAAAAATCAAAGAAACCAAACAAAACAAAAGACAAAAACATGTTTTAATGCAACATTTTGTGGACACAGCCACTTCTTTGGACATATAGCAGCAGAATGAGATGTACAATTTTTTAAGCAAACATTGTAAGCAAACTTTCTGCAACTCAGTGTCAACCAGTATTTTGGACTTCAACACCATGCCATCCATTTCCTTTTATGTATCTAATCCTGTGTGGGGAATTTTCTAAATAAGTGTTACCAAACTGGTGAGGTTTGCACAACACCCCTCAAGAGTCTCACTTTTGCCTTACTCGGTAATACAGGGATGCAGATTATTTTTGTTATCAGACCGGGCATTATGATGGATTCCAGTGGCTCACATATGACCATAATGGAGGAGTAGAAAATGTGGGATAATCTCACATTGCTGAACTACAACTCCCATCATGTCTTGCCATTGGCTGTTTTTGTGTTGGACAGGAGAGACTTCAAGTCCAACATTACCTGGCTAGCCAAAGGCTTCTGCTCACTGCAGACTGGACTGGTGACTGAGGTTGATAATGATTGTCCTACCAAAGACACCCTAATATTATCTTAATGGGGAAGCTCCATTTAAATTATAATAATTTAATAATTTGAATTATCAGCAGGAATCTTGAGGGGGGAAATGCTATCTGAAACCCTGAAGTGACATTGTCAGCCTGAGTTAACCGTCCTGTGTTAAGAAAACCAAGGGTCTGGCCCAGTTCAAGGCAGCTTCTTATAATCCTGTCTGGTTAAATCAATTAGATATAAATAAGGATTGCATTCAGTGACAGTGATCATTGAGCAAAGATGCAATGGGCTCAATTCCAAGGAACCAGGTGTAAGACAAAATCCAAACACACTGTTCTTCCCTATTGAATGTCAGCTGCTAGGTTTTGAGGACAGCCATCTGAGACTTTGAAAAGAAGTTCATTCAATCGCAGGTGAATATCTGCGACACTCAAAAGTTTACCCGCTGAGTTTCTGCTTAGCAATCTTCTGCTAAAGGCCAGATGGGCAAATGGGGATCTCGGAATGGTATTGGACTTTAGTTCCCATCAGCCCCAGACTGTTAAAGGTGCAGAGTGATGGGAGCTGTAGTCCAACAGTACCTGGAAGGCTACAAGTTTCCCCTCCTTTTGCTAGAAGGACAGGAGCAGGCCAGAACAAAAACTTTGTCGTGCAATTTAATTTAATTTAATTTAATTTAATTTAATTTAATTTAATAATTTTTTGCTGGTTGTCAGGGGAAAAATCATTTCAGAAAAGTATCTAACATTCTGAGACAAATATCATTTTGAATACCAATACTAATTTTTTTAAAAGGGAAGAACTATTTGAAATGGCAAGCTTCCACCTCTCATAGTCTTTTCCTAAGTATCTTATAGTCGGTAAGGTATAAGTGTTTCATATTGAAAAGAAGGAAGTTCCAGAAAGGATCTGGAATTTCCAAGCTCTTTATTTCTGTAGGCTCATCACATTTCAGTTCTGAGCACTGTCGTAAGCATCATTCCACCCTCTGCAAAGATGTTTACTCTGGATTAGCAGCAAATCTCTTTCATTCCCTTAGTTTCTTTTCTGGCGTCATTGACATCTTTCTTGCTCACAGTCCTCCACTTGTTTCTATTGAACAAGTGGCCACCAAGTATGACTAGATTCTGTCAATACATGAAAGCAGAGCTGTATAATTATGCTTCCAGGGGAAATCTGGGAATTGTTGTCCAAAAACACAGATTTGCAAAAATGCTATCTGGAAATATAAGCCTTGATTTGCAAAGACTTGCAAGCTAAGGTTAAAAATGAAACCTAAAAATCATGAATGGTGTGTTAACCAGATGGAATACACACACCTTTCTATGTACAACACAGCCACAGCATGTTAATAGGACACCGAGCCGTATTTGAATATCTGCTAACTATTCCCCTCCATTATAAGTTGAGACAAGATAGGGACAAGAAGGATTTAAAGGTGAAAACTCTTTTCTTTTTCTGTTCTTTCCTGTTTCTCCTGTTTCTCCTACACATCCTGCATTATTTGCAACATCTTACTTGATGAAAGGATCTGATAATATCTTATATAGTTTTATGGGTTGTTTGCGAGTGCTGATTAATATGTTTCTCCAATAGTTTTGGGATTTGCTTTGTGGTCTTCACAGAATTGCCTTTATATTCTGTAACAGCTCTGTATACTGTAACCAGTGTAGTTTGGCTAAATGTAAAACAAGGCTTGGCTGTTGGACCCTACAGTTGCAGATTAAAATATGAAATTTCAACAGAGGGTTCCTATACCTGCTGAAATACTGTCTTCTGTACTCACTATGCAATATACTGGCCTCTTTTGGAATCAGCTGCCCTGTAGAAATATATTTTGGGGTGATCAAGGTAAGATCTGTGTTATGCTATATGTCATACATTTAAAAAGACATTTTATTTATATATTTATATATTTATATATTTATTTATCCCACCTGCCCAATTAGTGGTGAGGCCATTAGAATGGACAGCTAACAAATCAAGATCAAAATAACATAACAAGAACTGGAGTAACAATAACCCTTAGAGAAGGCATCATACAAGACATGTGATCAAAACTGTACTTAATGTGGCTATAATAGGCAGATTGGTTCCCAATTAAAATGATCAAAATGCTATCTGGGGCTTTTGCTGTTTGCTGAGGACATTTGTCTGGTACTTGCATTAATTAAACAGATCCTTAGCAGCACATTCTGAAATGTTGCTTATGATGTCCATTTCCAAAGAAGACTCTAGGGCAGCTTCTTGTAGATACATATCTTCTACAAAGTAAGTCTGACTTCACTAATATGTGCTCCCAAGTAAGTAGATATAGGATTTTAACACTAGAAATATATACCTCTACTATTTGAAGCATTATGAAAAACATGCTGCAAATCAGGGTTGCCAATTTCTGAAAGAAAGAAAGAAAGAAAGAAAGAAAGAAAGAAAGAAAGAAAGAAAGAAAGAAAGAAAGAAAGAAAGAAA